>OU744355.1:23569150-24169150 GCA_916610255.1 Lasioglossum lativentre
TCTAGATAATAGATAATCTTGATAATCTAGATAATAGATAATCTAGATAGTAGATAATCTAGATAATAGATAATCTAGATAGTAGATAATCTAGATAATCTAGATAATAGATAATCTAGATAACAATATAGCTTCCTTTTTTATAGAAGATATTTTTTTCTGTACACTTTTTGCAAAAAAGGGCTCTGTACGGGACACCGCAATAATTCAGAGAACATTTCAACGCAAAGAGCATCAGGAAATATTGCTTCCTCGCTAAATGAAACCCGAGTAGCCGCATCGAAAAATCCAGCCATTTAATAAAATACCAGAAGCGAAAGCCCTATCAACACATTTCATATTCGTAATTCAAATGTGCAAATCGTACATTATGAAAATAACTTCAAAAAACTACTAAATTACAATCACCGACGAGATATAGAATATATAGACCTATCATCTTATGGGACTTCGTATCTCACGTTCTGAAATACCGACTGTTCAAAAAACCAGACCACCGACGAGTATCTCGTCGGTGCCGACGCTCGCCGGTGCTGGCGGCACCGACGAGATACTATTAAAGACTACCAGCACCGACGAGTTACTATTAAAGACCGCCAGCCCCTGTGCTATTCAGCGAGACCAGTAACCGGGCGCGACCGGGCGCGGGGATAACGTGGAACTTACAGTGATCTGAAATACCACGTCACTAAAAGTTCCACAACCGACGAGATACTCGTCGGTGATTCCGCGCTCTCTACCTAAATAGAACATTTGCTCAAAAAACTAGGTAAATGGATTTAGTCCCGCAAATATTCAATAAAACTAGACCGGTGGTACTTTGTATAGGAGCACTTGCGAAAAGTAAGATACTAGTTGTAAGATACTAGAAGTTCTTACAAATAGAGGATAATACCGATTGCCCAGGTCTCACCACGAGGAGGTTGCTGCGCAAGAGACCCGGAAAGGGAGTCGGAACGAATTCAATATTCCTTCTGGCTCCCTTTCCTAACTACGAGGAACTTATATTAACGCAGTATGTCGAGTAATTATTGCGGAGCAAAATAGGTGTGAATCGGAGAAGAAGTCTCCGATCCACGGGAGGCCAAAGGCGAATCAGAGCAGAAGGCTCTGATTCTTTCAAAGAGAGAAACAAGAGCGAACCAGAACAGAGAGCTCTGTTCGCGGGTGACGCGACGCGTACAATGCTTGCAGCCAAACACCAGCCAGCAACGATACCCGACGTGTCCTCACCAAGAGCGATGGCCAAGAGACGTGTTCAAACGATATCCCATTTACTCTAGCAACCACCTGCCACCAGGCAACGAACAATCGTTGAGGTGAACTCGGGTGGGATTACAGAAGAGAGGATTTTTCACTTAACAGTGTAACACGATGAACACTGCCTCTCAGCCACCCACTCTCGATGTATCAACGCCGAATACCGCTACCAACTGGTCTGGTACATACAAGCAAGGTCCGACACAGCAGAAGGCTGTGTCGGAGTCAAAAAAACGAGCCGAGCAAAGTGAAGTTACGGCAATAATTACTCGACATATTTACAAACGAGGATATACAATCTTAATAATTAACGCACGCACGCAGATCGAGCAATTATTGCCGACAAGTAAACTAAGTCGCACAAGAGAGAAGTATCAAAGCAGAAGGCTTTGATTTGTAAAGAAGAAACATGAACCAGAGCAGAAGGCTCTGGTTCGGGGGTGAAACTAAGACAATAATTGCTCAGCAAATATAATTAACTTAAAAATACGCCGCAGTCTTCGATGGTGTGTCCTCTTCGTTCGATGTGTCCTCTTCTTCGACGTTAGAAATAGAAACAACGATGATCAAAATGGGACGAGATGAAAATATGAACCCCGTACACGAGTACGGCCTACAAGCGCTTCGGGTTGCCCCGGGGACGCGACACCCCGTACTCACTCACGGTTTCCCTATCCGTGAGTGAGCCCCTGAGGGACATCCGATCGGAGGAATACCAATTTTAAATCAGAAATATGCATTTTGAGAAGACTGAAAGTTCCGACGGAAATTTCATTTACTATATCAGAAATAATAAACGACGGTGTACGTTGAATTAACAGTTGACGCAGAACATTGTTGTAGGAGGGCCAAGGGTAATCAACAAAAGCATTGTAGAACCCTTGGCCCACCCTGTGCTATAAAGCGGACAACCCTCACAATTAAAAAGAAAATTGTTTAACTTACCATTGTTGAAATTGTGTCAGCTGGATGACTAGTGGTCAGCCTCTGGTCAGTGACTGGTCAGCCAAGTTGTCAGCCAGGTTGTCTGCCAGGTTGTCAGCCCGGTGGTAAATCACACTGTTAAACCGCACTGTTAAACCGCACTGTTAAACCGCACTGTTAAACCGCACTGTTAAACCGCACTGTTAAACCGCACTGTTAAACCGCACTGATAAACCGCACTGATAAACCGCACTGATAAACCGCACTGTTTAAATCGCACTGTTAAATCGCTCTGTTAAATCGCACTATTTAAATCGCACTGATAAATCCCACTGTTAAACCGCACTGTTAAACCGCACTGTTAAACCGCACTGTTAAACCGCTCTGATAAACCGCACGGATAAATCACAGTGTTAAATCGCACTGTTTAAATCACACTGATAAATCCCACTGATAAATCCCACTGATAAATCCCACTGTTAAATCGCACTGTTAAATCGCACTGATAAATCCCACTGTTCAATCGCACTGTTCAATCGCACTGGTAAATCGCACTGGTAAATCGCATTGGTAAAGCGCATTGGTAAAGTGCACTGGTAAATCGCACTGGTATATCACACTGGTATATCGCACTGGTATATCACAGGTAAATCGC
The DNA here is from genome assembly GCA_916610255.1 of Lasioglossum lativentre. Lineage (NCBI taxonomy): Eukaryota > Metazoa > Arthropoda > Insecta > Hymenoptera > Halictidae > Lasioglossum > Lasioglossum lativentre. The sequence continues at coordinate 23,571,990 of OU744355.1, forward strand.
TAGTAAACTGTCAGTCACTCGCAGGTCTGTCCCTGGTCCTCCGCCGGTCCTCCGCCGGTCCTCCGCCGGTCCTCCGCCGGTCCTCCGCCGGTCCTCCGCCGGTCCTCCGCAGGTCCTCCGCAGGTCCTCTGCCGGTCCTCCGCAGATCCTCCTGGTCGCGGAGCCCCACCGCTCCTGCCGCAATCACTGGCCCGTCTGACTAACAGAGTGCGCGCCGAGTTCAGGCGCACCTGCGCTGCGCGGTGATGTGAAACTGTCCCCACTCCAACTAATATCGATTGATTTCGATCGCCGTGATAGTAATTATTGATAAATGTATTATTTCTGGCTGTTTAATGTTTATAACAATTCCTTTTGCCAACGATGTCGACAAGCACTCCCTTGACCACCTTGCTATCTAGTTTTTTAGTAAAAGTAGGTAATAAAACTCGAGGCACAGAATAATTTTTAAACCATGAACATTCGCACGCATTAATTTATTGAACACAATACACTGATAAATTTATTATTTCGAACTGGTTAATATTTACAATAATTCCTTTTACCACCGATGTCGACAAGCACTCCCTTGACATTTTTTCCATGTAATTTTTTACAGTAAAGTCTTACTCTGTTTTTCAACATACTTCTGTTCCCACAGATCGATTTTTGGAACAATTATGTATAAAAACAAGTGAAGGAAATAATGCTCATCGTTTATGAAATATTTTTATATTAAAAATTGAGGTATCTCATATGAAATTTGAAGTGTTACGTACAATATTTCTTGGAATTTTTTGACCTTGATATTAGTTTTGATATCTGAAATATCTGAAAATGATTGTCTGAAATATTTGAATACGTTCGTCGGAGAATGTAACATTTCATGATAACCGATATGGTTCCGTGATGATTCACCTTTTCACCGAGAAGAATCTCCTCAGTGGTCTTCTACACCGACGAGATGTCGTCGGTGGCTTTCTGTTTCTTACTCCGGCGACAATATATCCTAGAGGACGTAAGAGAACGTCAAAATTTGTTTGACGACGCGATGTCCCATAAGGCTGGTAGTCTTTAACAGTATCTCGTCGGTGCTACCAGCCTTATGGGAGTTGGTGAGACGCAAATATTTCGGTGTTCTCTTACGCCCTCTAGGATAGATTCTGACTGGAGTGAGAAACAGAAGGCCACCGACGGCATTTCGTCGATGTAGTAGACCACTGAGGAGATTCTCGTCGCGACGCGTTGGCACCGACGAGATACTGTTAAAGACTGCCAGCCTTATGTCACCGACGAGATACTATTAAAGACTGCCAGCCCCTGTGCTATTCAGCGAGACCAGTAACCGGGCGCGACCGGGCGCGGGGATAACGTGGAACTTACAGTGATCTGATATACCACATAGCTAAAAGTTCCACCACCGACGAGATACAGTTGGTGATTCCGCGCTCTCTACCTAAATAGAACGGTTGCTCAAAAAACTACGTAAGACTGCGTCAGTAGCGTAGGTAAATGGATTTAGTCCCGCTAATATTCAATAAAACTAGACCGGTGGTACTTTCTATAGGAGCACTTGTGAAAAGTGACAGAACAATAGTAGCTCGAAGTAATCTTATTCGCGTTAATTCTAAAATCAAATGAAACAGTTTGAATAATATATTTTGTTTTGAGGGAAGGTAATATTACAAAATGTTATGGAAGGGAATATATTTGAAATAGTCATTGTTATTGATTTTCAAGATCTTTATTGAAAATCTTTCAATACACAAGTTTTTATATTTAGCAAAGCACAAATTCTACAATACAATGTTATAGGAAATTCTAAATGTGCAGCTATTAGCTCGATATTATCCACTATTTGTAAGATACTAGAAGTTCTTACAAATAGAGGATAATACCGATTGCCCAGGTCTCACCACGAGGAGGTTGCTGCACAAGAGACCCGGAAAGGGAGTCGGAACGAATTCAATATTCCTTCTGGCTCGCTTTCCTAACAACAACGAACTTATATTAACGCAGTATGTCGAGTAATTATTACGGAGCAAAAGATGTGAATCGGAGAAGAAGTCTCCGATCGACGGGAGGCCAAAGGCGAATCAGAGCAGAAGGCTCTGATTCTTTCAAAGAGAGAAACAAGAGCGAACCAGAGCAGAGGGCTCTGGTTCGAGGGTGACGCGACGCGTACAATGCTTGCAGCCCAACTCCAATCAGTAACGATACCCGACGTGTCCTCACCAAGAGCAATGGCCAAGAGACGTGTTCAAACCGTATCCCACTTCTCAAGCGACCACCTGCCACCTTCGGTGAACGTGGGTGGTATTACGGAAAGAGAGTGTGGAATACAGAAATGAACACTATCTCTCAACCACATACTCTCAATGGATCTTCGTCGAATACCGGTACCAACTGGTCAGGTACATACAAGCAAGGTTCGACACAGCAGAAGGCTGTGTCGAAGGAAAAAAAAAACGAGGCGAGCAAAGTGAAGTTACGGCAACAAATCTAAATCGCGGAACGAGGGAAGAATCAAAGCAGAAGGCCTTGATTCGCAAAGAACAAAATATGAACCAGAGCAGAAGGCTCTGGTTCGGGGGTGACGCGACGCGTACAATGCTTGCAGCCCAACCCCAGCCAGCACCGACACCCGAAGTGTCCTCACCAAGAGCGATGGCCAAGAGACGTGTTCAAACCGTATCCCACTTCTCAAGCAACCACCTGCCACCTTCGGTGAACGTGGGTGGGATTACCGAAAGAGAGTGTGGAATACAGAAATGAACACTATCTCTCAACCACATACTCCCAATGGATCTACGTCGAATACCGGTACCAACTGGTCAGGTACATACAAGCAAGGTTCGACACAGCAGAAGGCTGTGTCGAAGGAAAAAAAAACGAGGCGAGCAAATTGAAGTTACGGCAACAATTACTCGACATATTTTCAACGACGATAAATAACGCATTAATAACTAACGCACGCACGCACGCGAGCCGAGCAATTATTGTGGCAAAAAATCTAAATCGCAGAAAGAGGGAAGAATCAAAGCAGAAGGCCTTGATTCGCAAAGAACAAAACATGAACCAGAGCAGAAGGCTCTGGTTCGGGGGTGACGCTAAGAAAATAATTGCTCGGCAAATCGAACTATATTTAAAAAAAAAAACGCGGCGGTCTTCCTCGATGTCCTGGTCCTGGTCCTTGATGTCCTCGTCCTTGATTGAAACCTAAAAGCTGAAACAAACTAAAATAATTATTAGACACAATAAATAAAACAAATTCCCGCACCTACGAGTGCAAGGCTAACCCAGCTCACAAGAGCCAAGCTAACCCCGAACACGAGTTGCGGGCAACAAGCGCATCGGGACCCCAGGGACGCGACACCCCGTACTCACTCACGGTCTCTCTACCCGTGAGTGAGCCCCTGAGGGAGCTCCGACCGGAGGAATACCAATTTAAAACGAGAAATACAGACGACGACGATGACGCAAAATGCGATGAGATGCAACTATAAACCCCGTACACGAGTACGGCCTACATACCTCGCACACGAGTGCAAATCTAACCAGCTCACGAAAGCCATATAACCCCACACACGAGTGCGGCCTATAAGCGCTTCGGGAGCCCCGGGGACGCGAGACCCCGTACTCACTCACGGCCCCAACCGTGAGTGAGCCCCTGAGGGACCGCCAATCGGAGGAATACAAATTCGTAAAAGAGGAACGTGTGAAAGTTCACAATCAAATTTTAATTAGAAATCGGGAAACGAAAACGACGATGATGAAGATTCGATGAGACGCAACTATAAACCCCGTACATGAGTACGGCCTACATACCTCGAACACGAGTGCGAATCTAACCAGCTCACGAGAGCCAACCTAACACCAGCTCACGAGAGCCAAACTAACCCCGCACACGAATGCGGCCTATAAGCGCTTCGGGTTTCCCCGGGGACGCGACACCCCGTACTCACTCACGGTTTCCCTATCTGTGAGTGAGCCCCTGAGGGACATCCGTTCGAAGGAATATCAATTTTAAATCAGAAATGTACATTTTTAGAAGACTGAAACTTCCGGTGGAAATTTCAATTAGGTTGTGAGAAATAATAATCGACGGTGTTCGTTGAATTAACAGTTGACGGAGAAAATTGTTGAAGGTGGGCCAAGGGTAATCAACACAAGTATTGTAGAACCCTTGGCCCACCCTGTGCTATAAAGCGGATAAACCTCACAATTAAAAAAAATAAGGTCTAACTTACCCATGTTGAAAGTGGGCCAGGTGGATGACTAGTGATCAGCCTCTGGTCAGTCACTGGTCTGCCAGGTGGTAAATCACTGGTATATGTCACTGGTCTGCCAGGTGGTAAATCACTGGTATATGTCACTTTTATGTCACTTTTATATATGTCACTTTTATATATGTCACTTTTATTGTCACTTTTATATAATGTCACTTTTATATATGTCACTTTTATATATGTCACTTTTATATATGTCACTTTTATATATGTCACTTTTATATATGTCACTTTTATATATGTCACTTTTATATGTGTTACTTTTGTATATGTCACTTTTGTATATGTCACCTTTATATATGTCACTTTTATACATATATGTCACTTTTATATATGTCACTTTTATATATGTCACTTGTATACATATATGTCACTTGTATATATATCACTTGTATATATGTCACTTGTATATATGTCACTTGTATATATGTCACTTGTATATATGTCACTTGTATATATGTCACTTGTATATATGTCACTTGTATATATGTCACTTGTATATATGTCACTGTTATATCAATAGTCAGTCCCTGGTCGGTCCCTGGTCAGTCCCTGGTCGGTCCCTGGTCAGTCCCTGGTCGGTCCCTGGTTCCGGAGTCGGAGCGCACTTGCCGGAGTCCCTGGCCCCGGTTGACTGACTAAGAGTGCTCGCCGAGTTCAGGCGCACCTGCGCTGCGCTGTGATGTGATGTGAAACTCTCCCCACTCCAAGTAATATCGATTGATTTTGATCGCCGTGATAGTAATTATTGATAAATTTATTATTTCTGGTTGTTTAATGTTTATAACAATTCCTTTTGCCAACGATGTCGACAAGCACTCCCTTGACCACCTTGCCATCTAATTTTTTAGTAAAAATAGGTAATAGAACTCGATGTACAGAATAATTTTTAATCCATGAATATTCGCACACATTAATTTATTGAACACAATACACTGATAAATTTATTATTTCTGGGTGTTTAATGTTTATAACAATTCCTTTTGCCAACGATGTCGACAAGCCCTCTCTTCACCACCTTGCCATCTAATTTTTTAGTAAAAGTAGGTAATAGAACTCGAGGTACAGAATAACTTTTAAACCATGAATATTCGCACGCATTAATTTATTCAACACAATACACTGATAAATTTATTATTTCGAACTGGTTAATATTTACAATAATTCCTTTTACCAACGATGTCGACAAGCACTCCCTTCACATTTTTTCCATGTAATTTTTTACAGTAAAGTCTTGATCTAACTCTTGATTTTACTCTGTTTTTCAACATACTTCTGTTCCCACAGATCGATTTTTGGAACAATTATGTATAAAAACAAGTGAAGGAAATAATGCTCGTTTATGAAATATTTTTATATTAAAAATTGAGAGGTATTTCATATGAAATTTGAAGTATTACGTACAATATTTCTTGGCATTTTTTGTCCTTGATATTAGTTTCGATTTTAATATTTTAGAAATCAACGCCAAAATATTGTCTGAAATATTTGAAATTGGTTCCAGTCCTAAGAAATCAGCAAAAATAAGCTGAAATCAGCAGAAAGCTGTCAATATCTATTGCTTAAATCACCTAAATTAAAATTTACAGAATATGCTCACCAAATTAAATTGTACATAGTCGTTTTATTTTTCATGTCATTTTTTAAACTAAAAATATTTTACATTTTATTGTATATTATACAATATACAATATATACATAGACATTTCATATTTCATGTTATTTTTTAAACTTATACTATAAATATTTTATATTTTGTATAAAAAATAAAAGTTATAATAAGAAATAAACAAAATCACAGTTTAATATTACTTTTTAGAAGATATTTGACATCGTTTTTCACAAAGCAAGTCATCAAAATTTGGTTGAATATACTGAGCTGATGCAATTTTTAAAATTGATGATAAATGTTGATCGGTTAATCTTGACCTTTCTGAATTTTTGTTATTTTTCATTAAAGAAAATAGTTGCTCGCATAAATAAGTGCTTCCGAACATAGCCAGTATACGCGTAATAAACGATAACATTTTAGGAAACCGATCTGCAGATAAATATGTGTAAAAATCTGGAATTCCAACTTCCACACATTTTTGCTTCAGCAAAGAATCACATTGGATTTCAATTAATTCCATTTGTAAGTTTTCATCAACAATTTCAATATCGATAGACAGAGGTGAAACAAAAAGGCGAAATTGTAATTCACAGCTTTTAAAATCGGAAAATCTTCGATCGAATTCCGTTTCTAACAATTTAATTTGGTGAGCATTTGTGATTTCAGCTTATTTTTGCTGATTTATTAGGACTGGAACCAATTTTCTATTTTTCCATAGATGCAATATATTGTTTTACACGTATTCTTCGGGAACGTATCTATCGTGTAAAAACAGAATTAGGTGTATACTGAAATGTTTGATAATATCATGCCGCTATAACTATAACTGCTTTTCGAATTCGCAATTATTGCGGACTCCACATATGCAATTAGAAATTTTTAAGAATGCAAATAATAATTATACGTATAGAGTAAACTTATGTATCTACGTTCAAGATTTATATATATTGTTACGGGTTTACCGGCATACTGGTGTTACTGGTATACTGGTTTAAAGAAACGTGTTCTTATTTAAAGGAAACCGACTTTCGCAACAATATATATACTCTCTGCATAGAGTCATAATCGTCTGTGTCATAGCACCGTCATTGTATCTCGTCCGTAGTCATAACAGACACAAGTCGTTATCAATTTGGTTTTGTTCACTTCAGCGCGAGCCTTTCGCTTCTGTGCGAGCGGCTCGAACGATGCGAGCGGCTCGCATCGATGCGAGCAGCTCGCATCGATCGAGCCGGTCGCTTCGTGCGAGTACTCGACTCGACTCGAAATGCGAGTCCCGACTCGACTCGACTCGAACTCGGCTCGCATATGCGAGCTTGTTTGCAGGCCTAGTTCCTTGATGATTCACCGACAAGAATCTCCTCAGTGGTCTTCTACACCGACGAGATGCCGTCGGTGGCTTTCTGTTTCTTACTCCGACGACAATATATCCTAGAGGGCGTAAGAGAACGGCAAAATTTGTTTGACGACGCGATGTCCCATAAGGCTGGCAGTCTTTAACAGTATCTCGTCGGTGCTTATGTGACCTCGCGTCGTCAAACAAATTTTGCCGTTCTCTTACGCCCTCTAGGATATATTGTCGTCGGAGTAAGAAATAGAAAGCCACCGACGGCATCTCGTCGGTGTAGAGTGTAGAAGCCCACTGAGGAGATTCTTGTCGGTGAATCATCAAGGAACCATATCGGTTATCATGAAATGTTACATTCTCCGACGAACGTATTCAAATATTTCAGACAATATTTTGGCGTTGATTTCTAAACTATTGAAATCAAAATTAATATCGAGGACAAAAAATTCCAAGAAATATCTTCAAATTTCATACGAGATACCTCAATTTTTAATATAAAAATATTTCATAAACGAGCATTATTTCCTTCACTTGTTTTTATACATAATTGTTCCAAAAATCGATCTGTGGGAACAGAAATATGTTGAATAACATTTATTCCGAATAATAAACAGTTCGAGATAGAATAACGTGTAGGAATTAATATAATATATAACTGTAGAAGCAGAGATGGGAAAATTTTTATTGAAATAGATCAGAGTTGGGTATTATTTAGAAAAAAATTATTTAAATAACGATTCGAATAAAACATATTTTAACTTTACTCGTTATTCGAAGGTTCGAATTATAAGGCATCTTTATTCAACGAGTATCGAATAAATAATTTTATTCAACAAATAAAGATAATTTGTTTTATTCGAAGCGGATTAATTCGAACTTTGAATAATTTTTTCATCTTTTATTCGAAGCCGTTGAAAAAATCTTCGAATAATTTTTGCCAGCTCGAATAACCGGCGACGAGGCGAAACGAGCGCTGAACTTGAAAGACCAGCGACAGCGATCAACCAAAGCTGGAAATTAAACCATTCGACGCGGAAATTCTGCGGGAAGGTTCTCCCACAAATTTCATTCCAAAAAGTCGATTCGTTCAAAAGTTGTGACGAAATTAGTGATCATAGTAATTTTGTGGACTTAGGCCAAATGGGGAAAATGGCATCAACCGAGAACGGCTGCACTTAGAGAGCTGAATCTTGAACCATTCATCATTATATTATATATTTATACATATTATACCGCAAAAAAATTTAGGGAAAGATCGAAAGGATTGACGATTTGTAATCCTGGTGAACAATGCTTTCATTGCGATGAAAAAATATATTAGAAGCTATTGTTACGTGCATTAAATAATGAAGGAGTTTCATTAATAGCTTTTTTCAATAAATTGAAAGTGAAGTAATAATTGAAGACTATTAATTTTTCCTTATTAATTTGAAAAAAGATGTTAAATAACAAAGTTTAATTGGGAAGATATATTGGTACTCACGTTCTCTGCTGCTTGAAGAAAGTACAACTCGTTGCGTCTCAAACTCGACTATATCGATCTCGGCTATCGATATCATCGTTGAATCGATGGATCCTTCTCACACAGGCTATGTGACTGAAAGAATAAACTCAATAATTTTTCAAACGACCAATCGTCCAAGTCTAAATCCTAATTAATAGGAAATAAATAATTCAAGTTGAATATAAAATTAAAATTAATTTGAACGGAAAATAAATAAATAATTAAAAATATAAATACAATTGATCGTCGAGACACAAGAATAAATTATCGCGAGAAGGCAGGTATCCAAATGTAAAAAAAAAAAAAACAAAAACTACTTCCCATGTAAGAAAAATATTGGGAACCTCCCCCTCCCCCCCCCCCCCCGAAGGTTCCCTTAAAAATATTGAATACATATTAAAGTATTTCTCCGAGAATCGTTTTTATTGCGCGATAAAAGATTTCATGAAATACCAGGGGAGGAAAGAGAGAGAAGGGGCACAACGACATCTTACTATTTTAATTTGTGACTGAATGAATGTTATACAAATAAATATGTTAGTACTTACATTTTCTCCACCTCGAAGCGGATGTGATATCTTTTGAAGGATGGATGGATTGATGGATGGTTTTCCCTTTGGCTCTGTAACAGGAAGAACAAATTTATTTAAATTCAATCGATCAACCGTCAAACAATAAATCTGAATCAGTAGAAAAGAGAAACACTTTACCATCGTTCGCACGCAAGTGACAGAAATTAGACGTGAGAGAAAGATCGCAGGAACGACCGATAACGGCAAGCAGGGAGAATCGATCGCGTATCGATCGATCGCGACATGCTTCACGCGGCATTCGTAAAGCGCGAGATTCAAACCTCAACAAAGTACTACAATGTAAAATCAAAACTAAATAAACTAGATTTCTGTTGCACGATAGAACACAAATAACAAATTCGTTTAAATTAAATCGATTGTCGTGATCCAAGAGAAAATTATCGCGAAAGGCAATGACACGATTGCAGAAAATATATAAATCGTTGAAAAATACATAATTCACTTAAATACAGAATTAATTTAAAAAATAATGAGAATCCAAATAAATAATCTTGATACCTATCAAGCGGATGAAACAAGACAACGGTACTCACCACGTAACGGTCACCGTATTTCTTTCTGCGTCTCGATAACAAACGACGCGAGTGTCACGATCACTCACAAAAACTCACGCGTGTTCATCTTTTCACCCTCATTATACGAATGATACTGCGTCCAAAACCTTGGGTCCGCGAGAGTCGCAGGTACGGCGCGGCGCGGCGGTGGGAAGGCTAATCTAGCGAATTTTTAATTGGTGGAGAGAAATGGGACCGATGCGGGGGGAGGCTCGGCGATCGGTCCATCGGATTCATACCTAGGAACATAAATTCCCTTCGAGACGTCACGTTCCGAGAACTGTCCCACTAACATACCAATAGACAGTGTGACTAGTTACGTCACGATCCGTACTATGCATTCTTATTGGAATTTTCGAACGTTTCAGGGTGGTGGATCGCACTTTATGATAGGAACATTTGGGTTTAAACGAAAGTCGAGAGAATATAAACATAAAATTAAAATATATTATCATAATATAAATTATCCGCGGTACTAAATCTGTTTACCTACGTCACTGCAGCAGTCTTACGTGGTTCACAAAAAATTGTTCTATTTAGGTAGAGAGCGTGGAAGATACTCGTCGGTTGTGGAACTTTTAGCGGTGTGGTATTTCAGATCACTGTAAGTTCCACGTTATCCCCGCGCCCGGTCGCGCCCGGTTACTGGTCTCGCTGAATAGCACAGGGGCTGGCGGTCTTTAATAGTATCTCGTCGGTGTAGAAGACCACGGAGGAGACCAGTAACCGGGCGCGACCGGGCGCGACCGGGCGCGGGGGTAACGTGGAACTTACAGTGATCTGAAATACCACGTCACTAAAAGACCGGTGGTACTTTGTATAGGAGCACTTGTGAAAAGTGACAGAACAATAGTAGCTCGAAGTAATCTTATTCGCGTTATATAGATTTTGTTTTGAGGGAAGGTGATACTGCAAAATGGAAATATATTTGAAATAGTCATTGAAATTGATTTTCAAGATCTTTATTGACAATCTTCCAATACACAAATTTTTATATTTAGCAAATCTTAAATTCTGCAATACAATGTTATCGGAAATTCTAAATGTGCAGCTATTAGCTCGATATTATCCACTATTTGCAAGATACTAGAAGTTCTTACAAATAGAGGATAATACCGATTGCCCAGGTCTCACCACGAGGAGGTTGCTGCACAAGAGACCCGGAAAGAGAGTCAGAACGAATTCAATATTCCTTCTGGCTCGCTTTCCTAACAACAACGAACTTATATTAACGCAGTATGTCGAGTAATTATTACGGAGCAAAAGATGTGAATCGGAGAAGAAGTCTCCGATCCACGGGAGGCCAAAGGCGAATCAGAGCAGAAAGCTCTGATTCTTTCAAAGAGAGAAACAAGATCGAACCAGAGCAGAGGGCTCTGGTTCGAGGGTGACGCGACGCGTTCAATGCTTGCAGCCCAACTCCAGCCAGCAACGATACCCGACGTGTCCCCACCAAGAGCGATGGCCAAGAGACGTGTTCAAACGATATCCCATTTACTCCTAAAACCACCTGCCACCAAACAACGAAACGTTGAGGTGGCTCGGGTGGTATTACAAAAGAGAGGATTTTTCACTTAACAGTGTAACACGATGAACACTGCCTCTCAACCACCCACTCTCAATGTATCCACGCCGAATACCGGTACCAACCGGTCTGGTACATACAAGCAAGGTCCGACACAGCAGAGGGCTGTGTCGGAGTCAAAAAAAACGTGCCGAGCAAAGTGAAGTTACGGCAATAATTACTCGTTATATTTACGACGACGATATACAATCGTAATAATTAACGCACGCACGCAAATCGAGCAATTATTGTCGGCAAATAAACTAAGTCGCACAAGAGGGAAGAATCAAAGCAGAAGGCTTTGATTCGCAAAGAAGAAACATGCACCAGGGCAGAAGGCTCTGGTTCGGGGGTGACGCTAAGACAATAATTGCTCGGCAAATATAATTAACTTAAAAATACGCCGCAGTCTTCGTTGGTGTCTCCTCTTGATTCGATGTATCCTCTTCGTTCGATGTATGTTCTTCGATCGATGTATCCTCTTCGTTCGATGTATGTTCGTCGACGTTAGAAATAAAAATGACGATGATTAAGATGCGACGGGATGAAACTATGAACCCCGTACACGAGTACGGCCTACATACCTCGCACACGAGTGCAAATCTAACCAGCTCTCAAGAGCCAAATTAACCCCGCATACCAAGAGGAACTTGTAAAAGGTCAGAACCAAATTTCAAGTAGAAATCGAGTAACAAAAATGGCGATAATGAAGATTCGATGAGAAGGAACTATAAACCCCGTACACGAGGACGGCCTACATACCTCGCACACGAGTGCGAATCTAACCAGCTCACGAGAGCCAACCTAAAGCCAGCTGATGAGAGCCAAACTAACCCCGCACACGAGTGCGGCCTATAGGCGCTTCGGGACCCCGGGGACGCGACACCCCGTACTCACTCACGGTTTCACTATCCGCGAGTGAGCCCCTGAGGGATATCCATTCGAAGGAATACCAATTTTAAATCAGAAATATACATTTTTAGAAGATTGAAAGTTCCGGTGGAAATTTCAATTAGGTTATGAGAAATAATAATCGACGGTGTTCGTTGAATTGACAGTTGACGGAGAAAATTGTTGAAGGTGGGCCAAGGGTAATCAACAGAAGCATGTTAGAACCCTTGGCTCACCCTGTGCTGTAAAGCACATAACACTCACAAATAAAAATAAAATTGTTGAGACTTACCATTGTTGAAAGTGGTGCAGGTGGAGTAGACTAGTCAGCAAGGCGAATAAACACTTGGCATCCTCCGGTTAGTCACTGGTTAGCCAGGTGGTCAGTCACTGGTAAATCATAGGTCAGCCAGGTGGTCAGTCACTCGCAAATCACTCGTAAATCACTCGTAAAACACTCGTAAAACACTCGTAATTGACATGTAATTCACATGTAATTCACTTGTAATTCACTTGTAATTCACTTGTAATTCACTTGTAATTCACTTGTAATTCACTTGTAATTCACTTGTAATTCACTTGGAATTCACTTGGAATTCACTTGTAATTCACTTGGAATTCACTTGGAATTCACTTGGAATTCACTTGGAATTCACTTGGAATTCACTTGGAATTCACTTGGAATTTTCTTGGAATTCTGTTGGAATTCACTTGTAATTCACTTGGAATTCACTTGGAATTTTCTTGGAATTCTCTTGCAATTCACTTGGAAATCAAGCACTGGTAAATCTCTGATCAGTCACTGGTCACTCCCAGGGCGGTCTCTGGTCCTCCCCAGGTCCTCTCCTGGTCCCGGCGCCCGAGCGCTCCTACCGGAATCCCTGGCCCGTCTGACTGACTGAGCGCGCTCGCCGAGTTCAGGCGCGCGCACCTTTGTAGCGATGCGCAACTCCCCCCGCTCCATCTAATATCGATCGATTTCGATCGTCGTGATAGTAATTATTGATAAATTTATTATTTCCGTCTGTTTAATGTTTATAACAATTCCTTTTGTCAACGATGTCGACAAGCACTCCCTTGACCACCTTGCCATCTAATTTTTTAGTAAAAGTAGGTAATAGAATTCGATGTACAGAATAACTTTTAATCCATGAATATTCGCATGCATTAATTTATTGAACACAATACACTGATCAATTTATTATTTCTGGGTGTTTAATGTTTATAACAATTCCTTTTGCCAACGATGTCGACAAGCACTCCCTTGACCACCTTGCTATCTAGTTTTTTAGTAAAAGTAGGTAATAAAACTCGAGGCACAGAATAATTTTTAAACCATGAACATTCGCACGCATTAATTTATTGAACACAATACACTGATAAATTTATTATTTCGAACTGGTTAATATTTACAATAATTCCTTTTACCACCGATGTCGACAAGCACTCCCTTGACATTTTTTCCATGTAATTTTTTACAGTAAAGTCTTACTCTGTTTTTCAACATACTTCTGTTCCCACAGATCGATTTTTGGAACAATTATGTATAAAAACAAGTGAAGGAAATAATGCTCGTTTATGAAATATTTTTATATTAAAAATTGAGGTATCTCATATGAAATTTGAAGTGTTACGTACAATATTTCTTGGAATTTTTTGTCCTTGATATTAGTTTTGATTTTAATATTTTAGAAATCAACCCCAAAATATTGTCTGAAATATTTGAATACGTTCGTCGGAGAATGTAACATTTCATGATAACCGATATGGTTCCGTGATGATTCACCTTTTCACCGAGAAGAATCTCCTCAGTGGTCTTCTACACCGACGAGATGCCGTCGGTGGCTTTCTGTTTCTTACTCCGGCGACAATATATCCTAGAGGGCGTAAGAGAACGTCAAAATTTGTTTGACGACGCGATGTCCCATAAGGCTGGCAGTCTTTAACAGTATCTCGTCGGTGACCCGAGTCGCACTGGATCTAGTTCTCGAATTCACCGGACGCTAAAATCACTGGCATTTTAAGGTGATGGTACTACAGATTCCTGTGGACACCAAGTTCCACAAGGTGTTAGGTCTATTCCTATATCTCATCCGTGATCTGGGCCACCGACGAGTGACGGTTGTATTGTCTGTATAACCGGTAGATGCCGCTACGTACTCCTTTCTCTTGCGGCACCCTTCAGCACTTATTTTCTGCAATTAACAAATTCAACAATCAACTGCCTCTTTAGTAAATGATTTTATTTGAGGTTTTATTCACTTTTAAGTGAAAGCATTAGCAAAAATGTATTTTCTAGGGAATACATGAAATGATGAAAGTAATTTTGAATATTAGACATTGAGCGAATTGAGTTGCGGCACTTCGGAGATCGGCTGAAGTGTTAAAAATGCAACGATGTTTAATAAGAATCGCGATGTCAATTGCACATTGTCTATCGTGTAATCTGGCGATTAACAAGCAGGAAGATCGACCTTATCTGCGAGAATATCCTCTTAGTATTCAGGAACGCAATAAAATCGCATGGCCATTAAAAAAACGTAGACGCGGCGACAGTTACCGGTCATTCCCATAAAATATACGGAATGATCTGCCACCTATGAAATCGAATTGTCCCGTGATTTATAAAGTGGTGTATATGTATGTGCGCGCATGCACGTAGAATTTAAAAGAGTCGAAGATTGAAGTCTCGACCGATCGTGCCAGGGGCGATATCAAGTCGTTCTTCTCACAAGGTCCACGTACCACCGAGGCAGTCATAAATGACATCTCTCCCATGAAATATACCGGTGGAAGCAATTAATAGCTAATCTAAACGACCATGCAATTATGTCCACATGTTATTATTATTCTCATAAGGATTACTATTATCGCGCAAGTCGAAAATAATCAATCGGCAATGGCCACGCTCTTTATTGCCCCTTCGCGATAGTTGCGATTATAATATGCAGAACAGTTATTACAAGGAAGCGTTGCATATTAACAGTCATCCATATCGGCGTTGATTCAGCCATCTGGCTGCGAAAGGTTCAGAGGGTTACACTGCATTAGTGTGCGAAATAAAAATCATAGAAGATCCTTTTGTTCTTCATAATAACTCCAGAATCATATAGATTGCGGATTCAGAGCACTGTTATGGTATTGTCGGCTTAGAATAATTATGAACTTCTCAACAAATGTTTCTCTTGCATAAAAATCCGCAGTCTTCTCCGAGCGCTGTGAATGGAAACGTGTACACGTCGCGCTGTAACTTTCCTCGGCGCTGGGAGATTAGGAGCCCAGCCGAAATTCTTGGAAACCGCTCTTTAACACTTTCCTTTATATTCTCCGTCATAATTCTTTCACCAGGAGAGGCGGTCGGGTTTCTCTGGTTTCGAGGGACGTTTGTTTCTCTCTCCCTCACGATAAGGAGCACCGTTTCGAGAGGTGATTTCGGGAAAATGTATCGAGTTTGACGGGAAATAAACAGTCCAGCTCTGTATCGAAGATAGATTAGAAAAAGACAAGAGAGACGGGGTAGAGTCTCCTCGGACTGTTGGTTATCTCACGGTCGATCCGCTGACACGGTCTATGGAATTCTGGAACCAGTTCGGGGGGCTCCAACATCGATACCATGGCCCAGAGAAAGCCCCTAATTATCGGGATAACGCGTGTCGCGGTGTCGATACTGGTTACCTATCGGATCTTCACCTATCCCCCAATAATCCCACGGGATTTTCGGGAATGATCAGTTTTCCAAGTGTTGTTCGGAACACGCGCGCTCGAGGAAACGGCGTTAGGCCGTTTTTATTGTCCGACGTACGGGACCGGCAGGATTTTTCTCCGTTCGGGCTTTTACGAAGATTCGAGTTATCGATCGACACGTCAGCTCTTTTTCTCGATTTGTAACAAACCGGTCGTACCTACGCAAAGTGGGCTCGCTATACGTACGAGAGGCGTTTTATATCCACCAACAACTTTCATTTAGATCTTTATCGATTAACTTTCACGGTATACTCGCATATTGCTCTTTATTGCCTCGGTCCCGGCGTTCTCGACGCTTTCCCGTGAACCTGTGCGGCAACGGAGATTTCAAGTATTAAATTTTTGCGATTTTTCTTGTACACACATATATTTATGCAAGCGCACACCGGGAATAATCGTTTCAGCGTGAACGTTTCCGCGAGTCTTTCGATGCAAATTGAAACTAACGAGCCTCTTCTCCTTCTGTTCTCTACTTGAGTACCAAGTCGACTTAGAAGTTAACGAAGTGCGAAGTGTTCTTGTTCTCGGGAGAGCGAAGGAGTAGCAAAGTGCCGCCGTGTGCGTGCGCTTCTTTTTTTCCGCGTGGAATTTCGAGTCTTCCCTGAATCGTTTTCGGGAGCATTTGCGACCTCATCGGGAGCGTTTTAAGGTCTACCTTTCGTGCAACGCGTCAAAGATAGAAGCGGGTAAGTGAAGGGCGAGAGAATGGAAGAGAACAGAAGAGAAGGGAAGAGAAGAGAAGAGAAGAGAAGAGAAGAGAAGAGAAGAGAAGAAGAAGAGAAGAGAAGAGAAGAGAAGAGAAGAGAAGAGAAGAGAAGAGAAGGTGGTAAGGTGGAAGGAGTTCAGTTTTTATCGGGGCCGTGTCATTAGCGGGCAAGTACTATAAGCTCGTATCAAGGACTTGAAAAGTCCAACAGAGAAGATTTTTGAGACGGGCGAACACGAGGACGAGGACGAGGACGAGGACGAGGACGAGGACGAGGACGAGGACGAAAATACCGAAGTACCTACCACCGTTCGCCTTATTAGGCCCTCCGTCCTCTCTCCTCTCCTCTCCTCTCCACTCTTCGCGTCCTTTTTACCCCTCACGGTCCCCTTTCCTTCAGCTCTTAAAATCATGGCTGCACGTAACCGTCTACTGATTATATGGATTCGGCGATGATTTCTGATGATGCCCCCGACCCCCGAAATGGTAAAATAATACAGTGTCGTCTCCTAGCCTGGACCCTTTTGGTCCCGTGGGCCGGTTCGTTAGCGGGACCTTGGCGCGAGGCACCCTGTCATTATGCGGCTGGTCTCCATCACCCCCACCAGTTCCCAATTTTCAGAGTGCCCCTCTCTCTACCTCTACCCGCGCTTCAACGAAACCTCTTACGGGTCTCGGTTTCTTCGCTTTTGCCCTCGTCTTCGCCCCTCCTCTCGCATCTTTCTTTTTTCCACCTCTGTTACTCCACATTCGTTTCCGACGCGACAAACTACAATCGATGAAACTTCTAACAACAGTATGATTCACGAACGTTCATGCGTTCCCTGGACCTTCACTAGTTGGGAGCTTCACGTGCCCTACAATTTTCTCGTTATGGAGCGATTCGTGTCCATGTTGACAATCATCAGACGGGTTTTATGTATTTATGGCAAAAATCAGTAGATGGAACATGAAACTGAAAATACTTAAAGAATTTCAAAATATTGTTCCATTTTCAACTCGTTAGGATCATCAAGATTTCCAAACATAAAAATCCGCAGTAATAAGATAAATAAATGAATAGGTAGAATATGAAACGGAAAATATTTAATGAATCTGAAAATATTGTACCACTTTCAACGCATTCGGATCGTCAAGAAACAATTTTTAAGTTGCATAAAAGTCCGCAGTAATGATAGAATGATTCCCAATTACAGCCATCAGGAGTCCTCGAATCTAACCGATAAATCCGCCATCGATCGTTGTTTCCTCACACAGAAGGACTCGTCGTCTATCGTTTCACGGGTCGATCGGAGTAAGGGCAGAAGTCGGCTGGCTCCCCAGTGGCGAGTTATCTATCGAGCTCTCGAATCCGCGTCTCGAAATCGCGTTTTTTACGAAATTCGAGCGCGAAACTCTAGAGCCGCTCACGACTACTGCGGACATTCGAAACTCGTAACTCGATCGTGCTCGGTCCGGCTGGCATCATCGTTGCGCCGTCCGCTCGCAAGAAATGTAGTTACTTCTTCTTTGTCTACTTCTTCTACTCCCGCCCTTCTTCTTCCTCCACCGCCACCACTACCTTTGTCTCTTTTCTTTTTCTAGCGAGTTGAATTTTTGTCAGTTAACGGAGAGAAGAAGCAATCTTATTCCCACTGTGGGTCGTTGCCGAGAAGGTGAGGGGGGAGAGGTAAATCGTGAAAGCGTATAGGACAAGGGATGGAGGGCACAGGATGATAGGGCACGCCGGAAGCCCAACCGTCCCCGAAATTCCCCCACCGGTGCGTTCTTTCAGAAAGTTTCGCGGTCTTTCATCTCGAACGACTGGAAGCAAGTTCGGGTGTAGGTGGCCCTCGCGACCAGTAATCATTTCGCTTAATGACGAGAGCTTTGTCGGCCTGCTTCTTCTTCTTCTCTCTTTCGAATGTTCCTCGGCCCACTTTGCCTGATTCTGTGGCTCCCTCGCTCTGTCCCTCTATCGTCTCCTTTTTCACCCTTTACTACCGAACTCTGTAATTTTCCCCTAGCGACCGGTACCACTGCGTCGCGCCGAAATTGGTGTACCAGCGGAAAGATTTCGTAGAAATCCCCGGACGTTCTTTAATGGGTTTGCCCGTTTGAACGGTGACAATGGCAGTTCTCTTGGCTCCCCTCTCCCTCCACCTCTCTTTAAAAAGAAAAAAATGTATCGATGCAACGAGAGAGGAGGTGGAGGCGGCGAATTCGAGAGGAGGAGAAAGAAGAAGGAAGAATCGCGAGAGTCGAGGAGAATTAGGAGGAGGACAATAATGGGGAGAATAAGAAGACCGAGAAAAAAAACCGTTGACTATAAAGAAGAGGAGGAGGAAGAGAGTCCCGGCCCATCGATATCTTGCTTTCGGAGGATGCCGAGGTCCGGATCGACGTCACGCATGTATCCGGCTAAGTTAAAGGCGGGCCCCTGAACGGGGACAACGTATTCGCTCGGGAGAAACAAAAGCCGAACAATTGGGACCCCTGAGTCGCGGCTGAGCGACGCAAATTTATTCCGGGGGCTCTAATGTCGCGCACACACGAATTCCAATTTCGCGAGAGGCAGGCAAACGAAAAAGGGCCATGAGGCGGTTGGCCGCGCGGGTTACGCGTCGTGCTTCTCTCGCTCGCTCTCTCGAGGTCGAGCAGGCCGAAGAGCTTTTGTGTTGTTGGCTTCCAGCACCTGCGAAAGATCGGCTCGTGTGGCCCCCGATGGCTGAGCAAACAATACGGGGACGATGATGCACCATCTCGGCCGCATTGTCTGTAGAGCGCGGGTAGTAGTAGGCGGCGGCGGATTTATCTGCCTACTCGTAGAGTCAGGTAGAGGAGAGTCGAAGGGTCCTCGACCCCCGAGAAGCGTCGCGTCGCGCGAGCCGACGGAACCGATGGATCTGCCTTTCCTTTCGTTCCAGCTCGATTTCGCGCAGACCCGAGATCCGACACTTAGGCTCGACCCGTTTCTACACTCGTTCGATTGCGTTCCAGCCTCTCTCTGATCGATGCGGAGATGTATCTGCGGGATACAACGAGCTGACCGCAACGAGTGAAACGTATTTTCTGGCTCTGCACCTATTCGGGATTTGGATCATATTTTTTGAGAAAAGAAAATTGTATTCCAGCCATTCATCGGCGTGACCGATTGTCGCGTTCACTGGTACGCGAATCATATGGATATTGATCCAGAGTGGCATTTATTTGATGACAATCGTCCGTGCTAAGAGGATCAAGATGAATTAACCCTTTGCAGTCTGGGCT
Source organism: Lasioglossum lativentre (assembly GCA_916610255.1). NCBI lineage: Eukaryota > Metazoa > Arthropoda > Insecta > Hymenoptera > Halictidae > Lasioglossum > Lasioglossum lativentre. The sequence goes on from OU744355.1 coordinate 23,592,023, forward strand.
AATTATCCCTTTGCAGTCTGAGCTAATTAATCCTCAGCACTCGCGTGGCCACTAAAAATGGCTGTACCATTATTCAAAATATTGTTTACATTATTAAATATGTTGGTATCTAATGAATTACTAAACATGTAAGAATTGTATGAGGTATTATATCAATTACATATCCATCAAATTTAAAAGATCAGAGAGAATGGAAATATTCTAGGTCGACAGAAATGTTTAACTGCTCCGAGAGCAAAGGGTTAAACATTTTTTCCAAACTAGAACAATTTCATTGTATATGATTTTTTTCATTTCATAAATATGAAATTGCTATAATACCTCATACAATTCTTAAATGTTTAGTAATTGATTAGATACCAACATATTTAATAACGTAAACAATATTGTGAATAATGGGTACAGCAATTTTTAGTGGTGACACAGAGTCACCGAGTGCTAAGGGTTAAGAGACGAGTTCCTAGTTTCTCCTTTTAAAAATTTCCGAGGATCACTGATAGGACCAGTACGAATCAAAACTTAACATCTCGAGCCATCAAGACCAGAAAACCCCATAAACCGAATTCCAAGAGTCGGAGGAATGCTACGCGTGCCGGAACGGCAGGACGAACGCTTCATTTTTTTTCCATTCTCCGAAGGAACACGTTTCTAGATCGCCGCGGTCGCAATCGCCCCGTGACGAGTCATATGCCGATGCGGCCGGGAATTATTAGCCCGTGAATTTATCACTTAGCGTCTACCGGCTGCGGCTGCGGCCGCAGCGCGAGTAAATCACCGGGGTGATCTATGCCCGTACCGTTGCGAAATATATTATCGAAGCACGCGATTATTCCGGAAAGCCGAGTTCGAAGCTCGGTGTATCGTCGCGCTGGATCGCATGCATCATGTAGCCAACATCGGCCCGGTGCCCTCCCGGGGAACGTGTTAACAGATCGTCAAAATTAATGTGCCGCTTCCTGTTAACATGCAAATTTCGCGACCTTTGGGTCTCTCCGGGCTCACTGACGTGAATCTCGTGTTGCTCTCGCGAGTAGACGATTCGATCGTTGCTCGAGATACGGATTCTTTGTTCTTTGCGAGAAACCACTTGTCGATCGTCATGGAGGTACTGGAATTTTCCTGTGCCGATAGGACGTTAGGAAAATTCGTACGGGACAGGGAAAAATAGTCGGAATCTTTTTCCCGTCGCGTCACGAAATTCCAGGACCTTTGGCACGGGCGTAGAAGAGTCTTGTAGAGCCGAGCGCGGAATGAGCGCCGTTGGTAAGTCAGTTCTTCGCATACCGGGCGCTCAGGTAGGTAGGAAGGCAGCGAACGTGGCCGAAGAAGGAAGGAAACGAGGAATCCACGGAGCGAGCGAGAGGTGGTGATGGGGAGCGGGAAGGGGAAGAGAGAGGCCCAAGAGCAGGCCCAAGAGCAGGCCCAAGCAAGCAAGCAAGCATGCAAGCAGGCAAGGAAGCGAGCGAGCAGGCAAGTAAGCAGGGAAGCGAAGAGTTTGGTATAGTCTAGCTGCTCGGTGCCGCGAAGCGCGCTGAATGCCGAGGCCCCGGCATATCGGGGCCCAGTATTACCGCTCCCCTCTCCAAGATGGCCGCCAGCTCGGGTCCAGCCGGGTCCCCCTGACCGAGCCAGCCGAGTCCCCGAGTTAGGGGAAGGGTAGGCCTTGCAGGTGCCGCCATGTCAGTGCATGCCTAACCTCGAAGCCGCGCGGAACGGACGCTGGGCCCAAGAACGCGACACCTCGTGCTGCTCGCGGTGTGTTCCTGCCATATTACTTTGCCGTGCTCTGCGACCGTGGTAACCGCGTCGTGTAGTGTGATCGCGATTCCAAAGTCGATACATCGGTTACTCGCCCGTTAAGCGAGCACGTACGGGGCTGCGCGAGCTGAGAAAACGGTCCCCGGAATCGGAGCACGGAATCGTTACGATCGAATCGAGAGTGTCCTCTCGCAGATGAACTCCTGCTCGTAGAGCAGAGGGAACACCCGTTCATTTGCGAAGGTCGATCGGGCCCCGCGAGTCTGCGGTTTTTCGTCGACGAGGTCTGGCAGAATCGCGTTCGTTAAGTGACCGGGGTTGTGTGTATCAGGTGGTTGACAGTTTCCGTGGAAAGGACCATTTTCGTCGGGGCTGTTGGGACTTGGCGACAGAACGAGCGGCGGTGGAAGTCGAGCACAAGAGAGTAGAACCGAGTCCCCGGAGAAGGCAGAGAGTGGTTGAGCCGAGAGAGAGCCTCTTGCTCGCATGCTGGTCCAACTGGTCCTGCCTGGTCGTTAACTTCCGAGAGGATTGATCGACGATCCGGAAGACAGGAGCTCGCGCGGTACGCGCTCCAACGAAGATGACAAAAGGCACCGCGTAGGCGCGATCGAGCGGCAAAAGAGTCGAAGTCTGCTCGTCAGGCTCTGTGCGTGTCCTGGACTTAGAAAACGAGAGAGAGATACAGAGAGTGAGAGAGAGAGAGAGAGAGAGAGAGAGAGAGAGAGAGAGAGAGAGAGAGAGAGAGAGAGAGAAAGAGAAAGAGAAAGAGAGACAGAGATGAGAGCAACGGTGATCTGGACGCGGTGAGATCGCGAAGCGGGTTCGCAGCGACTGGTCCTCTGCTGATCCTCTAATCGTCGGACGTGGATCTGAGGAATGCGCGATACGTCTCGGAGCGGAGATACTCTATCAGCGGCGAGAACAGTGGATAGCGCGGCGTGCCAGCACGAGCGAGCTACGACGAAGAGGAGATAGCGTGGAAGACACGTTCGCCTAAGATCAACGGAAAATTGGAGGCGGAGGAGGATCGACGTCTATCGTTCGCGGGTGGAAGTGAAGGAAAAACCAGGATAAAGCGTGATTGTGCTTGTTGGTGCTGGTGCTGCTGGTTTTGGTGATCAATGTGTTGGTGGATCGGATATTCGTGTTATCGATAACGACGTAGAAACGAGGAAAAAGGAAGACAGTGTGTTCCGCGTATGAATCTGAGGAGGTATCGGCGCCCGTGTCCGTTCACGATCGATCGTTCAACGATGGGAAGATCGAGGAGATAATAGAGCGCAAGACGGCGGAGCACGGGGGTGAGGAGGAGGAGGAGGTGGTGGTAGTGGTGGCGTCGACGGCGGCGACGGAGGAGGCTCCAGGATGCGGCACCTGCTACTGTTCCTCGTCCTGGGAGCGACTCTCGCCCCGGGCACGTGGTCCGAGCTCGTCAGGTACTTGGAGGTCTCGGAGAATGCGAGGCCAGGCACCAGTGTGGGTTTCATCGACGCCGATAGCCCGCCCTACTTGATCGTGTCTGTCCCTGGGTCGGCGGTCGACTCGGACTTGAACGTGGATTACGCGACGGGCGAGATCCGAACGAAAGTGCCATTGGACCGGGAGACCAGGCCGTCTTACAGCCTGGTGGCCCTGCCGCAGAACATTCAGGTGGTCGTGAAGGTGCTCGACGAGAACGACAACGCGCCGACGTTCCCGGTCGATCGGGTGGACGTTGAGTTCCCCGAGAATTCTCCGCGCGACGCTAAAAGGGCCTTGCCGTCTGCCAAGGACCCTGATTTGGACCAGTACTCGACGCAACGGTACGAGATCGTGTCCGGCAACCACGGAGACGCTTTCCGATTGTCCCAGCACCGCGGACGGGACGGTGTCCTGTATCTTGATCTGCAAAATTCTGGATCGTTGGACAGAGAAGCTCGTTCTCAGTATCATTTGGTGATAGAAGCCCTAGACGGCGGAGCACCGCCTCTCCGCTCCAGGCTGCACGTGAACGTGACGGTACAGGACGTGAACGACAACTCGCCGATTTTCAACCAGATTTTCAACCAGACCCGCTACGTCGCCAGCATCCCGGAGAACGCGACCGTCGGCACTCCGGTGCTCGCGGTGAACGCGACGGACAGCGACGCCGGGGACAACGGCCGCATCGAGTACTCCATCAACCGGCGGCAATCGGACCGCGAGGAGATGTTCCGGATCGATCCGGAGACTGGCATGGTGTACGTGAACAAGGCGCTGGACTTCGAGTCGAAGGAACGCCACGAGCTGGTGATCGTGGCGAGGGACTGCGGAGCGCAGCCGCTCGAGGCGAGCGCGTTCCTCTCGGTACGCGTCACCGACGTCAACGACAACCAGCCGGCGATCACGGTGATCTTCCTCTCGGACGACGCGACACCGAAGATCAGCGAGAGCGCGCAACTCGGCGAGTTCGTCGCCAGGATATCCGTCAGCGATCCGGACTCCAGAACCGAGTACTCGAACGCCACCGTCACGCTAACCGGCGGCGAGGGACACTTTGGATTAGCTACCAGGGACAACATCATCTACTTGGTCGTGGTGGAAAGGCCTCTGGACCGTGAAGAGAAGCCGGTCTATGATCTGTCCGTTGAGGCAACCGACGCCGGCACGCCGCCTCTCAGAGCCATCAGAACCTTCAGGCTACTCGTCACAGACGTCAACGACAACGCTCCGAAATTCGCTCAGGAAAGGTACGAGGCACACCTGCTGGAGGCCTCGGAACCTGGCACACCCGTGCTCAACGTCACCGCCACGGATTTGGACGAGGGAGCTAATTCCGCTGTTAAGTATTCTCTGATGAACTCCACATGGTTCACCATCGACGAGAACTCCGGACTGATCACGACGATCACTCACGTGGACTGCGAGGCCGATCCAGCGCCGATTTTAGTGGTGATTGCGACCGACTCCGGTCGGCCCGCTCTTAGCAGCAGTGCTACGGTGCGAGTGACAGTTCACGATCTTAACGACAACGAACCCATCTTCGAGAAGCCACTCTACAACGCCACCGTGTCCGAGGACTTGCCCGTTGGACGCTGCTTTCTCAAGGTTCGTGCCTACGCAAACTTATTCTTCTAATTAGAACCGATTTACGGGTCGATTTTCGGGCTAGGGAGTCGAGGGGTCCGACCGGTCGGATCTCTGGGATTTATGGGATTAGGGCTTTTGTGCTGTGGTGAAAGTATATCTGCTGCGAAGGCTTGTCGAATTGTCTTCTGTCAACGCAAGAGATCTTTTAACAGTATTTTCATTTGGTCAAGAGCAAGCACAAAATCAATATTAGTGCAAACCGATAAAAAGAGAACCTCGTCAAATAACAAAGCTAGACATCTAAAGCGTTACTCCGAAATCAGTTTCAGGACCTTCATTTAAAAATGACGAAGTTAGACTTCCATAGCGTCTCTCTGCAAGCAATTTCAGAGCTTCAGACCTAACCGAGACCTCCAATTAAAAGCGACTAAGTTAGACATCCGAAGCTCCCGAAAAGTCATGCTCACGGTGCAACGTTAGTGTTGATCGTACCCAAACGATCTAGCACCAGAAGCGCAAGCAACGTTTCCTGCTTGCGTAACCTCGCAGGTTGTCGTTTCTGCGCAAACACGTTTCGAGATTGACGTTCATCGATCTCTGGTAGGCTCCCTAATTGATCTGTCATCGCGTCGGACGGTCGACAGCCCGGCAAAAGATTCGTCGCGGATTAATAGCGCGCGTAGATCGCGACTCGGCGTGACAGCGTTCTTCGAGAGTGGGCTGTCTCGCGAACGGTGCGGTGGTGTGCGGTGGTGTGCGGCGACGTTGCATAATTCCCGGGGTACCGCCGCATCGTTTTCTTGCGTCGTCGTCGTCGCGTTAAAGGTTCCTTGAAACGCAGCTTAACAGCGAATCGAAAGGGCACCGCGGCTCTGTAGCGAGTTAGTTGATTTTGCTGCGGGGCGAATATCCACGTTACGCTGGGAAACAGGTAATTGGCACCAGTGCTGCGCTACAGCCTGGGCCTATATGTACGTTCCGCGAAAGGTTCTGGGTCCCGGCGTGTTGCAATTAGCGTTGTTTATCGGGAATATTCGTGGAGCGTTATCGATCAGCGTTCTTTAACCTGCGAGGAGTAGTCGCGGTGGTCGCCAGACCTGGAGGCGGAATAAATCCGCGCTCGTTCATTTGCATGCGTCGCTCGGCATGCTCTCGCCCTCTGCATCCTGAACGGGACGAGCCGTGATCCGGGGAACTGCGAGTAGGAATCGTGAGTAGGAGCCAAGCGTAGGAACCTGAATGGGAAAAGCCGAGGCGACGAGCTGCCTCGCGATACTGATTTGCTGTGCTGCAAAAACTGCAGGGCTCCCCAAAGACATGGGAAAGAGGCCTCCTTCCCATTTAGCCTAGGTGGACCTAGTGGTTATCCTGGTGCCCCCCCCCCCCTCCCAGGAAGGATGGGAAATCCGTAATGATTATCACCACATTAAAAAAAAAGGACTCCCTAAAGGAGATTAGGTTTAGCTACCAGCCTAGCGTCGTCTGTGCTGTTGAGTTCGATCCTCATCAACTTGCTATATTTTTGTAATGTCCCTTGGACTTGGAGCTTGCAAAGCTGGCTGCAGGTTGGCGAAGTGAAAGAGTGCGGTGGAAAATGCCGCGGGCGGGCTATCGCGCGACACGTAACAGGGTACTTTCTCTCCGGAGCTGTGGTCCGGAGCTCGGGGGCCACTCGAGGAGCCAGATCGCACATCCCCGTGGAACACGTGGCCAGGCCGGGGACAAGCGTTCCACTAGCGCGGGGAAACCTGTTGGCTACAGTTTCTTTGTAGCCACGGCGAGACGCTCTTCCCTGAAGCGTTGTTAGACCGAGAACAAGTTGCCCTCGACACCGACGCTGCTTTACGAGCCGCGCGAGCGCGCGCGCGCGCGCGCGCGATAGGTATACCTTTACGGTTCCGAGGCGAGTCGCGCGAACTACGGGAAAAGATACACAGCTAAAGAAGAGAGGGAGAGAGAATACAGCCCTCGTTCGTCTCGGCCGTTCGGCAGGGTAATTCGAAAAACTGGACATACCCGAGGCGCGAATGCGTTTCTGAAATTTGAGATGTCGAAGAGCGTTCTGCGTCGGGGATTACGCGGGCGTTACCTGCTGTCGCCTTTTAAGGACGATCGTCTTACGCTCCGCGTAATCGTCGAAGGTAATACTATACTTATACGCTCGTTTGCGTACGATAACGAAGTCGTTACGGCCGCTCTTGTGGGCTGTTGAAGTAACGAGCGGTAACCCACTTCTTTGCCGGCGAAATTTCACGTCGAACATACACTGCTGCGACGCGCCGCGCCGCGCCGCGCCGCGAAAGATATGAAAGCGAAACGCTCTGACGCAACGAGACCGTGTTATATCGGGCATCGATTCCTTCCTGCGGTGTCGTGCACTGTATACTCTATCGGCTCGCGATGATTCTCCGTGAAAAGATCTCGTAAAACTGTCGATGTTTTATTTTCTTTACTACATTTCACTTCGCTGACTCGACGCGTCTGACCGTGGCCTACCGCTTCTACTGTGCACTTGTCGCGTTACGGACATGGAGGTTACGTGGATTGACAGGCTGAAACAATATAGACGCTTGACAGGTCTGTGGGGAGTTCGGGAAACTGTTGGAACCTGGGCAAAAGTGAAGAAGTAATTTTATTTATGAAATAAATTTGTGAAATTATTTGTGAAACTTCGATCAGAGCATTCAGAATGTTTCACAGTTTAGGATCCCAGTCATGCAATCCTGAATTCTGTATATTGTTAAAATAAACGAGATTTTCTGTAATAATAAAAACAAAACTTATGCAGGTCGTTTTGTAATGATAGGAAGTGAAATAAGAGGACGGTAAACGAAACAGATCGCGTCGCAGGACAACCAGCACGAGGTAGTGGCTGCTGTGACGAAGCGTCTGTCATTCATAACGTCCGTGATCCGTGGACCGTGGATTCGATAGGCACGATCCGAAGAAGAGAATCGTCGGTAGAGGCGTGTAGAGAGAGGGAGAGGAATGTAGAAGAAGGAAAGATGGGAGTAAAAGGGCGTGCAGCAGAAAAAGAGGAGAAAAATCCTCCCTGCCTCCCTCCCACGAGCTGTTCGACCGTCCATCTGGCCGAGCGAAACGCGTGCCTTCTTTTTTCTCCCGTTGGATTGTCATCCGCATTCAAGGGAGAAGCGGTGAATGCTCGCGCCGGTGCACGTTGAACACCGAATGCCGAGTGCCCGGAACGTCTCATGGAAATCGCGCAGGATAAACGAGTACATTTTTCAATCGGTTAGGCGAGTCGTGCGTTCCACGAAGCCCCGGATACACAGGGCGGCCCATCAAGCTTTCGTTCGATGTTAATGCCCGGTGGCTGTAAATCTCCGATGAGAGTTAATATCGAGCTACCTGCGTCGCGCGCATGTGTTTCGGATTATCACCGAGTAAATGAGCTTCGAGCGTTCGCCAGACTCCGGCAATTTTTATGCAAAATAAAAATTACACATTTATTTCTTTTCAATTTTACTGCGATTAACACAGCAGTATTTTCAAACTCCTCGATTGCTTTCACGGTTTTGCATTTCATCCACTCATTATCATAAATGTATAAAATCACGAGGCAATTTTTTCTCAATTTTTTCAGAAACCGTTCGTTTCGCGAAAAAAAGTAATACCACATAAAAGACGCACCCAGTCCAGATCTACAGGTTCCGTCTAACATACTTTTCGATAAAATCAATAATTCAGAAGATATTCGAGAAATAACGTTAGCGCAGATTTGTTTTTATCAATTGGAAAAAGAATTTCGAAAACGTTTTTTTTTTCGAGACTAAATAAGAGCCACCCTAGTACTGTTCAGAAAGTTGGTTATGGCTAGTTTGAAGATTGTCAGTGATCGTTGTAGTCGCGCAACATTCTGTACGTGTGATATTGTTGGTGTTTCGTTGCCTAGTTCAATGATGATTTATAATTGTTGGCCCTCGCCTGTAATTATAATAATTACAGATTTTTCGGGCTCTGCCAGCCAGCCGTCCTCCCGGCCCGAACCGGCCCGCTCTTCAGGTTCCATCCCTCCGTGGACCGGCTCCACCCCTTCGAGTCTGCGTTCTCCTCCTCCTCGTCTCTTTCGCTCGTTTTTCGTGATCACTCGTGAAGAAAGAGTGAAACATGCGTGGTCCTCGAACAGAGGGAGAGAGCGTTCAGCGTTTGAAACGGGTTTTCGAAACGACGACGCGACGTCGCGATGGATTTCCGCGCGCAGGTTTCCCATTCGTTGCGATTCGTTTCTCGCACACAGGATGCTCTCTCGCGGTATCTTCGGTCGCGTTAATTTCGCGCTAACGACGCAAACCGGAACGGTAGAAAAATTCGACCAGCGAAGCGAGCCGACCTCCCGGCTCCTCTTCTGCTTCTTCCTCTGGCCGAGGTCGGCGCCGAACGCGCGCTTTCACGCGTTAAACTATTCGTATCCATCAGAGACGGGTATCCGTCTCCTCTGTTCTGCGTGGCAGGACACGGGTTCCGATTCATCCTTCGCGCAAGCCTCCCATTATCCGTCCTAACTGGCAACCGAGGATCATTAAGCCCGCGGAGCCTTTTGTCCAGGCTACGCGCGTTCGTCTTTTACCACTGACAAAGAGCGAACGAGAGGAGAGGAAGCTGCGGAAAGACCGCTCTCGTGACTTTGCTCCACTTCGGCTTCGGAATACCTCTTCGGAGTCGCTTTTCAGAGGGGGAGCCCGATAGAGGTGACCTCCCAGATCTTGAACTTTGAGCGATTAGGAAAAGTCAGGGGCTTTAGAAGGGTCCAACTGATCATCTAGCACTTCTCAGATTCTATTCAACTGCTAGCTTCAGGATCATTAGCTGTTTAATCTTCATTAGTCGTCGGAGTAGCCTGGAACCTATGGATGCTGAAGAACTTTGGGGATTAGGAAAATCAGAGAATTCTAAAGGGTCTGAATCTATTGAACTTCCAGCAGCAAGGTCCGTCGAAATTACGACCTGGAACTGTGAAGTCTCTTGGATCAATGATCGAAAGGATCCTGTGGTCCTCGTCAAGCTCCGGCTCGGAGAGCGCGGCGCGTCGCGTCGCGTCGCGTCGCGTCGGCGCGTCAGAGCATCGGCCGCGGTGCTCGCGTCGTGTATCGCGGTACAAAGTGATGACCGTAATGACTCTAACCACCGTCTGACATCTGGCATTAGGCACTCGAGCTTTCGAGTGGCAACGCCCGCAGCAATTGTTGCCGTTTACGACTGCCGTGCACGCTCTCCTTCTTTCCCTGTCGCTCCGTCCCCGGCGTGTTCCCTCTCGATTCCCTCTCGATTCCCTCTCGGGAGACTGGGGGCTGCTCCGCGTCTCTCCTCTCTTCGTTTTCCGTTCTCGCTCACCTCCGGTTGCTCGTCCTTTTCTCTCTTCTTCACCGCGCCTATGCCCAGGCGGCCCCCGTCTTTCTTCTTGTTTCTCCAGGCCTCCTGCTCGCTCGTCCGCTCTCGATCCTACGCGCTATAGACCGCATTCCCGAGTGCAACGACGAGGCAGAGATATATGTAGGTACCTATATGCATTCGCGTGCACCGGTCACTGCAGCCACCGCGCGAGCCTCTACTCCGCGCTACATTGCGATCGCGGACCACAGAACTCTACACTCTCTTCGTCCTTATCCCCCCCCCCCCCTCTCCTCTCTCTCTCTCTCTCTCTCTCTCTCTCTCTCTCTCTCTCTCTCTCTCTCTCTCTTTCTCTCTCGTTCCCCCGTTCGGTTTTCCACGACGTAGCGTTGCATCGCCGTCGTCGTTCGGTGCCCAAGCAAAATTACGAAACCGCGCGCGCGAGCGGTTGTTTATCTCCGTTTCTGGAATAATAGAGACAGGGCCGACGAGAAAATCGTTTGCCTCTCACCGATTGGGAACGCGGCCAGGCGTCCCGGAGCGAGCATGTGCGTATTCCTGGCGCAATTACCTTCGAAAGTCGCCGTCATTAAGCGCCCGGTTCCCGGTCCGACGAAACACCGCCTGGATTTGAGACCTTCCGGATCCACGCGCCAATTCCCCGATTTTAAGACGTGCTTATTAACTGTTCGGCTACTCCGAGTAATAAATGACCTCACTGTAATTCAACACAATTTTTATGTTACTTAAATATTGAAAGTCTTCGAAGACGTTTGACGACTAAAGACTCGAGCTGAAATTGTGACCAATTTGTGAATCGAAAAGAATTTTTCCAAAATACTGACAATGAGACCGTCAGCAAAATTGTCATCGCAGATCCTCTAAGGTTTCGAACTGGGAGGCTGACCAATAAATCCAATTTAATGAAATTTTCATGTTACAAAACACCAACAACTGACCATCAACAAAATTATCATCGCGGATACGATCCTCTAAGGGCTCCAGCTGGAAAGTTGATCAATTTACATAAATCCAATTCGCTGAACTGACCATCAGCAAAATTGTCTTCTTGTACTTGTGGACTTGCGACCACTTTGATCAAAGGACGAAGATTGACAATAGATTTTCGAACTATTAACGAAGATTCAGCTTGATGGAGGAACCGGAAGAACAATTACGCAATAACGGGAAACAAGATCGGCACAGTAGGCTCGGTTCCCCTGGCAGACCCGCGAAAGGAGCGATCGAGGCTCGCCTCGGTTATCAAGTTTCTCGTGTGTCCCTGGATTACTCAACGTCCTTTTCCTCTGCCAGTGGGTGGTGAACTACGCGACGATCGGTCTGCCGTTTGTCCTCGCGTTTCCGTCAAGCGGGAGATCTCTCTGCACGGGCTGGCTCTCTCGTACGGTGTTTCGTAGCTTAACAAGAACGAGCAGGATCGTGGTGGAGGAGGAGGAGGAGGAGGAGGAGGTCGCATACCAATGGATACGATGACTGACCCGCGCCCCGACGCGACGGTGTGCGTGCGCGTGTACACTAGCGCGGTACGTAGTCGGTTTCGTTCATCGATACTGCTGACCAGCCTCAGGGAATTGTCATTATGTGTTCTTTTGCCACTTGTTCGCGAATCCGAACAAATACATTTTTCCAAAAAGCTTCTTTGTATCACATTTTGTCAGTCATTCGTGAATTTCAGATACAATTGTCATCTTTGTGTCCTATCAATTTAAATTGATGTCAGTGTTATTAATGGTGATAGGAGATGAGCTAGAAAGCTGCTACTTCAAACACAATTTTAATATGGATGGATTTTCAATCCCTTGATTTTTAATACAAAAATGTCTCTTTTCTGACTACAACACTGTGCTAGAACTTTTTTGTCACATTTTTAAAGACAATTTAAATTTTCATTAAAGTGCTAAGAATGTGTTAGAAAAAAGTTTAGAACCACAAGAATGTCTCTTTTGCGACTATAATAATGTGCCACAAGAGAACCATTACCATTTCCGTGTCACATTTTTAAAAGACAATTTAAATTGGCATGAAAGTGCTAATAGTAATAGGAGCTAAACTAAGAATGAGAAATGAGAACCATAAGAACGTCTCTTTTGTAGCAACACAACACTGTGTCACCCATGGAAAATTGTTCTGAGCCGTCTAAATTATTATTCAACATATAAATCATCGAGGATACGTAGCCAATTTATCCCACTAAAGCGAGGAGCTGCAGCTACTAAGAACGTCCATATTAATTGGAGGTTGTTGGTTTCGGGACACACGGTATGCAACAAACTGCGACAAAGATCTCGCTTAAGGTTGCAAGACGCGTGCAGCCTCGGTGGTGGAGCTACTCGCTATATTTATCGACGAGTAATTTACATCGTCGAGTCGCGTCGGACCGCGCCGCGACGTCGGAGAAAGCAAACTGCCCGGCAGACTGCGCGCCGATGCATTCTGCCGATGCATCCCGCGTTTAAACGGTTTCGCGGGTATCGCAAGAGATTATCGAGGCGCCTCTCTCGACTGGCTACCTCGCCGCAGCGACGACGAGTCCATCGTCGAGGGAACGATAATAGCACGACTCTCGAGATCGGCGAAAATCGTCGAGCCCAGTGGAAAGTCAACGCGCCAGACACCGCTTAATCGACATCATAATTCAACCACGCTCTCCGTGATTCGCGATAATTGCGGCGAAGAGGGGACCAGACGAGAAAGGTGGCCGCCGCGTGTTCGATAATCATGCGAGCAGCCATTTTTCCTCGCGACGACTCTTCCGCGAATATTTAATGCGGTTTTGATGACCGGCGAGCGCAGCGCCGGGGAAAAATTCGTAAATGTCGCTTAAACAGGCCCGATTATGTCCGCGAAGTTTCGCGGAGATGGCCTGTACGGTTTGTTTCTGAAAAATTGGTGAAGTGCAGTTTCAGGTGATTATATGAACCAGGAATTTGTCGTTCGCTTCTTTTGTGAATATTTAATGCGGTTTCGATGACAGCGATTGGGAAAAATTCGTGTATGTAGCTTAAATATGTAAAATCAAGTCTGTAAAGTTTTGTGAAGGTAAAAAAAATATTCCAAACTGCACTAATAATAGCGAGGAAGCTTTGATTGTGTTTGGACATATTTTGCATCATAAAATTCAGTTGCATATTGAAAAAGAACGTAATTTCGTATAGCTTTTTAATGGCGCTTGTGGGAGTTGGTTTTCCCCTGTCGGAAGTTGCGAGTAGTCGCGTCTGGGCGATCGCATAACTGCACACGTATCGTTCGATTGTCGATTCAGAGAGCGGTATCGACGATTCCGTGGCTCGGTGGTTCGCGCTGCATGCAAACGGCCTCGCGTTATCGAAATTCCTGGATGTTCTTCCTGAAATTTCACCCGACGCATCCCGCCAGGCGTGGACGCTTCGGAATTCGGTGTCGATCCCTGGCATCGTTTCCTGCAGCTGTCGGATCGAAAACCGTGAAACAAGATTTCGGAAAATCGACAGGTGTTCCCGATTTATCGGATCAGATTCGCGAAATTCACCGTACCGACCGATACCTTGTTTCCTCGTGGTTTAACGGAACGATATGTATTGAAAAGAGAGAAGTCGATACAGCAAGTGCGTGCGAGTATAACACTTCTAGTGTGTACGGATTCGAGGCGTCGAGGAGAGAAAGCGGGCGAGCACTCGGTAGGCAGATCGGTGCCAGCTATAAGGCAGGTAACCAATCGAGATAAGGGGACGGAGGGGAAATAACTGCGTGCGAGCTGCACTTTCCAATGCACTTGGTGCGACCGTTGCACCGGGAAAGTACACACGTGAACGTTTCAAGCCGGGGCTATCGAAGGCCCCGTTCACACGTCCAGTGTCCGTCTCGTCGCGTAGTCTCTCTACCGACCGCAGAAATCTAAAAGCTAAAACGATTTCCTCGGGTCCGTGGAAATTGGCCGAGCGCGGCCTGCTAAGGCAGTAAATTACGCGCGGAATGCGTCCCTCCTGGAAAAACGACGCTCGAGCAGACCCCCGCTCGACACCTTTTACACCTGTTCTACCTGTACACGACGATCCTTCGTGTACCCCGTCACTCGCTATTTCAATTTCACACGTAATTCCGCCGGGGACCATCGATGGCTAATTTAGGCGTTTCCACCTTGGTTTCTGCGACAGGTTCTCTTCGTCATCAATCTTCTCTGTCTCTTTACTTTTGATACTCAGTGGGTCGGGAAGCTGACGCGTTGCGAAATTGAAAGGCGTTGTCGAATATGTCGCTCGTTTGCCGCAATAGCTGTTCTTAATTCTTGCACGTCCAGAAAAGAACACCAGTAGAGGACGTGTTGGATCGGTGCAAGTTAACTGGCTGCATCGTTCAGGAAAATGTACTTTACTTAAATATTTTTCTTTCAAATTTTCAATTTAATACTCTTCTTAACTCTTAGCACTCGAAAGGCGACTAAAAATTGCCATAGTCGCCATGAAGACTTGTCCCCCACTCTAGCTTCCCCTTCTACGACACCATTCCCCCACGCTTCCGCTACAATGTCACGTGACTGATCCGACACCTGCAGAGAGGGGGTAACTTCTTCGCCTGAATTCGTGCTGCCTCCCCTCATCCGGCGACTCCGATTGCGCACATAGTTGCGCGACACAGGAGAGGGAACACGTCTCTTCCGCGTTGGGGAACCGCTTGAGAAAATCTGCTGGAAGATGTAGAGAGCGTAGATTAACGGCGCGGGAGGGAGACGAGTGACGACCTCGATTGACCCGTCGATCCGTCACGGCTCTCCCGGTGAACGGGAGAGTGGCTCGCACAATTAGCCGGGTAAGGTGCAAGATCGAGGGGAATCGTGCGTCACGTGGAAGCTAATGTCGGGGCTAATGCGTCGTCGGGCGTCGGGCGTCGGCGTCGGCGTTGGCGTCGTCGTCGTCGTTCGCAAATAACGTCGCGAAATTTCCAACCTCCTCTGCAACGTATGGTTGCGCTCCGTGAACGTAAAGCTGCTGCGAAATAATACCTCCCGGGACACGCGTGTTTCGCTAATGGATTCTCCTGGCCGCAGGCCGATTCGTTTTCGTCGCGTCATCCCTACGCGGAATTTGATTAATTACGACCGTACGACCGGCCCGGTAATTACTTTCCGATAAGATCCGCGTCTCTCTTCTCACTCTACGCTCCAATCATCTCTCCTGTTCGTTGGTTGGTTTCGGTACGAGGCGTTCTTAATCGCCTCTTCCATTCCACAGAAATTCGTCGCCGCCAAGCTCGATCATAAGCCAGATAACGAGACTTGAGAGGCTCTTGTGCTGCGGCCACTGTTTCCAAAATCTTCCATTTTCTCCCAAACCCTGGGAACCTCCGTTCGAAATTTGCTCGAGGACCTGGCACATACAGAATGTTAGAGGTGAACTCCGGATTTTAGGCACTTTTACTTTCAGTATACGAAAATTATTATCCAGCTTATTGGAGAATTCAGTAAAAATTGCGAGCGGTACTAAAATCGACGTTTCTTCATTAGTACTCTATGATACCGCAACGTAATTTTGAAGGACTCCAGATCGAACCGTGACGGGACTCTTTTTCTTCTCCGGCTATACCGACGACGATAAAGCGGTATATATGGTGTCGCGGTATAAACGCAGGCCGCAGTCAAGGAGGCTAACGAAGAAGAGGAGTTTCGGACGAGCAGGCTGAATCTGGCGGTTTATTTTATTAGCTCTTACGGTTAGAGGCGCGGCTGACAACTTAATTGTTTATTAATTCACATTCGCGTCGGCCGCGATTTCGCCGACGGTGATTCGAGGAACTGGTCCGTATTGGTCCGGCGCGGACTACCGCGGCTCGGCAGTACATAAAATTTTGATTCGCATCTAAAGAAGCGGATTCTTCGCGTAACAACGGCCGTCGGCAGGGTTGCGAATTTGCTCGTGGTAATTATACCAGGTCGGTTAGGATTTTTCCTGGAACCGTTCGTATTCGATTCTCTATTACCGTTTGATATACGATCGATTCGGGAGCCTTGGTTCTGCAAGTATCTCTGTGAAGAGGGTAAACGCTTCCCCGTCCACGACGCTGTTCCCCCACGCTTCCGCCGCGGCCCGGTCACGTGACATTGTGACACACGGTACAGGTCTCACCGGCACTGAACGGGTACTGGCAGAGAGGGGGTAACTGTATTCCCCTCAACTCCTCGCTAAGTTTCGAGCGAGAACGAGTCGACTCTCGAGGTACGCGCTCTTCTAAAAGGAGATACTTAGGCGCTAGTTCTCACAGTACGATTTAACGGGCGTACACAGGGTACAAAGTGGCCGGGATAGATAGCAGGCCGCGCTCGACTGCCGATCGGGAAGCAGAAACGACGCGGAACACGCTCGATGAACACCCACGGTCGGATTTCGACGACTACGCTCTCGGAAACCAGTTAATTTATGACCGACCGAGACGCTCCAATTATGCCATTAGCGGGTAGATAGTCCGCGCGAAACGTCTCGAACCGCTCGGAATCGATCGGCACCAGCTCGAACTCGGATAGACTTTTAATTAGACCGGCTACCAATCAACCAGATATCGAGTCCTATACCGAGACGGTCGTCGCTCATCGACCAGCCGGGAAACATCGAATCGTTCTTTCGTTTCCTGGTGAATTTATTCGCGACGATACCGAACGCGACCGGGCCCCGTGTATCGATCACGTAACGCGCTCCCGGTGTGTATACATTGTAATTGGTCCGAGGTAATCAATATCACCGTCGGGATGCCGCTCCGGAAGGTAGAATGTGTAGGCTTAATGCTATCGGAGCCGGTAGACGCGCCTACGTCACTCGCGAATCAATCACCGGGACGCGCGTCTATATCTTCGTCGCGATATTCTGCTCTCCCTAATGGGAGTGGATCGGTTTCGCTGGGTGAGTATGTTGCACCGTGGAAACCCACCACATCCCCCCCGTAACGTCCCCCTACCCGCGACCCGTCGCTTTTCTTAGGCCCTGTCGGACGTTACCCCCATAACGGCACGCTGCATTCGGTTTTCTTCCTAATAGGTTGAAAATAATATAACAGTATTTTTAAATTCTTCAAATGTTTTTGTTGCTTTAAAATCCGCACTTCTCATCGAGTACGTTTTCTGCCTCCTTAGCGTCTCATATCTGTCCTCACCACACCCTACACACTCCAGCCAATAAACTCCACAAAATTGGTATCGCAGACAGGAAATTTTCAAGATTTGCGTCCGGGCGCGCCGCAAAGGAGGGAAACGGTACCTGCACTGGTCCATAATCAAAACGGCGCGCCAGGGGCGAGGTCGACTTTTAATTAAGCAGACGTTCGATCAACGGCCAGCCGTGTACCGTTTGACCGCTTACTTGCATCGGCTCGTTGCATTTCCGCGTTCCCCGAGCGCTGCTGCGGCGACTCCTCGGCGATTTCCGCTCCGGCGAAAGAGAGATATCGTCGGAAACTAACCCTCGAGGTCAATCCACTTGTCTGGCCGACATCACGGGGACTCGATCGAACCCGTGTTCCTCCCTTGCTTCGATTTCCGCTTTGTTCCTTTTCGGTGCAGCGGAAAAATCCGGCCGAATAGGTAACGAGCTATCAGTCTCGCGCGTCTCTAATTGATTCGCTGTAATCGCGCCGGGCATGGCGCTCCGCTTCGTTATTACATCGCATCGGGCACGAGTACGAGCTATCGATCAGCTTGAAAAATCCCGGAGAGCTGGCTCGCTCGGCTAGCGGTAGCTAATTCCTCTGCTCCCTTTCTCCCGGGTTCTCCTCGATCGGCGCGACGCTTTTCTCTCGTTTCGTTCCTCCATTTCTTGAACGCGCTCGTTCCACGCGAGGAAACGCTGGAACGCGGCCGTTTATCGCGCGCGTTATCATTATCCCCAGGGTGCGGCACGACTTTTTTCCGATCCGTCATCCTCGCCGAGGATCGACCGTCGTCGTCTACCGCTGTAAATCGTTTTCCCTCCAACTGGTGATCTGGTCTCAATGTTTCATTGGCACCAAGCTCCATCAATCTAATTACCTAGGTAAAAGATATTTCTATAGTTCAATTTCCTTGCTTCTTGTCTAGAATTGTATCAGCTGTGATCGCCTCGAAAGATCAAAAATAGGATTGCCGGTAGGGGTCGGCTGGTCAGCGGCCATCAGCCGATCGGCCTTCCGACGTCCCTGAAGAGTCCTCGGCTTGCATAACTAGGCCTGGTTCATCCGAGATATCGTGCGATGCCGTAATACGTCTGTGAATAGAAGCAACAGTCGTAAGGGATCGGAGCGAAGCTGAGCAGTGCGGAGCAGAACGGGCATCGAGAAAGGCGTAGAAAAGAGTCGAAAAAAACTGTGGAGGCAGAGAGCCGAGCGAGATGAAGAGAGAAAGCGATACGTGCGGTGGTGAGGATCGGGCTAACAGCAGGTGGTTGGTTAGCTTATACGCCTTCCCGGGAATCGGTTTAATATACACACGCTCACCACCGTGTACCTGCCACCTTCTGGCAGCGGTCTCTAGTCTCCCAGTCTCTCTCTCTCTCACTCTCTCTCTCTCTCTCTCTCTCTATCTCTCTCTCTCTCTCTCTCTCTCTCTCTCTCTCTCTCTCTCTCGCATTCTCCCGCGAGAGATATCCCGCAATTGGTGGAACGCAACGCGAAGGAGCGTTACACTTAATACGATATCCGCTTGATTTATAACGCACGCGTGGCACGAGCGTCGTGACGTAACGATCTCGCATTGTAGCCGAGCCGAGTCTCTAAGCGACACGCCGTGTCATCCGGATGCATGGATCAGAGCCGCAGTTTATGACGGGGTCGGATCGGTATCGCCGCGTGAAACGTGGAGGCGAGATTTTTCCCAGCAGCATCGTACCATTTGTTCAACCATCGAGCACGACGCTACGGGTGACAAGTCTACGTTACACCTGGGACTAGCCCAAGACCTCTGAGACAGCTGCCGGTGAGTCCTCCTGAGACTGGAGTGCGATACTGGACCTCCAGGAATATTTGTAACTTTGTTTCAACTACAAAACTGTTACAGGAGTTGTTAATTACTTCTACGGTGAGAGAAAATTTAAGGGATGGTTCTCCTTGTCAATATAAGCTGAAAATGAAAAATTAAAAAATCGTGATTTCGGCTTCCGTTTTCAGTTATTAACAATTAAAAATATCCCCGAAATGCGGCAATCCGACCAACAGAGGTGTACACGTTACATACGCCATAGACGCGCGCGACAGTGATGTGTCAAGTGACATGTAAGTCGTGTAACGTACACCACTGTCGGTCGGGTAGTAGCATTTTAGGCGGACCCTAGCCTAGATCCTAGCCTGATCTAAGTGAAATTAGGTTCCTCGTGCTGCCGGTAGCGCGCAATCACGTTTCGGGTTTCTTGGCCGCGCAGATGGAATGCTATTATCGTGGAACGGACGAGTTCGGCAAACTGTTTTGGTGCAAGGAGGGACCAGGAGGGGGACCACCTGTCGCTCGTCGTATGCTTCGTGTCTGACTCGGTTCACGACATTCGCGCGCGTACGTCACATTTCCGAGGTCCGTACCCGAACTGTATACACGGTGTCCTAAAATTCCTTCAACTTCCTGAAATGGGCGATTCCTGAAGTCATTCGAAGCGACATTTTCCTTTTCTAAAATGTCCGTCGCAGCTTTGTTTAGGAGTTATTAACGAAAAACACGGACCAATCACTGCGCGACCTAGACGCGAGTTGACTAAGATGGTCCGGCGCGCCAGCAGAGCCGAAATACGACAAAAGCCGTCCCAACCCATCGTGTTATATCGAAAATGACTGTACTATTTATACCAGTGTTTTTATGATTGATACATCACGATGTATTGATAAACACAGACGGTTTCTTCGCGTATCTGCGATGACGAAAGTCCTCTTATCAAGGACTTACAGACCCAGACGACTGCTGGCGCGTCGGGCCTTCTTCGCCAACACGTGTCCAGGTCGCGCTCTGATTGGTCCGTGTTTTTCGTTAATAACGCCTAAACAAAGCCTCAGCAAAAATTTTGGAACAGGAAAATGTCGCTTCAAATGACCTCAGGAACCGCCCATTTCAGGGATTTGAAGGAATTTCGTGACACCCTGTATAAATCCTTCTCTGTATACAGACGCATGTACATACACGGTACACAAGCGGAACGCCATATACGTCACGCATAATATTCGCGGTTCGATCAAACTTGACGCGCGCTCAGTATTTGTAAACCGGTAAGACGGGTAAGGAGCCCGTGTGCTCCATTCGAGGGGGTTATTTTTCTTTAAATAGTTCGTCGATAATGCGGACCGGTGAATAGCGTATCGCGTAACGGGGCACGCGATTCGGTATTCACGGTATGCGAGCACCAGAACCGAGAGAGACTGCGAGACTATAGAAGAGGAGCTTGTACAACCAGACTCGGGGAATCTTTTTTTCCGTTATTAAAATATTTTTCCCCGTCCGTAACACGCGACCAACTTTCTCCCGGGGAATCGTTGATCCTTCACGATTATATCTCTGGATGGACTGCCTTGTGTCGCTTGATCAACGCAGAAGGGAACACGAGGCCTACACAACACAGTGATCGTGTGGTCAAGGTGTAACTTGACCCTCGTTACTCGAACGTTCCTCTGGAACGGAGTCGTTAGAAGTAGATTGCCGCCACGTAGAAGGCCCCGTGGACGTCCTTTCAGATTCCGAGAAAAACTCTGAGATTACTCGCGCGGAAGGGGAGAAGAAGCCTCCCCTCCTCCTCCTCCTCCCGTTCTTCCTCTTCTTCTTCTGAATCGTCCGTCGGAGCGGATCCACGTTTCTCCGGATAGATCTGTTACCGTTAAACCCGGCCAGCCGGCAGCGAGCGACGCGCGCGAGAAGACAATAATTACAGGTAGCAGCGGCGCGTTACGTCGCTCGGCCATGCGTTCCAGAAAATCTTTGCGGCCACCACGTTGCGCAGGACTAGCCGTAACACGAGTCCCAACCGTCGCTCGAATTAAGGCCGGCTCCGATCAGACGCCTCGACCCTTCTCCTCTAGGACACACCTAGCTCGCTACTAAAATCTCTGGATCCCACAAGGACTGCATTATGCTACAAAAATGGGACTTAGCCCTACAACTTTTTCTCTTCACAGATAGATCATACCCACTTTTAGCATGAAGCTGAACATATACCCATATTTCTCACGTTACAAGTGGCTATACCTAGGTTCTGCTCCATGCTAAAAGTGGGTATGATCTATCTTGGTCTACACTACTGAATGAACACTCTCATATCGTCTCTGCCTACATCATACTTTGATACTGTGTCTGGGGCTTTATAAGACCTGCATCATGCTTCAAAAATGGCGACCGACGTCTCTGGCCATTCTTGTGCAACACCTCGAGGTATAAAATCATTTTCGGATACCTATGTGCCAGTTAAAAAATGTGACAGTTTTGAGCACAAGTCCCTAAAAATGCAATCCAATCACAGAGCTGGATGTCTGCCACGAGGTCCGGGCAGCTTGACGTCGCGACGCTCCGTCGGAAGAGCGCAGGACGCGTGAATGAAGCGGCTACGCGCACGCCGTTTCCAGCCCGTGTAACCCGAACTGAAAGTTGCCTGGTCCCGTCCACCTTTCTCTCTCGCGTTACATCGCGCGTCCGGAGCAGATTCGAGCGCGCGATCAGCAAACACCGACGCTCGCCAGCTGTACCGAGACCCGGTCGAAGGGAATGCGGCCTGCTGGCACGTGCTTCCTCGCAGATTTAAATACCCCCATCTCCGAAAATGGCCCTAAAAATGTGCCTCGGTACCTCTTTCATCAGGTCGTCAGAGTTTTCTACAGGTGAGAAAACAGGATTCGCGAGCGTCGAGAACCGAGTCCACCTTAATTTTTCCATGTCGCCGCGCTTAAACGTTTGATTACACGCCTCCCCGACGTTATAATACGTCGCGTCGGCCGGGGCACAAAAAATCGGCTGATGCAGAGAAGCTGCCCGGTACAAGTGAAACGTTAGCCCGAAATTATGGGGGGAAGACTCGGGGAATTAAAAACGGCGCTGACATTCGAGTATGAATTATTAATACTCAGCGGTGGCTCGACCGGCGAAGTTAGCGGCTGTCTTCGATGCTCCCGTCTCCCTTTGCCGCCGTGCTTCCCACGCGACACCGGTGATCCTCTGCGATTCTTCATCGATCGCGTTTCTATTACCAGGATGCAACGAGCATTCGCGTTCCCTTCCCGTCGATGGACTTTGATCTTCCGGAAACGCAGCGCGTCTGATTTCCGCGAGTGATGCACAGCACTTCCTACGGCGCGGCGCGTTCCCACGACCAGGTTATCTCTGTCATCTTGCTGGGCAATCGAGGCGGAGAACTCCTAGAGAAATTAAAATTCCTGCCAAGTGCTTGGAACTTGGCCCGATGCGTAGTTTCGATGAAAATCTAGCAAAATGATTTTTCCTTGTAATTGAAGAGGAAAAATAGCCCGAGGGCTGCTGGGTTGAAAATGGAACAGAACGTGTTTCAACACCGTTCAGTGGCATGTTTGACCTTGTTTGTCCACAAGTGACTAAACGAACTTTCATCTGAATAAAAATAGGATGGCTCAGGGATTAATGAACCACAATTTTCTTGGTAACAACTACGCCCTTAAAAAAAATGGCACAAAGTCTATTTTAATTCTGCGTCGGGCATTTCGACCCCGCCAAGTTAGTTGGCCCGAGTGGAGACGACTCAGCTCGTGGAAAGTTTGGCGGAGGGGCCCGGAGCGGGTCGGAGCGTGTTGAGGCCATCAGCGTTGATCGGCGTGCGAGTGCGTGGGTAAAAGTACCGTGGCATCGGTCTCGCGAGCGCGCGGGGGGCCCCGCGATGTCGAGAGGGGCCCGCATTCGTTCTCCAGACCCGGGGAATACGTTGGAAATGCCGAGGATTCGCTATCAGATATTCGTTACTCACATCGACCCCCCTTGTCGCCCTCACCGGTCCCCCCTCTCCGTTCCCACCCCTCTCCTTTCGTTCACGTTCTCCGCGATCATTCTCTCTCTCTATCCCGTTCGGACATCGGACTCTTCTCCTTTACGATCCGCACATGTGTTTCGTTTGTACACGGCATGTAACGTATGGGCCCCGTGTTATTTATCATACAGCCTTAGCCGCCGATCGCGAATGGGATGTACGCTGCATTCAACAGGCTATCCAGGCTTACCACGCTGCCTAATCATGTTAATTTTACCACGACGACATAAATTAAAGAGCGCGCGAGAGCCTCGACCTATACCCGCGATCGTTTTATTTTCTCAGGTCGTGCTGCTCGAGCACGGCCGATTTTATGCCCCTCCTCTAGCTCTCTGTTCCGATCTTCATAAGATTCGTTGCATGAGGAGAGTGACGCAAGCGTAGGGCACCGCAATGCTTAGGCGTCTCACTCGTTAAACGCGATACGTGTGCGTTATCTAATCGGATCCAATGAAACAATGACTCGCTTCTGTCATTCGGTCGTGTACCTCGCGTAATCTTGCACAAGTGGAAACGCGTTTTACCTGAAGATCTCAGAAGATAATAGTGCAATCAGACGTATTTTTTCACGTTGATTTATTATTGATTTTATGAACGATTACAGATATACTGAGAAAAGCTTATAGTCTTCATTTTGTTGCTGATCTTATGCCTTGTTATCATACGAAAATTAATTGATCCAATGAAACAATGACTGTGCTGATCCAGTCTTTTATTCGTGCAATCTCGCACAACTGGGAACGCATTTCAGCTGGAAATCTGTGTACATAACACTGTAAATGTTCATATTGATTGTGTACATTGATGAAAATAGTTATGAAATTGATTGTAACAACACAAAGATGATTTCTCCATTTCTCAACAATGAAAAAGTCGCAGAGCTCATTTTTGCACACAGATCACAACACCCTCTTGAAGGGTTCGAATCTGTTTGAAGAAGTATCTTTCTCACGTCTGCGCCGGGGATCGAGTTTTTCGTTTCGGGGTTCCGTGAATCCCCTAACCGCGTTCATCTTCGAGAGCCTCCTCGGACTCGGAGGAGCCTGGATCATTCCTCCGCCTCTGCCTAAGAGAATCGCGAAGGAGGAACCGTCGGTTAATGAGGAATCGGAGGTAGCCGACTAACGGATAGACAGCCGAGAAGAGATTCACGGCGCGCCGGAGAGAACGAGAAGACGGGAGGTAGAAAAAGATAGCGGGAGACGAAGCGACCGACGTGGAGGGCAGAGAACCGACTGGCTATCCATATTCCATCCCGGCGAATCGGACGGCCGAACCTGCTTTTTGCGGCCACGTTTCGCTTGCACTTGCCCAAACTCATTTGTCAACGGGCCGCAGTATTTATCCGACATGGCGCGGCGTCGGATCGATTGCGCGTCTCGCCGCGCGAATTATTCTGTGTCGTCGAGCACCGGGACGCGGAATCTGATTTTCGGAGTGATGTCGATTTCATTGTTAGCCCCGGGACCCGGGACAGGTCCTCCTTTGTCCCCGATGCGCGATTCAAAAAATCCACCCCTGGGCTAGAGGGTGGAAATAAAAAATTGAAAAAATTCTCCAATGTGTATTTAGGTATCTGCTATGTCTGCAAATTTTTTCCAAATTTTTGCATGCACCGTCGAAGAGTTTCCGTTAGTTTCATGAACCCATATCTGAGGCTCTATGTCCTGATTGCATCATCTTCTAAAAAATCCATTCCAGATCAAAAGAGTAAAGTAAAAAATCGGGAAAAATTCTAAAGGGTGTGTCTCGACATCTACAGGATGTCAACATTTTTTCAGAATTTTTGCACATTCGGTAGAATAGCTACCGTCAGTTTGATGAACCTATAACTAACCCTTCATTGTTAGAGGAACATTTACCACTTAGCAGACCTCTCTGAAAAATGGTTTTCCAAGGCCAGGATCAACGGTGGGTCGTCGTGGATTTTCGAGACACGGTGGGACGGATCCTTTATGGAACAGCCGTCCTTCCCGGCGTTACGGGGTCCCGTTGACTTTTTGCCATCCGGAGGAGAAATACCCTTGGAAATTATCTTGGAGTTTTACGATCGCCGTTGTGTATTTCTGCGGATCAGACGGCGGAACGGAGGTGTCGAGAAATCCCGGTTATTTAGGGTCATTGAAATCCGCTTAAGCGGAGTTTAAGGGACGATCGAAGCACCATGTGGTCGTCGTCGCCGCCGCCGAGATTAAAGTAATTAAAACTGGAAAGCGGCGCGGCGGTGGCGGGCTCTGAGACATCCTTGTCCGCGTAACGCCCTTCAAGGTGAACGACGCGAAAACTGGAAAAAGAGACTCGTCCAAGGAGGGGGAGGGGGGGGGGTGGCAGCATGTCATCCGCGGAAATGAAGTTAATTTCATGGACGCGCCGTGGGCCCCGGCGTGCTTTTTGCACCCACGCTCTCTCCCTGGACCCGGGGCCCCTGTGCTCATTTGCCGGCGTAATAACGATCCCGATAGTGAGTCAGGAGAAATTCAAAAGACGAGAAGTCGCCTCGAACTCTATTATTCCCGTCGAGGGCCCCGCCTAATCTGCCTCGCTCGTTGTTTGCTTTGCGTCGGGCCCGGTGCACCACACGGAAATTAAGATAATTGGCTCTCCGAGGCCGGGACCATAACGGCGTCGGGAAATTTCCAGAAGAGGCCTGACCCACCTGGCGCACTCTTTTACTTCCGGCTCAAAAATAAGAATGGAAGGTGTTCAGTATTTTTTAAAGCAATCGCTTCGAATCTTGCTACTCTCTATTTATTCACCAAGGGAAATCAAATTCCCAGCTTTACTAAGGCTCCAGTTTGCCCAGGTACACCTGGCGCAGTTACTTTCCCTTTTGGCTCGTCAGTCATGGAGATGTTAGCTTGGAAGTGTCCAGCATCCCGGAGAGCAATGGGCCCGAATTTCTTCTCCTCCAAATTGGGGACCGTCACTGCGTCAGGAAGTAAAATTTTCAGCCCTAGCAAGGGCCCAGTTTTTCCAGGTACACCTGACGCATTCTTTCCCTTACGCCTCGGAAATGGAAGCTTGGAAGGTGTCCAGCATTCCAGGGAGCAATCGCGTCGAATCTTGGTGCGCTCCAAGTTCCCCGTTGCTCCGGGCCGCTCGTTTTTCTCCCCTAGACCTTCTTCTTCTTCGTCTCCCGTTTCGCCTTGGTCTACTTCTTCTCGAATTGAACCCTCGATAAGTTAGATCCCACCATCCGAGACGAAAGGCAGGCGCGACCGATCTGAGAACAAGGCCTGGACAAACAACGAGAATAGAAACCGGGACGTCGAACGAGACCAGGCTAGTGTATCCTAACACGGGTGCAGAGCACCGCGTGCAACCACTGCTGTAACAACAACGGAAGGAACGGGTACCCGGGGGGAGAGAAGGAATATAGGAGAGCGCTCGCGATAGCACGCTCTATACGCGAAAAAGAGACTGGCGTTCTCGATTTTGCCTCCTTTAAAGGAACCCCGCTCGGTTTTATTAGCCTCCCGGCTCAAAGAAATTCCCGAGAGTGAAAGGAAGTCGCGTTCTTCCTACGTCTGCCTCCGGACCCGGTCTAATACATTTTAATTAACGACTGCCTTGTTCGTTCGCTCGTCATCGATGCACCGCTCAGATAACATTAGTCTCACGGTGTATACCGGAATAATACCGGCCAGATAAAACAGCGACAAATTACGGTAATGCCCCGTAAGACGTACGCACTGCCCCGCTCGAACGCGTAGACGTCCACGGTTTCACCTACTTCCCTGGATAAGCGGGGTTTGGGATATTTTTACTGGGTACCCGTAAAACTTTTGGACACCGTACTTGTTCGTATATGTTCGTTCATGTTTCGACAGTGTTCACAAATTTTTAGATCAAGGCAGAAGAGAAATCCTGAGAATGGCGGTGCTTTGAGTGTGGGGTATCGATCAGGTGGATGTTTTCGATCTTGTATGAACTATAAAATCGTTTCGACTTGAAACAAGAAATTGTTACGACCAAATAATGTAAGTGGGTTGTTGTGGCAGGTGTTCTGAAGTTGTACAGCAAATTTGAAGTCGATCAGTCGGGTAGATCTCGAGATATAACATTAGTGAGCAACACAAATCCTGTTTTTAAGAGAGTCCAGAAAAATCGGCGAACGTCCCGACAGAAATACCTCCTTAAGGGAGTCTTGTGGTGGTTCGTGGCGAGTGTCCAAGCGTTTCGACGAATGTGATCGTTCTTTACCCCTCCGGTGATAATGATTTTCCAAGGAATGGTCGGTGTCGATCGACTTTCGTCGAACGGGCCGCGAAGTGCATTGGTCCGGTTGCGAAACGTCGAAGTCAAGGGAAGAGGTATCGCGTTGTACCTTTTAAGGCGAAAACCAGACCCGGTCGAGACGGTGATCCGTTTTACCTTGTCTTCTCTCGCTCTCCTTTGCCCACCAAAATTTCCGAGACTCCTGGATCATTCTCGATTTATAGCAAAATCCCTGGTGGGAGGATCCACTGGTATCCTTGACCCTGAGCAAATTTGGGCCCTAGTATGCCCGGAACGGTGATACTGCTGCGCTACCGAGTTCCCCGCTTCTGTGCGGTCCCCGGTTAAAGGGGGCCCAATATTTTGAGTCCGGCTGTCAAAAGAGAGGGCCCCGGGCCTGGTCATTGTCGTTGTCGTCGGGGTCCTCGTTACGCGTGCTCCACTTTTGAAGTTTTTCGGCGAGGGGACCGACTGGTCGGAACACAGAGAGATGGTTTTCGGAGGGGCCCGGAGAGTTAACGTGACGTCGGGCCCAAGGCGAGGGGTTCGGCCCCTAGTCCTCGGGTCCGGGGCCTAGACGAAGGCATGGAAACTGGTCGGATGTGTACGGGACGCGGAGGAACCGGGTGCGGAAAGGGGCCGCACGCGGGAGGGGGGGCGGGGGTGAGTAAGAGGAGAAGGCGGAATGAGTCCCAGGTTCGGCGAGAGGGGTGGGGTTGGGGTACGGGGAGGGGTGAGGGCCCAAGAGAGTGAGGCGACCGGCATTCCACGGGGCCCGTATTAATTATACGGCCCGACCGGACGGCGCGGATAGAAAAGGAAAAGGAACGAGGGGCGAGAGAGGGCCTCGAGAGAGGAGGCAGACCTCTCTCGACTGCGGTAGGAGTACGCTAATGCGGATCTACTGCCTCTCTAACAATAAGCCGGAACGCTCCGAGGAATAAACTCGAGAGGGATGTAGCTGGTAGGCGCTGCGGAACAACTTTGTAGCGTCGGAGAGCTGTGAGCCGACGCCTCCCGACGAACTCTTGAGGGAACGCGGACAAGTGACCGCGGATTTCCCGGACACGAGTTGCAAACTATCCGACCCGAACCGAAATTTTATTGTCCCTTTAATAATTCTAATAAGCTATGACTCGTACATTTGAGCTCTGAAATTCTTTTAATCCGTCTTCTACTTTAAATTGCACCTACAGAATTGCCGATTTACCGAGGCGAGAGGTAAAAGTAAAATAATCCCGCTCCAGGATAGGTTGTTCGCGGCGTGTTCCGGATCGTCTTTCCTAAAACACGGCAACCCTGAATATAGTTAACGCGTATCGGGTATAGTCGACGCATCCTAAAGACACGGTCGGGAGTGGTGGGGAGTGCGAGGGGGAAGAAGGAGCGTACCTGGCACTCGTGGCAAACGGAGGAGGATGGAAAGTAAATTACCTCTAGGAGGAGGGCTGGCATACTGGTCGTAGGGTCTGTCGGGGGTTAGGCGGGCGGAGGGTGGAGTTCGAGGATGAGACGGCACGGGACTGCGGTGCCGAGAGGATTCGAGGAGGAAACGGCCGGAGAAAGATTGTTGGAGAAACGGAGACGAAAACTGCTGGACTGGAGGAGACTGCTGACCGACACAGTAGGCTAGTGAAATTGTACCTCTGGAACCATCGTAGGCCAGGACACCGTACCTCTCCTCTAGCGGCGAAGAAATTCTCAGTCGAATTTGCCACCTCACGTTCTGTTTTTTTCAGGACTGTGCCCCAGAGCGCAATTAATGTTCACACATAGTTTCGACTCTATATCCCCTAAAATTCTAGCTCTGAAGTCCACAACGATACTCTAGATTGTTCTGGTCGCAGAGAGAAAATCTGTTTGGCCCTCTGAAGTGTCCCAACTGGGCGTGGCAATTTTGCTCCCGCTCCTAATGGAGCCAGAACACTTCTCCAAAAATCAATTAGGACATCTTCTGAACCTCGACTCCATATCTCCCAAAAATCAACGACCACAAAACTCACTCTAAACCGTCCCCATTTTATAGACAGCTCTGCAGTGTCCTAGTGGGCGTGGCATCCCAGCTCTCTCTTCCCACAGCGCCTCAAAGGACAATTAGTGCCCCGGCCAGGTCCACACCTAGAAATCGGTGGCATATCGACCGGCAGCGTGAAAGGCATCGGTGTCCAGCCGCTCAAAGGAAACAAATTTCGGATACTGATCGGCGATAGCACTCTTTGCGAGAAGGATCGCGATAGTCGCGTGCTGAACGCCAGGAGGCGTAGTCGAAAAATGTTGGATCCTTGACGGGATGCGTGTACGGCTACGAAGACGAAGGTCGTCGCCGGGCGAGGGAGGAACGCGCGTCTACGTTGTAAGGACTTGCAAGTAAAAGAGACAAGAGGCAAGGATTTGCCCGGAGCGATCGCGTGGCTACCATTCCACTGGACCATGGATCACGTGCGCGCGAGCGAGTCTCCTGATCAAGCACGCAAAGCTACCGCGCGCGCGCGCGCGAGGAATCGCCACGATATCGACGCGATCGTTTCTGCGAGAATCGCAAAACCGTGGACGATCCCGTCGCGTCGGTTCCCAAGTTGGCCTAGCGATAGTTTCCGTCGCGAGAGCAATTATTCATGTTTCCCAGACGTACCTCCTTCCCGAGATACTTTCACCGTCGGCTCCAGAAACAGACGGCATTAATCGCCTCGGAGCATGTGAGTTGCGCAACCAGGGCAAGAT
Source organism: Lasioglossum lativentre (assembly GCA_916610255.1). Lineage (NCBI taxonomy): Eukaryota > Metazoa > Arthropoda > Insecta > Hymenoptera > Halictidae > Lasioglossum > Lasioglossum lativentre. The sequence goes on from OU744355.1 coordinate 23,622,088, forward strand.
AACGAGCCAGAATGGAACGCGCGGCTTTCCGAACCGCGGACCGTGAACTGTTGCTGCGAATTCACCGAGGATGCAGATGGGGAGATGCGGAACAGCATTCTCGAAAACTTAATGTCTTTGGAGATCTCAGAGCCTAGAGTGTTGAGAGTTTAGAGCATTTCAGAGTCTTCAGAGATTTTAGAGCCTAGAGTCTTCCGAGTTCAGAGTCTTCAGTAATTTCAGAGCCAAGAGTCTTTAGAGCCCAGAGTTCTGGCCTGGCTACGTAGTAGATCTGCGCGACGTAGGTGCACTTGGGGTCGTCCAAGTTCTAAAAATATTGCACGACATTCGAGGAGTGAACGGCTCCCCGAAGAGGGGGACAGGATAAAGAAGGAACGAGGGAGATGGAGCGGGAGAGTCTGTGTAAATCACCGCTTACAATAGTTACCGTTCGGTCGGAGTTCTCGAGTTTACGGCGGTCGTTCGTCGCATTATCCTAATGTATCCTGACATGCTGAAAAGAGGCCTCGGAATCTCGGGGTCGAGAGACGGGAAAGGTTGCGCCGAGGAAAAGGTTGAACGGTTTTGTGAAAAATCGAAAAATAAATTAGACCGCGCGTCGACGCCAGTCACCGAGGGACGATTTATCAAAAATTAATTATCCATTAGGCTTGGGATCGGGTAGAAAAGTGTAGCTTTGTTGCGCACAATGGTCGGCTGCCTGGAGGCTTTGCCAGGTAGATCGTGGTGGGAGAGAAAGAACCGGAGCGAGGGGCATCAAAGAGAGGAATAGAGAAAGAGAACAACAGAGTCCTCGTACAAAAAAAATCGTCCACCCCTTCGAATATCCTGTCGTTGCGCTGGACCTGCTCGCAACTCGCGTTTCCATTTGATCCGGCAAGAATGCTAAACGCATTTGGATTTCGGTGCATCGTAGACCGGGAGCAAAGAAACCACGCCCATTTGAGCCTGCGTAGGCATGGAGCAAGATAGGATACTCTTTAAAGCAGATAATCATTACTTTAAAACGCAGAGTCTAGTACAGGCAATGATTAGCCTATGAGTCACTGTTCCAGCTCTGCCGAATCCAAGAGCCACGAAACCACGCCCACTCAGACAATTTCGCACAGGTACGAAGGAAGATAGATTGTCTTCAGACCGAAGAATCATTAGGTTCGTTCTATCAGGATTGCAAAGCCTAGTTTGACATAGATAATTACTACTCTGTAAGGCACTGTTCTAACTCCATTAAAATCGAGAGCAATAAAACCACGCCCACTTTGGGAATCTTGCCTAGGTGCGAAACAAAATAGATCACCTTCGGATCAAAGAGCCATTGAGGTTGTTCACATTAGATTCTCGGAGCATGCAAAGTCTAACACATAGACAATGATCTGTTAGGCAATATTTTAGTTCCGTTAAAATTGAGGGCAACTTAACCACGCCCACTCGGATACGAACACAAGCTGCAATTTAGAAAGAAAACTGGGTTGATCGAACTGGCCCCTCGATTTTCGGCGTTCCAATCGATTCGGACAAGGAAGAACTCGCTGGACACCGGTTGACCCCGGAGGTCGAGAATGCCCGTCAAAAGGAGAGAGTCCGAGCGATTCGAATCCCGAACGAACTCGCGAGAGCAGGAATTACGAGCGTTTCGGAGATTTCCGAAGGACCCTAAGGTGCGCGGGTGCGACGACGACGAACCGGGACAGCATAGCAGATCGCGTTAAATCGTAGAATTAGCCCCTCTGTTCGGGCCCGGGTTTCGTTCTTCGCGGGCCGGCATAACTTACGGTATTTATTTCGTAAACCTGGCCCTCGCCGTGACCCCTGGGCCTTATTTATAACCATGGACAGGTTCACGGTACCTACACGTCCTCCCCCTTGTCCCTGAACACTTTCCGACGGGATCGATGCCTTTTCCTCGTCGCGCCTCTGCGGATGATCACGGGAAATCTCGAGAGAAGCTCGAGCTTAGAATTTCGAAGGCGGTTTCGCGGAAGGGTATCATTGATCGTGTTGCGGCGAGGTTCCGGAGGCCCATCGTCGGTCGGCTACGTGGCTGAGGAGTGACGGTCGTTGCATTTTTGTGGGTGGATATCGAGGAAGAAGGTCTTCTTGCCTGGAGGGGACGCGCGGCGGAGTGATGGAGAAAGTAGGAAGAGAGACGGAGACGGAGAAAAAGTACGGGTGGGAAAGAGGATTTTATTTTTGGTGGGTGGCTCGAGGAACGCTCTTCCTTGTGGTTCCTCCTCCTCCTCCTCTTTCTTCCCAGTTTCTCCTCCCCTGTTCGGGCTGTTCCACGTTCTCCCGAGGCCCGGCTCCGCTTCGCTCCGCTCCACTCCGCTCCGGCTCGGTTCGAAGGGACATCGGATACTCGCAATCGGCTAATACTTTAACGTCTGTCACCGACGCGAACCGGCCGGACCCACCGGCACTGTCATGAGAAAATAAAGTTGGTCTTCTCTGGGATCCGCGCGCGCTCGCTCGCTCGCTCGCTTGCTCTCTTGCTCGCAGGGTCTGCCGACCTCATGGTCTCGTTGCCGCTTACACTCCTCGTGCGCGCGCACCATACCGCGTCGAGTTTCGCGCGACGACCCGTCACGATTCCTCTTTCGTCGGGATGACCCGCGATGACCGACACCGCCTCCTATCTTGTATTCAATTTCTCGATTCTCAACCGCCGCCGCCGCCGCCGCCGCCGCCGCACCGCCGCGCGGTTTCTTGTGCCTGTGTGTCACCTCCACCAACGGAAGAACGCGTTGGCGGTTAATTACACGATACAGCCGCGCGCGTCGAGCCCGAGACCCCGAGTATGCATATCCTTCCGAACGAGCGTTTTTACGATCTGTTCTTCTTTTTTTCCGAAACGTTTCCACCCGGCCGATACCTCAAAGTCGGTTTAATCGGTGTTGTTACAAAACGATAGCCTTTATCGCGCGCGGCTCGCACCTACGTGTCGCCGCAACATCGCGAAACAAGCGACCAGGTGTGTCCGCTTTATCCGGATATTATCAAGCTAGATTGCGAACCCGTTCCAAAGGCTCTAGCGGGTCCGAGTTTCCCGACCCGCTCATCGACACATCGCCCACGCTATTAATTATTTTGTTAAGAAGCAACTTTCTTCCTCTCGATGACGCTTGCAGAAAATTCTTGGGATATTTCCAATCTCGTTCTTCGTACTGAAGTCTTCGTGATTGTATCGGATACTATTGGTTATCGCTAAGGAACGACTGTCACCGGCTGCTAATTGCGTTGGCGATAACGACTATGTTACTGTGATCGAGCACGATCTCGTTTTAAATCGCTTATCGAGCATGTTCTCGTGTCGTGCTCGATCAGGGGTGCAACAGGGTTGGAACAATATATTGGAACTGTGCATTGTTGACGTACTCCAGGGTTGGATCGTCATTGAGGGTATTCAGAGCTGTCAATTTTATACATTTTATGAAATCAAAAATTTTACGTAAAAATAACAATTTCCTAAGTCGATTGTAAAAAATTGTATTTTCTCTTTTAATCATCTTAGAAAGTCGAAATTAATGTTAGTAAGTGAAACACAATGAAGACAAAAGTTTTTATACAAGATTAGGTTCATGCACAATTTTTATTTTTCATATGTCCAACAATAACAGCTTAAAATGAGTACTGGAATTGTTACCCTAAATTGTACGATCAACGATCGTTTGATAAGTAGAAAAATCGGGGCAGCCGGTTAGCCGAGATCCACACGCGTGTACGTCTACTGCACGCGTCCCACTTTCCAACGGCTTGTCGCAGGTCGCGAATTCCCGGCTGCGGTGATTTGTTTCGCGCGTTGCAAAACAAGAGACACGATAAGGGAGGAGAGAAAGGAAGGTGGAGATTGCGTCGGGCCCACAGAACAGAGAAGAGAAGAGCCGTGAAACGAGGTTCGAGAAGTAGAGGGTCACTGGGTGACAGTGTTCTGCAACGTGCAATCAAAAAGAGATTCTCAATTTTTCTAAACATGTTTAAAAGTCTGGAAAAAATACACATTAATAATCACAATAATACGCAACTACCATGAAAATATAAACGCGATCAACCTGATAACTTTGGTATAAAATCACGGATTTTAAGTTTCTCGAATTTTTCAAAAATCCGACCTGCGGTCAAAAATTCGGAAAAAATTTATAATCGTGTGTACCATCCGGTAGAATGTCAATGAATTTTTTCTCGTAATTTTCTTTCATCATTCCACCGTGCTCACCCCATAACTACCCATAGGGGTACGGACTTGAAGCGATCAGAAAGCCCATCGAACTATCTCCGATGCTTTCGCACGGCTACGTTCTTTTTGCTGGTAAGCTCGGCAACCGGATAGAAATAAATCGGAGGACACGGAGGTGCCGGTGAGAGCTGGAGAGAGCGAGAGACGGTAAAGTTTACGAGCGTGGGTCCAGGAGGGAGGGAGGGAGGAAACTCGAGGTCGTCGGTTCTTTTTTTCTCGCGCGAAAATTTCATTAGAGCGCCGCGTGGCGTCGACGGCGGCCGATTTGAAATTGCTTTTACGAGGACCGGCGGCGGCGACTGCAGGCTCCTTTTTTCCGGCGTCGTAATTAAAGCTAGGCGAGAGTGAGAGGGAGAGAGGAGAGTATGGTTGTGTGTACCTGTGGCCGGTGTTTCAGGGCCGACGCCCTCTCGTCCTCTAAGCTTCTCGTATCCTCATTCTCCTCTGCCCACCCTCCGTCAACTCCTCTCCTTCTCTCGCTCGCTCGCTCCCGATATCTTAATTGCCCGTCTGCCGAGATATTTTCGCGAATCGCAAATTTATGGACCAGCCCCTTAGAGGATCGCGCTAACGACGTACTTGTGTACGTAGCTGCGGACGCGTACCGGCGCGCGAAACCGAGATAGAGAGACGGAGAGCGCACGAGAATTATAGGGGACGAAACGAGTGGGAGCTCGAGAAAAACAGACTGGTATCGGCGGCGGGAACGGAGGAGAAAGAATGAGAGAAGAGGGAACGGGTCTGCGGAACAGAGAGATCCAAGGAAGGACGGAAACGTAATCGTCGATCTCTCGCTGCGAGAATCATTTCGTTATTTCGCGCCACGGCTCTCTTTCGAGGAATCGGCCGCAATGCTCCTCTCGCGGGACCTCCTCCCCCTCCCCCTTCCCCCCTCCCACTCTTCTCTCCGCTACGGGCTTTAAATTGAAATCATTAGTTCTGAATTACCACGGTCCTCGGGGATAATACAGTTTTTTATAATTACGAGGATGTACGCCGATCGGATAAAGCGTTCTCCAGGCGTCGGGGGAGGGGAGGAGAGCCTCGATAAATAGTCAACGAGATATTTCGGTGCTAATGGAACCGGTATAACACGCTATAACCCGCGAGCGGTATCGCGATTATTAGCGCCGAAATATATCGTTCTCATTAGAATGCGGAATTGATGATACACCCGAGCACCGGTAACACGGAATTATTCGGCGATCGTGCCTGAGAGGACGTCACGAAGTGTATTCGACGCCGTTCTAGAATAGTTTAGAGAAGATCGCTATCGCCTGACCCGGAGGGAAAAAGAATCGGCGCGAATCGGGTAACATCTACCGGCCTGAGTCGTCGGATGAGGGGCACGAATTGAGGGGAAACAGTTACCCCCTCTCTGCCGGAACCGGCACATCTCCGACGGAACGCGTCACGTGACCGGGCGGAAGCGTGGGGAGTAGCGTCGTGGAAGGGGAAGGTAGAGTAGGAGACAAGTCTTAATCTAGCGACCTCTGGCCGCTAGGATGTGTTTGAATAATGAGATTCATTGAATGTGGCCGTCTCACGGAAGCGTCTCCACGATTTCAATAATTGTGAAATAAAAGACCAGTTATGCGACCGTGGTGTAATGTTAATTAGTATTTCTCATTACCAGACTGCGGACTTTTTATGGAAAGTAAAAATTCTCCGCATTCATTTCAAGCCACAGGGACCGCGTACACGTTCGTTTCTTAATGATTGTAATCAGCAGGAAATGATACAACAGTATTTTCGAATTCTTCAAATGTTTTGCTATAAGTGGAATACCTCAGAATCGTCACCATAGAAAATACCACAGAAAATCGAGTTGATGGAAGGTCATTTTCGCGGTGGCTCCATTAAAAGAGCGATTCGTCCCAGCAGGCCAGGTCCCTCAGAATAGGGTCGAAGGGACGCTGACGGGGCTTGTCGCCTCGTTTCATGTCCTCCACTCGAGCCTGGTCCACTGGTCCTTTTTTCGGCCTCGACCTAAGAAAGTCAAAGGTGGTTCTGTTGCGACGGGACGAGGGATACCCGCGCCGCTGGTATTCGTGAATCCGAGGTAAAGGAACGCGCGACAAGGTTTCCAACTTAAAATTCTTCCAATCCCTTCTCGTTCTTTCCTCTCGCCCTCTCTCTCTCTCTCTCTCTCTCTCTCTCTCTCTCTCTCTCTGCTCCCCTCGGTTTTCTGTCAACATCGTCGCACCTCCAAAGGCGAACCCTCTCTCCTCAGCATCCGACGTTACACCGGTGCGTTTCGACGCCGAGCAACGCAACCGGGACCATGGTTTTCACCCTTCGAGAATTCTGAATCCGATTGCCCCGAGAAATGCCGAAAGAATTTTACCTTGTACCTCTCGAGAACAGGTAAAATTCGGGAGAGCGGTCGCTCTGTAACGACTGATCTCCGATGTTGGCAGTTGCTGTAACGCGATAGTGCTCTTAAATTATCCTAATGTTTTCTCAAATCAATTCGTGGCTGTCCTAGTTAATTGTAACTTTATTTCGAGTTAAAAAGTTTTTCACTGTATTGGAGATTTATTAATTGTGTAATTAAGTAAACTCGTGGAGATTATTTTAGAGAATATAGTTTTACTTGTTTGTAAATAATCGATTAACTCACGAAGAAAGGGATACCTTGTACACAATATTTCTCTGGAAACTAGATTGTAGTCTAGGCAGGTTTTTTCCTTACCGACACCGAACCGCAACGCCTAATAACCCCTTCAAAAATTACAGAGAGTGCAAGTGTCGGAGCACCAGGTAACCCGTAGCAGGTGTCGAGAGAGAGAGAGAGAGAGAGAGCGAGAGAGAGAGAGAGAGAGAGAGAGAGAGAGAGAGAGAGAGAGAGAGAAAGAGACAGAGAGCGGTCAAAGATTTCCTTGAGCAACTGCAATCAAAGGTGCATCGTGCAGTGGTGGGTTCTCGGGGCTCGGTCGGGTCGAGACTGTATTTTACGGCTGGATACCGGTCGTAAAATTAACAAAGCCCGACGAATATTCGTCGGAGAGCCGCCGCGACGCCCGATCGACGACACGCCGGGCTACCTGTGAAATTGATTCACTGCGACCCACCGTCGGCGGGTGCGGTTGCTGTGGGTCGATTCCGACCGGTAGAAACTCGCTCGGCGTTTTATCGGGAGGTGTATAGTCCGTGGCGATATTAATGCAAGCGGTCGGGAACATTGGCGCGGGACTAATAGGGCTATCCGCTAAATGAAATTCTTCGGCCGAGAGGAGAGGAGGTCGGCCACGTATCGGGGCTCTGGCACACACACCGGCCTTCGTATTACCCGGACGACCCGCTATTTTGCTGAAGCCGTTGCCGCCGCGGGTACTGTTATGGTTCGCAATCAACCGGCTCTCGATATTACCCGGAAAGCGTCGACGCCGTGCGTTACCACCGTGCGGCCCCAGGCTCTGCAGCCACACGCCCACGATTACTTCCCGATGTTCCCCATTCACCGCGCGCATTCTCTCCTCTCTTTAATAACTTCCGTAGCCCTCCCCGCTCGCACAACGACCGCTGCCCGAGCCACGATAAGCGGGAAAGGTCAATACCAACTATACGTCCGCGAATACTTTCAGAATAATTAACGATATCTCTGGAATTATTGCCGGGAACGTCCGAGAACGCACTGCCGTCGAGCTTCTTACGAAGACTCAGTTTCCTCGGGGAGGTAACAGATTAATGTTTATGGCTCTGCTGATCGTTTGTCGGCACCCCTGTGCAGCAGTTTGTCAAGGAATGTATAGCTAGGTTTGGTATTCGATTGGAATACCGAAGAAGGAAAGCTTTCCGGCAAGTTTCATCCCGATAGCTCATCTTTGAGGATGATTAGAGGGAAAAATTGAAAAATCAGTCTTGACCCAATTTTTCCTATCGAGTGACAATTTAAAGTTCTAGAAAAAATCTGATACATTCCAGGCATCGAGTCACACATTAGGGAATTTTTTTCCGATTTTTCCGTTGCAAATTCTGATTGAAAAAAAATAAAAACCACCAAAAATGTCGAAAAGATACAGATTTCATAACGAAGCTTGAAAGCAAATTGAAGCCATCTTCTAACAAATCGTGACCCCGAGTAAATATGGAGTGGAATGTTTATGCATAACTGTAAATAAGAGAATAGCACCGGTGTGGACGCAAAAGGGAAGAGAGAACGACCAGACCGAAGACATACAGCTTGGAACTCGTTCAAGGGCGGCGCGGCGGCGCGGTGCGGCGCACGAGCGAAGCACCACCGGCAAATGGAGCGGCCCTATAAAAGCTAATCGCTGCGAATAATCGAGTCGATCGCTCGGTTCTCGCAGTCCGAATGAAAAATCAGCGAAACATCAACGGCTTAATGTGCTCTGACCGGATATCGATTGCCATGATTCCCATTGGGCCCGACTCGGGGCCCGGGGACCGGAAACAACGGCCTTTTAAGGTTCACCCGGTTCGTCGTAAGAAACATCATGAACACCATAAGGAGCAGCACCGGGGACGGCATGAGGGACAGTGTCTTCTGGGTGTCGTCGAATGGGTCTGATAAGTGAAATGGGTCTAAGTGAAATGGGTCTGATAAGCGAAATGTTCACTGATCAAATATGTTAGACTGTCCATTTTTATGAAAAATAAAAATTGTTCGAGTCGATCATAGGAAATTGAATCAAAATGTGCTTCCAATAGTTTCGATGAGTCGAAAATAATTTGAGAATATTCTGGAATTCTTTTCGAGTCTCCATTGTTCCTCATTCATCAATTTTTCCCATGAACCTGCGCACTCTATTTTTATTATTCACGTGAAATTGTAAATTTTTTAAATAATTTGCAACACGCCTCTTCTTCGCTCCTCTGTTCGAAAAAAAAGAATAACAATCGCTCGGAAGCAGGTTTCCAGTTATAGTTCTAGCCTCGCCCGGTGATTCGCGTAACGATCGCGAGAAACGCGATCCTTGTCGAGTCGGGGTTCGAACCGTTAAGGTTTTAGCAGGCTGCGCGACCGGGTTGCTCCGATTTAATCGGCTCCGAGGGGAACGCCGCGCGCCGCGGCGCCTCGCGTCTCTTCGGACAAGCTGAAATTTCATCTAACCCGGTCGATCGTTAGCGTCGACATCCGCGCGAAACTAGCAATTGCCGAACGAGAGCGGCTGGCCAAAGAGATCGTAATCGGCCTCTCGTTGGAAAGTCGATTTCGTCGGTGCCGGGAACGATTCTCTGCGCGTTCAGGTTCGCGTGCGAGCTCGAGACCGGCAAACGCAACGTGTACCGCCGGACAAACACGTTCGCGGAACATATTATCCGGTTACACGTATATATGCAGGTATATGCACATCGAGTGCGCGTACACTGCCTGTCAAAAGTACGCGGACATCGTGACCACTGAGGATTTTATTCGAGATTTTATTGTATCCCCACTCCTGCTTCCCTTTCTATCGTGCTGGTCCCTCACTCTTCGGCCCGGTCACGTGACTAGTCCCGGTAGTGGCAGAGAGGGGGTAACTGTTCCCCTCGATTCGTGCTCTCTCCCCTAATCTAGTGACACTGGACAAAACTGAGTATTTTAACAATTGCAAGGAAGAAATTCCTAATAATAGGAATAATAGATAAAATTTTACGTTTATGAAAAAATGAGTAAAAAATAAGCCACTATTTTAAAACAAATGGAGCCAATTATCGGCTCACTTGACAAGCCCGAATGCAAATTCAAGGATCCCAAAACGCAAGCCAAGTTAACCACTCGGCTCTATCTCTCTGTTTCGCTATGATTATGCAAATTCCTGGACATAGGTCACGGCCGCGACGATCCGGCCGTCCGTGGAACGGATCGTTCTTGATTAGCGGCGGGAACAAAACGATCGTCGGATTGGTTCGAATGGGCGTTCGTCGCCGGGGGTAAAAATGCGAACGACAACCACGGTAATGACCACGATAAGGGGCTGCGTCCATGGTCCATGGACTGCGGCCCATCCCCCATGTCCCGGGTTCTCTCGCGAGAGAAACGCTATTGATTTATCCGCCTCGGCCTGCCAACAAATAATCTCTTGTAGCAATAATTGCTGACAATATATAGCGTCGATAGGGCTGCCTCTGCCTCTTTTTCTCTCCGAGGCCGGGGGAACCTGCATAGCGATATTTACAGTCTGCCGGCCGCCGCGCCGTCGTTGAAAGCCGTCCCTGCGTCAGAATGCATATGCATCGCCGCTCGGAAGTATGCGTGCGGTTGCAATTTGTTGGGAATTGATCGCGCGAATTTATTTTATCGAACGATGTCTATTAGTAAATTGTGTATTCTATTTCGACATGGTGGTCATGAAATGGGTTTAACTTGTATCACAGAATTATATAAATTGATCACTGTTAAATAAAATTTAGAAGCACACTCCGATTGAACAGTGTTCACAGGAATATCCCTAAAAATCGTCAATTGCACAGTAGCCAATATGCAAACTAGCAGCCCCTAAAACTTAGTACATTTCGATCTATCGGATCTCGAACCTCGTGGTCTCGATTTGAACAGCAACAAAATGAATCCAGCAACGCAAACTGCAGAGCTCGGCTGGCCGACATCGCGAGGGTGCGCTCGAAGGGGAGTGCACCGGAGGAGAGCTGGGCACCGCTTTGCACACGCGGTCTAAGACACAGAAGCCTCGGCTGCGGTGCTCCGGAATCGACGAGCGACGAGCAAGGAAGCTCGGGCTCCGAGCAAAAACTGGCAGATGCGTGCGGCGTTTTTAAAGCAGGCTGGGTCGGGGGCAGCTCGCGGGAGACCCGTCAGAAAAAGAAGAAATCCTCGGCCCGCCAGGATTTTTGTCGGTTTCGCAGTTTCGCAAGGACGTTGTCCCCCCGCGTATCCGTTCCAGTGCGCTCGCAAAATTCGTCCGGGAAACGAGTGGAAAATGGCACAACGAAGTAACGAACGTTGAAGAAGAATCATGCTGACGAAGAAGAAGAAGAAGAAGAAGAAGGAGGCTGTTATTCTACAGCATTGTGTGGGTACATCCACCGTCAGATGAAACGCGATCGCGAAATTCGCAGGGAAACGAGGAGAAAATGTTGGTACGAAGATGAAGCAACGCACGACGACGAAGAAGGAGGAGAAATAACGCTGAAGAAGGCGGCTGTCATTCCGTGTTGGTGTGCGGGTATCTCGCGGGTACATCTAACGTGCACACGCACCGACACATACGAGCGGGTGAACGCGAACGCGCAAACACGCATGACACGCAAGACGCCGGGTACACGCGTGACCACCTTCTTCGTCCTCCCTTTTCCTCCCCGTCTCGGGATCGCCGTTTTAAAAATCAACGACGCTATCGGCTCGTCTTCTCCTCTCGTTCCCTCGACCTTGGAGTATGTAACAAGTTGTAACACGGAGGAACGGATGACGAAGGGAGACTGACCAATGGTGGTTCGCTGCCGCTGCTAGAGACGTCGCCGACCCGTGGTAAACCGTCCCCGATCGTAACTCTATAAAAGCTTAATTGTTTCTCATTTTACGGTTCAATCCACGCGAGGCGTTCTCCCGGCAAGAGTATTCTAGTCCCCGGACTCTGCCTCTCTCTCTTCCCCTTTTCGCCTGTCCCTCCGAGCGGTCTAGTTGTCTCTTTGCCTCGTCGGAGCGCGATCCTCGTGCCAACGTTTTTTACCAGCTCCGTTCCGGGATTCCTTCGTCGCGTTCGCGAGCCAGCTACCTCCTCCCTTCGCTGCGCCGCGCCGGCTTCTATCCTTCTGAGTGCTAGCCATCGATTGATTCCTTTCCAGCCTCCGAATATCGCGTCCACCAAGAAGAAGGTCTTTTTCTAGACCTGTCCAGTTGGTCTCTGAAGCTACCCTGTCGAAATTAATATTCGAAATTATCGCCCAGTTCGAGACCCAGCTACCTCTTTGCTACCCCCACTCTGTTTTCTTCATGCTCTCGAGTGATTCCTTTTCGTCTTCCGAATATTGCGTCCAACAAGAAGGTCTTTTTCTAGACCTGTCCAGTTGGACGCTGAAGGTACCCTGTTGAAATTGATATTCGAAATTATCGTTCAGTTCGAGAGCCTCTTTGCTACCCTCACTCTGTTTTCTACGTGTTTTGCGTCGATTCCTTTCCATCCTCCGAATATTGCGTCCACCAAGAAGAGCTTTTTATAGACCTGCGAATGAACGCTCAAGGTGCATATCTGTTGAAATTAGTATTCGAATGTCCATCGATGCAGTTTATGCAGCCCGCTATTTTCCAACCAAGAAAAAGCAGAAAGCTGAAGCTGGAGGTTTGCGCTCGGTATACCTCGAGGATCAACGAGCGAGGATCGGGATCAGTAAAAAAGGTTGGGAACGCCATTGCCTCGTCCCCGAGGAATCAACGAGGCCCGTGTAAATTGTTGGTTCTCCCGTTGCAGAACCTGCATATGAATTACTTCTCTCCAAGCTGATACTCGAGTGATACGTAATCGATCAGAAAAAAGTGAATTATACCTTGTACCTTCCTATAAAAATGTCCTGTTTGTACAGAATCAAATGAAGAATAATAGAATCAAATAGAATAGTCTACTTACTTTCTTGAAGCAGACTGGACGAGGTCTACAGCTCCCGTCAGTTTGCGAGAAGGTGCAGTATAAGGAAGGTTCCTCGTGTCCCGAAGATGATCGAGCGGATCGGTCGGAAGCGTTGAGAACGCGCCTGAAATCGGGTCGAGAAAGCGTCGCTGGATGGAAGCGTGACCGTGCCCTCGACCGAGGTTCGTTTCACACTCGCTACAAGGAGCAGCGTTTTCCCTCTTGCTCGCACTTGTGCTCGGGTTGCCGTTGCTCACGCTGTTGCTCACGCTCGCGCTTGCTACGACACGGTCACGCTCGAGAGAAGGAAGGCATTCCGCGGACGTTCGGGGAAGGATTCGCGCAACTCACCGTCCACCAGAGACAAGCCAACAGAAAGAGAGACGGAGGGCAGTGAAATAACCAACTAGAAAGAGAAACACGGTAACCACGCCGTGAAAATGAGCGAGATGGCGAAGAAGCGAGATGCCTGGACGAACAGAACAAACTCGTAAAGCCGCTTAACGATCCATAATTTTACAACGTTCTGTAATAACCGTGCTCTCTCCGCTCCTCGAGCTCCTCCCCGGCCCTTGTCCCACCTTTCCAATTCTCCGCGTACGCCCTCTCTAGGCCTCCGAGGACCCTACAGCTTGGATTCTAGGACGGTGGGTGTATTTATCTACGTCCGACGCTGTTCAAGGGCGCGACTAGTCCACTCCCCCCCGGTTTTCGGGCCTTGGGAACGTTCGCACAGCCGAAACACGTCTAGAGAAAATCCTCGGCCTAATCTCTCCCTAATACATCATCTGCCATCTCGAACCCTGCAGCTACTTTTCAGCAAACGCCATTCCGATCGTCATTTTTACGGCAGAGTTGATTATCTACGGATTTAAGCCGACTCGGAATGTTCTCGGAAACGCGCGGATCATGCTATATCCAAAGCAACGTTCAGGAACAGACATGATCTTCTTCGAACGAATCATAGATAATGCTCGGCCGCAAAAAGCCAAATAGCGCAAAGAGGAAGCTGCGATCCGCATACCTTTCCGCTGAAATTCATACATAGTTCAGAACGCAAGAACCTAGCGCAAACCGGAAACCACGAGATCCACACACCTTTTCGCCAAAACTGACAAAAACCACACACCCGTGGTCGTTAGATTCAACTGACCAACTTGCAACATCAACCAGAGGCAGTGTGTTTTAACGCTGGGTTTCGAAGGCTTCTCTCTGCCCACACACGTTCCGCTGTAACGTAGACGCAAGAAGCATCGCTAACGTCTTCTTTGATTAAACCCTTGAGCGTCCTGGCCGTGACAGTCGTCACGTTCGCGAAATCCGATGATGTTTTGGAGGTGCTTTTTCTGCATTCCGCTGGGGGATGGGTCGATGCCTTTTTCGGGAGAAATTATTTCAGGCCTGAAAGTTGTTTTAACACATGTCGAATGACGCGCTTCGTATTCTTTAGTTCAAAGTTTCGGAAATTATAATGTCTCTAGAGTACTGTAGAAAAAAACTCCAGATTTCTCTAGAAGAGTGCTGTAGAGTGCTCGAGAGTTCTCTAGCTTGCTCTAGAAAAGTTCGTGTGTCACGACTACCACCTTCATTCCACGTGTGAGAGTTGATTACCGAAGATTGTCTTCGAACAAAAATCGTTTTGAGAGGATTGCACGAGCTTTCGCGCTGGTAGACATTCGAAATGGGCAACGATTTCGAGAGTTCGTCGACCCCCTCCCCCCCAAAGAGGAATTCAGGAAACGCGCAGCACTGGTAACGGCTCGTCAAACTGTCGAACGAGAATGCCATTGGGGAATCGCGTCTGAAAAGTGTCGACCTCGCGCGCGATATGCCGATCGCGCTTGATACGTGACACACGGAGGGGGATAAAGAGGGGCCGGTAGGGTCTCAGGGAAGGCGGAACAGACGGGCGAGAAGGAACGTCGACGTCCCACGGAACGCAGGAAAAGGAGTGGAACCGAAAAAGAACAAGCGCGATTTAACGTCAAGCCGGGGAACGAAACTGATAGGAGGCGCGACGTCGAGTCCGCGCGATAAAAGAAGATACGGCGTCAAAGTAGAAAGAACATCGTCATTGTGGACGTCAAAGGAGTCACGGGGTTCCCGCGGGAATGATCATTCGTGATTTCCTCGTCGTGACGCGTTCTCACTACATGCTCGAACTCGATTTTCTTGGAAACGAAGCCTTAAATTAAAAAACATCATTCTGCTTTTTCGATTTATTTTTGCAAAACTTAAATTTTTGAAATTAATTTATCGAGGACCATATTTAAAAGAGATACTTTACCGAATATCTTGGAAACTATTACAGCTAGAGGAATAATTCTCGGAGGAAAGCTGTGTGATCTTTTGTGAGGAATAGATCTGCGAAAAAAGATTTCATGTCTGCCTGTTATTAACATTTTTAATAAAATTTTTTACTCGTAATACAAAGCTGACTGATAAGCTCGGAACCGTGTTAAATAATTTAGTGCAGCACCTATTCAATTATCGTATCACGTATCACTGGCGACAAACGAGTGCAGGCTGCGACAACAAGCAGTATCTTTACCGGGGGACTGGGTAATGATTCCCAGCGGGACGGATCGATAGAGGCAAAGATTGCGGGACGATTTCGTCCGTGGACCTGGAAACAATGTTCTCGAAGGCTCGGATTGCTCTCGGAGAGTGTCGAGAGCACGAGCGCGCGTGGAACGTTCGAAAAAGATCGCCCCGGGGCTCGTCATTAGTCCGCGCGATCCGGCGTATCGCCGAGTCAGCCAGAAGTAACGCGATGAGTAACGGGGGGAGGAGAAGATGATGATGAAAATGTGGCAGAAAATGACGAGCAAAAGAGAAACGGGAGGTGGAACGAGAAACCGGGTACGTCGCGCGGCAGCCTGCGATAGAAGAAGAAGAAGAAGAAGAAGAAGAAGAAGAAAGCGTAGGGGAGGAGAAGAGGAGGGGGAAGAGGGGCAGCAAAGGCGGTCGATATCGTTCGAAGCGCGTAAAGCTGTTTTGTACCGAACGAAACAAAAGGCCGGGGATATCATTGCGCCGATTCGCCTGCCCGTAATACAAGGACTACTCCCTCTCTCTCTCTCTCTCTCTCTCTCTCTCTCTCTCTCTCTCTCTCTCTCTCTCTCTCTCTGTCTCTGTCTCTCGCTCGTTGTACGGCGTGGACTCATCTCTCGGTTCTTCTCCCTTCCTCGGTAATGCTCCTCTTCTGTTCGCGGCCACCAAACCATTTCTCCGCGTGTCCGTCCTTTTTCTTTTCCATCCTTCTCCCGTTCTCTTTTTCTTCTTCTCGGAAGCGAAGCCGCGGCGGTAAGGTAATTGTAGTGATTATACTTCGCTCCTTCTCCATCCCCGACGACGTCCTCTCTCTCGCTCATTCGCTCGGAGAAACCGTCTATCCGCCTATCCTTATTCGCCTTCCTCCGTTCCAAAAGCCATCGACGTTCTTGCGCCGTGGCGTGTCTCTTCGGTGAATCCAAAAAAATCGCTCTAGCGGCTTGTAAACTGTTCGTTCCATCCACCACGAGAAGTCCCTCTTTTTGCGCGACCGCGGTATCGCTGCTTCGCCCAGGCTCCAATGCTGCAGATCGCACACTTTCGCGTTTCGCGTTCGTTCGTTCGTTCATCGCTGCAGCGTGTCGGGAAACACGCTCGATCCTCGATGCTGGTGGACGTCCTCTTGGATGCGGACCTTCGGACGTCAGCTCGATCATCGCTGCTTCAAAGGGATCCGTGAAAAGCGTTAATAAAAATTATTTCAGAAAAGTAATTTACGATAATTTATGAAAAATGTCTTTCTGATATCCCCAATGCTATTCATTTGGTTAAATTGTCACAAATTGAGCACTCGAATGACGATTTTTATGTTTCGGGTCAAAACAGACCCAGGCACCGGAGGGTCATTCGAACGATGCTCTTCCCCCACGTTTCACCGTATTCTTGAAAATCCACATTCCCGAGCCTGCATCGTCGTGGCTCATTGGTGGAACATTCAGGATGTCCTCCGGTTCACATCCGGCGCTCGATCCTGAAGATCAACCAGAGATTCTCGGGCCGGGCCTCGCCACCCATCGTTCCATCCGGTTCGTCGACGGTGTTCCCGGTGGATCCTCTCTCCGATCAAAAGGAAAGGCAACTTTCTTCGCGTAAATACGAACCGGCGCGGCGCGGCGCGGCGCGGCACGGCGGCGCGCGTCGTGTAAGCTCCCAATTAAAGTTTCGAGAAGAGCAGGGCTGATACCTATCCCCTGGCTGCTATCTGTCTTTCCCTCCTCGTCGACGGTCTCTCGTCCTCCAGGACCTCCTGCTCGGGTCTGGCTCTCGCGCGCCGGTGCATTTTCGCGTGTGTGTGTCCTCGTCATCGACTACTCTTTCTCCCTCTCCCTCCTTTCTCCTCGACTCTCCGGAATCTGCTTGGTCCATCTGAGAAGCTCGCAGAGAGAACGCGAACACGCGGACGCGCGAAACGGTGAGACCAGAGGGGTACACAGAGAAAGAGGATTCCGGGTAGGGGGCCTGGTGGGTCCTGGGGAGGTGGAGGCGGGCAGAGGAGACGTTCACCCCGGTAGAGTTGGCAGGGACAACCACCGGACAGATACAGATATGCTAATACCCGAGTCGTTTACACGTGATATATAGCCGGGCTGACGGACACACCGCAAGGGGCTGGCCGCCGTCTCTTTCGCGGGCATCTCGGGACGCCTTCGCCCCCGAGCCTCCTCGGCAGCCACTCTCCACCACCTTTGCCTTCGATAAAACTCTGTCCTTCTCTTGCTTCGGTAACCAGGGACCAGCACCCTGCTGAAATCACAGCGGTAGCCCGACTCCCTGTCCCTCGGCGCGGCGTGAGGAGTCCGCGAAACGGATCCGCATCGGGGTGAATCCCCTCCGGATCCACTCCACTTTGATCATGCCACGGAAATATTCTCGAGAAATCCTCGGGAATATCGAGGGATGAACTCTAGCTTAGAACGCTCGATTGCGCCAGATGCAATTGGCATTACATATTAAGTAAAAGAGTGGTCCTCAAGAACTCTGCCTTCTAACACCTAATATCCAAAATTGTGAATTAGCAAACAGTGAACCACAAACTAGATGAAATTGTTAAAGCAGGCTCACTGAAAAGATATTGGACCCTCATTAGGTCCCGATCCATTTTCAATTTCCTAGCCATGATCAGCAATAGCGACTACCAAGCTGAGCAATGAAGGATAGTATAAAAAAGAACCTAATCTGTGCACCCGACAAGGGAAGCGTACAGAGCATGTTCTAGGGCGGCCAAAGAAATTTCGGTTCTGGGTGTCTGTCGTTGATCGTGGGTATCGACGAGGAAACGGAAATTGGAGCGGCCAGGCGCGGCCCGGGCGGGACCCGGGTTCGGCTTCCGAAGCGGGCAAATATGAAAAATAAGAAAAATGGCGGCGTCTCGAGCTCGGGAGATCTTAGGGAGGGAAACGAGGAGGGAAAGGTAATGCGAACGGGACAGAGGGGTTGCGGCGCGAGAGGGGAACGGAGTAGGACTAGGGCGAGGAGGGTTGGCGAGGGGGCAAAGGAAGAAGTAGAGGCCGCGCCACCGTAATAGCGGCCGAATCATTTTGCCGGGGTATTTTTCAAAATGACTGGGCACTGTAGGAGCGGTATGCCGTGTTCTCTCGCGATTCGTCTGGGGCTTCATCGCTCCGAATTGCCCGCAGATGCGAGGGAAAGAGGGCTGAGACGCAGAAAGAGAAAGAGGGCGAAGGTGGCAAAGGCGGCAAAGGTAGAAGGGGCGCGCGCGCGCGCTCACACCGTTGGTACCCGTATACACCAGAGAAGAAGATCGCGGCTGCGCCAATGAGATAAAAGAGACGCGTACCCGGGCTTGGAGAAAGTGGGAACGAAGAGGAGAGAGAACCGCTACCGAGCCAGAAGACGGGAGGGAAGAGGATCGAAGAAGATCGAGAGCACCGCGCGCGCGGAGATGCGAAGAGGGAGAGAGTGAGGAGGAATGGTAGCATGGGGGCCACCGGTAAGAAAGAAGCCCCGGTAATTGCGTACGCCAAACCGTTTCTACCGTGGGGATGAATATTTCGATCTCTCGCGAAGAACGTCCCGAGACCCGTTCCTCGAATCGACAGCATGACTCGCGAGAGGAACCAGGAGGAAACGCTCGGGCTGTATCGAACCGATTCTTGCCACTACACCGCCGCGCCACCGTGGCTTGGCCACTTCTCGATTATTCCCGGCAGCAGACGACGCGACGACGACGACGCCACGCCGCGCCGTAAATCTCCCACCACCTCGCAAAAATCCGACTGTCCCCGGGGGCTGTCGATCATCACCGGGGCCCCGGCAACCGGCGACGAATTCGCCCCGCGAATGATACTTCTCTGGAAACGAGGGTTCGTAACGATCGCCCCAACCACAACGCCCCATCATCCAAATGATCGTGTCCGGGCCCACCTCTCCCTTTGTCTCTGCGGCGCGGAGACTTACACAATTCCTATCCGTGGCATACCATCCTGTCTAGATAGACAGACGGTATAATTTGGCGGGTCGTGTCATTTCGAAGTTCTCCACCTTCTTCGATCGCCAAACCTCTCTCCTTCTACCTGCGTTCTTCTCTATCTGCTGTTCGTATTTCAATCTCGCCCCCACCCCCTTCTATTATAGCCAAGGCTCCACGAGATCGCGGCCCCGTTTCTCTCCCTTTACTCGCTGAAAAGCAACAACTGGTCATTTGCCAAATATTCGGAGCATTGCGTTACCCGGTCCGTCTTCCGAAAGGTAGAATCGGGCCCACAGGCCCCCGGGGCCTCGTAGAGAAACGCGTTGCTTCGCTCCGCAGAGCTGTGCCCCGGCGTCGTTTCCACCCGGCCCACCTTTGTTCCCGAAGGAATTCCTAAACGCTACCGTTCGAGTCTTTCCTCGAGAATGATTTTCGCGTGTCCTTGTGGCCCTCGGTTAATTTTTCGGAAATCGACGGACCCGGAGGACTCGCCGGCGTGGGATACAACCGGCAGGCGAAACGCTGTTGCTCTAAATCCCAGCGAACCCGGAGGACAGGAGTCCTCGACTTGACCCTCGGTCTTGGACAAACAGCAAGGAGCAGAGGCTTCAGAACAATCAGGGGACTATAGTTGGCAATTTGGAGAAGTTAGCATTCAAACTTAGAAATTGTGCTCCAGTAGAACAATATACCCAATGGCTACATTGTCATCAACATCAATCGAGTGGCCCACCAGGTGAAGATGGTACTCCTATGCAACATTCTCGCGGGTCCCTTTGATGCTATCTTCGACGACGCCTAGCCTACGTAGGCGTACGCTACCGGTGAGGAAGCGACCGGTATCGTCGTTACCGATACCGCCGACACCGCGACCGCCACCGCCACCGTCGTTCGGTAATTGCGGACGAGTCGCTAAACATGCAACGACATTCTCGGACACGCGATCCGTCTCCGAGGCTCTTTCTCCTCCCCCAGCTCCTCCCTCCTTCTCCTCTCCCCCTTCTGTTGGAACGAGAGGCTTTCCATCGGCAAAAGGGAACAGGGACAGGAAGGGGCCACAGAGCGCCGAGGAATTCAGACGAGGCGGTCGCGCAGAAACATCTCGTAAACTCGCTCGACAATCGTCTGCACGCACGGTCCGCTCCTCTCTCTGCGTAGTATCGGCAGCGACCGGCTCGAATGAACACGTACGGGACGTACGTGAGCACGATTGAGGGCGCGTTTCGTCGGCGATCGGTGGAACACTTCGCTCGAGAAATCGTACCCAGTGTTCCTCCTAAGATGTTGCAAGCGTAGAAGCTGCGTCTGTTGCTCTAGACGCTGGTATCTTCAGATTCAGGATGGTGTGCGGTAGTTAGGACTGTCTGGTAGCGTTTGTTAGACCTGCCGGAGTGTTCAAGGTACTCTGAAGGTCAGAAAATAGACCTCTACTTGCTCTGAGAGCACAGTAGATTGCTCCCTCTGCTTAGAACGTCCTGAGCAAGTCGTGATATCGCTGCTCTTGAGGTACTCGGAGCTTAGGTAGTGCCCTAAGGGGCAATCTCATGGCCTAGACTCTGCATTCCTTGAAAATTTAGGTATCGAGACCACAGATTATTTTTACTAAGCTAGTTCAATTCTAGTATCTGATGAGAGTAACTCCCGGTTTGATTGGTCCATTAGTGCTCTGAATGGGCGTGGCTTCGTTGCTCTAGACGTGGGCGTAGCTTGAACCGTTCCCCATAGAGCAATCTCTGGCCATACGCACAAATGGTCTAAACTCTGCATTTTCCAAAAATTGCTGGTACTCTGTTTCCAAAGCGGATTTACTGGACAGCTACCGATGAGGATGTGTGACCAGTGCTGAGTAGGCGTGGCCTAGTGGCTCATGATACCTCTGCAGACAGGACAGTACACGGGGGAGTGGTGTCATTGTTCGCTGCTGATCCAAACGAGAGCATCGGCGGCCGGGTACGCTATGGGGGCTAGAAAGATGGCGGGTCCGGTAGCCATCTGGGGCCCCGTTCCACGGGGGGATCCGAATTGAAAATACGAAACCGTAGAGAGCCTGGTGATCGAATGCACGCGCGAAGCCGATGTGTCACGCGACACACGCTGCTGTGTATCCTGGCTGAGAAGAAGATTCGGCAGTAGGTTCTCTCGGGGCGAGGCAATGGGTGGGGGGGGGGGGGTGAGACGGTTAGCAGAGGAGAGATGGCGAGTTCTTATTACGACGCGGCCGTTCGCCGTCCAATTAGAGCCGTCTAATTGGAGACTCGTGGAGGCGCGGGGATGACGGAAGTGCCGATAAGGTCCGTTGCAAGCCGTCACGGTGCAACCAACGTGGACGACCCGAACCAGAAGGGAACAACCCGCGGCACCACCAGTCGAATCCAAACCCGAACCCGGCAACCCGACAACCCGACAACGCGCGCTCTCTCGCCGAGGCCGGTACACGCCAGTGACGTATCCAAACGTATGCGGCCCTCACAGAGCGAACCGAGGCGCGAATATAAATCACGCTACGTTATACTCGAGCGTGCGGCTCCGCTGCAGCCGTTTCACGCACGCACGCACTCACGCATCAACGTACACAGCCCGATCCAACTTGTACACACGCAGCCCATCCGACTCGGAGATCACGACGCGGCTCTTCTTCGGCCTCTCCCTTCTCAAGGACCCACCGATCCTCTATTGCGGCCTTCTTGGGTCTCGATAAACCCCGACCCTCCCTTGCGTCCTACCTGCTTTCTGATAATCCTTGGTTCTTCCCTTGTGTCGCTTCTTGTTTGTGGGGATGGGGAATGTTATTTGATTACTTCCTGTTTGTGTGATGTATAATTAGAATTTAATGGGCTTTTATTTTTGTTTCAGGTATGTACAGTTATTGGCACAAGTTGGGGAATTTGTTCAAGGGTTGTTCCAAGGGGTGAGTCAAATCCAACAATTGTATAAGTCGTCTATACTGCAACTGCGACTGTATCTCGTCGGTTTGTGGACATTGCAGACTCAGAATTCCTGAGGATTTCAGCACGGTTTATCGCGAGTCGCGTTTAGCTATGCGTTCGTCTATGCACGCGTGCATGCACGGTCCGCCTTTCGCAGGCGTAGTATCTCGCTCCGTATAAAAGAGAGTAGAACGAGTAGAGAGAGAGAGCGAGAGCGCCGGTTACTCGCCTGCACGTTTTCCCTGTCGTTCGTTCCGCCTTCGTTCTCCTTGATCGAGAGTAAATGAAACGGCGAGGGGGGAGGGGTGGGAGGTGAGGAGAAAGACCATGGACAGATACAAGGGCGAATCAAAATGAAAAAGGAGATCGAGCGGTCGCGTCGGTCCCGAGGAGATCGAGACGAGGGAACCCGGCGTCTTCGAGAAGAAACAGAAAGAAGACCAATCGGGTGGGAGAGGGACGATGATATTCGTGTCCTGTCTTGCGAGCTGTGGGATATTCGTTCGTTCGTTCGTTCGTTCGTTGCATGAATAATTAAGAGTGGTCGGGATCGGTCTGCTCGCTAGGCACCGACTGCCCCATATACACACGTCGCAGCCCACGGTCAGCCAATAACGCGCGTTACAAGATTACTGGCCAGATACGATTATACCTGAACGCATTCCCATAAAGATTTTTAACGATCCCACTAATTTCCACATGCTTTTAATACCGTCGCGAGCGAGACACGGACTCCGGCAATTAATTCCGCGGGCTTATGCTTGCCGGACCACTACGCCGCGAGAGCTGTCGGAACAGCTTCCAACTGTTCTTCGGCGGGAACCATGAGCGTTCCTCATTGGCACCGTTCCGAATAGACAGGTTCATGGCGCCACTCGCCGCAGATAATAGCGAATATCTGAGTAATGCCATACTCGGCGAGACGCAATGGTACCGCCCTTCGGGCGGCCATTCTTAAAAGATTTAATTCTTTGTTTAACACGCGGTTCTTCCCATGGTGCATTCAATGATAGTTGATGGAATCTCAAACTTTATTGACCATGTGTCACATTGTTTCCGATTGAACGCACTCCGAGGATTAAAAAATGCAAAACCGAAGAAATTAAAAATACCGATGTATCATTCACATGTTATTAGATTTATTCGAATAGGAAATTAATTAATGCAGACAATTTTTATTCTGCATAATTATTGAAATTTATTGGAATTTATTGAAAATGTCAGAATTACGTAGAACTCGAAGGGATGAGAGGACAAGATTCGCGCTCACGTTTGGGGCTCGAGAAGTACGTGGCGATGAAGCCGAAAGGACCGGGAAGGGGATCGAAGGGGCTAAAGGGAAGAAAAAGAATGATCGTGCGCGTCTCCCTTCGCGTCCGTCGAATTCGCCTGGCTTTCTCCGGCACCGCGAACAGTCCGGAGAGTCGGTGGTAAAGGAATTCTCTTACTCCCGTGAAAGGGGAAGGTTGAAGACCTCTCTTTTGCCGTGATTTCTGGGACGATACACTCGGCTGGTTGTCGTCGTGGATGGGACGAACGTGCACCGCACAGCGCGACGCGACGCGATCCTATCGGTAATTGCAACCGGCTGTACCAGGGGGAGTACAACAGCGAAAGGACAGAAGGCAGAAACGAGGGAGAGAAATCCTGTGACCGGCGTCTCGAGCCGCTCACAATTCGATTACAGCTTCGGATCCCGTGCCCGAAAATTTTCTGAGGTCTGGATGGAGTCCTGGCATGAGGTGTAGAGCATTCAGACAATGTTCTAGAGATTCAGACAATGTTGTAGAGCTTCGGACAATGTCCTAGAGCCAATGGAAATTTTACCAGACGCTGAGGAAAAATGTTAGAGCCCATGCATGAGGTGTGGGGCTTCAGACAATGTTCTAGAGGTTCACACAATGTTCTAGAGCATCAGACAATGTCCTAGAGCCAATGAAAATTTCACCAGACACAGAGGAAAAATGTTAGAGCCCATGCATGAGGTGTGCAGCTTCAGACAATGTTCTAGAGCTTCAAACAATGTCCTAGAGCCAATGAAAATTTCACCAGACGCAGAGGAAAAATGTTAGAGCCCATGCATGAGGTGTGGAGCTTCAGACAATGTTCTAGAGGTTCAGACAATGTTCTAGAGCTTCAGACAATGTCCTCCAGCCAATGAAAATTTCACCAGAGACAGAGGAAAAATGTTAGAGCCCATGCATGAGGTGTGGAGCTTTAGACAATGTTCTAGAGGTTCAGACAATGTTCTAGAGCTTCAAACAATGTCCTAGAGTCAATGAAAATTTTCCCGGCACAGAGGAAAAATGTTAAGGTCCTGGCATGAGGTGTGGAGCTTCAGACAATGTTCTAGAGGCAATAGAAATTTTGTCTAACACACGTATAGAACTTCAGAAAATATTCATGAGCCGACGGAAAAATTGTGGGACATTCAGGAAAAATCTTAGTAGCACCATAAATTGTACAGCTTCAGAGAATATCGTGAAATCAGTAAAAAAATTGTGCACACAGGAATTCTTTTTTAGAATAGAACATATGCGATTCTAGAGAATGAAAAAATTCGAAGATAGAGAAATTCATGCAGTATTGTGGCGTGAGGTGTTCGCAGAGAGCGTAGTGCAGAAAATCGCATGGTGGCAGTCACGCATAGGTGTCTGCGTCACTGTGGTCCGAGCAGTCTCGGTCCACGGTGCGAGGGCCCGTCGAAAAAGTAATCGAGTCGGACGAAAAACAGGAGAAGAAACGGGGGGGGGGACCGGAGAGAGGTCGAGGGGGACGGGGGCTTGTAGTTATCTGCATTCCGGTTTACCGGGAACCTATGCACCTGAGATGCATAACTCTGCGGCGTACGTGGCTCGCGCGCTCTCTAACAGAAAACGCAGCGAGATAGGAGACGTTAGAAGGGTACGACGGAATGGAAGCCGAGCATTTCTACGATGTGTGGAGCGTTTATAGGCGAGTGTCGTGCGAAATTCCCCGCGATCGGCTTTCGATCCGGTATTTATTATCCGGCGAAACATTCCGGCGCTAAATCACGCTTCGCTCTGCTCCGCTCCGCAACGCTCTGCAATGCTTCTCAATGCTCCACTCCGCTGCCTTGGACAAGGGCGAAATTCCGTGGCGCAGATTGGCCTCGTTCCCGATTGGCTCGAACGAACGAGAAAATTACCGGCTCGGCTTGCTTTCGAGGGAGCCAGTTCGGAAATCGTTTCCGAGGAGCGCGCTCTGGACGATTTCCAAAAGGATTCGAGAGGAGAGCTCGCTTTGCTTGCTCTGATCGCTCTCGTTCGAGTTTGTTCGAATTCGTTCGAGTTCCGCTCGAATTCCAGAGCGCGGAGTCGGTGATGTTTTCTTTCACGGAAATGGGCGAACCATTCCCGTTCTATCTCCGGTCGCGATTCCACGGTCGATATACAAAAGGTTCTGCGAGAGCGTGCATCGCAAAAGCTAGGGATACGATGCCTTGCGATCCTATCGCTAATTGCGGTTCCCTATCTCGCGAAAGCTCGGGCGATCATCGTGACTCACTCATAACGCGATTACTATCCCGCCGAGAGCTTTTTCGCGCGGCCCGTGGACTGACCGCGTGTGCCGAAACTCGAACGATGATTAGTTTGATTAGTGTTGCTTGTGATAGTCTGGGATCAAATTTGTCTAGGAGAAAATTCGGAACAATTGAACAACTCTGACTGATGAGCAAAAATGACCATTTTAGATTACATTATGAAAGTGACGAGAATGTATCTATCCAAATTTTTAGCCATTCTTTTTATAATATACAGGGTGTCCCAAAATTCCTTCAACTCCCTGAAATGAGCGGTTTCTGAGATCATTCGAAGCGACATTTTCCTTTTCCAAAATGTCCGCCGTGGCTTTGTTTAGGAGTTATTAACGAAAAACACGGACCATTCAGATCGCGACCTACACGGGTGTAGATAAAGATTGTCCGGCTTAAAAAATTTTTATTCGTTATTCGATGGTTCGAATATAAAAGGTATCTTTATTCGACGAGCATCGAATAAATAATTATATTCGACGAGAATTTATCCGACTATAAAGATAATTTTTTTTATACGAAATGGCTTTATTCGAACTTCGAATAATTTTTCCATCTTTTATTCGGAGGCTTCGAATAAATCTTTCCACAATTACTGCCAACTCTAATAAACGCGAACCATCGAATAATGAATACTTTAATTTTTTATTCGTTATTCGAAATTTTTATTTAGATAAAAATTTTGCCCAACTCTGTTCAGCAGAGCCGAAATACGACGAAAGCCGTTCCGATCGCGGTATATCGAAAATACTGTACTGTTTATCTGCGATGACGAAAGTCCTCGTATCAAGGACTTACAGACGACTGCTGTCTCGTCGGACGATCTTTGCCAACAAGCGTCTAGGTCGCGCTCTGATCGGTCCGTGTTTTTCGTTAATAACTGCTAAACAAACCCGCAGCGGACATTTTGGGAAAGGAAAATTTTGCTTCGAATGACCTCAGGAACCGCTCATTTCAGGGAGTTGAAGGAATTTTGGGACACCCTGTATACCCTAAGAAAAAAATGTTAAATAATTTCTTCAGAATCTTTACAAACTTCAAAAATTAAAAATATTAGATTCCTGTCATTTCGACTGGTAAACCTAGTGTTAATAATACTACTAAAGCTAAAATTAATACGTACACTGGTATTCCTAAATTCTTTTAATCTGTCTGCTACTTTGAATCGCCGTAATTTTTGTCACAACGGTGTATCGGTTTGAAATTTGTTTGTTAGTCACCTCGGAAAGAGGACAAACAGCACGCAACGCTCGCAGGTGCGGATTGCCGGTGGTATGCTGATGCAATTAGCGGAACTAACACGCGTCTATCGATAGAGAACTGCGAAACCCACGGGTGTGATTCGTCGCATGTAATGCTTACCAATCAAAGGAAAAGGACAGATGTATTGGGGCGGAGAACGCGGGGGGAGAAAGAATGGGAAGAGAGAACGATAAAGAGAGAGGGAGAGAGTACGTAGTGGATTGCGTTGTTTATTAATGTGTGCCAACGGAGCGTGTCTGTCATGTAGGTAGGTAGGTAGGTTGGTAGGTGAGAGCAACGATGCCGATCGAAAGAGGCTGGCTGCTCCCGGTGCTGTTGTTGCTGTCGGCGATTGCGATTGCTGCTGTTGCTCGGCTCGACGCAACGGGGGCCGCGAGCGCACTCGTACACACGCTCCTGTGCATGTGTATGCGTGCCTCCGCTTCGATTCGCTTTAATTAGAGCAAGTTCGTGTTTACACAAAGGTACACCGGCTGCCAGTCGGGAAAAATCCGAAGGCGCGACCGCATTCAATCTGCCGCACACCGGCCACGCTCTTTGGAGAGGCCGATACGCACATACCTAATTATTCCGGAATTAACTAGGATACTCAGGCCTTCGACCATATTTTTAACTATTACTATTGTGCTTACTAGGCTTACGGATTTATCACAAAATTGAACAGATGAAATTTAAAACAGTGGGGACATTGCAAGCTGTTACAGTTATTAAGGAGAGAAGGAATTTTCTATTTGAAATTTTTTAATTTTATTTCTTGCAATGACAATTTTTATTTTGTATGAAGATCTAGCCCTAACTGTAGATTATTGAGATATTGCTATTCGAGTTTTCTGTCCTGCTCATTATTTTATTTAACTCACGAATTCGAGGACTCATGGCATTCCCGACACGTCGACCACGAAATAATCGATCTCCATTTACCAGTACGATTAAAACGAACATCGATTAACAGACTTGTCGAAGTCCACTTCGAGAGGCTGGTCGAGAGTTAATTTTGTGGAGGCATCCCGAAGATCGCAAAACTGTGTTGTAGCTGGACGGTTGCAAAAACTGGCAGCAGTACTTTGTAACGTCTCGCGCGACGCAAGGGAGGTCGTAGCTCGAAAGTGGAGATCGTGCGAGGATAAAAAGTCTACAAGGTGGAGAAGGTAGCGATGAGAGAAAAAGGAAGGAGATTAAAAGAGAGTGAGGTTGGAACTTGAGAAAAAGAGGCGAAGATCGAGAAGGTCCTAGTATAGGATGATCGGCAGAGGAGGGAAGAGATAGATGAGGACTGCTGATGGCAGAAAGATGAAAGAAAGGGGAAAAGACCGTGGAGGGGGGGGAGTACGCTGGGGGTCCGAACCCTCCCGCGGCGAGAAGCTATCGACGCTACAAGAATTTTTCACGTAATAACCAGCAACGCCTAGAGAATCGATTGATCGATTGCTCGTCGCACGATTTCGCCTGTAAACATCTTCTCTCCCTTGGCGATGCCTTTTCTCGGAAGGGACGGACCCGGGCTCGGGCCGTCTTTCATTCCGATGGTAATTCCTCCCTTTCCGCGAAAGATCGGCGCGTCGATGATCGATGATAATTAACTTTGCTCTCGCCGGTGCAGCTACAAGTGATCCCGAGGCGCACCGGTAGTAGTTAAACCGGCCGATAAAAATTGCTAAACGATCCCGTCTGAGGCGCCCACGGTACCAGGGAAACGCGGAGTCTCTGCAACCGAAGAATCACGGAATCGCGGAACGATACACCGGTCGATCACGCGAAAAACGGACTGGTTTATGGAAATTCCGATATAGCTTGTTCAACGCTGAAAAACCGGTTCTATTACTTACTTTGCCGAGGTACAGTGCAAAAGATTCTGCAATCTAAAGTGCAGAAGTATTAAGAAGTGTGGCGAAAAAAGCAAGTTCAAGAGCGTTGCGAACATCGAACATTGCGAGTTTCGCAATCTGTGTAATCACTGACAACTGGGATGAGGAGGCAACATGATATACGAATGATCAAACATACTTTATAGGTTCGGTATTATATAGCAGAAATAAGGCAATCCTAATGATCGGAAGTACAGTACAAGTTCAATAGTTTACATAAAAATTGAAAATTGGGATGAGAAAACAGCATGAGGCAAATCGAATGGTTAAACACACTTTATAGCAGCCCAATTTGCGGACAATTCCTCTCCCCACTCCTGGGTCCTCCCCAACAAACTCCTGTGGAGGAGGTGGTGGGGGAGATTAGGTAGGAGGCCGTATTCACGCAGTCACGTGAGCAAAGCACGACAACTGGGTAAATCGGTCCACTGGTAGGGGGGGAATCGGTGCACTGGTAGTGGGGTCATGAAGCGACAGGGGCGGAAAAAGTTGCCCGGGCAAAATTGCAAACAGGTGCAGAAAATCAACATAAGGCAATTCTAATGATTAGACGTGCACTACGGGCCCAATGATTTACATGAAAATTAAAAACTGTTATAAAAAAGCATACACCATTGCGAGCAAGATAGCAACTTGATGATTGAATTGGGACTCGAATCGGGATTCGAATTGTCGCCGACTGGGACGCTAGATCGACCGGTCGTTTGTCTCGATTCGCGCAGATTCGCGAAACGGTCGCGCGATGGCCCGTCGTTTCGCGGGACGATAAAAACGTCTGGAAGGCGCAACGTCTGGTGTCTTTATAGGCAGATAAGTGGTCGTCGCTAATGCCGAGGTACCATTAAAACGCTGCATACCGTAATCTCTGAGAGCGCTTAGCGTCCGAGGCACTCTCGTAATTGTTATCTCGCTAGAAAAGCGCTTCGGCGTCGATAATTATTCTATCCTTCCCGAGTACTTCGCGAACGAAACGGTGCGTACGATCACGATCGTGTCCTGAAGACCTCGAGTTTCGAAACTGGGATAGTATGCAGAAGAATCATTTTCACCAGGATCCGGTGAATTCACACACAAAGACACACCGGCGCGGCGGCGCTGCGCGGCGTACAGTACGCGGCAATTATAAATGTTACAGCGTAATAAACGCGAGCATTAAAATTCAAGAAATTACCACCCGTCCGAACGCTTCCTAATAACCACTCGTGGTTTCCTCGCTCGCGAAAATTTCGCACGGTCCGACCGCGCTAATTACGGTTTACCGGCTCGCGGTAACCGTTGATCGAGCGTGTAGCGTCAATTACCGTGTGCCCATTTTTATTATACTTAGGCGGGGGCTTTCTGAAAAATGCCATCGACCAGACTCCGTACAACGATTTCGATTCGAGCCTCGCGAGGACCGTAATCTCGACAGAGTCGCCAGATGAGGGGAGGGAGCACGAATTGAGGGAGCGCGACACGTGATCGGGCCGTGGCAGAAGCCTGGGGGAATAGCGTCGCGGAAGGGGAAGAGTGGGGGGACAACTCTTAATCTTGCGACACTGCTCTCACTTCCCGTACTATACATTGCAAATATGAAGATTAATATTTTTGGGAAATAACACAGCCGAAAATATCTTGGAACATTTTTGCGAAATTTTCGAAAGCCTAGTGTTTGAATAAATGCGACGCCTCCCGAGGGTCAGAGACAAAGGGACAGAAATGAGCGAGGAAGCGCGACGTTGGGGGGGGGGGGGGTACGAGCACTGTTCCGCGTTTCTTTCATTGTTCCGTGGAGCAAGACCGGGAACGACGTCGCTGTGTTCGTCACCTACGTGTTCCGGTTGAAAACCACGCTTATAAATCCTCGGACGGCGAGTCCGAACAGGTCGGAGAAGAATAAACGATAGTCTTCGCGAGGGCAACAGTGTGTACCGGTGGGACCCGCGCAACCGCACACGGGAAACCAGCGCGATGGTACATGATTTATCCGTTGGTCGCGATTTTTATCGCCGGCCTCTAAAGGTTACAGTTACGATGCATTCGCGGTTTCGCGTCCACTATATTCGCGCGCGTTTTTACCTGTCGCGCGACGCCAGATGCCGCGAGTCAATTTTCCCGGGGCCTCGGGGCCGCTCCTTATCGAATGGATGCGCTTTACGACCCATGAAAATAGTTTGCAGTCGTTGAAAAAATTGCGGGACACTAAACAGAGTGTCGGGGCCCTGGAATAAATTGTAGGTGTTTGGAAAATATTCTAGAGCTCGTAGAAAAGTTATCGGGCTCGGGGAAAAATGTTAGAGACCTAAGGAATAAATTGTGGGGCTTTGGAAAATAGTCTCGAGCCCATGGAAAAATTGTGGGACATGCAGATATTCATTAGAGCATCGGTAATAAATTGTACGACGTAGGAAAATATTCTAGAGCCGATGGAAAAATTGGCAGGCTCAAGGGAAAATTTTAGCGACCTGGGATTAAATGTACGGCGTTAGAAAATATTCTAGAGCCATCAGAAAACATTTGGAGTGTACAGGACGATACAAGAAAGCTCTATAATAAATTGTGTGTCCCCTGGAAGTACACTAGAGTCATTAGAAATATTCTATAGCCTCTAGAAAATTATCAGAGCTCCGGAATAAACTTTGCAGCCTGTGATAAAGTTTTGGACCCATTAGGAAAATCTTGGAGCATATAGACAAAATTCTGGAGGCTGTAGAAAATTGTTAAGAACAATTGTCGAAGCCTATAAAAATTGTGGATCCGTCGGAAAAATTGTGTCGCTCTGAAAATTGTTAGAGCCTACTACCAAGCTTCGAACCTTCCAAGAAAATCATTCGACACGTTCGGAATCGAAGCCAGAGAAAGTGAGAGTGCTAGGTCAGTGTAAAAATCGCAAGTACCTGCATAACTCGCGAATACATTGACGTAGTATCGTCGAGAGCGTCAGGAATGTATCGCAATGTCGCAAGATTTTTATAAATCTCGGATTGCGGCGATCTCGGCGTAGAGGCGAGGCCGTTGCGAACTAAATTGGCCGTAAACGATAGGCGTTTTTTCGCGGGACAAGCAAAAGATTTGTGCGGTGCGGTGCGGTGCGTCGCGCGATTCGCCGCGGTCGATTACAAATTTGGTGAACGTGGCTGGACGGATCCCGCCATAAATTTCCCGCGAGTCGAACGCGGGGGATTCAATGTAGGCGCATTAGGTATGCAGCCGCGCTTATACCGTAACTCATGGCTATTGTTATTATCGGTGTTCACGATCGGCTATTAACGCCGCCCCGACTGCTCCTGGTAAACGCGTCTTTCGAGCACATCCGATCCAGCGATAACGCGTACACTTTACACGATAAACTGTCGACCGGAACGAGCAGATTCTTTCTCGCTTTGGTGGATTCCTTTCCTCGCCATTTTTCTCCCTGCTCGAACAATAAGCAGGACTGAAAGCAACTCTCGAGGCTAGACAATCAGCTAAACCGAAGGCAATTCTGATATGTGGGAAAATTGGTGGAATTCTGGAAACGTCTTTTCAACTATAATTTTCTGGGAGCTCTAGAATTTTTCTGATCACTTCTAGAGCATTACCAGGTGACATAAAATTTTTTACAGGGCTCTCTCGTGTTGGCCTGTATGCTCCACAATTTTTCTAATGGCTCCAAATCGTTGTGACAGGCTGCTAAGTTTATTCTAGAGCTCTGACAATTTTTTAGAGGTTCTAGAATATTTCTAAAGTCCCACACTGTATCCCAGAATTTTTCTGATGACTTCAGAGTATTTTCAGAGGGCCGATAATTAATTACAAATGCAGGCCTAAGATCTCTGATTTAATTTCTGCTGTGCACCGATGCATATATTGCGGAAACGAATTTCGGCACGGTTTCTTAGTTCACCGAGGTTCACCGGACAATTCTCCCGGCGTCAGATTCGCGGCAGGTAGATCGCGGATCACCGCAAAGAAGTTTCGTAATTGAGCGAAACCGCCCAATGCAACGGAGCGTTCACGGGATCGCTGGATCTGAGCGTACACCGTGGAGCAGCGCAACGCAGCGGCCCGGCCGGTGCGGTGGTAGCTCGTAAAGCAACAAGGGAACCGTGGCACGATGCATTCGGTTGCACCGTACCGTGTAACCGGGCGTTTAGCGGCTGCTTAGCGATCCGATTCTACCGATTAGAGGAAAAACCTTGCGTAAACGCGAGCCGCCGCCGCGTTTGTTTCGCGCCGGTAGCCATGCACCGCAGTGCATTATGTTCAGCCGGCTTGTCCACGGCATTTGCCAGCGTATTTACCACCGGTCGCTGATAACCGGTAATTCTATCTCTCGGTAATTATCCGGCGCAGAACAACCTGGAAACCCGCCTTACTTTCGAAGCCGATCTCACCGAGAACAGAGAGAGCGAATCTCGTTACGATTCCATGCGTGTGCAGCGCACGGTTCCGCGCTTTTTCCTCCCACTGGCGGTTTTTATCATTTTTTGCGTTGTACCCATGCGTGTTCAAAGTCGATCGATAAAGGGGGATGAAACTGATCGAATTCGTGGAACTTGCAATCATCGTGCTTCTCTGGGTAAATAAATCGGATAATAATTATTATCTTCAGAAATTTGCTAAATAATAATTCCTCCAGAACAGCGAGAACAAGAGTCGTCAGATTGAGACTTGTCTCCCCCACTCTACCTTCCCCTTCCACGACGCAGTTCCCCCACGTTCCGCCCTGTGCCGGTCATGTGACGCGTTCTGTCTCTGTGGCGCATGTGTCGCAATGTCACGTGACTGATCCGGTACCGGCAGAGGGGGGTAACTGTATCCCCTCAATTCGTGCTACTACGTCTCATCTGGCGACTCTGGCGAGAACTGAATTACTATTTTGCTTTTGTCTGGTAATTGTCAATGTATTAGTTTTCTTATCGCGAGTGTAATTTTGATGGTTTTGGTTTCATGAAAGAGCAGCGCGCGCGCGAGTGTGAAAGAGGTGAATCGAGTGTTCGAAGCTGGTCGAGAAACCGGAGGCCCGAAAGCAGCGATTTCCGCGATGCAAGTCGAGTCCTTCATTAGCCGCTACCGATCGGATATGGTAGAAAGCGGTGTGGCTCACAGCGAGCGCAGTGTGGCTTGGCTGTTCGGCTCTCGGCTCGGTCGTTGGTTGCATGCACGCAAGTAGGATGCACGGCAAAAACCGTTCGCTGCACGCGTGCAAAGTGTTTCGCGGCCCGAGGCCATACGGAGATTCCAGATTCTCGACACCACTTATCTTCCACGCAACTTTCTACCAGTGAGGCAGATGAGAGGCACCGATAAAAACGCATGAAATATATCGACGGTGTTTTATACCGGGGACCCGTCGATCGACGATCAAGTTATTAATAATCCTTTCGCATTTAGCTACCGGTAGTCACCGGGACCAGGCCGAGATTTTTCGGCAACGTGCGCGCGCGCATGAGCGCGGGCTCACGCCTCCGCTCGTTTCTTTTTTCCAATTGCGTCGGTACGCGTCGTCGCGTTCGACCGCCGTTCTCGGGTGTTTAACTTTTTAACGAGCAGATGATTTTAATGAGGACGAAACGCCGCGGCCAGGACCGACTCGATTCTTACGATTGATCGACAAGCCCCTCCCTCGATCTCGACCTTGCATTCCAGCGATGCAAAAAACCCGGGGAAAAAATTGTTTTCCGATGAATCGACCAGTTCGCGACGGTTCGAACATTTTAGAGCCGATGGAGAAATTGTCAAGCTCGCGAGGAAATGTTTTAGAGTCAACAAGAAAATTCTTGAGACACACAGGAACAAAGTTAGTCTTGTAAAAAATTGTTGGGCTCACAAGAGTGTTCTAGACCTACCACAAAGATTGTGGGGCCTAATAATAAATTGTAGGGTTCATGAAAACGGTCTGGGAGCCATTAAAAAAATTCTGGAGCACATAGCAAAATTTTGGAGGCTTAGTACAACACCGTGATCACAGGAAAATCCTCAAAAAATAAATAATTTGAGGTTCGAGAAGTGTGTAAAAATTTTTGCACAGCATTGACTGCCAATCGACACTGTCTTCTTTCCAATCGAAAGCCGGAGGTTTCGCGTGAGCAGTCGCGTCGAGATAAGAGATTAAAAGTGTCCGGACCGTTCTGAGCCGTTAGTCGAACGCGTAGGCCGATAAATCGAGTGCGGTGCGATTAATCGATGCATCGGCGCGACCCGCTTTCACAGCCGGACTAATAAAGCGTATATTTGGTCGCGCGACGCCAATGCGGCTCTCGACTATTCCGGCCAGACAGCCCCGTTTATATGAGACGGTAAAAACCTCCTACCGCATACGCGAGTGTGTTCCAGAGCTGGTTTCGAGCCCCGCAGGCTACACGAAGATTCCAGATTCTCGTCATCGTCCGTCATTCAGGGGTAACTTTGCTCGGGATAAATCGACCCGCGCCACGAAACTGTAACGCGATAATTATAGTAAAAAGGCCCCGGCGCTCTCGCGCCGATATGCGACAAATGAAATATTTAACGACCCGCGCAGATCGTTAACCGCCCCTGCACACGCGTGCATCACCTGCGAACAATAAACTCGATGGAACTGGTCCCGAACATGTCAAATTAATATCATTACGGGCACTTTATTTTTGCGTCATATCTGCGTCCATTTCTGTCTTCTAACTTGTATCAGGAAGTTCATTCATTTTTCTTTCTCTATGCTGTCAAATTTAAAATGTCACTCCTGTATTTGTTATTTTATTTTAGAGAAGTAACGAAAAAGGCAATAATAGTTTCAATATTTGTTTTTGTTATTTTTTTTTTTTAAATATCTCAAGGTCACCTCCATTTATTTAAACTACCCCTTTTTACACCCCTACGATGGTAGACCCCTCCATTATGAATTCAGTGACTATAATCACTCAAGGTCATTCAAGGACACAGGATACATAATGCGTAACAATAATTACCAACCTTGTTTCCCTAACAACGATGAACGAGTTTCCAGTAGATGAGGTTACTTTTGCACAGATACAGTACACACTATCGATGCAATTGCACCCGAGAATTCCATCGTGCTAATGCTACCCAGGTACAATTCGAACAAAAACGAGACGCTAACGAGGGAAAATTGTATGCATAAAATCTGACGAGGGTCGGGCGTCCCTGCTCCAAGTGCGTTAATCTCGCAACAGCGGAATAGAGTTCGCGGAATGTGTTTATTGTCGGCGTTGAACCGGCGAAATGTTAATACGAATTATTCAAATTTTCAATCTCACAGCTCGATCCTGTATTTGCTCGGCGCGTGAGTCCGGGCTGCGTGCAACGGGCGTTTGGAGACGCCCAGGGCGTTTTCGGTATGACGGATTCCCGACGCCATTCATCTCCCGTGCGATCTTGTTGCCCGGAGAAACGGTCGAACCACGAAGAATATCCTTTCAGAGG
Organism: Lasioglossum lativentre; assembly: GCA_916610255.1. Taxonomy (NCBI): domain Eukaryota; kingdom Metazoa; phylum Arthropoda; class Insecta; order Hymenoptera; family Halictidae; genus Lasioglossum; species Lasioglossum lativentre. The sequence goes on from OU744355.1 coordinate 23,658,325, forward strand.
CATCGACGAGACACACCTGCGTGCCGGCAAATAGGCCGCGGTCGAACAAATTGTCTCTTTCACGCGTCCTCCTCCCCTAATAGCCTAAATTGTTACATTCGTCCCGAAATCAAGATCTCGCGCTTCGTCGAATGTTGTTTCGCCATTTGCATTTACAATTCGGTTACATGTTCATGGATGATAGGACAGCACGGGTAAAATTTTCGCCGGAATTTCTTCTCGGAACGAAATTATCTCGCGTACGTCAGACGAGAGTTAGGCGAGAGATTGATATTGCGGTTTCGGGTGTAGCGAAATCATGGCAATTGCTGACTCTGGTACTCTGGACGTATCAATTCGAAAGATTGATACTTTTGATACGTCCCCTATCTATGATAACATTGTAGCACCTTCTTCATGTTGCAAAATCACTTGGTCTTCAAGGAACTTCTGGGTTAGGTGAGTAATAAAAAATTTGGGATGTCTAAACAATTTTCAAGCTCAACAGTCTTCAGGATGAGGTCATCCCGATGAGTTCTCCGTACCTATCCCCTCTCGGGAGAGAGAAAATAATTTGCGGGTGTCCGGTCGGTTGTGTCTGCGGTCTTCGTTTGGTGAACAGAGAGACGGATAGTGTCGGAGCGAGAGAGCACGAGCGAGAGAACGCGAAACGAGGAGGAGTAGAGGATGTTGTGGTCGGTGGCCGTAGATGAGAAAACAGGGTGGCAGCGTGGCGGAGGAGCCACGCAAACACGAACAACACGAGCTTGAAGAAAATGGAGTGGGGGGAGCTGCCGACTTTATTAACTCTGGGTTATGTTGGAGTGCGCGAGATTGCAAAAATCTTATGACAGTAGGACTTTTTTCAAAATATCTTCAGGGACTAGCTGTTCACCAAAGATAAAAGCTGAGGATGAACAATTAACTTCATGGACGCTTTTTCCAACGAGAATCTTAGGGGGTAACTTGGAGGCTAGAAGTTCACCAGAAATGAAAGCTGAGGATGAACAATTTCCACCTAGGTAGATTATCTAGGAGCTTCGGAGAATTCTATGTCTACATCTCCAATGGGTTGGAAGCTGGACCTAACCCGGATCATGAATAGGACCTAGGACTATTGAGGACCTAGGACTCCAGAGCATAGTCTATAAGAAAAGCGTCAGGGACACTTCTCCAACGAGAATCCTGTGACTACCCCAGCCTAATTCTAGCCCCAGGCTAGCTTGAAGCCTAGCATAGGGTCTTGGGCTAGGAAAATTTGTACGAGTGGTCCACAATCTATGCCCATGCTGGACGCAGACTTGGTAGGTTGTAGAAGGCCCCCGAGGGAACGGATGCGAGGAGGGTACGCCACGGAAATCCCGTTAACGCTCCTCTCCGCGAGATGCTATCGCTGCCCTTTCTTTCTTTTCACCATCGCCAGCGTTCGCTTCTTGGATTTCCGGGCACGAACGGCCAGTCTGTTACACGAGCTCGGGACGAATTATTAACTGCGTCTGTCCGTCAGCCTCTGCCTCCGCGCTTCGGTTCGTACCCTAAGAGGCCTCCGCCGGGGGATGATGGAGCAGATACTCTGGACGACTGCGAGAATCTGCGACAAATTTCAGAATGGACCTCTGGTGACTGTCTTCTACCATTCTGCGAGGCTCCAGTTGAACTGGGTCTAAGGTTGAACTGGTAGGCTTCCCGGTAGCTCGATTTCGAAGCTCCGCGTAGGAGTTCGTAGATTAGGTCTAGATAGAGGGCTAGCGCGCGAAGATTTCGAAGCTGCCAGTGTTTTCCAGAGTTGACGCAGGTAGCTGGTAGCGGAACGGGACCGTGGGACTTTGCGTTATTACGCGACCGCGAGCATTCAGATATTCCCGGTGACTATACAGCGACGCGGTTAGGCTCTCTCGGTAGGGCATACGGGCGACTCTGTTAGATATACGTAGGCACGGCCTGACCAGGCGCATTACGGCCTCGGCTACGAAGCAGCTCGCGCGGCATTCACATGCAAACGCAGTAAATAGTCGTGCAAACAGCGCGGCAGGGAAATAATAGCGTCAGCGTAGATGGTAGCAGAAAGGGGCTCGTGCGCGAGCATCAGTTGTGTCGGGGCCGTACAAGAAACGCATTCCAGCATAAAGCACGCTATAGGTCCAGCAGATAATTATCTGTGTCCAGTGGAGAGAGAGAGAGAGAGAGAGAGAGACAGAGAGAGAGAGAGCGCGATAGAGAGAGAGAGAGAGAGAGAGAGCTGGGGGGGACCGGTATCGGGACTCCCCCGGAACCTCGAGCCTCGGGACCACGGACGCACGCGGAACGCTGGTAAATCCTGGAGCTCGTAAATGCATAAATAAGCCCGGCTAAGCGCGTGACACCGGTTGATCTGTCTTCGCGATTCTCGTCCTCCTTCGTGGCCAGTTAATCGTCCTTCGATTCTTTTCCATGAGAGAGGTTCTCGCGGGCCTGGCGCGGGCCCCGGAGAGACCCAGGCGGCCTGCTGAGCGACGAAACGTTTCGAGGATCTCTGAATGCGCGTACAGCTTTCATATGCAATCGCGACAGGGTTAACCATTCAGGATCCTGCCAGCTACATCGACGCCCTACCTACGTGTCGAATTTTATCATCCCGGGGACCACAGGCCAGGGCCTTTACCGGGCCGACGTCGCGCAACCCATTACAACCTCTTCGCAACGGCTTTGGAGGTCCTTGTGGTCTCATTGACGCGTTTAGGCGCCTGCAACTATGTGGATTTTGTGGAAAATGTGTATCCTTTATACGCAAGCTGTGGGAAAGATTGCTGATGGTGTTGGTCCTTCCTAACCCCAGACAAGTCATCCTAACAATGCAATATTAAAAGTATAATCAAACTCGATAGAACCAAACTTAGAACCCGAGATTACAGAAACGTCAGGCAAGCAACATTGTAGGACAGTGAGGGTTCCGATAAGTGTCCCAATAGTCATGTGCGGGGGTGTACGTGGCTGGCCGAACAGTAGTAATTCATGTTAACGAGGCCGGTTTCCCCGGAGCGGAAGAGAGGAAGCGTACACCAAGGGTATATCTCCGCCTTGTCCTCGTCGACTCGACGCTGCTCTTCTCGTTACCCGGAGTTTCTGTTCCTCTTTAGGCATCCTCGTTCCACGGTGGTGTCTCGTTGTCGCAGCCGACGTCCGAGATACGCGGAGGGACGCGTTAGGCATCGCCATAGCCTAGGTCGTCGTCTTCGTTGTCCAACCTGTGTATCAGGGGCCAGTCCGGGTCTGACGAGGCCTGGAGAGCCGATCGTGCTGAGATTTGCCCGCCTGAAATCTCCTCCCAGCTGGTTTCGAGTAACTACTGTGGGACCCTGAAGACCTTCGCGATCCTTGTAACGGGTGAAAAAACTTGGGGATCTTCGTGGTCGTCCCTTTTCATTGGGGGGCTAGTTGGAGTCCTATCTGGGTCTAGTTAAGTGTGCAGTTCCTCATCAATCTAGGAAATGCGTTGGCTTTGCGAAGAAGAGTTTTGGGACCTGTTCTTCGGATTCACTCAGACCTTCGCGAACTGTGGAATGGTTAGAAACAGTTAAGAATTTTCATGGTTGTTTCCTTTTTATGGGATCTCATCTAAGTTCGAACGCAATCTAGGCTATCGGAATATGTGGTCGTACATCAGCTTCGATGACTTTACGGACTTACTCTTGGGGACATCTAAGCCCTGTTTATGCCTCCAGATGCTGGAGGTGATGATCACCAGGATAGTTCCAACAAAAAGAATTGTACAGTTTCCTTTTATTCAGGCTCTATCAGTTGAGGTATGGGGTCCACGGCTTTTATAGCATTGAATCTATGGCACCTTTACGTATGTAAAGTACAAGACACTGTGCATATCCTATCAATGAATCCTTAGACCCTTCCAGGTCACCCAAAGGCGTGTTCAGGCCCACTAGAATGGGTCGAAAGGTCAAGGGCCGATATTCCCAAGAGCCATCGAAGCTCCGAGCTCGGTCTGCACTTTCGATCACTTTCGATCCAGTCAGGGGAAACTGACATAGCTCTCAGCTGACACCCTACACAGTGGTGAGCGGAATGCGCGTCGTCACCGCGCTCGCTCCGAATCTATTCCATTGCCGGCGGGTACAATAAATTCGACGGGAACGACGACGGTCTCGGAGGCCGGTCCCTGGACGAACTTCCGACGTGTCGACGGGCCCGATACTCGCACGGATTGCCGGGAATCGGAGAGGAGAAGGCAGCAGCGGAGAAGGCCCCGTTCGGGTGGTCCCTCTGCCGATCCTCCGGGCTCTTCACCGACACAAACAGTCGAGTCGGAGCCGTGTGCCCCCGATGCCGTTCTATCTACCTGTACGCTGTTCTATACACAGGTACGCAGTATCTCGCTCTCTCGATCCACGGCTCTTTTCATTCCCCTCTTCCCCTCCCCCAACTCCTCTTCGTCCTGTTCCTCTTCGTCTTCTTCCTCTTTCCCTCCTGGTTCCTCCCTCGCGCGCGAGCGGCGAGACACACGGGGCCTCCTATCTCGTCCCGTCTCCTTCTGTCTCCCGCCCCGAAAGACTCGCAGCTCACTTAATGTCAAAAACATTGCGATTTTATCACCCCTTTCAATTAACTTAACAATATGCCAGATACACAACAAGAGATAGCCAATAGTTCCGCAGTGGAAACGGGTCCCGAGGCGGACCGGGCCGGCCCGATCGCGGGCCAACCGACCGCCAAAGTTTCGTCCGTGAGCACCTTTACACGAGGGCCCCTGAAACTTCTTCGCCGGATATAGGGAGAAGGTTGGGCACTATAGGGTACGGCCAAGGGAACCGGGTACGCGAGGATAACCGACGGGTGACGACGAGCTGCCATTGAAACCAGTCCACTTTTCGGCAACCGTAATGCCGATCGCAATGTCACGGCTATTGTGCTAGCGGGAGACGCTTCTGCGGTTTGCCAAGTGGCCCCCCCCCCCCCTCCTTGCATTCCTGATTCCGGGAATTCGGTGGAACCTCCGGTCCACTTGCTGGACGAGCTAGAGAACCCCACGTGGTTATGAAAGATTCTTTTGCGTGATTTTGTTAATTGTTACGAAGAGATTCGAGGGGGGTCACGAGTCTATTCTGGCCCAGGGTAGCAACGCACGAGCAAATCAACGGAGGGAACGAATCGAAAGACGACAATGACGGTGCTATCTCCGGGGACACAGGAGAGGCGTTTCGGTTTCCACGGGGGGTAAAATGCGTTATAACGCGGTTATGCCACGACCTCCATTACGCCATCGTTCAATCGGGCCTCATGCGTTCCGATATTAGACCTTGGTAACTTCGTTTCTCTACGCATAGGAAAGATGATCGAGGAACATTCACATGTGATTACGGTATCGACTATTACTCGATTTTACAAGTACAGGAAAAATTTAGACGAACAGGTTTATGGTCAGCATGAAAATCGATCCCCTATATTAATACATCAAATTGATCCTCTATCTACGTACTATGAGCGTTTTGCAACCATAGTACAACTTCAGATAACCTATGGTCTCAATCGAATCGGAGCCGCCATTATTCGATTATATGGACCGTAAAGCAATATATTTGATGTGTATCAGGAAGCCAGTCCTCTTAGGAATCGATCCGGACTACCATGTGCTATCAGAGTCCTATGTCCACAGGGAAAGGACGCGTCCAATCGATCAACGACAGCCTAGTGCTGCGAGAGTACGCAATATTACTGAAGAGCTGATAACGGTGATGTCCTCAGAGACGCACGACATCGCGTAGAATAAGGTCCGGTGTCGTCGATGTTAAAAGTCTTAAATTCTAGGTAGATGATGCTTGCGTAACTTCGAAACGCATCACCTCTGGGTGATACCCTCGTCAGATGACGGTGGATATCCCCTTGCACAGAGGACATCACGAAGAACAAAGTCCGGCGTCGTCGATGTAAAAGTTTTAAATTCTAGGTGGATGATGCTTGCGTAACTTCGAAACGCATCACCTCTGGGTGATACCCTCGTCAGATGACGGTGGATATCCCCTTGCACAGAGGACATCACGAAGAACAAAGTCCGGCGTCGTCGATGTAAATGTCTTCGATTCTAGGTGGAGGATGCTTGCGTAACTTCGAAACACATCACCTGCACGTGATATCCTCGTCAGATAACTGTGGATATCTTCAGAGACGCAGGACATCGCGATGAACAACGTCCGGTGTCGTCTTCTAGGTGAAGAGTTACAGGATGCTCGCCTAACGTCGAAACGCAGCGCACCGTCTCGGTCTGGAAGATGCCGGGAATAATCTGCGGATCGTTTCAAGGACGTTCCCCGTCCAGCGACCTATCCACCGTTGCGGGCTTGAAATTCCTTCGAGTCACCTCGAGCGCTCGTGGTCAAGTAATTTGCCATCTTCTTTGACTCTCTGGTCTGTGCCCCTTTCTCGCTCGCGAGCGCGCGCGCGCGCACGCGCGTGTGTGTTCGCGCGTTGCGCGCCAGAGCAGCGCACATAATCGACGATGATTCCGAACGATAGAAACGAGCGGAAAATAAACCGCTCCCTCTCCGACCGGCCAATCGGCGTGCCGCGCTCCGAAGAGTTTCTTCTTTAGCTTGATGATCGGGGGACCGGGCCGCGCCGGATAGAACTGGTAACTGGCCGCGATTTATCGAAACGACAGTCGGAAACGAGACGATCGTCCCCCCGGTACCAACGAACCGATCGGCCGATTATCGTTGCCCCGCGATTACGGTGCTCGCGCGAGAGTTTCTCGTCCGACGGGAATCGCGATACATCAGATAAATTAGCCTCGTTTCGCGGCCGTTTCCGCGATACGATTTTCCATGGCTTTTCATTAACCCGACGCCGAAACGTAACGGTCCGCCGATCCGAGATTCCAATGCGGTCGATAGATAAATGGTCGAAACGAGAGCAAAACGGCGCGACCAGTTTTAGTTTTTAAGCGCCAATTGGGTCTGCGACCTCGAGTAACCTTCCGCCAGTCCGAGAAATACGTCCTCGGTCGCATTGATGTCCGATCAGGCGTGATTCCTCTTCGAAAAATAGCATGTCGATCGATTTTCATTATAATTTTGAAAGGTGTCTTCGGTGGAAATCGTATTAACACTTTGCGAATCACCTAGAATAACGAGAATGTGTTAAAAATACCAGGAAGAGGACCCAGTGCTTCCAAGAAGGGCACCAAACGGGCTGGCGACGGACTCCTCTTACTGTCTGGGGGTTCGAAGGGCAAGGGCTAGACTAGATGATTTAAGACTGGTTTCTATCGGTTCCGCGGTATTGCGGAGATGCTTGAGCCGCAATGGCGATAGATTGGCAATAACAGGGATCGCGTGCAAGCATCCTCGGCGAGGATGCGAGGCCTCGCGTCCTCTCTTCCTTTCCGGCCAGGAATACCCAGTCGACAGGACGAAAAAAGGCTCGCCGGGGGGAGGAGGAGGAGGAGAGAGGGACAGAGAAAATACGAGCGAAAGAGGATGGGTGACGGTGGATAAGCTTGGAGTCGCGCATCGCTTACGCACGCGCGTGTATATGCAAACGCGCCACATGGGGCGACGAGACAGCCGACAGAGTACACGGCCACGAGGAAGAAAAAGAACATAACCCCTTATGTGTGTGCGGGGGAGAGAGCTGGCCAGAGCAGAGGGGGAGCAGGGGAGGGAGGGCAGAAGAAGGACGAACGAGCCCGTGGAAGAAGCTGGAAGAAGCCGAAGCGAGGGAACAAGGGTGTAGGTACTTCTGATTCTAATTACCTCGAGTTACGAGCGGACAATCGGCTGATCCACCGTGGTCCGCGGGGGTTTCCTTACCCAGGACGCCGCGCGCCGTTCCACCGTACCCCGCCGCTGCTCCCCGTCGCTTATAGAACACCTCCGTAATGGCGCGCCGATACGCCACGGCTCGCGGTACGGTCGCTAGGTGAGCTAGATGAGGGCCTAGATTTGTAATTTTATTGCGCGCTGAAAAGGTTTCTGTTTAAAGGTGCGAATACACTGGCATGGAACTTGAGCGATGGGGTAGTTGCACAAGTCTTTGTTTACCAAGTTGGCAACCATGGTACTCATCGTCGATACCCTAAGTGACCACTATCTAGTCTGATGATACACGTCTTATAACCATAAACTTTAACAAGAAAAATTTGATAATTGGAAAAATACACAGATGGTACCTAGGAGAAGAACTCAGACCAGGTAGCCAATGTGCTAAGCCGCTGCAAAGGCTAGCGTTTTCCACGAAGATCTCTAGCTTCAGTCCTCACTCTGGAAGATTTCGGACGTCATCCATGACCTTCTGGGATCATTTTCCCAGCATTTCTTCAGCCTTCTGCAGCTTCATGAGGATACACTGGCAGAGCAAGATAGCAGTAACTGTTAGCTCGGTGTGCCTTTTGGAGAAGTGTCCGAAACCTAGGTACGCGTCCCTGCGCGCGAATCTCTGTCACGCTCGGCCCCCGAGTAACCGGGCACGCACGCGACTAGTCGCCGGTTGCAGTCTCCGTTACGAGATCCAGGAAATGCGTGCCGACTTAATGAACAGAGGGAACAGTAGTTCCACAAAGGCCTAGGCGAAGGAAGCGCGGAACAAGAGTCACGCTCGTCTTCCCACGGGACGGAATGCGGAGAGCGCGCGCCGCGTCGCCGTGCGCCGCCTGAACGCGTCAACGGTTCTTTGCGCGATGTAGCCGACTTGTTCCGGGAAAGTTCGAGATCAGTGACGTGCGCATCTACGCGCATTTCTTCGGGGACCTTCGCCATTTTTATCGCAGCCTTCCTTTCACGAATCTCTGCATTCTTTTGCTCCCTTTCTGTAATTGTTGCTACCTTCCTATGATCGTAGCTCCTTCTCCGAATGCCGGAGGGAACACGTCACGAGGGCCGAGTAAACGCGACGTTAGAGGGGGAGCGAGACTGCGTCGAATCGAGTACCTGCTCCTCTCGATTTACCGGGACTGCGCACGTGGTGCATATCGAGGAACGCGGCGGGTGGCTGGCCGAAAGACGAAGGAGAGGGACGAAAGGGCCGAGAGAGGGCCGGGCGAAACGAGAAGGTATATGAAATAGTAACTGTCAGCGTGTAGGCCAAAGTTGATGGCACATTGTCGTATTAAGCCGGGGGTAATTTGTCTGGCCTTCTTTCAACCACCCACACCCGGGGAACGAGAAGCGGCCGTTCGACGACCTCTGCTGGCCTTCGATTCGACAACGCCGCGCCACGCCGTTGAGGCACGGCGGCGTGTAACGTGTGCCACGCGGCCCATCAGAGAGGCCCATCGGTCCCGACGACGGGCCACGTCCACTTCGACGGAAAACTAAAAAACAAACACGGCGAATAAGAAGATTCCACCAGGAACGACGACGACGACGAGCGAGGCGCGCAACGGTTCAGACCTTTATTGCAGGACCGGGGCCATATAATCGAGCTGCCTCGGAGACGGGGAGTCGATAACGCGTTGTATAAATTCACGAGGGAGCGCCTCCACGTCGCACGCTATCTCTCGATGGTGAGTGCGCTCGCGGAAATGAGTCTGCCCCGGGCTGATCCTCTCGACAACCTCGCGGGAAGAATCGTCCCGCCCAGAATACCCTAGGACTGTAGGAAGAAAGCTAACATTGCAAAAAGGTAGCAAAGCTCGCAGAAAGGTAGCAAAGATTGCAGGCTCCCCGTCACCTGGCTTCTTCTTCCGCAAAAGGTGACACCGAGCCCACGAACATGAATGGCCATGGTCGCCCTTTAACTCTTTAAGTTTGCGGCCGGTGCAAACGGGACCTTTCGATTCCCCGAGAGTTGAATCTCCGAATAATTAACAGCAATTAAAACGTTGATCAACTGTGGAGTAGAGCGTCCCAGCGTGGAGGAGGTACTCTCCAGCCAGGTTCTGAAAAGGGTTCGGAGGAGCCTGGAGGGTGAGCGGGCCCGGGAGGAAAGGGAGGACCTCATGCGGCGAGAGCATATTACTTCGCAGGAGGCTGCGTAGGCCCACCTCCTCTTCATCCAATCCTCTTTTCTTCGGTCTTTCCCTACTTCTCTCTCTCGTTCTTCGTGGATGCTTTGTAGATGCTCCCCTCGGAGCGGCAGGGTTTCTCAACCGATCCTCTCATTCTCTCTCTCTCTCTCTCTCTCTCTCTCTCTCTCTCTCTCTCTCTCTCTCTCTCTCTCTCTCTCTCTCACACACACACACACACACACACATACACAGTATTCCACGGATCTCCACGGAATTAGCTTATCGAGGAGTTACGCTCGAGCTGCCTCGCTGGAATGAATAACGCGATGGTGTGGGCCGAGTCTGATTTTCTTTCCGCGGACTCTTCAACACCTACAGCCGTTCCACATCAAGCCCACGGTTCTGCAGTTCGTATCCTTTACAGCTGGAGAATCGATCTGTTCCTTCCCCAAACGACTGCTAAATCGTTTTTAGAAAGTTTAATCATCTGATCGCTGAAACATCGTTCTAGATCCCATTCTTGGGTGACCTTCTTGCTGCAGTCATTGGATACAGAGTAGGGTCTAGGATCTGGAAGCTTCTAGCGATTAATAGTTCCAGCTTATCAGCCCGCAGAGATAACCTGACTTGGACTCCTCCTTACCTTGCAATAAAAATTGCTCTTCAGGGTTGGCCGAAAAAAGGTGTCACCGACACAGGACTGACAAGGCAGTCATAGTATAAATGAATCCTTTCCAAGGCCTCCGGCATTGAAACAGTTAAGTCCCAGACCGGTGTTCGATCGTCAACGCACCGGGAGCATCACGATCGTCCTTAAACGGCATCCGGGCGTACGTGGAACGGTCGTGGAAAGGTGTCGGTGCTCGCGGTTCGCTTATTTCGGTGCAAAGAAGAAGAATCGCGGCCCTCGCAGGCCGTTTAAGGCATCGGCGTATCGCGTCCCGATGTAAGAGCGGCTGGCCGGGTATCGAAGATCTCTATCGGATGAGAGATCGAGAGGCGGGCAGCAACTCGTGCGGCTGTCCGCATCCGGGTGTCGCGGAATAGCAGCTATCTCGCGTTCCGTGTTCCCATAGAACGAACGAACGAATGTATATCCGAGGTATACACACAGCCGAAGGAGGAGGGGGACGAAAGAAGAAAGAGACTTTGCGCACGTTCTCTCGTTGCTGGAGGTTTGCTCGCGGCACGCAGCGTAGGTCTGGCGCTTCTCGTTCAGGCGGTGGCTCCTTGGCGGAAACGGGAAAGAAGATGAAGAGGAGTAAGGAGGAGATGACTGGAAGAAGGAAAGGGAAGAGAGGATCGCTGGGCGAGAAGTCGCAATTCCGGAATGGGAGAAGGCTAGAGACTACGGCCGCGTACGAATGCATAATACGGTACCTGGAGAACGACCCCCCTGTCAGCAATCGACGCGTAAACGCCGCTAAACAATCCCGGTAAGTGGCGTGGCTCGCCGCGAGAACACCTCTCCTATAGCTCGTAATAAGCTGTACGAGGCTCGTGCACGTAACGCTGAGGACGATGCGATGCTGAGGATCCTGAGGAGAGAGAGAGAGAGAGACAGAGAGAGAGAGAGAGAGAACGAGTCCGTGAGCGAGGGGGCGGAGGTGTGTATGTGCCGGTTGAATCGGCGCCGAGGGGATCGGACAGGAAGCGTAGAGCCGAACCGTCGCGCCGCGCCGCGCCGCCGAGATGCAGGGGAGGTGTCGGCGATCGTGTTGTCATTTCTCAACTGGTCTCACCCCCTCGATGAGCCTTTCTCTTTCCACAGGCACGAGATGCTGCTCGCCAAAGGTATAACTCTCTACCGCCACCGTGAGGCCTGCCGTGTCTCGAGCCGTCAGGCTATTTATTTAATATTGTCGCGAGTCACAACGGACTCATCCTCTCAAGACGACCCGAGGAGTCGCCGATAGTCGGCCGCCGCGCCGCACCGGAGAGATCGATGACGAGCGGACCCGTTGAGAGTGCCAGCTCCTAGATCCTCGCACTCCGCTCGAGGAAGGGCTCCTTGGTGATCGATCCCTCGATCTTCGGAGCCGTTGACAGGACCGGGGCTTAAGATCTGACTGATAACTCGGGAAATTGAAGATGGGATTTTTCTTCTGTTGGACCCGGCTCGACTAATAGAGTCTTGCCTGTGCTGGTAGACTGGTAAGCTACCAGTTGGAGTAGGAATTAACGGTTCTGAAGTTGATTTGCAATGCAATGCTGTTTTGGTTTGTAGAGCTTGATTATGTTCAGTAAGTTAGGATTGGGTACTAATTTCAGAACTCAACAGTACCAACTAGATAGCACAACAACGAACGTCTTCTACAGTTCCCAGCCTGGAGGACATCTAGCGTTGCTTCAGCGTGTTTTAGCGTTTGTTGCACCGGCGCGGCGTGTTGAAGCGTCGTTTCTTCTCCGACGCGTCGCCCCATCATCAAAGTTGAAGCAACAAGGTTCGCCAGCGAGACGAAGAGAGCACATTCTGTGTGATCCCCGCGAGAGTACCGGTTCCCGACTCGCGTCTCCTCTCGGCGAAGGCAAGCTCGCATTGGCTTAAAAGAATTTAAATTGGTATCCGTCGGACAAAGAGTCGGGAATTACTGTAAAATTCGTCGATCCTCGCCCACGCGCGTTTATTACCGGAATCTCGGAATTTTTTCTGCACACGTCCCACCACCACCTACGAGAAAAGAGCGGGAAAGAGAGTCCCTCTGTTCGATCCTCGGCTGGTCGCGGGGTTAGCGGTTTAGGTTAAGTTCGTGAGGGACGCGAGCCCTCTTATTTACTTTACCGGCCCGCGGAGATCGTATAGACTCGATAAAGCATGCCCGCGACTCCGAAAGGATGCCTTCCTCTTCCACCCATCTCCGTTCCTCTTCCTCGAATCCCTTCTGCCCCCCTCTCTCGCTCTTTCTTTTGATCCTCGCTCCTTTCCAATTGGCGAAAGTAAATTAACGCGAATTCGAGGTATTCGATTCCCTTGTCCGGTCTTCCTACCCTTCGTCTCTTTCTCTTCCACCGATATTCACGACCGGGCCCCCGCCTCTCCCCTCCCCTCGCTCCCCTCCTTCACTCTCATCGGGGACCGGAACGAACGATTCCGCGATCAATCGCGTGTACATAAAGCGGATTGCATTCCGCGTTCGGCCCTCGTACGCGTTTATTTGGCCGGGGCCCCGTTCCGCGGACTCGCGTTTCACTGTGCTCTTCCAGCCCCTCCCTCTCCGCTCTTCTCCAGCTGGAATTCGACTTCGCCAGAATCCCGAAGTCGGTCCTCCCTCCCCCGAAAGCCTGTCGTTCGTCTTCAAGGTCCCGAACCAGCCGGGAAGCACACCCTTCTTCGTTCTCGCGAGGAGCCTCGAACAGGGATTTTCGGACGGCTCTCCACCGTATCTGATTATTTAGCCGGATGGCCGATCTTGATTAGTGCCGGCTAAATGCCGCGGAAGAATGAAACATTGTTCGCCGACAGGGGTGCAAGCGTGATCGCTGCCCCCTGATACACACACACGCGCGCGCGCGCGCGCGCACACACCGTCAACTGTGATCGTTAGTTTTACGGTCGCCTTTACTCCCACACGCGACTAACGTTCTTTTGTTCGGACTTTACACACCCTCCTCGATTCATGCGTACCCTTTAAATTCTACCAGGACCTCCTCCTTTTTTCTCTTCGCCGAGGACCGGGGGAAACGCATCCTTCCGCGTTCTGAGCGTTTCGAGATTCCACAGAAAACGCGAGATAAGCTTGTTAGACCCCTAGCCCGAGGGGCCCTGGTGGGAAACGATTGCCTTCGGGAGCAACGCCGGGAGAAGAGGATACCTCGGATTGAGATCTGCTCTTGGTAGTCTGGAGAAAGTCTACATTGATAAATCTAGGATTCTTGCAAGCAGATTTGAACATGCAGGTTTAGGGATTCAGTTTAATGTCTACTTCGTCAGCTGAACCCCCTACTGATCAACTATGCAGGAACGATGTCACACAGGGGTCTAATTTTCCTTGGATCAAGATCAATTTTCCAACCACGTGCCACTACAAAAAGACATTCACTCTCCATTCCCATTAGAAGCAAAGCAATACAGCACTAAAGACAATTTAGCTACTTAGCGACAGTTTAATGAAAAGCGAGTACAGCTAGTCAAGGAAGTGAGCGAACTTAAACCTTGCCAACAGCTTCTCAATGAACCCAGACAAGCATCACGAAATATTGCGGAGCCGAGGTTGGAGGTGTGATTTGTGGGGAAACCGCCGGACATGTCGCGAGCGATTGGCGCAGTAGCCTGGCCGTCGAGAACAAGTAAGCCGCGCGTGGACTGGTTTGGTACGAGTCCAAGTTCGAACGCTTTCGTGACGGACGTTCAGCGAAATCGAAATTCCCCGTCGCTGAGGCACGAAAGGGCCCGGCGAGGCGCGGCACCGGTACAGGTCGGTCGAAGCGTAGCAAATCGGATGGAAGTTTCGGCGATCCTGCGGGCGCGTTGGTCCGGCAAAACGGCGCGGATGCGTGCTTAAGGACAGAGCATGAACGGTTGCAACCCGACACCTGATAAATTCGATATCAACGGGCCGCCCGCGCCCGGACCCGGTCCCGGGGCCCCGAACCAGCCCGCATTTAGATCGGGGCCCCCTTACCTTTCGCCTTGTCTCTTTCCTTTCGTTTCGCCTCCGCGATCTCTCGCCTTTGTCCACCTTCTTTTCCATCGAATCCGGCTTCTCCCGTACCTGGGCCGCTCTCTATCTTTTTCTCTTCGTCGTCGTGGCCCCGACGGAACAGAAAAAGAAGGAAGCAATCGATCGGTAGAAGAGGCAAAGTCCTGGACGATCGGTCTTGCCGTCTTTATCCGTCGTTGCGAGCGGTTCCCCTTTTTTGTGGTCCGCGAGACCTGCGTTTGGCTGAAATTTCACCGCTGCTGCATCCTCTCCGCCTCTCCTCCAGCAGACAGAAGGGATAAAACAACCGAGGAACTAGCGCGCGAGCGAGAACGCACGAGGAAATGCTACCAACCAAGATGATTGACACCCGAACGCACCGGTTAAGAACGAAATCCTTTTTGTACTTTGGTCCAGATTTCGAAACTCCTCTAGAATTAGCACTCCTCCTTGGTTAACTCTACAGACTGACGTCTGTACGGTGGTATGGGTCGTTTGACTGAACCTAGACCCAGACCTAGACAGGTCCTGTACAGCGTCTAGGTGCGAGCTGTCCAAATAGCTGATAGCGTTCCACAGAACTTGCGATCCTTATCGGCGCAGAACAATAGCAAAGGTTCCTGTATCAAAGGCTCGAATTTGTAGTGAGGATGCACCGACGGAATTATACGTCTCGAGCAGGGTTTGCGCCGGGTAGAAGGTCGAAGAACTAGCTAGACGTTGATTAGGTGGAGCTCGAGGCACGGTTTCTTTGGTTCGGCTGGTCTCCTGTAGGCTCTCCTACCAGCTGGACTGGATTCCCTCTTGTCCCGTGTTCCCTCAGCCCTAGCCTATATTCCCTCTCTCGGGCCAAGGGCTCTTTTACCCGTGGCTCGCCGTCAGTCTCGGCGAGTCGCCGCTTCTGTTTTCAGACTCGAAGCACGCGATCCTCGTTCGCATGTGTAACCGGCACGACCACCGTTGCGTCGTCGTGGTCGTTCGTTCCTTTCCTTTCCTTTCGTTCCTACGTTCGTTCGTTCGTTCCTTCCACGACAAAAGCGTGTTTCGTCCGACACACACGGCCATTAGGCTGTTGTACGCACTACACCGCCACCAATACAGTCATCGAACACCATCCTCTTCTCCCATTCGCCCAGCCAGGGACCAATTTCACCCGGCCGAATTATTTCCGCAGCTGTGTATTCACCGAACTTGATGCCATGATGTTTCAACCTTGAGCGGGGTGTGGCGACTGATGGCGGAATCATTAGGAAACTGCCCGCAGCCTGCCAGTACCGTCCTCTCGGTCCCTCGATTCGCATTCGTCGATCAACCTCGTGCTTTGAAAGTTAATACCTCGCGTGAAACGAGAGCGTTGGGACCCCGAGACTCTGGACCTCTTAAATGGGATCGCTTTGCCGAGGTGTTAGACTCTATACCCTAAACTGTTGGTGGAGCCTTTTCATTTTTTAGTGAGACACCTTTGGTAATCGCTGAATATGGTAATTGTTTCTATTCGGTGATGGGGGTCTCTCGGACTGTGGACCTCCTGAGCAAGTCAGTCTGCTCTATACCCTAGACTGATGGTGGAATCTCTTCAATGGGGATGTTTTTCCTGATGTTTCCAGCCCTTCGAAGCTAAATTGGATTTTTCAGATCAAGACACAGGATAAATTCATTGAGCACAGAATGAAACCTGGAGGAGAATGTCTTCGCAGACCCGAAGCACAGTATCCAAGGTGTCTAATGGATGACAGGTCTGATGGGACCCTTAACGTCGCGGGAAATTAGAATTTCGGTTATCTGCGACCCGTCGAACGATTTCGGCGGGACGATAAATCACCAGCACCGACCTAGGACCCACGATTGCGTTACCGATCGGGTCTCTCGTTGCTCCGGACGTTAATAGCAACCCGTAGAGTCCGGTCGTGATTAACGATCCCGGCGCGCATTGCTTCTAGTCACCAGGACGATTTACATATTGCCGAGCGTGTCTTAATTCCTGCAGCGCCGTGATCGGGACGAAAATTCAATTGAGTATTCCAGAGATTCGATAAGGGGTACGGTAGAACCTCGTTTGTAGTACAGCACAATTAATGCTGAACCTCTATTATACGAACTATTATACAGAGTACTTATTAAAGAAACATCACTGCTATTCAGCAATTTTGAGGAAACTTTGCACATTTATTGTTCAGGCAAAAATATTTGACTCTCTGATTAGGAGATGAAACTACCCCTCAAAGTTCGAAAATTTTCTAAGCTCCGATAACTCGAAAAGTAGCAGACATAGAAAAAAATTATTCAAATGGAAATTACATGGATTTTTACAAGGAATAATGTAGCGAAGGCGAAATTCGGGTGAAAACATAGATGGCGCCACAATAGCAAAACAACTCGATTAAATTATTGCAAGAGGAGATACCAGACTGAATGAATTGAATTAGGCTGCCATAGTCCACTAAGACTCCGAACAATTCTGTATCCGGCGCGTGGAGCAGAGGGTTTCGTAAGAACTTTTTACGATCCAGCGAAGATCACGGCGAACCCGGAATTAGAAATTTAGTCGGCCTTCATTCTCGACAGAAATGAAGCGATTCGTATGCGACTCGGGAACGCGGTGCGCACGAGGATGTACAGGGCACTGGCGGTACCCCTTTTACGACTCGCAAACCACAAGAGAAAGAGAAAGAGAAAGAAAGACCGTCAACGAACACAACATGAAATCTCCGGTCCTCCTGTTTCGGACGGGCACACGAAAAAGATCGCGCGCGCGGGCGGAAGTTCCTAGCGAGTCGTTATTACCGGACGTGGCTCTTTTCTCTTTCGTATCCGTCCCTATCTCCGGCGTGTGTGTTTCTCTGCTACCCGCCGCTGATACGTGCGTACCCGTACTACCCGCTCGCCGTATGGAAACACGCCGAAACGGCGACGGAGCCCCACGGAATTTTAATACCGCAGTGGACGACTTACACGAACGGGTCTCCGTGTAATCGAGGCGCGCGATTCTGGAATTCAAAGCGGACTCCGAGCGGCGCGGCTCGCTCAAAGAGACTCCTCCAAATTCTGTATCACGCGGACCTCCTCTCTGAAACTGCCCGCACCAATAGGACACTTCGAATCTTCCTCTACATTCCTCTCCGCGAAGACTTTCTCCAAATTCTCTCTCCCACCTCCACTGGATTCCTCCCGAAAATGTTTCATTAAGATCTCTACCAACGGACCCTAACTTCAGGACTGAACAGGCGTTCCGACTCGATATTTCGGACCCCTTCCAATTTTGACGAATTACAATTGGATTTTTCCAAAGGGTATAAGATGCTAAAAAATGAACCTGCACCAAATTAAACGGCGTAGGAGCTACTCAATAGGACATCGAGACAAAACATGTTACGTAAAGTTTCAACTCTATACGTCAACTGGGAGGGTAGTTATGGGGTTAAATTGAAAAATCAGTTTTTGCACCATTTTCCCTGTTTGTTCATGTGCAAAAATTCTGAAAAAATTGAACACTTGTCTAATACCCGGATACACATACCGAAATTAATTTGGATTTTTAAGTCGAAAGTCTTGGTTGAAAGAAATCAAGAACATTAAAAATCCTGGAAAAATGCAGACTTAGTATTGAAGTTTAAGCGCGACATCGTTTATATTTTTACGGTATTAGTGTACAGTTATGAGGATCGTTCGTGAAATATTTCAGATTTTTTGGTGGGGTGTGTCCCGGTAAAAAAAAATAAAAATAGATTTTAGTAAGGATCTTCCGAAGGATCTGTCAGCTAGACGCTATACAAATATCGATCTCGAAATCTGTGGGAGCAGTTTCTTCAAATGATGAGCAATCGAACCGCGTGATCCTAGAAATAGGCGTCTCCACGGGCCTCAGGAATGGCAGAGAACAAGAAGGCCTTTCTCTCTGGACTCCGTCTGGTCGGTATCCTCTGGGCTCCTCTCCTCGGAGGGCCTAGCTTGTCGATAAAACGAGCGGATAGTCGTAAATTCGTTTTTGCTCATCTCCCCCTCCCCGATTCCTTCGTTTCGCGCTCCGCGGCGCGATCGGTAATTCGCTCTGTTCGCCCGGTCCCCGTCTCTCCTCGCCCCTGTTGCCTACCTTTCTCGTGTGCTACGCTTAAACGTACATCGACTTTGCACGCGAGCCCGCTTCGTGGAAGGGAAAAAGGAGAAGGCAGCAGCAGAAGCAGAAGCAGCATACACACACATACACGGGAGGCAGGGCCTTTGGCCGGATAGATAGAGAGGAGAGGCCGAGCCCGAGAAAAATACTCGTGAAATATAAGCTACGATGGGAGGGGAGAAAGAGCGAAAAGTGGAGGGGGAGATACGGATTGGGGTGCGGATAACGAGAGGAGAGGAAACCTTGCGAGATCCGCGGTGCAGCGGCGGGATAGAGCAGGACGAAAGAAGATCGTTAAGGGAAGGAAATTACGCCGGTGCTCCGGAGACCATTGGATTCCTATTAGCAATAAAATCGAGCAACATCGCGCGCGCACTCACTGAGCGGTTCTTCCCGGCGCGGCGCGGCGTCGCGTCTTCGTCGTTCGTACGGACCGGTAACCGACTGCTTCGATTTCTCGCTTAAATGTCCCTCTTTTAGACTAGCCATGTTATCCTCTCTTAATCGCCGCAATGCCGATCCGATAATTCGCAAATCGATATCCTCCTTGCTTTTTCTCTCGTAAATTGGAAGAATCTTTGATGGCTCGTGGACGAGGTTCTAGGTTTTCTCTTTGTTCGAAGGAATTTTCGAGATTATGAGAACTGTTAAAATCCTGGACAAGATTCCAATTTTAATTTTATTTTTTACTTACTTAATTATAATTGCGATTTCTTACGAATGATTTACAATTTTATACTTCACACATTCGCTTTATATGCATATCTTTCTTGAAACACCAATTATTATCACGTTGAAGATAAACCGTTCGTAACGTTCTATCCGCTCATTTCAAGGCGGAAGTTTGTATGAATATAATTGAATACTGATGAGTGAGAAGAACAGTCAAATGAATTAATTAGAGATAAGCTCTTTGTGCGCGCCATGAAATGTCCCACAGCGAGAAACGAAAAGAGGAATTTCTTCACGAGGAAGAAGACGACCGAGGAAATAAAAGTACTTCTGCACTGGAATGTTGAATGTCCAGCAGAAACCAGTTAGCTTATGTCATGTCAATATTTGTTCGATGGCACTAAGCACACTTAGGAATACATATATTGATATCACTCGGCATGTAATTGATAAATAGCAGCCGATAAGCTGGTTGTAGATCAACTCGTTTGCTTCTAATGAAGTGTGCTTTGACAGGTTAAAATTGTCAATAGTGAAACAGGAATTTCTACAGGGTGGGGAGTCGAGAAAATAGAATGAGTAAAATTGTGAAAAGTGTAAGAACCTCTTCAAGGTACGAAGAAGTGGCAAGAAGTGCAACGGAATGTCAAAGGTCCTAGCCGAATGGACCCAGAGTGAGTTGGGCGAATCTCTGACGTCACGGGAGGATTCCCGGTGCACAGACCGGTGTCACAGAGAGTAATTGAATCGGCGCGGCGTCCTCGGAGGGTGCAGATGCAGCGTGCTAGTCGAAGAAGAAGCAGCAGCGGCTTGGCGGCACGCGAACGGTGCTCGACTTTATCGTTCTCGGCGGCCGGCGCGATTAAGATCGGCCTGGCGGCAATTTCGAGGCTAATAGCGTAGCCTCTCGAGGAAGTCGGAAAGAGGGACGAAGAAAACAGAAGAGACGATCCGCGCAGAGAGAGAGTCGGCTCCGGGGCCTCTCGGGAACCATCTCGATGGTATTCAGAAGCCGGGTCGTTCTCTTCGAATGCAGAGGTTAAGAGGGATGGGAACGGAGCATCGAAACCAGAGGAAGAGGAGGAGGAGGAGGAGGAGGAGGGGAAGGAGGACGGGGGTGGCTCTGCGGGGCCGGGTGCAGAGGACGATCTCTCGAGGAGAGCAGGAAGAACCAGAGAAGAAACTGGAAGAGAAAAAGAGATGGCCGGGGTGAGGTTGCTGGTTTCTGCGGTTTAAGCCGTGCATACGTAATATCTGATTCTACGTCCGAGGGCCCCCGCGCGATTGTCCTGGTCGTCGTGCGCGCGTTTCTCTCGGCGAGCGAGCGAGCGAGCGAACGAGCGCCCTGAGGCGAGGGGACGAAGGACGAACGACTCGGCAGAAGCCCACGGATAAAGGACCCCAGATACAGGCAGGCTAAGAAAAAGACATAGAACGAATCGAACCGTGGAGAACGGAACAAGTGGAAAAAAAGATAGGCCGACTCGGTGGAAGGAAATCGTTGGGGAAACAAAGGGGAAACTCGAGGAGAGGCAAGAAGAATCACCGAGGGATCGAACGGGAGGCGAGATTAGGCCCCGGTGTTGACACCTCCAGTGTTGATCTCATGATTGGACTATTGATGTCGGTGTAATCAAGTCCCTGATCAAGTACATACTTACCAAGCAGGAAGTATCAAGTTATGCTAACTTCTTCTAGAAGTACTTGGAAATATGACTGGCTCATGATGATGATTTTGCTAATGAGGATAAAGTGTCGTGAAGAAAAACCAGGCCAGATAGCACATTTTTAAAACTAGAGGATAATCAGACTTTTCCAATGGGAGTAGAAGATACTTTGCCGCTGGATGTAGAATAAGACCTGAAGATCGAGCCTACCAGGAGCTTCCTCGTTGTCAACTGGAACGTCGCGGTTATTAACGTGGTCGTTAACAGAGAGCGACGGAAAAAAGATAGTGCTGGATCTCGGCGAGCTGAAGGAGGACGGGAAGAGGAGAAAAGAGGAGAAAAGAGAGGAGAGTAACCGAGAGGATCTGGCGGCGGCGGCAACGGCAACGGCGACGGCGACGGCGACGGCGACGGCGCAACCTATTGTCCTCGTGTCCACAGCCTTTTTCAATTCAAATTGAAGCCGCAAAAAAAGCGCGCAGGGCACACACACGGTTCGGGCACCGAACGCGAAAGCCGGTCCCTCGGTTCGTTCGATACAGAACGAAAGGAAAGGGACGACGACAACTCTTCTTCCTTCGGTCAGGCTTCTTCTCGTTCTCTCGTCTACGTCGTACGGGGGCTGATTCTATCGGACCGTAAATATCACCATCACAGAGGCAGCTAACGGGCCAGCCTCCTTCTTGGATCGCTGCCACACACACATACACGATCGAACCATTCCAGCCTGTACACAACTTCACGAATCCCACCACAGTCGGAATATATACGAGAGCATCGGCTGGCAGAAGAGTACTAGAAACGACCAAACGAAAAAATCCTTTTCTTCTTCTCGGTCTCCCCCGTTCCACCAGTTTCCGTGGCTGGCCGGAGGGAGCTGCTTCGTTTGACAGTCAAAGAATATAGGGAACTCTGGACCACTCGGAGTGGACCCGAAATCGGCGGCTTCGATCAGATCTCTCTCTCTCTCTCTCTCTCTCTCTCTTGCTCGCGAGTTACGGAAGAAATACGCGGAATTCATCGCGGACCAGGCTTGCTACACGCGCATGTATTTTTGCCGTTCGCCCCGTGAGAATCGACAAGATCCCCGATAATTCTCGGGCCCTCGTTTGTATGTACCCGGGGCTTCTTCTCTTTGCCCGAAGAGGGGATTGTTTAAATACGCGACGACGACGGAAAGCCACGAGGTTGCTGCTTTCGCGGCCGTTTCTACCGTAACCAGCCACCCGCCAGTCACGATTCTTTATGGGACACCTTTTCCCGAGATCGAACCGTCGCGCGTCGTCGGCGTCGCGTCGCGTCGCCGCGATTTACATAACGAGTTCGCGGCCGGGATACCGCCGCAGATTAATGACCGTAATAATTATAATATGACGCGATCAATTCCGCGCGAGGTGTGCACGCGCACCGGAAGTCTCCGTGACCTGTAAATCGCGGCTCTCTATTGCCGATCGTAAATACCCACGTGGGAGACTGAATGCAGCCGATTTATCGCTCGGCCAGACCTCTCTTACCAGATATACTAACCTGCTGTTCCGTTTGCTTTCAGGTAAGGGACCGATTTCTGCTGATTTTCCGGGGATCTAACGATCCAGCGAGTAACCTGAGTTTGCTGAGCGAACATGTGCATGAAGGCAAGTGGAACTATTTAACAGTGAACCTGCCACAGTCAGCCATGTGACTGGTTTAAGAGATTTATTTCACAATTGTTGAAGTTACAAAGATGGCTTTTTGGGAATTGATTCAATAGTGTAGGTATCAATTTTCAAACAATCACTAGAAGTACAATGCACAGAAGCCGTCTCTGAAGGTTCCGACAAGGTCCTCCACAGCTGCCCAAAAGTTAGGCCGATTGGCTACGGGATTAGGTAGCTAGCGTTTGCAAATGAGGGTCCATTCGCGGTGCCTTTACCCGGTAACAAGCCATGCTCCGCATGACACTTTACAAGACCGGCAATGATCGGTGCCGTGGAGTTACGGGGGCGAAGGGGTCTTTTGAAAGAATTATGGGTGCCGCGGGTCCCCGGGAGCAATCTTTGTCTCACCCCGTGAGATCAGGGGACAGGCCAGCAAAGAGGGAGCCGGGGAGTTGGTTCGTTTAGCTTGGCAAAAGATTTCGAGGTCCTTTCGTCGTGTCCCCCTCCACCGCAGGCCGGTTAGTAGTAGATACTTTAAGGCGGTGCCGCGAGCCGCAGCGAGAAAGAGGGTTCTCTCGATCGCGGATCGTCGTCGGCCCGCTGGCTGGTCTTCGCTTTGCATTTGTTTCGGCGATCGGGGGTCCAACGGGGCCTCGTTTCTCCTTTCAGCTGTCTTCCCGCGTAGGTCCTCGCCATTCCTCCTCGTGGTGTGCTCCCCTTTTTCCTCTGCCGCGCACCACTGTTCCACCGTTCCCCATTCTTCTTCCCTCTATCTACGCGCTGGCTCGTTCCCTCCGCGGGGACCCGACAGCCACGTCAGTCTCTAAATTACCCCGGGCCCAGGGGCCCCAGTGACTATCGGCTGCCAACCCGACCCTGGGCCCCGATCGTCAAAGGCCGACGCGCTGTTCTCTTTCGAGCCTCTTCCGTATGCCGGTCCGTTAATTGATAACCGATATCTCGCATCTGAGGACGTGGTTTTCGCTCGACGAATATCCGCCGAGGACCTCCTCTCTTCTCCGCCAAGATCCGTCTCTGCTCTTTCGGCGAATCCTCGTCTCCGAATTCTCTTTTTCACCGGTTTCTCCCCTTTTTCTTCGTCTTCCGGCCACGTTCTTCCTACGACCACCGAGGGCTACTCGCACAGAGGACCGAGAAACCCGGGCCAGTCCGAACCCTTCCCTTTTATTCGACCGTTTCGGGACCAGTCGATCGGCAGCCGGGGAAAGACAAGGACAAACCTCGGAGAGAGCGAGAGAGAGAGTGAGGAGAGAACTGCGGAGAGAGGATGAGAGGTAGGCGCGCCGACTGTCGCGCGCCTTTTTTTTTCCTCCTCCTCTACTCTTCTCCGACTGCAGCTTTTGCTGCTGCTGCTGAGGCTGCAGCTACCGCTGTTCCTGCCGCCGCTTCACAGCGGCCGTTGCTTCTGTTGCTGCTGTGTCTTCGTTCGTCTTTCTCCACGCGGGGCCCTTTTTTTCTCGATTTTCGTAACTCCGCTCACGGGGAGGGGACTTATAAGGCGATTCTTCGCGTTCCAGCCGAAAAAAATCCAGGTTCCGCGCTGCCAAGCGTTAACATCCCCGGCCATCTTTGCGCTTAACGTTCCCCTGACTGACAACGACACTCCACTTCCTGAATCCTCGCGGACGACACCGAACACTCGCAAAGGTTAACCCCTCGCGCTCCAACGTCCAGTCTGACTCGCGATTTCGAATCTACGAAACATTTCTTTACTTCTTTTACACCAAAATAAAATTCTTAGTCCGTTGTCAATATACAGGATGGGACACGTTATTTCACGTGATCAGTTGTATGGAGGTGCGAAGAGGACACATAGAGGTCAAATTTGTTTTACAAAAGTGGAATCATATATTTTTAGGTTAGGTAATCCAGCAGGAACAGTACTGCAAGGTGGATCAACTAGCCTAATGAAAAATATCTGATCCCATTAAAAAAATTAATTTGACCTTCACGTATCCTCTACGCATGAATCACTTGAAATCAGTATTTATGCAGTAATCGTCATGTAGGCATGAATTAGTTGTGTCCTTCTAGGAAACGAAGAACGACAATATAATCACCCTAATCGTAAAATAAATCGCGGGAGGGGGGGGGGGGGGGAGTTTAACGCTGGTTCGAGTATCGTTTCCGTCGGGAGTGGGCGGTGATTATTCTCGCAGCGTTCATTCGATCGCGTCCAGGTTTCTCGTGGAAAGATTGAAACGGACCCACAGGGGTCTCCTCGCGATAAGCAGCATAATAGAAAATTAGATGCAACGCCCGGCGTCTTTTCCCTACGTAGAAAGTTTCGATCATAGAGTACGCGGGCCAAACCACAGGGTACCGGAGACAATGCACCGACGCGTAATGACCGGGTTAATGGGAAAAACAATGTGCAAACAAGGCATTGCGTCGAAGATAACAGAATGAAGATAAGCAGAGGACGGGGGGATGCCGGCTCGGGGAATCTTTCGATTTAATGATATCGGTGGGTACGAACGGCGGCGAACACCGTACCCGGACCCGCAATAACTCTCGGCGAAAGAACATTCGACGAATACATTATACACGCGATACTTAGGCCAGCTATAACCAGTATCACTATTACATTAAAAGCTGAGTTTACTACGGCGAGCAACGTTCCCAGGAAATCAATTTTCCCGATAATACGCGATCGCGAACGGCTGTGGTAATCATCGTGATTGAACCGAGACGCCCATGGTGACACTTAGGAGGCTTGTGGTTATGGGGAATACTGCGAATAACGCAAAAGAGAGGAGTCCGGGGAGAAATTAATGTGTGCGAACTGGTCGATCGAGGTGTGTACCCTGCTAACAATGATAGTAGTTCTGTAACGAGGATTCGAACCCAGTAGGGTTGCCATCAGCTCTTCTAGCTTCATGATGCTTTTTTCAGGTTTTGGATAGTCGAACGACCCAGGTCGATTCTATTAGCAATTTGTCACCAAAATTGTTAAAGAAGTTAGGAAAGAGGACATGTCTGTTTGCTGCCTGAAGCTAGGAACAACAGTCAGGTACTGGTAGGTTGATCAAAATAGCTACCAGGTGGACCAAACTGGTTACCAGGTTCAACAAAGTGGATGAGCCCAATCTGGCCTAGGTCGAAGGGAAATTGCGATTCCAGCCAGCTCCCGCGAATCTCGATTCTTCGGTGGGTCGGTTACGTGGCCTATGAGGCCGGATGTTTGGCCGTGCAACAATAGAGGGTGATAAATGTGCGCGTCAAGGGCTCTCCTTCTTGCACGAGCCGGTGCCCAGGGAAGGTCTAGCCATCTCCGCGGGACGAGAGCCGGCTATCTCCATCTTGAAACGGGATACGTGGACGCCCGCGCATCCTAATGCCGCCTTTCGGATCCTCTTGTCCGTTTGCAGGTAGAACCTCGGGAATCTCTGTATTTCGGCGAGCTGACTTCGTAAATTTCGGCAAACCGGTGCATCCCAAGCCGTCTGGGACGAATCAGTTCACTGGCGATCCAGGGAACGATGATAATCGAGCAGTCTTTTGCACTGATTCTACAGTTTTCGAAGAACATCAAGCTGGGGTAGGATTCACTGTCGTATAATCCTCAAAGATGTTGAACGGATCAATTAATTGGGCCGGGGGTGTCATTTAAGGTGGTTCTGTAAGACCTGGAGGACCCTCTTTGCTGATCCAATAGCTGCAGTAGAGGTCTTAGATTTCACCTAGATTCCTCTTTAGTCATTTCCACCTGAGATTCTGGATTAATCAATTTTGTTCCATTAAAAGTTAGCTCTAATACAACAGGAGGCCCCTTTCTGCTAGCTAATTTGACCACAAAAAAAAAAATGAAAAATGGAGGATATTCTCAAGATTATCTTGCCGAAGTCTTTCGTTTCATTAGAGTTGGTGCTTTCCAACAAGGCGGGTCTCCAGGTACATAGAAATAAGATGAAGCTAACTGTCTTGGAGTACATAGATGCAAAGATGGGTGGGTTTCCAGCCGTAGGAATGCGAGGGTTGAGCTTGGCCTCCTATTAAAAGAAACGCTATCGTCGAAGGCTGCAATAAGATCGGCCGATAACGGAATCTCGTCTAAATTTCTAAGAAGAGCAGGATTGACCGGTCGCGCGAATCTGATTAAATGGAAAGTATAGTAGTCGCCCTGCCGACCGGTAAGATTACCGCCTAGGCGATACTGTAGCTCGATAAACCCGGGTACGTCGAGAGTACGTCGGGGAGCAGAGTATCGGTTACCCTGTAACGACCACTGCACGTCTACGTGTACGCCTCATAATGGCATTCGTTCGGTCATGGCAGCGTGGAAACGAGCCTTTAGCTTTTACGGGCGGTTTTGAAGTCGAGCAAGGTCGCGACATTGTTCTTAGGAACCGGGATTTCAGTTTTCCCAATGGAAATACACAAGCTAGGATAAATCTCTTGCATCCTGCAATTGGTGAGAATGAAATGATTTTCTAGTGATTAGGATGACGATGAAGGAATATCGGCTGTTCTGCTCGGATAGCCGCTAGTTATTTCCCGTTCCCTCGTATTCCTTGTGGACTTCCCTTTGGACGGAGGAATGTTGAACGCGACGCCTAGGTACGCGAGAGACGATTGGAATCGACGATAGTGCTCGGTGTCGCCCTAACCCCTGACAAATAAATTATGTTTCGTGGAAGGGACGAGCTTTTTCTTTTCCCAGGGCCTATTCCCGTTTCGTGAGTCCCGCCCGTTAGGAACCTCGACCTGATTCGCATCTGAGATCGTCCTCTGGACTTCTTCTTTCAGCTCGGAGAGAGGATTCAGACGCAGTATGTAGGCCTCCAACCCGGAGACCTAACTGGAGAGCTAACCGGAGAGCTAACCGGAGAGCTAACCGGCTATCGCTAATGCCGGTGCACGAACACACCGGGGCGTGGGTGTCGATGGTCGCAGTTCATTGAAAATTCCAGCCTGTCCCCGGGGTCCCGTTAGAGACCTCGGCCAGAAGGGCTACCAGAAGCGACGACGAATTATTTAGTGGTGGCACGCGCTACTGCTTGATTTTCACCTACAGATAACTCAATCCCCGTGGGGACAAAACCCCATGTGTCGCTGTAGAGGAAGCCCCTCTGTCTCTCTCTCTCTCTCTCTATCTTGTAGACAATTATCTATTCCAGAGGCCGGATCTTCCACGACCCGAACACTTTTCGCCTGTGTGTAGAATCGCGGGAATAAAAGGAGCTCTCGGATACGGACCGGTTAGTGGAGTCCTAGAGGCTGATAGTATCGCGAAATTTTCATCTTGCTGCGAACCCGCGAGCGTTGAACTCGCCCTGGGCCACTTGGCGTTTAACCCCTAAGTGGACTCTCGAAAGGGGTTATTATAAAGATCCTCTGTCTATTGATCCATAATGTAGTTCTCCGAGGACAATATTCTTAGTATTTTAAAGAAACGAAAAGGTTTAATTCGAGAGTAGTTTCAGAGGGTAGTTAGGGGGTAGCTAATCTTGACCTAACCCAGCTCTTGTGTTATCTCGAAGCTAGAGCCAGGATCGAGCGATAAAACGAGTCGTTACGGCAGAAGCAAGTGGGCCGAGACGGTATGGAAGCGTAGAAACGGTCGAGGACGGTACGGAGGGATGCGAGGGAGGGGAATGAGAGCATCGGTATTAATTACATGGCGCGCGTCCGGCTCCCTAGGCCACCTACGGTTACCCGCTTTGCATAATACGTATATACACTTACGGTAAGGGTGGCGAGGGAGGACGCGAAAGAGGAAGGTGAAGTGGAGAGGGTGATGAAGAAGAAGAAGAAAGCGAATCGTATATACGAGGACGAAGAGGATCGTTGAATACGGAGCAGAAGAAGAAGAAGACGCGAGATTGTGGGAGGGAGAGGGAGAGAGAGGATCTGGCGCGGATCGAAAACGAGGAACGGCGAGGAACGTGTTCCATTCCCACTCGGTCGGAACCGGAATCGCCTCCTCTCTTTCTGCTGTGTCCTGCGGAGAATCTCCGAGAGGGAGGGGAAGGAGGTTTCTCGTCTCCTTTTGTCCTTCTTTCACCGGGTCGAAGCGCGCCTGATTATTTAGGCAGCGAATGTTTAATCGAAGCATTGTATCGGTAGGACCCAGAGCTGCTGCTGCAGGCAGGCAGGCAGGCAGGCAGGCAGGCAGGCAGGCAAGCAGGCAGGCAGGCAGGCAAGCAGGCTCTCCCCTGTGTTTAGCCAAAGAGACACTCTCCCGCCCTTCCTCTTCCTCCTTTCTCTTGCTTGCTCTTTGTCCAGCAACAGCCACCGCCGCCGTTTCAACTGCCACCTTCGTCTTCACCACCACCATCGCCATCAGCACACAGCCGCACCCGCAGCCACCGCCGCCACCTCATCCTCTTTACGTTCGTTCGTTCGTTTATTTGCTGCTGGCTGATACCTCATTACCGCGACAGATCCACCGATAAGCGCACCGTTCTCGGAAACACACAATGCGCCCCTCCTACCCCTTTCGCCCAGCACACAGCCCGATGCTACTTCTGTTGCAGTCCGGCAACACGGAGAAGAAAAGGAGGCGAGGTGGCGGCATCAGGAGCACAATCCGCGGAGCCACACATCCTTGCCCTCTCTCCTCAAGTCCTCTCGCTTGATCCTCTTTCCACTCTATCGTTCCCTTCTTCTTCTTCTTCTTCTTCTTCTTCTTCGGCGGTGGCGGCGGCGGTGGCGGCGGCAGCTACCTCCCTCTTCAACGAATCGTCTTTCGGAACCGTCACCGGTCCCTCCCCCCCTGCACCCTCCAACCCTCTTTCTCAAAGCTCCCAAGAGGGTGGAATTGCACCGTTGCACCGTATAACTCCATTCGACGATACCTCGTTCAGACCCGGCACGGGTTTATCGCTCTATCGGGAACCCGCGAATCGAATTTCCATTTATTAGCCAGTCCCCCGGATCTCGACCGATTCAACCAAACCTATAGCCTATTTGCCTTCGCTGGATAAGGATAGGCATCTTTGAGACGCCGCGCACTACCATCTGGGCCCGCAGAGCTAGAGAGAGCCAGATAGGAGAAATCGGGGAGAATAGCCTCTCTCCCCGTCCTCACCGGATTAGTCACGTGACACGTACACGATGTAGACGAAACGCGTGACGTGACCGGTCCAGGCTGGAAGCGGGAGTTGTTAGGATCAATTACTAAAAAAGAGCATATATTAAGGACCGTTTCATAAGGTATTTTCCCACATTTGGAATATTGCCGAAATTGACATTTTTCCATACCTAGATCGGTCACTGGCTACCGCGGCGCCGTAGGCGGAGTGGGGGAAATCTTGATCCGGCCAGAAGTTCCTAGAGATCTTCGGTTCGAATTGAAAGCGTTTGTTTAGGACAGATTTCGATCATGGCGAGGACCAGGTCACTCCTATTTCTGATACGCTCGGCTACCGGAATCGCCTGGAATTTCCATTTATTAAGAACAGCCTTCCTCGGTCGGCTTGTAGCTATTAGCCTGATCGTGGCAGATAGCGCGGCCGTGGAACATCCTTGGAAAGTATCGAACTTCTTCCGATCGTTCTTTTTTTGGACGGTTGTCATCGACAATTTCGATTGTGACTCCGATTCCAATCGAGCCTTCCTGATTGGCGCGGGACACATTATGCAAACGATAAACGGGTCGGGCCGCGCGGATCATTGTGTCGTTTAAATTGGATTCCTGTGTCGATCGGGTCGTAAAGTCGGGGAAAAGCAGACGGGGACCGACACCGATGCTATCGCTGTACCGGTCTTCTCCGGAGACGATCGGCCTCGTTTCGAAACTCTTAAATGGCCCGCCGGTACCGCGGGCCTTCCACCATTGTCACTTTTTAGGGGTGGAAATTGTCACCAGAAATTGGCACCAGTGTAGTTCATTTTTCAAACGCGTAAATATAATATTTGAATCGTTAGGTAGACACTTTTATCATTTTTAATTTTCACTCCCCTAAATTTAATATTAGAGCCATCAGAGATGGGTCAAAGTGACCAATTAAAATTTTTTCAAATAGCACTTTACCATTTTTAATTTTCACTGCCGCACCTTTTAGTATCATAACCATCATATGGGTCAAAGAGACTAATTTCAGTCTTTTTAAATGGCACATTTACCATTTTCTTTCCCAGGCTCGGGTAACGCCTCCAGTAAGTGAATCGGTATAAATAGCGAACGAAAAATTGGCTCGAAGACGGAACGCTCATGGAAAGAGAGAATCAGCTCGAGAGAAGGTTTCACGAAGAAGAACGAGAGGGAAAGGCGGAGAGAGAGAGAGAGAGTGGGGGGTGGGACATTATTTATCGATAGCAATGAAAAGGTGGCGGTCGGCGCTTGATGCCGGAGGCTCATTATTCAGATTAACGTTACGCGCCTTTTTTCGCTGGCCAATACGCCGGTGAATATTACTCAATAAATCATGGACGTCACAGTGCTAAAGACCCAAAGAAAGGAGGGTCCTTGAGATTTTTCAAATCATCTGGCTTGATGAATGCAACATCGTTCCCCGGGCCACGAACTCCGGGGCCCGCTCGGTGAACGGAGCGCGCCAGAAAACATTAGCGTCGGCTACCAACGCGAATGGTTGGCATTAGCATCGGTTTAAATGGTAATGATAATACAATACATCGATTGAACGGCGCAGACGCGAAACCCGAACTTCCCATTCCCGGCCCGAAAACGCATCTCGAGAACAGCTGTCCGGGATCGTTGACGCTGTTGTCCTCGTAATCTTCTCATTCGTCACATCATTCACTGGTGATGACGTCCAATATCATAACTGCTGATAAAAATAAGCAGGTACAAT
The DNA here is from genome assembly GCA_916610255.1 of Lasioglossum lativentre. Taxonomy (NCBI): domain Eukaryota; kingdom Metazoa; phylum Arthropoda; class Insecta; order Hymenoptera; family Halictidae; genus Lasioglossum; species Lasioglossum lativentre. The sequence continues at coordinate 23,689,745 of OU744355.1, forward strand.
TTAAAACAGGAGTTGGATTAAAAGAATTAAGGAGCTTCAATATATTAGTACCAGCTTAAACAATTTTTATTTTACATAAAAATCTGCAGAAAAATTGTAGCGGAACTTTGCGGACGCTTTGCCAACTATATCGTATCGTTCTGTTCGGAATAAGTTCGCAGACAAGTAGTAACCCCTTCTGGTTCGATTTTCTCTCTTTGCAGTCCCGAGTACGACTAATGCTAACTATGTTAAGGGCCAGGACGAGAATGTTCCTCGTTACTCGGCTACCCCTCCCCTTCGGCCAGGTAATCGGGATATAAATCTCGATTACCTGGCGCACAGGAGCACGCTGTGCGCACGGTGACTCTCTTACTCCACATATTTCGGCGCGGGAACAAAGTTTTCTCCCGCATAATGCGCGACGCCGCGCCGCGCCGCGCCGGCACACGTTTATTTACCGCGGACGGTCGACTTTCGACGCTAATATCCCACGGTGTCGCCGGTAACCCTCGTTCCGACGGTATAATTCACCCAGGTGCCGAACCGGGGACCATCCTGCCCATGGGTACAAGTGTTTTCGCGCTTTACCGCTCGCCAAGGACGCAACCCCTCCTTCCATCGTCATTCTACCATTTTATTTTACGGCTTGGTCGACGCCATTTCACTGCTGTTCGCTGGTTTTGGCCATTTTTGGTCCTGCGGATCGTGCATGATATTGCAGGAAGGTCCTCTAACTATAAGCGATAGGACGTGCGTAGGCGTTTTTCATTCTTCACAACCAGAGTTTACAACCGAAAAATCGGAAAAGCTTCTCGGACGTGTATTCGATACGTTAGATGTGTCAGATTTTTAAAAAAATTTCTAGATACGCCAAAGTGAGAAAAGTGGGGTAAACATTGGTTTTTCCATTTTCTCTTTTAACTACCCCGAGGGCTGAGGTACGGGGCTGAAACTTGGCGAAAGTTCTTCCTACATGGTTAACATGTTCTGTGTCCCAGTTACTAACTTTTCTGAGAAACATTCCGATCATCGTGTGACATTTCTGTCAGCCTCGTCAACGAATTTACCTCCCAGAGCGAAACCTCCAAACTAGAATACAATACACCGTGTCAGACGGTTCTCGCGATTCCGAAGCGAAGATTGTAGGTGAAATCGGGTTGCCGTAGTCTGGGGTACGAGCCGGGCCACATCGTATCATCGTGCGCGCAGGCTGTTCGTAGCGTAGCTCGCGGTATTCGCGTAATGACTCGTCGAAGCTCTGTGCAGCATCCGCGAACGAGAAGAGAAACTTCAGACGGCCAAGTGGCGGATGATGAACGACGCGACCGAGACGGCGAACGGCGTCGAACAGAGACCGACCACGTTGATTGGTTACAAGCAGAGGCTCTCACCAACAGCTGCCACCTAGACTAATATCGTCTGCTAACGGCAAGGTGTACGGAGAGGCGGTTTAGAGAGAGGCTCTATCTGGTCGTGCATCGGGTATCCTCGATGCCTGGCACTTCTCATCTACCTCTCGGTGTGGCTCGCACACCGAGAACAAACGCTATCGAACTTTGTTAACGTGTTCGCGGGTGCGTCTCTCTGAGATCGACAGACATTGTAACAATCGCAATGCGTTTTCCGATCTTGTAGACCAGCTGACTTTCTCCTATGTAAGTTTAGCATGGTAGACCGGGAGTGGAGGATTCCCGATTCGATCTCTGGCTGGCAACAAATAATCCTGACGGCTCGCTAATCGGCAACATTCGACCCCGGTGCATTTCTCGAGGTCGAGTTCTAGACGTAGGAGACCGATCGTTAGGCTTGGGCCCGCCGTCGAATAAATTAGCATGACTAGCTAGGACGGGCCTGGGTAATCTACGACACGAGGGGCGCTAGGCCTCGTCACGAAAAGAGGAGCACCGGGGCGACGGTGATGAAGCAGAAGACGAGGAGAGAGCAGGAGAAGATGGACCGCCAGCGTGCTGACCTCCTGCTTGACCCGAGACGCCTCCGCAACGACGACCCTAACCATCGTCGTGGTGGTTACGGTCGCGATCGCAGCCCGAGGAGCCGCTCCCGGATTTATTTAATTAGTCCTCGAGGTACTACCGTGCCTCGTCAACGTGTCCGTCCGACTCTGATTCTCTCCTCTCTCTCTCCCCCTCCATCTTCTCTGTCCTTTTCCTCCTGTGCTCTTTCTCTCCTCGCGTCCGTTCCGTTTCGTTTCGTTTGGTTCGCTCTCCTACAAGATCCGCGCGTCCTTACGCCCGCGACACGACTCGAAGAGCTCCTCGAAAGAGTCTCTCTCCTCTTCCCCACCCACTCGCGCGGTTCGACCAACACGTTCTCAACCCTCTCTCGCCCAAGGTAAGTAGCCGGGTTGCGCACGGTTTGCACCACGTACACACGTACTACGTACGCGAGTGCGAGCGTGCTGGTATACCGATGCTAATTAAACGAAACACAGACCCTAGATATTTATCCCACGCTTGGCGACGTCCTGCTGCCCTCCCTCGCGCCCTCCTACCCGCCGCTGCGCTGCTGCCGACTACGAGGATTCTTTTCTGCGACTGCGAGTCACGAGGCGGATGAATACGTCTATAAATGGTGACCGGGGGCCTTGTGTACCTTGCGATCAGCAGAGTTTTCGACGGCAGGGTTGATTGCGAGTGACGTAGAGATTGAAGCAGCCTGCTCAGGCTTCGGTGCAAATGTCTGCCGAAAACCATGGATTTGAGGATGCTTGATGTTCAGTGAATCCTCTTTGGAAGTTGGGGTTCAGTTGTTCTGGGGAAGTGAAGAGGATTCTAGGTGGAGTAGCATTGGGGTCTTCAGGACTCCAGTTTTAGAGGATTTTGTTAGACCTCACAGTCATTGGTGGCAATCCTTTAAAAACAATTCTAAAGGATGTTGAACCAGAGTTGATCTCATATCCTTGAAAGACTCTGCGACCATTGTGAATTTTCATCGATTGGGTTTTTCGCGGAAATTCCGCAAATATTCGCTCCAGTCTGGTTCCCGAACGGTTCCGCGTTTTTCCGCATTCAGCGGCGGTACCAGTTCTTGCGAATAGAGGTCTCCTAGAGAGGCTGTATCGTCGAGGTAGGTAGGTAGGTAGGTAGGTAGGTACGAACGTACGAATGCGGTCCCGTTCAGCACGATAAATATAATGCTGGTTCGTGTAAGGAAAGTCGTCGACGACGACTACGACGACGGCGAAGAGAACGACGACGGGGCCGAGGCGGTGAGGCTGAGATGAAGAAGAGGCGGACAAGGAGCTACAGAGCGGTCTAAGGGCAGCTTAGCCACTTTGGCACAGCACGCCACTCTTACCCCTAATTAGCATACAATTTCTGTCATTGCGGAGGCTGGCTGTGTGCCGGGTCTCGGCGAGTATAAGCACTAAATACCGTCACGGAAACATCCCGAGACGTACTGTATCCCAGCCGGCCGAGGCCAACTGTGCGCGTCGAGGACAAATTGCACTGTCCATTTACATATCTTCCCGCGTACGTACATACTGTTCCATGCAACCGGCACCAGTCCCTATTTACGTCCTGCTCGATTTACGTTTCCACTACCTGCCCCAGGTATTTCCTGCATAGTCCTCTTTCGCGGTTACCCTCTCTATCGGCTTGAGAGTTTCACGGGAAGACAATTGGGGCGCAAACCACCGTCCACGGTGGTCCAGGAGTCAACCCTATCATTCGTTTGGTCCTCTTTGATTGTCACAGTCCGCGGGTGATCCTGAAAGCCGCAACACGGTCACCGCAGATTTCGTCGGAGACGTTTAACCAGAACACCTGTCCCCCGCGCGCGCAAGGGGTGCAAATGCACGCGTCATTATCAACTAATAAGACCGCCGGGGAAATGATCGGGTCTTGCGGAAACTAATGACCGCCGGGACGCGTTAAATCGATGCCACTTATCGACGAGGTGGTCCTAACGATTCGGGCCGGCACGTAATAACGCGGCCAGAACGGGCTCCGAGAGGATCAAAATCGACGACCTTCTGGTAATATTTGATAGGCAAGCCTCGAAATGATCTCTCTTACACTTCTGGAGGTAGCAGCAGTCGTCTATCCCTGGTCTAGAGATCATTAGAGCTAGAATATTAGTAGACAAAGAGTCTAAATGAAGCACGAGGACCCACTTTCTGAGAACACTTGCTCCCAATTGTTGTCTTTGTTAAATTGCTCATCCTGGAGATCTGATCAAATCCAAAATGCTGAACGTCTCAGGAGTACCGCAGATTTACCTACTACGTGTCTCGTCTTGGTGGATTCGTAGCTCCATCCAAGCGAAAGAGGACAGCCAGCGATCCCTTATGGGCGGAGGGGTCGTGGAAAATAATAAATAAATATTGTTGCCGGGGACGCCCATTCTTTAATAACTGAGAGGCGAGACGCATACTCGCGCACCTCCGTGTATGTATAAATAAGCGTTCGGACGGTGCCTTAAGGCCGGAGTGATAAAAGGTCCAACAAGAGCACCGGAGAGCTTCGGAAAGTTCGATTAGAGTTTTTGTTTGCTGCTCAGAGGCAGCCAGCGCGTTCCTCGTCTCTCTCTTCTTCTTCTTCTGCTTCTTCTTCTTCAGGTTCGTCATCTCTGTCCAACGTTCGTTGGTTTCTCTCTTTTCCTTTCCTTTCCATTGGGTCCTTCGGCGTTCTATCTTCGTCGTTACACTTCTCTTCCTTCACTGGTCTGCTTCAGACGCGGCGATGCGATGGTCCGTCCAGGTGCGTGCTCTCTCGTTTCAACCTTCCACGAGGAGAACCACGATGGGCCCGATGGTACTCGCAATTTTTTGTTCCTCCCATTCTTCGATCGCTGTGCCGCACGGAACGGTCAGGGCTGCAGGGAGGACGATAAGGGACGCGGAAACGACTTAGATCCTTTCTTCCAAGCCTGGTCTACGTGTAAATCTAGGCCCCTTGGGCATGTCCAGTGGTCATGGTCTGATGTGGTTTCGAGGGACTTCCAACTGCACAGGCTTTAATCTCAAAGATTGGGATCCCTAAATTTATATTCGAATATTGTTTAATTATCTTCGAAGCCAGGGGTATCAGGCATTTTCTAATAAATGATCCTTTCGGTAGCCACGTCCCAATCCGAGATTTTATTTCAGAGGCTTGAAGCTTCTGATTGTACAGGCCGCAATCTTAAAGATTGGGGTCCCCGGGACATAGAGGCTAAGTTCCGATGTATCTGAATGAATCGCTAGTTGCACTATACTTGGAGGATGGCAGGAGAGGAACGACTCCTCTCGTATCTCGCGCAAGCCATCCTCGGTTCGGTTTGTTTCTCGTAAAAAGTCCGGCCAAGAAGGAAGGAGACGGGGCACTGTAACAACCGCCTACAAGTTAAAGCACGTGGACACGTCGGTTTTTTCTTCGCGGCGGGGTCCGTGGATCGCTCGGGGCTTCAATTTAAGCGTACCCGGCTAAAACAATAGGCCAGGCCTCTTCCTTCCACAGCCGTCAGGCCGTCGTTTGGACAGCCCTGGAGGCTGGGCCCGCTGGAAAAAATAAATGGCCCGAAGAACCGAAACCCTCTTGCGAACCTACAACGCGAACCAAACGTTCTCTCTCCGCTCCTCTTCGGCTTGGGTTCTCTTCTCGCTTGTGCCCTCTTCGCACACACGCCGCTGCGCTGTCCGCCTGGGATGGGACGAGCAGGATACGAGAAGGAAAAGACGGTTATAGAGGGAACAGGCCCTCTCGACGGAGAGGTATACGAACACCGGAGATGTAAAGGTGGATGCTACCACGCCCAGAAACGACCTCGAGACCTCTTTCGCCCCGTTTCTCTTTCTTCCGTCGAATACCTCGCGAACCTTGAACCAGAACTTCGATGGCCCACTGCCTGGTGCCGAAAACCATCCGATACCTTCTGCATCCACTTCTTTCAATTTTTAGAGGACAATTGATCTACTGAGAATGGGAGGTTCAGAGGGATTTTCAAGTTTAGCTCAAACTTTCAAGATGACCTTCACTGTAGTGAAATTCGTATTTTAGGCTATCAGCTCTCCTGGAGGGGAGCTTATCAATAAGGACTCTAGACAATTTTGTTTTAGAGACTGACAAATTATGAAATCAAGCCTTTACCTGTAGGCCCAGGAGCTGGCAGACCCCCTCCAGGAGCCTTAAAGGATCCAGTGATCGTGCACTGATTGTTACTTCAAACTTCACGTGATCTCGTCCACAAATGTGAAAGTGTCGAAGCAAGGCTTTAATCGACCAGTTCCCTAAACCCTCAGCATAGAGTACACTTTCCAAGGACTTTTTATTTCCATTCGGAGAAAAAGAAAGAGTTCCGAGATTGCTGGAGTTAAGAAGGTCGCCAACCATTTAACGACGGTCCAGGACCCGATCTCCGGTATCTGTGCCAAGGAATAATATCCCAGTGAGCTAGTCCCTGGTAGTTAACGAGGGTTACAACCATAGAACACGAATTAGCGATAATATTCTTCGAGAAAGGCGCGCGGTTACGTAACGGCTCCGCGACAACCGAAAGGAAGAGACCTAGAAAGGTCGGCCGTCCGGTTGGGAGAGGCGGAAGGAGGATCATAATTTCTATGATTGCGGCTCTAATAACACGGGATGCTTCCACGAAGGCTCTGTAGCTGGGCTGGACCAGACACATCCGTGTGCCTCAATTCTCTGCAGCTGGTGAACAGGGATATCTCGGTGTAATTAGCTCTGCGAAAATTTTCTCGAAGAAATAGTATTATCCTCTAAGCTAGATCTCACAAAAATGTCTTGATAAAGACATGCAGTGGATTAGACCGAACAGAAAGTAGAAAAAACACCAGATGAATTTAACACTTGGACGACGGGACCCGGGTCAGTTTAAACCTAGTGATTTAAAGGCTTGGTCGTTCATTTCCTGGTGATGAATCTCAATTAAAAATTGTGCAATTGGGTGCATTAAGATTAGATAAAATACCATTGACAATATATCTCAAAGATTAACAAAGAAAATTGATTTTCGAGAACAACCGTGATCGCTTGCCACCAGAAGCAGAGGGATCGGAGCTTCTGCAGGACCCGGTTAAGTCGGACTGTCAAACGCTGTCACCGGGGCAGAGCCGAGGGTTAAATATCGATTGTACACAGTCAACAAATGACTAAAATGCGCGGCCGCGCGTGCGGACGACCTCGGTCCTCGTTTTTTTTCCCCGTCGAATTTTAAATCGATAAAGAAGAATACGGTCGCTGGCGGACGGAGAGGTTGACGAGCGGCGGAACGAGAAGAGTGCGACTCCGAAAAAGCGATCCTTTGTCGGTGTTGTCCTTTAAATCGGTTTAAAGGGACCACCGACGGGCCCGGCTGATTAATAGTCCTCTCCCAGCCCGGCGGAGCCGGACTCGATGACGAATCGTGAATGGTGCGTGGACAGCCGGCAAAAATGTCTGTTCACACTGTTCGGTAAGCTTCCGGATTATGATCGTCATTGACGGACGCATTCTTCTAACCCGCGGCCCTCGAACTCGTTCCACAAGCTTCTTAACAAAAGCTAGGATATCAAGCCAACGTGTAACCGCTACAAGACCAAAAAATTTGAAAAAAATTCGTGAACAATACTTACACTCGTACACTGATAGTCTGAAAAAATTAATTGCGTCGTTCTTAAATTTCAATGGAAAATCTGCATTTTTCCGATTTCTACTATTTTCTACAACCAGGATTTTCTACTTAAAAATCCGAATTAATTATGGTGTATGTATCTGGGCATTTGGTATTTGTTTGATTTCTTTCAGAATTTTATCAGATAATTTGCTCTAAGGGTATTTTTCACCACCTTCGATTCCCGAAGCAGCGACCGCGCAAATGAGTCAAGGGTCATGTTTGCAGTTCCCGACGCAAGAGATTAGGCTGCTCGGACTATCTCCCGGCGCCCGAGGAGTCCACGTTGCACGCGCATCTCGCGACAAGACGGATTCGATGCGAACAGTGTCGAGAGATGCCACCGCAGAGTAATTTTACAGCAAATAGGTTTACACAGGAGAAGTGGAAGGGTGTTGGACGTTCCTCCATAGTATTTGCCGTATAGTTACGAGGCAAGATACAGCTGTAGCCCGCCCCAGGGTGAATGCACCTCGCGTACCCACGGGCAATCGTTGCCGTGGCCATTATTCTCAATTACCATCGGCTGTCCCGACCATCTCGTGACCGCGCTTAGCCCCCTACCCCCTCTCTTCCCCCGTTCCTCGAGTTTTTCGTGGTAAATCTCGTGAAAACAAAACCGCGCGCAAAGCGAGAACGAACGAAAGACGTATTTCCTGGGCCGGCAATTAAGATCTCCGAAGGGACCTCACGGTTCGTCGCGGTGGAAACGACAAGATACTAATATCGACGCGGGTCTATAATAAAGAGTACTGTTCCCGGAATTCGGGCAGCTACTAACGTAAAAAAAAAAAAAAAAAAAATGAAAGAAAGGCTAAGCACACCGTCGACGGCGGATTTCTATGGGAGGGGAGAAGGCCCCGGCCCTGTAATTTCAGGCCCGTAATGGGGACCCAGTCTCACAATTAGACCTTCCTGCACCTCGGCGTCTTCCTTTCTTTCCACGACACGGTCCCCTTGTCCGTCGCAGGAGGCATTTTTCTTCCATGTCGAGGAGTTCCATCGAAATCGCCGCATCAAGCCACGGAACGAATAAAACCGCCGTCGCGACGCATAAAAACTATCTTCCGTACGCGGCTCCAGGGACCTAATCAACGACTCTTCAAATAAGTGACGTGGCTCATACCTTCAAAAATATGTTTCAAAAAATTGATAATTGAATCAGTGAATGGTTCCAAACATGATCAGTTGTATAGTTGTATAGTTCTATTTAGTGATGAGCTTTGAGCATGTTCAAGCGGTATCGATTCCATGTGACAAAGAATGATGGTATCATAAGCATGTATGATTCTCTGAGTATCAAAAAGTATCGATCCCCAATGATAGTTGCTCAGAAGCCTCGATCCTTTATAAGTACACCTTGGATGGGTTTGTTATCGATACTATCACAATCCTGTGGAGTCGAGTCGACTGAATGACACGTACTGTCCATCCACCACAAGAAGTCCCTTGGTAGGAGTTTCACATCAAAGGGACAACAAACCGTCCGATTGGTCTGAACGGCAGGGGCTCGAGTCGCGTCACACGCATTATCGGTTCTAGCGAGCTATTGGCTACAGCGCTCACACACACTAATCGGATCGTGTGACGAAGAGAGTGAATAGACTCTTCCAAACCGAGTGAGATAATGCGAAGCGAGCGATCCAGTAGCGTAAGGACAGAATCCAAGAGGAACGTGACTTCACGCATATTCTGTATTAGGAACTTCTAACTCGTTGTCAGTTAAAATTTTAAATTAATGCTACAGATCAGAACAAATGAGAAATATTTTCGAACTACAGCTTTCAATTTTGTCCAATATGTATACATATGTTCCCTAGTACCAAAATTATTAATTTCTTGAAAATGAATAAGTAACGATCATTCGTTTAACACATTTCTATCATACGGAAGAGTAAAAATAGATAGATTGTAGCTGTTCTGTAGATTCATCCTATCTTTAATGGTAATTAAAGTTTAATTTTCGCGGTAGATACAGATACAAAAACCGTTCCAATACTGATCAAACAGACTTTAGCAATTTCGACCAATTTATAACATTTGTAGTAGTTATATGAATTTTATCTAATTTTTGTTGTAACTTATTGAAAGACGCGTCAATCGTGAATTATGTGTTACATTAAATATAAATATAACGTTAAATGTAATTTAAATGAATTATTGCATTTTTAAAGTACATTTTGAAGTCCACTTAAACGTTAAACATCGACGATAGGTCAGGAAACTTGTATCTCGAAAATAAACAAGTCCTACTACTGTGTAGCGTGTGACGTCAGGATCTTGGAGGTCGTGAATACGGGAGTGGAAATAGTGGGGAGGGGTGGAGCAAGTGAGAGATCCCCCCGGACCCCTCAGCCGTCTCGAGGGACTTCTTGTGGTGGACGGACAGTATATAATAAAATGTTATGTTTACTAATATCAAGCGTGAGAAAGGAAGATAGAATGAAAATATTATATTGGTTCGTTCAAAACGGTGAAGACGTGAATTGCGAATGTAACGATACCAATTTCATCCAAGACGTGATACCAATACTACGTGATACCAATACTACTTGGTATCATTTCGACACGTACTGGTATCACAGATCGACTACAAGTTCCTTATCTTTTGATACATATCGAAACAACCAAACAATTATCGAATTGTTTGAAGATCACGAGAAAGACTTGTGTCACGCCCATCACTAGTTGTATTATGAAATGAACGTATCTTAGAGCATTCTTGTAATTTCATTCTACAGTTTTGTCAGCATAGTATTGGTCCGTTCGAAAATTTTTTCGAAAATTCAGTAGTACAACTCAACGACAAGCCAGGCGGTCGAAAATTTTTCGAAAATCTCGAATTCTGCATTAGGAGAATCTAATACCGAAGGAGGTGGCACGAAAATTCAGTAGTACAACTTGACGTCAAGCCTGACGACTGAATATTTTTCCAAAATTCAGTAGTACAAACAATCGAGAAAATCGAATTTTGTATTACGAGAATATAATATAGAAGAAGGTGGCACAAAATTTTCTGTAGAGTCGGTAATCCAGAACCATGAACAGAAGAATGCATTGCGTGCAATGTCTGTACTGATCTTAAGTCTGTAACGAAAGGAACGCGCCGGACCGGGCCGGCTGCACGCCGAGGCGCTCTCGTCCTTGTCCCAGGTTGGATTCGTCCTAGAAGACGATGACGGTGCATGACTCGCCGAATGGTTTCTCATCCTCCGGTCTTCCTCTTTACCCTGAAGGACCCTTCGAGCGTAATTACATAGTGGTTTAACGATGCCGCAGCAAAGAACGGCCGCTTTCGACGGGTAAACCAACGGTTAATGACTAATCGGGGCCCGGCCGGCCTAACGCCGCACGATAGATCCTTCGATACCATTAACGTGGCTCTAACAAGCTCCGAAAAATCAATTTTCTTTTTGCCGCACTGCCTCCCGAAACTGGCCTTTGGGAACCTCTCGCCGAAACCCTGTACTTGTTCCATTCACTAATGAACTCGTTCCACTTGTACTCTGCTGCTTGTCTCTCAGGAAAAATGTTTCTTCGGCAGTGTTCAAATATTCTTTGAGATTTATGTCTATATAGAAAATTTTTGACCTCAAGTTAACTTAAACTTAATAGTTTCCCGGTTAGCCGAGGGAATTCCGCGAAAGTTCAACCGAAACGAAACGGCGGATTTCCTCGGCGCGGAAATGAAAAAGAATCGTTCGAGCGCAGTCGATTGGTCGCAGCGCGGTTGCACTTCTCGCGGGTGGCTGATCGGGAGAGCGTTGCACGCACTCACGCACGGTAGTATTCGTGCGAGACGTTCACGAACGGGGAATTAACGGTATACGGTTGGGACGCGATTGGTACGCGAGATGCTGAACAGAACGAGAGAGAAGGAACGCGCGGCACGGCGGACGGGAAGAAACGGAGGTAATTACCGACGTGAAAGGGATGGGGATACGGAAAGCTGGGTCTTAGATAGCGAGCCTGAAAAATGGGAGCGATAGAGACCATGCAGCCATAACGATGCACGCTATCGCGACCGAACGAGCTGGAATTATTGTGGTCTAGAAAGTGAATGTTGCGATTCATGCATTTCGCTGGGGTCGTGCATCGTGAATCTCATCTAAATTGGTTGAAATTGCTGTAAAAAAGGTTCGAAGCGACACGCTGAAAATCGAAGATCATCTTTTTTTTTATCTAGACCCGTGAAAAATCTTAAAACTCTTGTCTCGTACAATACGGGACACCATGTATATCGAAGATTCTCTGGGCCATTGAAGGGCACCAACTGCGTTAATAACAGACCGCATTCGCGGTATCCGTAGCTGACTTTCGGATCAAAACGTCTTCGGGCCTGCGAGAAGGCCTACACCGCTCGAACCAATACGCTTGGAACCAATACGCTCGGCCGCGGGATAGACGCCATAAACGTAAACACCGGTCTCTCACAGGGCCCCGCAACGACCGCCTCGCCGCCGCGCCGCGCCGTGCCGGTTCGTTAAATGATTGGCCGGAGGTAATCGGTCCTCGCCAGAAGGACAATGAGATATCCGGCCGCGGATCCTTTGGTTCGTTTACGGGGACCCGATCGCTCTGTGAAATTGCACCGAAATTCCGCGGGGTACCGAGAACATTTTCCCCCAGTTTAACGATCGGAGCCTGAGAACGGTTTCCTGGAAACTCGTCCGGTAATTATTTACTTTGAGATACACCGCGCACCAGTGGCTCGTCCTTGACACACAGCATCCCCTATTAACCCCCTAAGTACCAATGTTACTGAAAATTTGATCAACGTTTCAATTGAAACCGTAAAGCCAAAACAGTCGAGATTTTGTTAGTTTAATTTTGTTACCTTCAACTATATATTTAAACAAGCCCTTATATCTATTTCGAAAATTTTCTATCATTGACCTAGCATCAATTGTTTATGCAAATTTGGTTCTTCCCTGTTGCGTCGCCTGTCCATTTCTGGGTGTTAGGTATTACGAAACAGTTTGTGTGTTACTCCGGGAGTTTCTCAAGCCTGGGACCCGTTGTGGGAGCATCGGGGACCGTCGGGGACCATCCGATCGGTATCTCCGATCGCTGGTAGCCCCGACATGCTCGTACGGCAACGTGGATTCGCGTGAACGTCGGATAACGGGACACCGGCATGGCACCACAGGGAACGAGGAGAATCAGCACGCGTGGCAGAAGGACGTCAGTGTGTCGATCGCGGACAGGACTACGGCTTCAGGAAGAGATCCCCGGAGAGGATCAAGTATCGCGACGCGTGTTTTCTCCTTTCTCTTCTTTGCTGAGGGGACCGGGGCGACGACAGCTTTACGGCGCCACTGTGCTCCGGAACCGGAAAAACGCGGGCGAAATTCATAGCGTAGGGATTACTGTGTGCTCGTGTCAGCCGATCGTATACGGCAACGGTTCTCTTCGGCTTTACGAGCTCGACGATCGTTTTCTTACGATCGGAGAACCGGTCAAAATTGAGCATGTGCTTGATAAATCGCGTCGGGGAGTGCAACAGTCCTTCCCTTCGTTTAACCTTCCAACGCCGGATTTTATTCACAATAAAATTAACGTTGCGACCATTCACAGCTTTATTAATTGTTTAATCATTTTTCTCATAGACTCACCATTTTTTTTATGCTCTTGATGTAACATTCATGCATTTCAATCACTAATGGCGATTTTAATTCTCCGGGAAATTCTTCCTTTTCTTCTGAACCCTTTTCGGTTAGATATTATGTAAACAATTCCAATTTCCGTTTGATATCAAAATTATTTGAACATTGGTTACAAACTTTTTAGTTCAATGCACATGTCGAAGAGTCAGTCTGTCGCACCCAGCTAGCGAATCGCGCGGAGTCTCGATTTCGCGGGATCATCGATCGGCTCGAGAAACCGCGCGCGTCTCGGCCGCGTTTAAATCATCGCGCGGTTTTAAATCGAGCGTTGCCTGGCTGTGGCGGGTCTTGGTAACGAGTCGGACACACTGGTCGGAAAGCGAGAAATTAATTTCGCAGCACGAGAGGGCCGGTGTACGAGCTAACGAGCCACAAGGCTCTTCGAGTTAAACGCGGACGATCCGCGCGTCGGACGTCGTCGCGCGTTGGATGAAGATATTGCGAGGATTACACGCGTGTTCGAGCGGAGAATATCAAGCGGGTAGAAAGAGAGACTTCACTTGGACCCTAGAAAGGGACACGAAGGGATTGAAAGAAAACGGAGAAAGCTCCACACACACGCGCAGGAACCATGAGACGGGACACACGTTAACGTCCGAGTCGCGGAGAGACCGACTAATTGCGCCCGGAGCCGTGTAATTTGTAGATTCCGCGTAACAAAGCTACGCCGCCGTGGATTATATCAATTAGAGAGTGATGCGCGCGCGGAGAGAATGGCCACGTGAAAACGGGAAAGGGAATTGCCTAGTGAAAAGAGTGAAGATTTCGGTGGGGAGAGGAGGTATAGGAGGATGCTAGCTTGTACACCTGGTCGTAACGAGTGTTAAGCGTTACCGGTGCTAAAAGGACTACGTTGCTTTGGGAGAGGATACGCAACCGGGAAGCTAATTATAATAATCCTGGGGAGATGGGGCTTCGAGCTTCCTCTTCGGGAAGGGGATCTCGAACGAGTGATCTAGATGGTGGGATTTTTATGTGTTGTTCTTCTAATCGATTCTATAGAGAGAGAATTGTTTTAGGGTTGTATTAGTACGGAAAGAGGAAATCTTATTATTTGACATTTTTTGAATGTCGAAAGGTAGCTTTGGATCGTAGGAATCAATTTTTATACTGATATCTGGAAAATTATTACAGTTTATCTTGAGGAAAACAGACCCTCCAATCACTTTTGCAATTTTATTAAAATACTTGAACAGTGCTCTAAAGTAAACCCTTTAGAGCGTCACTCAGGATGAGGTGGCTCCGTCAACGTAAATATTTACCCACCATAATTAAAATTAATAAAATACCTTGCGATTATAATTTCTATAATAATTCAAATATGCACGAGTCTGGTCCCAAATCAGCTTCGAGAATAAAAATGAAGAGGACAAACTAGTTATCTCTAGAGTGTGTCTAGTCAACCCCTATGCAGGTAGGGCCTATCAAAAATCTCGAGTCCAAGGATCCAGGTCTCGATCCGAAACCGATTCGATAGAATTTGGCCCAGTGCACAGGAAGGCAACGCTGCAAAAGGAAGCAGACGAACAGCCGAACCAGTCGCAGTCCTCTCGACTCTCCTTTTTCCGTTTCTTCTGCTGGAAGGCGCGCGCGCGCGCGTCGTGCACCCCCCCCCCTCTGTTCCCCGCGATGAAACCTCGGCCGAAAAAAGCTATTAACCGATATTCATCTGAGGTCATTCGTTCGCTCTCGCGAGGGACGAGCCGTTTTCAGCGGTATCGCGCTTAGCGGAATGGGTAATGCATCCTGCCAAAGCCCGGGGGCGCCAAATGAATTATAATATTTCATTCTCACGCCCGGGCACGCTCGACGACGACGACGGGCCCGTACCGGGCCCAGCCAGCCTAATTGCATTTAACTCATTATTGGTTCATTCGCGTAACGACTGTCGTTCGAGACACGCGGGGCCTCAAACCCCCTTCCCCCACCCCCTTTAGGTTCCTTCTTTTTGCGCGTTCGGTCCGTTTCAATATCCGGTGGCATCTCGCCCCCCTTATTCTCCTTCTTCTCGCTTCCCCCTTCCCATACGTCCTCTTCTCACTGTCGAGATTATTACCGTTCGACTTTTTGTGCGAACAGTGACGCCGACGATCGACGTTAATGCATCGATTCCGAGAACAGCCCTGTAGAAAAAATCTAGAAAAATTCGTGAACAATTCCTACAGCTATGCACTGATATTGTAAAAATATAAATGATTTTGCTCTTATAGTTCAATGCGAAATCTGCATTTTTCCGAGTTTTTCGATTTTTTACAACCAGGATATCAACTTAAAAATCCATATTAATTACAGAAATCCATATTTTTCAGAATTTTTGTATGCCAGTAAATTGGATAAATTGGGCAAAAACTGATTTTTATATTTCACCTACCCTCTCGGTTGACATACAGGGTTAAGATCGTGCAAAATATATTTTCTGTCGATACCCTATCTAATTGTTCATGGGCCGTTTATTTTGGTCTAAGGTAATTCTTGACCCTCTTATCCCGCTGTACCCTCAAAAGCTGCAATAGTTTCACTTAAGGGTTGGTTCAATAATTCGTCCACTCAAGTCTATGCAACACGATCTCTGCTCTGTACATTCTTCAGGTAAAATTCCAGTAAAAAACTGGATCTATAATCTCGCCGCGTCAAAGGCAGAGCAATTTTTTCCCCTAGTCATTAATTTCTTGTCCGGCGACGGCAAAAACCGCTATCTACATCGTTTATTTTTCTAAACATTTGTGAGCACACCGCGACAGCCTGTATAAATACGTACACCTATTAATAATAGTAATTTGACTTTAATGCACACTTGTTGACAGATGGACATTAAGCAATATTTGTACTCGCATACCAGAGCGCAACGACAGTGCAAATTAATGAAATTTGATAAATTCGTGGAGACGTAATTTGATGCACGCTGCACTATCGGATCACTCTCTAGAAACCGTTCGATTTCCGCGGTATGTATTCGAATACCGCTGTATCCACCAGTGAAAGTCAAGTCTCTCGTTGGCATAGCTCTGGAACGGAAGAACGATTTCTCGGCACGTTTGTCACGCTCGTGGTTAGTTCTAAGGGAGGGTCGACGAGGTGGCTCGTATAGTCCTGGTAATTAGACGGGTTGGCAGGCTGGCTTCCAAAACGGGCTACGTCCGGTACCATTGCTAATGAAAGGGAGTGACTAACGACCGATTATTAATATTGCCGAGTGATCTCGATCGTGCACCTAGCACGATAATAACTCCGTAGCGATATCCGCCTGCTGCGTGACGGTTAATTAGAGGGGTCAGAGGGAAGAGGACCGTCTGGCTCGCCCTGTCGAACAGAACACATCCTGCGCTCCCATAATCTCTCATCGAATCTGATAACCGGAATTATTGAAAACTCCTGTCAGTAGATCCCAAACATTTCTGTACATTATACTTATTAAAATTATTGACAATCGTCCTCTGACACTTTATCTACCGAAAGGCTACCAATATTATTTTTAGTAATTTTGATGTATCAAAAGAAAGTTTAGAAACCTTGTACAGGTACCCCCAAACGAAATTACAGTGAAGCCTTGATCTAAGAAAAACTCTCGCCGGAGGGGACATTCGATTTTCTTAGATGCTCCAGTTCCCGTTTTCTTAGATCAAAGCATTATACGAGAAGTACCAAGTCCGCGAATCGTGTGATCCGGTTACCGTTGTGTACACGGTGTCTAGACGTTCATCCTCGGGATCGCGGCAGGACATAAAACGGATCGGCTAGAGTCCAGGTAAAGGGTGCGCAGCGACATTAAAACGGTCGATACTAAATCTCTCGGTTTAATTATAAGCTTTCTCGCTCGCACGCGAACAAGAAGAATAGATACGTGACCTGTCTCTCGCAGAATGAATTAGTCGTTTTCTCGACAGGGACGATGAGATGCTGGCGGAGGAGGACGCCGAGGGGTGGACCATTCGTAGAGCAGTCTCTCTCGCATCGCGCGAGCATCGGCTCATTAATCTCCCGCGGTAATTGCGACCATATTCCGACGGAGAGCGGTTAAGACTCTACTCTCGGCCGCTTCTCCTCCTCCTCCTCCTACTTCTTCTTCTTCTTCTGCTTCTTCATCTTCTTCAGCTTCTTCCACGTCATCTGGAGAGAGAAAAAAAGAATCGCAAGAGGAGGGGGAGAGGGACTCTCGATACCTGTCCGTCAGTCGATTGCCAATATAACGGCGAAGACCGAAACTCTCCCAGTTGGTTTTTAACTTTTCATCCAGTCGATTTTCGCACGCCGCTTTCGCACGCCTCGTTACCGACAGGTAGACGCTCCGAGATTCAACAGGTAGACGATCCAACAGGTATATGTTTCTGTAATGTTGGCGAATTGAACCTCGCTCGAATTTCGCGCCGCGAAAACGCGCACAGAGCTACGAATCCGGTAGCGGACCCCGAAGACCCCCTCGGCCGCTTCTTAATTACGCTCTCTCTCGCAAATTAATTATGAGCTTGCATATTATTCGAACGTCTGCTGAGCCGCTGCCCTCGGTCGCTTCTTTCGTTGCACCCCTCGCCCCTCTTCTCGCGACTCGCCATTAATTATCGATCGGCGCAACGATCCAGAGGGATCCTCGAACCGACGCTGAACGATCGCCCTGCACTCCGAAACTGGCTGCAAATATACCCGAGGAAGCTTTCAGCTTTTATTCGGCGAGATCAGATTTATAGGGGATTCACTATGGATTCGTTCAGGATCCTGTCAATTTCAGATTCTTTCGGAATAGTCTTGTTCGTTTATCTTCGCAGCTCATTGATTTTCCAGCTTTTTTCGTTTTGCGCTTCACTAATGACAGTTAGTAGACAATCTTGTTTAACTATGTCCTCGCTGACGTGGATAGATCGTCCCTCGCTGGAAGAGAAATGATCATCGATCACGGAGTTATTTGCACTGGATAGAACACTCGGATTTCGTTTAAACTTTCCCAGCAACCAGCCTCGGAACATCGAGTCCCACTCGTGATGGAGACTTAGCATGATGAAGAAGTTGTACATACAGGACAGATCAATATTCCTTTAGCATGTATAATTTCTTCGAAGCAACAGTAAATTTATATTTATTGCTGGCAGGCTGCTCTAACAAGTCTGCTTTCATCTCGATGGAATTTAGCGTCAGCTTTCAGAACAGCAGAGGGTAGCCAAAAATTCGGAAAAAATTCACAGTCGTGTGTGCTATAAGGTAGAATGTTGATGAATTTTTTCGTAATTTTTTCCCAGCTAGAATGGAAGAAATAATTCAATGAGTCGTGCTCACCCCTTGTGTAGGGTGTACCGACTTGAAATTTCCCACAGAGGGGAAAGATCGAATTGGGGGCACATTTGACCACCTGATCATTGCCTAGTGAAACTTTAAGGTATGTAGAGTTAGGAAAGATGATCAGCCAAGAAAGAGTAGCTATCAGACCAGTGATGGAAGGAAATGTGGAGCCGCGAGAGAGAAGGTGGATCGAAGATGGATCGCGGAAGGTGGTGGGGCTGGTAACGGGTTTCGGATCGATCCTATCCGTGCGTACCCGTAGATCGTCGAGGCTACTGATCGACTAGGTATCAAGGGATCGGTCGTCGCCGGTTGTATCGCGGTCGGCTCTCTCTCGCAAGGCCCCGTAAGTGGGGCGTAAAGGAAAAGGATGCGGCGGCACCCTCCCCGTCGAGTTGCCCCGGGGGCCAGAACGAACGTTGCACCGAGGAGCGTAGACCCTAACATCGCAGCGTGAGGCGTTCCACACACAACTCAGAGGTTGTTGACATAAACGGTCCGGGACGTACAACGTTTTAATACAAAGTTCTTTACGATCGGGCCCCGGCCTGGCCGGCCGGTCGGCGCGCGTGCTACCGCTTTGGCAGAGGAGCTCTCTTCGCGACTGCTCCGGTCCCGAGAGAGCCCAGGGAACGGGCCCAGGGAACGTTTCTGTCTGGTGGGCCCCGCTCAGATTAGGCCCTGTGGTGCGTATACGCGCCCGCATAAATCCCGGCCCTCCCATAAATTGCGATACGGTAGCATTAAAGTGAAAATAATGTATGAAATTTGCCTTTTGATCATTTTGTCGGCCGGGGGGCGAGCTCGCGCGCTCCCTATCGCCTGGCCCTTCCCTCCTGGCCGATCCAACGGCTCATCTCTGTCGGCCGACTTCTCTCCAATCGACCCCTGCGCAATCTTTGAACCTTCTTCTATCAAGAACTCAAGACTTCGTACGACTTTCTAGTAGGCGTGGCTTCGTTGCTCTTCGTTTCGACGAATAGCGCTCCCCGGGGCAGTTTGGGCCCATGTTCTATCTGGTCTCTGCATCGCGATAGCTCGTTATTGCGAATTGTCCTTTTCCTGGAGACTGAAGACTATCTGATCTATTTGTACATGGTAGGTGTGGTCTCTCCTGAGTAGGCGTGGCCTCGGTGCTCTCGGCAGGAGCCAAAACACTGCCACAGCTATCAGTACCCACGTACGGCATTTAATAATCTGGAAACCTAATGGTTGACTAATTGGACAACTATCTTTAATCCATTCTCGTAGAACGTTCCGAATAGGCGTGGCTTCCGTGCCCTCGATTTTTATGAATATCTAGTTCTGAAATACAAGATAATCCTGTACACTCAATATTACTCCTTTCAGAGATAGATGACTATCTGCACTATTTCTACACAGTAGGCGTGGTCTGTCCAGAGTGGGCGTCACTTCGTGCTCCCAACCGGACCTGGAGCAACGACAGACCTATCCGTATCCATGTACGGTATCTAATCATGCGAGAACCTAATAGTTGACTAATTGGACAACTAATTCCGATCGTCTGTCATCGAATAAATCGACGATTCGCGCCATAATCGATATTGTTCCGGGATTACATGGCATCACTGTCGCGTGTAACACGCGGGCGGAATCGGGTGGGACGCATCTGCCGATAGCCGCGGCGAGAGAGGACCCGCCTAATCTCGCATCAGACCCGGCGGGCCCAAACGTTCGCGGCTCCCGCTCGTTCGTTCGTGAGCTGGTTGCTCGTCCACCGCGGACTTCCTCATCCTCGGCTATCCTCGGTGTTCATGAATTGCACCGAAGGAGACGCATCCTGCCTAGGTAGCCGCTACTTATTTGCCCCTAATTCCCATCCTGCGGCGTCGTACCAGAAGATCGTCGAAAGCCGGGGCCCGACGCACACAGTCGGGGCAGCGGCAGTGGCAGGCCTCTCGCCGGATTACGGGAACGAAGCTCAAACAAGGAACACACCCGGGATAATAACGATTCCCGAAGGCTTTCATTCGGCTTAGGTGATTTATAAAACGGGTTTATCGGCGAGCCATCGAATTCATCGTTTGCCCCGGCCGACTCGGCAGCGAAATAGGTGGGGGAACTTATTGACACGCCTAACAAGCTACTCGCGCGCGCGGAATAACTGCCCGCTTCCGTGAGCCAGGCGGATTACCTACACCGGGGGAAAACGCGCGCTCGGAAAGCGGAATTTTTCTTACGGTTTCGAGAACCAGGGTAAAACGAACAATCCGAAACGGGGCGAGGAGCATCGACCGATCCAGCCAAAGGCGAAAATACCAACGGCCTCACTCTCACTATCTCCCTCTCTCTCTCTCTCTCTCTCTCTCCCCCTCTCTCTCTCTGCTTCCAGTTTGCACGCGACTCGGCCCGGTGTAACCAAAATATATCCTCCGCATCTCGATGATAATCGGCGCGATAGTAATCACCATCATTATTCGGAGGTTCCAGGCTCTAACTACACCGACCTGGTCGCTAGACCAACCGAGGAATATTCAAGAACAATGCGCGACTCTCAATTAGAGATTCCTCGGCAAATTGAGCAATCCATAGAAACTCCCCCGGCGGCTAGATAGCAGGGTCTTCTGGGACTCTTCAGGGTCTATCCGGAACGATCTAGACATATTTATATGTATCATCAAGGTATACAGAGTGAGTTGATCTCATCATGATTTTTGCCGAGTCCAATAGTATGATCCTTGGTCTGACGACGCTGATAGCCTGATCAGTATCAGTAAGGACTCTAAATTACGGATCTGTGATCGAGGTGCGAACGGAGGCGTTACACCGCGTGAACTGGAGCAAGGGAAAACGACGTCCGAGTATTTTCCAAGCGGATTTTCCGATGACTATCTCGAAACGATGAAGACGTAAAAATGAGGGAGAGAACCGCAGATTACCTAGCGGCAGTGGCGCAGCTTCCCGCGCCGCGCCGGGTCGTTGACTTTGAAACAGTGTTGCATTCGCTGTCCCGCCACTTTTCTGCACGAATTATGCAAAACACGGCGAAACCAGCCGACTGATCGAGCCGAGAAGGAGGATCGCCGTGCGACTGACTTTCTCGACGTGCTGGATGCGTGCAAGTAATGCCAGGCAAAGGGAGAGAGACAGGAGAGACGCTCTCCTCGCGGACAACCACGAATATTCGCGTGCGGAACGTTTATCTACGCGGCGCAACGCGAGCGTGACTAAGCCGCGATTGATTCGGTATGCGCTTAACCAGCATCGATAAACGGCTCGACGGCATAATAACGCAAGGAAAGCCGCGCAACGCATAATTCACTTAGCCATATTAATTACGAGAGCGCGCCCGTAATCGGCCGATTTATCCGGACGACCGGCTTCGAACCGCGAGACGCTCGAGAACTGCCTTTACGCTTTGTACTAACGATTGGTTCGAGCACACGCGAGTCGTACTCGCGGAAAAATCGCGGGCCCAAAGCGATTTTGCACTGGGCGAGTCGAGAACAACGCCCTCGGGGTAGACGGTACTTCGGAATTTTTTATCGGCACTGCTTGACCGATACCTTTGACATTTTTAGGGTAGTTTCGCGTATTATGGTGGTAAATGAAACGATTTTTATTTGACTTCGAAAAAAAGTCAAATAAAAATGTGTTCAGGGCACCAAAACGACACCCTCAGCTTGCACTCTTAAAGTAAGTGATCTTTCGGAATTTTTTTCGAGGACACTACACGACCGATTCTTTTGAAATGTTTAGGGTACCTTGACATATAATAGACGCAACAGAAACTATTTTATTCGACACCAAAAATGCATTCATTGTCGAAATAAAAATGTTTGTACGTGAAGGGTTGAGAAAGTCTGTCACTTGGAACCTCAACGAAACGCAGTACCACGCCCGATATAATTTCCCAGAAGAACCAAGAGGGTGTAGCAACCCTTATCAGGTCTCCGCGGATGATATATTTGACCGGCGCGCTTAAAGCCATACTTTCCACGCACGTATGTCGAGATGGTATCATCGTCGGTATCTCGTATGCGATGCATAGTGGTTGGGTGGCAAGCAGCGAGGGTCGCGAGCGAGGTTGGCTTTCTCGAGGTTACTCGGAACAAGTTAATCATAGAGGAAATCGATTGCTCCGGCGGCTCTCTTCCAACGATAACACCTAAAATCCAACATGAGCGGACAACGTTGTGCACACGTTCCCAGAAACCGTATATAATTCCTTCTGATTTGCATTTTCATGAAATCCGCGGGCGTCCCGCGCGCGAATACCGCGGCCGTTCCCTCCGTCTCGTTTTCTCTCGTACTGCTGTTCGCCGTTGTCAGCTCGTTAAAGAACGTCGAGTACAGTTGTATAATTAATAGAAAAGTACAAGCGACAGCAGCATGTGCAGCGGACACAAAACGTACGCGGGCCTGAGAGATGACGGTGGCAGATAATCGTGGCAGGGTACACGGTCGCCTAGGTCGCTGGAAATTCGAGCGAGAGGGAAGCGAGCACAGACGAGCACGAGCGAGTACAAGCGAGTACGAGCGAGTGGAAGCGAGTGGAAGCGAGTGGAAGCGAGCCGCGAGTGAAACGGTCGCGAGCGGAGGCGGAGGAGAAAACAGAACCTCCGAGAGGAATTGGAAGCTTGCAACATCGTGCGACGGTGCGTCGGGTGCGTGTGCGGGTACCATACTGTCCACCAGCGTACCCGCGCCGTGTACGTCCGCGAGTGCGTGACAAATAAATGCTCGCTGCCTTGCCAGCCGAACGGGAATTTGCATTCGGACGCATAATGCGCTCGAGAATCCCACGAACCCGCCAGACCACGCTCTCTTACCACTTCCACTGTAGCTTAGTTCTCAGCCTAGTTAGACTGGCTCGGGAAAAGTTCATATTTCAACCCTTCAGGATCCATCTTCAGTTTTTAGATATTTAGTTTAAAAATACATATCATTTCTTTCAAGGGGGTGATTCCCGAGATGATTTCAAGCAACTTTCTCCTTTGCGAAAATTTTCTTCGCGGCTCTGTTAAGGAGTTATTAATGAAAAACGCGGGTCAATTAGAGGCCCGGCGTTCGCATTGGCCGAGTTCGTCCGCGGTAGGCGCGCTCTGATTGGTCCGCGTTTTTCATTGATAACTCCTGAATAAAACGGCAGAAAAGATTTTCGCAAAGGAGAAAGTTACTTCAAATGACATTGGGAATCACCCCTTTGAAGGAAGTACATTTTTGGAACACTCTGTATATCGCATGATACTACTATCACTCACTGTACTGATCGTCCTGGAACTCTAATCGTCTTATGTTTGCGACAGAGGATGTACCGAGCAATTACCGTAATTTTCATTGCGTCATCCCGGTGGCTCGAATGATCGTTATTACTGGGTCGGAGGAACAACGCGACGAAAAAATAGGACGGCGTCGGAGAAAAGGGGAAAAATGAAGAAGAGAGGATGCCCGGCATCCGTACACCGCCCGAAATGGAAGGCCGATAAAATGTAACTAGTTCGTCTGGTCGTAACTGACGACCATTAAAGCCCGTATCTCGCGGCTCTTTACGGCCAGTTTGACGGACCGAGATTCGTACGCTCTCTTCCCCTTCCTGACATTCCTCTCTACCTTCGGGACCTCACCGGGAACGTGTCAGCGAGATCCGAAAGGAGCCGTAAAAACTCGCGTAAAGATTCGCCAAGTATAATGTGTGTCGCCGTGCGCGAACGACCGTGACCCTCTGTCGTAACAACCCCCATGAAACCCAGTACGGTGTCGGGTCTGCTCGGACCCGGGTGTCGAACCATTGCGAACTGCTTTGTTCGAGATTTCCTCGAATCGATCCTGGACCACTATTGGATCTTGGACCTACTATTTAATTTTAGCAAGACATATTTTCATTTTTCTGAACACTAACTCTACCACCACCGGTTCGATTCGTCAGATCAGGGGAATGGACTCGAATTGTGGGTAAAGAATTACCCCCTCTGTGCCAGTGCCGGATTAGTCACGTGACATTGTGACACACGCATGACAGAGATGGAGCGCGTCATGCGGCCCGCGACGGAAGCATGGGGTGTCAGCGTAATAGAGGGGGAAGCTGGAGTGGGGGGACATGTCTTAATCCGGCGACTCTGCCATTGGTCTTGTACAAATTTTAAGTACCTTATAATTGCAGGCAATCTTTTCATGTCTTCTCGAAAGGGACACAGTGGAGTGAGAAGGAGTACGCAGTTAGAAAGATTGAATTCATCCTAATTGATTTCTCGAAACGGCAGGAAACGGAGCTCGCGGGTAAAGGTATCGATCGCGTGCAAACTTCTCGAAACCGACTTTGTTCGATAAAGAACAGCCCGAGTAGTTTGTAACGAGATTCAAAACCCCGTCGCGATTCGTTTCCCTCGCACGCGAGCGCCGATAAATCATCGATAAAATGTTGCGGAGCATCCTCGAATTGTAATTACTTCGGCTGGTGTGAGAGTTATTGCCACGCGCATTATGTATTCCGATAGGAGAGGAATATCTTTCTTCAAGGGAGGAAACTCTCTTCGAACGCTCTTTTCAGCCTCTTCCTTTACCTAAATAGTAAAATCTGGCATCTAATCGACCTGGGGGCCCCTTCGCACGTTTTTCTCAGCCTCCTCATTCACCTAAAAATAAAAATTAGCTTTCGGATCAACTTGTGTAGATCGCGTAGTGTTCCGAACAGTTCATAGAAGACTCTCGTGTCGCTTCGGCCGGCGATTCTCGCGTTTACGACACCGTGCTCGGCGTTTCTCGGCGCTGCTGGGCCGAACAAAGGCTCCGGCGGGATTAAGACTCGCAGCGCGTGGCTTTTACAGCTACCGGATTTTTAGCGCGTTTTAGAGCGTTTAGCGTGTATATTCGGCGTTGTTCGAGCGATACCTCCGTCCACGGTGCATCGAGGGACAGGATTCGGTGTCCGACAAGGTTCAGCTAGCACCTTGCCGCTAACTGCCTCGAGTGTTTTTCACGTTCCTCTACCTCTCTCGCCTACACACCTCCTTCGGGCCCCTTCGGTTTCTACCGTACGTTTCTTCAATTTACGTTTACATCGACCCTCCATAAAGCCAGGGGGGCGGAGACGGAATGCGCGGGTCCTCGACGTAGAAGGATTCCATCGGTGTTCCCGACGAATAAAAAGATTCCAGAGTGCGTCGTGCCGGTTACGCGCCTACTAAAATATCCGAGACGATAAGGAAGAGACGCACAAGCAAAAGCGGTAATTTTCCCGGGACGATGGAACGCTATCGTCGTCGACGACGGAAAAAGTTCGTACGTTAATCGAGAAAAGAGAAGACGGAGAAGAGGAACACGCCAAAGGGAAGGTCGCAACCGCCGTCGGTGTGTCAATTCGAGCGACGCGCGTCGCGCGCCGTGTCGGTTCGCTTCGGTTCAGTTCGGTTCAATGCCACGCGGGACCCACGTTCACATTTCTGGCGAAAGCATTTACCGTTCGGTGATTTATGCGAGTGTAGACGATACGCCGACAGCTTACGACAGCACGCGCGACTCTCTTCCCTATTGCTTCACACGCTCGCCACTTCGGGTAATCTCTTGACGCCTGCCAGGTACTCGTCCGTCGCGCCGCGCCGCCGCGCCGCGCCAAGCCGAGCCGCACGAATTTGTCGGTAATTACGTTAAAGCCTTTTTAACGCTTCTTTTTACTCGGCCGAGTCAACGGCCGGCCGAGATAAACGGCACCGAATTGAAATATCCCGGCACTCTTCGGCCGTGCCCCTCCTTATCTCTGGAATTCCACGTCTCACCGTAAGAGAATCGTCCGGCCACCGATCTTCACGCCTACCACCGATCATGGTTCCTTGATTCATGGAAGCCTCACGAAATCGCTTCGAGTGCAGAGAGTTCAAGTACAAAAGTTTATTTCCTCTGGGAGCAATTGTGCAACTGGATTTTTACCACAGGTAATAGTCAAGATCATAACCGATTCAATGAACCGTGATACCGTGACCTTCGCGCGAAGCCGCTTTCTCCTTACAATTCCGTAGAATATCCAACATCGTCGGTATCATAAACCTGGCCGTGTAAAAACCTCGGAGGAACGTGTACCCGCGTCGTGCCGCGATTGCCGAACGAACGTGCCTGGATTTTCTCGTGGCTTCTCTCGTAGCAAAGCTACCCTGTCTGCTGATTACCAAGTCGACAGACTCTGTGCGTCAACACGTACCCGACGGAAAAACAGCCCTCGAACTAAAGATGCTCCCTTGTCCTTAAATATTGGGACAAAAATTCTTCTGAATCATAGTCCATTACTAGGATCTTCAATCACAATTTTGCTGTGCTAGAGCTCTGGATCCTCTTCTCCTTCAGGACACTGCCAGGACCGAGTAAAATCGATGTCCACGCTGGGACTCGCAAATGGCGCGGTACCCTAACGCATCGATCGAGCCTAAGCCAACACGGTGTTCGTAGATCGTGTGTTTATCGAGCAGGCTGCTCCGCGTGTCAACGGATCGGTAGAGCGCAGCGTTTGCGAAGGTTTGCGATCGTGGTTGACGATGGTTTGCCTGGGTCTCAGTCCCGCAAAAAGGGAAACTCGGTCTGGTCTGTTCCGTGTTTACAACGGCGGACGGGTACGGGCTCAAATATTTGGGCTTTTAGGCGTGTTTGTCGAGAAAAGACAGAGGCCGACTGCCGCGGCGGCGCGGCGCGGCGCGGCGTGCCGGCGATCGAGAGTCACCGTCGACGGAAACATGAAACGTTTCTGGCCGAGAGAGCGCATCCCATTTGTGAAGGGGCCGTTTGTAC
Organism: Lasioglossum lativentre; assembly: GCA_916610255.1. Taxonomy (NCBI): domain Eukaryota; kingdom Metazoa; phylum Arthropoda; class Insecta; order Hymenoptera; family Halictidae; genus Lasioglossum; species Lasioglossum lativentre. Next base: position 23,717,011 of record OU744355.1, read on the forward strand.
CTGGCCGCGCGTATCCTCTACTCTCTTACTCTATCTGGTTCTTCTCTCGCGATCTCCTCGGAGAGCGGCGAGTAGTCCACGGAAGACGAGATTTCGAGTTGGCCGGTAATAAAGATTCTAGTACACCGGGGGCTAATTAGCGGTGGAACGGGGCCGGGGCTTATTAATTAATTTCCAGACAAATGGTCGCACCGATAAGAGAGACGGCATCGCATGTTCAATTAATTCTCCGTGCTATCTCACATCATTTTAGGTTGCGCGGATTTTCCTGGTCTAGGGTCGTGTTTTATTATTTCGATCGCGTGTGTACTGTGTACCGTCCGAGAGGCTAGGCAAGCGGCCTGCATCGGGGAACGAGATAGAGAGGCCTCTAAGCGAGCACGTATTGCGAACATGCTCCGCTAGGAATAAATCGAGAGCGCTCCGAGACAAACGGAACAGGTTCGACCGCGAACGAAGCGGAGCCGAGCGGTGCGGAGCGGAGCAGAGCGGATCGCAACGCGACCCACAGCCTGCACACGGAGAGGACGTCGTCGTCGTCGTCGTCGTCTCGGTGCTTCTTACGCAACTTCCACGTCGCCCCCTTATCCCTGCTCTAGAAAGAGAGCAACGCCTACCCGGGCCCGCTGCAACGTTGCGTGTTATTATATACATTATCGTCATCGTCCTCCTCCTTTTCTTCCTCGTACTCTTCTTTTCCGCCTCCTACTTCCCCTCCTCCTCCTCCTCCCTCCCGCCACGGCTGTTGCACGTTTTATACGGGCTCATCGTCGTTCTCCGCCGGTTACCGCTGCTTCCATCATCCTCGAGAAGAGCCACGCCTGCCCCTCCCCCGATCCTATCTTCCTCCTTTCCCCTTTTTCCTCCCCGATACTCCCCACCCCTTACACCCTCCACCCGGGGAACGCCGTGTACCCTCCCCTCGTTTAATTATCTCCGCGCTGATTGGTAGCGAGGAATTTCGCGTCGGGTAATTTTGATCCCTTCTCGCCCCTTCGTCTCGCGCGACCTCTTCCTCCTTTTGTTCACCGCGATCCTCGTCTATCGTCCGCGCCCTCTTTCTCCGGCTCGTCCCCTCTTCTTGGCTATCTTATCTTGTCCTCTTCCTCTTCGTTCGCCTCTCGTAACATCATATTCAAGCTCGTTTTCCTCCGAGTTCGTCGATATTCGAACTGCTCGCGAGCTTCGATCTACTGTGCAGATACGGAAAGTTCACTTGGAAACACCCCCTCGCTGTTCGAAAACCACTGTCACGTGGAAAGTCCTCATTGGCTCGAACGTCTACTGTGCAGCAGCAATAAGTTGCATCAGGTAACAATGACAAGTCTTATTGACGCTCAAAAACCTCCTCCTACTCTTCAAAAGCTGGTAGCCCCGCCCACTGGCACATATAAACTCGATACTGTCTAGCACATGTACTGTGCAGAGACGATAAGTTCATATGCGCGAAAGATTCCCAGTTTGACTGGCGTTCAATCGACCCCACCAACGTTCAGAGTCTAGCGACCACGCCCCCGGCCCTTCGATAAGCCCCACCCATTGCTTAAATTGTAATAGCCACGCCTCCTTTTACGGGGGAATTTGGATTTCGAAGATAAGAGTCGCGGCTTCTTTCGGATCCTTCTCGGTCCAAAGAAGAAGAGCTTCCTCGGAGTTTGCTAGGCTCGCGAGGGTCGCAAACACGAAGGAATCAACGGCGGAACGGACGAACGGAGGCGCACGGATGCTCCTCGCCGAGGGACCCGCGTCACGGTGCGAATAGTGACATAACTCCCGGGCAACGTAGCACGAGTCAATTAGCTTCGCGGTGCCGTACCGGGCTAAGCGGGAAAGGGAGGCGCTTCGGTTACGAGTCACGATCCGTTGCACCGTCGATTTATGCCAGCCGGTTCGACGGCGAACCTAACGCTATGTTCCACAGAGACCGTGGGCCTGTGTAACGCGGATAATGGCCAGGTATAAACTTGTTGCGGGTTAATAAAGCGTTTTTAGCGAGGCGATCTTTTCGCAGCCACGGAGGGTGTTGAGATTCCTCTGGTCGTCGTACCGGGAGACGCGGGACGTTGCAATTAAGAATTATGTGGTCGTTTCGCGCGCCGCGCCGCGTTCACTGGCTAGAAACGGACCTGTGACGCTCATGCGACCATCTCCTGAAGAACGACCGGAAAAACGTTTCTTTGCTCATTATCGGCCTTCGTCGTTGTTGGTGGCTTTTCGAAAGAATTCGGTCCCCCACGTCCCATCCGTAAATTGGGAATCTTGCCATTTCTATGTCCATTGCCCTAAGGAGGCGTGGCTAATTGTCCACGCCCTCCTGCAAGTTTCAAACAGTCTAACTCAAAAGACCACGCTTTACACAACCTTATCTCAATTTGGAACTACTTCGCCCCGTTCGCAGACGTTGCCGCGCATGGGCGCGGTTTGATTGCCCCCGGATGGCCCGGGGCAGTGCTCCACGGGGCAATCGTCTTCTAAGCCAGCCGCGATTGCTGGGAACGAATTGCACAGTGGGCAGGACATTCGACTGGTAACCGTTCGTGTTCCTGGGGCCGGGGATTCGTCGATCGGTTCGATATCTGAGCGTCGATCGCGAGCGCAGTATCTGCGAGCTGTGAGCAGCTCGCGTCACACCGGTTGCATCGTTCGCTCCGGCCTCTCGACTAACGAACGTCGCTATTCTCGTGAGCATTCTTAATGGTCGGTTGCTCGTGGCGCTATCAGCGAGCGCATGTGTATTACAACCGGTGATAGTTACGCTATGCTGAACCGGCGTGTACGGTATTAGCGGCCGCTAATGAAACGCTGCCCGTTTATTATCGCAACACGCCCTCCCTGCCCCGGTTAGGCCCCGGCCACAGATGCGTGTGTACACTTGTCCGGATCGAACTCCGGGTATAAATAGTGACATAACTCGTGCCGGTGCACCGCGAGTCAATTAGTTCGACCGTAAAGGATACGGCTGTTCTGTCCCGAGATGCGAATAGTCAAGGCCTGCCCGCGACGCTGACCGCTTCCATCGTTCCCCCGGCTAATTAACCTTACGCTGTTTCCCAACGGTACCGGCACGTACCCGACGGTTTTTCCATCCGTGGACCGGACCCGGGGATCATGGACGAGGTAATTAAGAGAGCCTAATACCGCGTGTAATTCCCTCCTCGCTCGGAACCTCGCTCCAAATTGGCCGAGCAGTGCTAGCGGTGTGAGCAGTCCGCGCACCCAGCTCGTGCCCGATATTCTTTCTTTTTTCTCTTTTACACCGAGACGCGACCCGCTGCGCCGCCGTCTTTGGTCGGAAGAGAACGTTTTAATAAACCGCGACTCGTTTCTGCTAATGGAAAACGGTGCCGGTCTACCCGCGCCGCGCCGGATGGGATTCTCGGCCAGACGACAAACGAGTCCATTCGTTTGCTCCGCACCGGCTCCGGGATCCGCAAAGAGCCGGCGAAACTCTGGAATCGCGTCTTGTCCCAGTAGTCCAGATAAACTGGAACCCATCCCCGCGTTTACTCCAGTCTATTTGCATTCTCGCCGTGGCCAGAGCCGCCGCTCTTCTCGATCGCCGCGGTGGTCGATCATCGGTGACACTCGTAATGACGATCGAATTGCTCTCAACGAGGTTCTACTTCCTTTGCGGATCAAAACTAATTCGTAGCGCCACTAATATCGTTAATAAATGCCTCTATACATTTATTCTGCGCCTGACATTTCCTGTGTGTCTAAGTGGGTGTGGTTAAGTGCTCGCAGTAGGCGTGACTAAGTACCCACACTTCTATTTTGAAAAATCTGCAGTGAAAATCGTGAAGGGTCTCCAACTCGATATTGTTCCCTTTTTCAAGACAGTAGACTGTCTATCTTACAATTTTCGTGTAGGTTGCCCCAGAGAGGCGTGGCTGAGGTTCCTAAGTGGGCGTGGCTAATCATCCACAATCCGCCCACGACCCATGATACTCTGAAAATCGAGATAACTCTGGTGTTATTTTCAAGGATAAAATTCTGTGGCAAGCTCCACATTGTTGATAAAACTCTCAAACATTTCTGCAACCCGTAACAGCACGTTTCGCGTGCATCGTCGACAAATCCCACCATTAGCACATTAGCATTCTAGCTTACGAGCTCGTGATCGAAGTCGAAGTACCATCACGTCGATTCCCCGGCCGGATCGTTAATTAACCGGTAATATCATAATTAACAATGTCCAGAGAGCCGAGCAGAACGGCCTGGAAGAGGAACGATGGGGTCTACGTGGTAGGACTAGCTCGTTTTCCTATCTTCTGTCTGGTATCGGGGCCCCGATGTAGCATAAGCATATTTATACAAGCTGGGTCTATCCCGGCGGTTAGCATAAGTACCAGTTATGACTCGTTTTCTGACATATAATGCCTATATATTTTTCGCTAAGTACCATTCCGGCTCGGTACACGTACAATTAAGGATCAAATAAAAGTGCTCCTCGCCCCGGATATATGTAGATTAATGCGGTCTAGTGCGTTGCATTAGTGGCCGTGGCACACGGTGCACACACTGTTTGAACAGGTCCGAATCGAGTGTGTTCCGAGGACAATGGCGTTTCTATGCCGGTCACGGTGCATCGCGGTGAATCGTGGTGCAGCGCCGCCGGGGCTCTCCCAGCCGCGTCTTTTCCTATCTGATTCCAAAGTGTTATCAGTCGGGATCGTTCTAGTTGCAGCTGGTCCTGGAACCATCCGCCAGACAGATACATCCGCCAGACAGATACACGGCCATGATAACGCGATGGCTGTAATTAATGCCCCGAAACACCCGCTAAATTAATTGTCCGGGGATTTATGATTACCCGCAACCGGAATAACGATTCTCGATGAGTCTATCCGCTTCCGATCGGCTTCCGTAGGAAATAGGCCGTTCCGTTCCTGCTTACGCTCTGCAGATGTTGGGATGCTAATCTTCGGTGTAAAACATTCTTGTGAATAAATATGGTCGATTCTTTTTTCTATTCTGTTGCCCGAAATCTGCGAGTGATCTATCTGCAAAATAAAAATTTTCCAAATTAATTTTAGAATTTCTTCATAATTTTAATAAATTGAAAGTGACAATATATATATATGATACAAATTTTCTAAATTAATTTTAATAAATTGAGAGTAATTTAACAATATTCTTAAATTTTTCCGAGACGTTTACAACTCGGTAATCCGGCCAGTCATTTTAATTGTAAATGCATAAAATCCACTGTCCAAGTCGAATAGTCCATTGATGCATGTTTACTCTACGCTATCTGTACATCCCAAAAATTGATCAGGACGAAACACCAGGATAAAATTTTCCCCACTGTCAAATGCAATCTCTCCAATAAAAATCGAGTAGAGTAACATAAAAATTAACAATTTTCACAATATTTCTAATAAGCTGGTGGACCTCACGAAATGCTGAAACGATCCAGCGTATATTCTCGTGCTCCGAGCGTCTGGAGGATCGTCGAATTTCACGAGAGCGAGAGGGGAGCAAGGACTCTTTTGTTCGGTTTCCACTGGAGGGGAATTTGCAATTGACCTCGTCAAGGCCGTAAATCTCGCGTCTCCTCTCTGTTCGTGATCGAGCGCGTAGCGTCAGCGATTTCTCGATCGCTCCGACGCGGCCGAACGGACGGGAATGGAGGAGGAACGGATAGGCAGAGAAACACAGAGAGACGTTCGACTGGCTTACAGCCGGAATAAGCGGGTCTCGATTTAACCAGCAACCAGTAATTACCCGTAATAAATCATAATTCCGTCGTTATTGTTTAATTATAATCAAAATCACGACTTGAATATTGATTAAACCCGACTCAGGCCGCTCTTCCTCGTTCCACGGCCGGATTCATTAGCTTGCAGGAGTCATCGTCCTTTGCGTGTTTCCCTTATTCCCTTGTATCCTTGCAAAATCCCCGCGAGATTATCCGCGTCGTCCACAACGTCGCGAACAGCTTGTCTTCTCGTTAGAACAGCGAACAACTTCGTTGCAACTTCTTCGAAACGACTGGTACGACGATGTCGGGCTGGATTTTTAAAAGGATATCTTTATCGCGTGGATCGACGCGCTTGTATACGCACAGGCGCATGGCAGAGAAGAATAGGCGAGCAGAGAGTATAATAGATAGCGAGAGGAGCATAAATTATTCAGCCGTGGATTTAGTCTCTTGCGATTTTCATATACAGTACTACTTTGATCTAAGAAAAACTCTCGGGTCCGTGCTGTTTCTTAGACCCTGTGGTTCTAGTATTTCTTCGTGACCTTTCCGAACGTAGAAAAGGACGAAAACTAATTGGATTAGTAGTGGTTCACAGCGATATACATAGGCGGAGCTTCTCCGCCCCTCGCGGGTTATGCCGCGCAGTGGTGGAGATGTTCGATTTTCTTAGACCCCACATAGTTTCCATTTGCTTAGATCAAGGCTTTACCTTTTTTTCTTGGTTAATAAGAATTATTTGACACGTTCATTAGAATCGGAGTTTCCGTAGGTTAATGAAGCAGGGCGAACGGGATTCGCCTGGGAGATAAAATCGTTTCTCTCCTTTTCTCTTTGGCCGAAGAAAACCGGAGAAACTAGAAGAAGGGATCGAAGAAGTGTAGGAAGAGAGGCGCGTATAGATCCAATCAAGTACAGCCGCTCATAATTCTCTGTTGTAATTATTGCAGAGTCTCGGAGGGCCGCGCGGTGTGCTCGGACGAAAGCGGTCCTCTTATTTTATTGATTAAATTGCTATTACGTTATATACGCAAGGCACCGCTCCTCTGGTACCGATCATGAGGGGAGAGGGGAGAATGCATACCCCGTCTCCCTGTATCGTATATACTACTCGCGCGCGGAGAGTGTACGGTGGAAGTATTATACGGTGATACCGGCGATGCCGAGGCACGACGTAGAAGAAGAAGAAAAGGAGGATGGAAATTCTCATAGAGGCGGGAACCAGATAAATACGTCAGACCCCGGCCAGGGGATGGAACCTCGATTCCAGCCGAGTCGAGCTGGAACTCGTGTAAATGATAACCTCGCTAGGTTCCGAGGATAACCTCCCCCGTTAAAGAACTGACGAAAGGGTGAACCACAGGGACAGAGGGAGAGAGAGAGAGAGAGAGAGAGAGAGAGAGAGAGGGGGAGAGAGAGAGAGAGAGAGAGAGAGAGAGAGAGAGAGAGAGAGAGAGAGAGAGAGAGAGAGAGAGAGAGAGAGAGAGAGAGAGAGAGAGAGAGAGAGAGAGAGAGAGAGGGACAGGTGCGAAATTCCTAGCCTGAACTCGGAAAACCACCGAGAAATTGATTCTAATCTTCATTTTTTAACTTTTGTATGAGTAACTTGGTTACGAAAGATTTTAGAAATTAAAATCATGTTAACCCTTCGAACAAAATTAAGAACTATTTTTGTAGATCATTTAAAAAAGATCAGAGGAAAAAGCGTTACCTCGCTCCCGGTAACAGTGCAATAAAAAGCCCATTAGCCCCAGCGAGTATGACTCTGCGAAACGAGGAACAGTCCCGAATGACACGTTTGGACTCATTCGGAACAACCGTGCTGCCCGTTACAACTCGCTCGTACGATCTCAGGTACTCGTTTGATGCCTGAAAAAATGCACAAGCCTTGAAGTGATCAAAACAGAGGCGCAAAAAACGGAAAGAGCGAAAGAGCCTGGAGATGAAGAGCGAGCCCGGAGCTCTAGTCCCAACAAGAGGCGCTCACGTTCTCACCTGTGCGAGGTGTGGGCCCCGGGTCCTCTGTCGTGTCACGCCGGGGGACACCGAAATAAAGGTTCAATCGTCGGAAAAAAATATCGTCGCTAAGGGGCCTCGCTAGGAAATTCGATATCCGTCGGGGTACGGTCCCAGCCGGGGTTCTCTCTCACTCTCTCTCTCTCTCTCTCTCTCTCTCTCTCTCTCTCTCTCTCTCTCTCTCTCTCTCTCTCTCTCTCTCTCTCTCTCATTCTCTCTCAGTCTATAATTATTTCATCCTCTAGCCAGCAAAGAGAGAGCCTCTTTCGAATCGAGATCCTCGCGTCTCGACCGATCTCGTTGGACCCGGGGTTCTCTCGGGCCCGGCCGATGCGAAACACGTAATCCGATATGTCCTACTAGCGTGCAGATAGAGTCACTTGTTCGTTGGCTCTGGACCTTGCCTGGGCCCCCTTTCTTTCTACCGGGCCTGCACTACCGCGAGACATATCGACTCGGTGACAAGTTGCTCTCGTAAGAATGCCGGTCACCGTGAATGAAACGGTGATACCAACTGCGAGGGATTACGTCTCCACCTTGCGAGAATCGACGGGAGCAGATCCTCTCTTGTTGGAGGCTCCACCGTTACGCAAAACAGTAATGAACAAGGTCAAGAAGCCAGAAACGGGTCAGAAGGTAACGGCCTTGAAGCTTGAAGAATAGGAAGATTGCTGATTCTCATAAGAACAGAGAAAAATTGTTAACAAAAAGAATATGCAAGTAGACAGACAGGTACTCCACATTTTTCATGCAAGCTGTACCATCAGACATTGTTAATACAATTCTGTTCTGGAATGTAAAATTTTTCTATGACTACATATTCCACTCGTTGATTGACTCGCACACGCCCCGCCGGGGCTCATTAGTGTCGTATCGACACGTCCACGAGTCATAATGAACACGCAAGAAGCTAACAAGTCCCGCAAGACTCTAAATAACAAGTGCCATAAGCAGAAGTAACCTGGAAGTCATTTTTCAGCCATTAGACCGACAAAATCCAGTTTTCCTCGTTAGCGTCCCGTTCAGCCCCGCCCACTGGACACCAGCAGCCAATAAAAAAACCGCATCCTCCACCATCCAACTTCCCTCCATATGACGCGGATGAGGGAGAACGATGTTCAAATATCCAAATCTGGATTACTGTAGCCTGTTTCTCGTTGAATGATGTCGCGGCGCGCGTTTATGGATAGTTCTGTAGGAATGTGGAAGCGTGGAGACATCAGACGATGACTTGAGGATTCGAAGGATGTCAGCCCGTGAAAAAGAAGTGGCGACTGCTTGTTCTGACGTGACCACGCATACCTACGTAAGAATGTAGGATAGACACAGAAGTGTCTTCGAGCAAAAGCAAATGGGGTTCCATTGGACATTTCAAGATGGTGTATATTTTGCCAGTTAAATCTAATTCTGGAGACCACAATAATTCTGTACTCTTAATTCTCCACCTTTCTAAGACAGAAGATTTTAGCTATTTCTGTATAGATTGTCCTAAGGGGGCGTGGTCAGATGTTCTACGTAGGCGTGGCTAATCCTCCAAAAATCTAATTCTGGAGACCGCAAAGATTCTGTACTCTTAATTCTCCCCCTTTCTAAGACAGAAAACTGGCTATTTCCGTGTAGATTGCCCTAAGGGGGCGTGGCAAAGTGAATCAAATAGGCGTGTCAAATAGTCCCCACCCTCCTACAACTGTGAATCCTTGAAAACGCATATCTACATCACCGCAAGATAGAAGTATCTGCGTGAAACATGGTCTATGGGGTTCCACGGGGTTCGCAGAGTCCCGCGCCACGAAAAATGGGAGGGTACGGCATGTCCCCCATCGAAACCACAAAATTTCCATCCGCGGTGCAAAGTAAAGAAACGCGTAATAGGCAACGTTGCAGCATGACGACTTGATTACACCGGACGCGGACTGACGCGGAATGAGTTTAAGAAAATTATCCGCTGGATGGGACGTATCCCTCTGGAGCCCGTTCCCGACCCCGCGCCGCGCCATCTTCAAGTAATAATTTTCTCGTGGAACTTTCAAAGTGGCGTGCAAAAATTAATACGCTCGAGAAAAAGAGAGCGGTTCGACCGTGCGCTCTGGTCTCTCTCCTCCCCCCGATTTCTCTCTCCTCGTCGGGAAAGAGAACGAATAAAAATGGCGAGAGGCCCGAGGAAGAAACGAAGGAACGAAACGGCCGGGATATTAAGGTATCGACCGCTCCGCGGGATATCCGATACCGGCACCGTCCGTTTAATGCCTCGAACGTGGAAGCCGCGCCGCGAAATAACGATGAAACGAATCGGTTAGGTCGACCGTCGAGCACCGTCTCTCCCCGAGACTTCGCGGATGTTAGCCACAAAGTTTCGGTCGGGTTCGCGACAAGTACTGTGCTTTTTGCGATTTTTCTGCTCACGACGCGACGGTACGAGCTTCTTGCGGATTTCCTCATTACGAGATCGCTTAAGCCGTTCCCTGATTTATTGCCACGGTGCGCACTTCTTCCCGCAATTGCAATTCGCACAAACCTGAAACCCAACATCACTGGAATCTCTACACAAAACATTCTTCCTATCATTCTTGGACGCTAACTAGCAACGTTGAAAATTCTGCACGGGGTAGTGTCAGGGGGGATCTTGTTGGGAATTGAATGTGGTATAGTCAACGGAAAATTAGGTGCACTTTAAGTCATCATTCCGCAGGCTTCGGATTTCTTCATGAAGTACGAACCTATTGAAGAATCTTTGATTTTCGATTTTACAGGAGCACTTATTAATTTTTATTTCGGAAACTATTTGTTCTATCGAGTCGAATCTTTTTTTTGTTCTAATCGAGAAGGTCTGATCTACCATGGCGATTTTTGTCGCATGAACAGATTAATTTTTTAGCATTGAAAATTATAAACGAAGTTGCGTTTTGCAATAAAACATCGTGTTATGGTTGTTCGATCGGGGTGCAACATCCTCGGCCGAAGAGTACCCCTGGCTCCAGGCTGGAAGGCTCTCAGGCCGATAACCCGGTGGCAGGCACGCACGCTAGGTGTAGGTGCGTATCATAGACGAGAGAGTGCAGTAGGAAGGTAGTTTGCAAAGTAAAAGGCATCCACCTTACCCCCATAAATTTCGTACGGCGATAGTTTACGAGCCCGGCACCGCCCCGTGTCATTATCGCGCATAGGGGAAGCACCGGTGGTTCGCGTGGATCGGGTTCAGAGCTCGCCTACTTCCACCATATTCCTCCCACTCTGATCGAAACACCGTTTATCCGATTTTTCATACGGTCGACAGTGCACCCGATCCTGAATCTTCGACGTAGTCATACCAGTTCCACCTCTGGTACACTCCACGAAACGTTATCGTGCTCTCTCGGACCGCCTGATTTCAGCGAACGACCTTCGGGGATGTTGATAAGGGGACTTCGACCATGGCAATTAACGTGCCGAGGCCCCCGCGGCTCGACCGCGATGCGAGATGCGGTCCGCGTATGAAGTAATTTCCCGGAGCCTTGCAATTTGCGGGAAACACCGCCCTTGTGAACTCGCAATTAGGCGTGGACAACGATTTTTTAGGGATCGCGCTGCGGTCCCTGTGGTTTGCGAGCGTGCGCGGAATGGACTACGCGATGAATATTGATGCTAGCGTATAAACTTGTCCCTGGGCAATTTTACTATTTCTTCCTTGTGGCTAGACCAATTCTATGCAAAATGATAATTGTTTATTATTCTTTTTTCTAATATTCGTAATAAGCTGGGAATAATCTCACAGTAGGTATTTAAATTTTTCAAATGTCTGCACTATTTTGCATTTGATCTATTCAACTTTGCCATAAACGACATTCTACAGGTACTCACCTGGGTTGCTACTATTCTCATCAGAAAGATTCGGACGGTGTTAAAATTAAACGACTCTAGTGTCCTTAAGAAGTTGAGAGAATTGCTCTATGAACCCCAAGAAAAACGTCACCGAATTTTTATCCAAAAATAATGGAACTATTAATGTAAATGATAAAATAATGAACGAGTAAGACGGTTCTGAAGGACCTACTCCACTGGGGAAGGTCACCCATTTTCCATCCAAAATGAAAAATCATCCTCGATGGGGGTGTCTCGCAGCGTCGCAACGCTAACGAGGGATTACGCATCGCGTCCGAAGATTAATCGGTCGATACGTGCGAAAAGCCTCGGACGGTGGTATCGCGAAAGAATTTTACCCACGATCGTTGTTTACCGGCGTCGAGTAAAAGTGGCCATAGGTGGGGTGTGGGTAAGTCCTTATAAACGGCAGTGCTCCGCATAATGACGTCGACAGGGGTTCCCGACGAGGAAGATGCGAACGGCGAGGAGAGGTTGGAGAAACGAAGAAGGGACGAGAAGGAACGAGAGGAAATGAGTTTACCGTGGCACCGATAGAGAGAACGTCGGCGGGGCCCCGTTCGTATTATACGCGCGTCTATATACCGATCGGAGGCTTGGGCTAATCAGACGGACATAATTGATCTCACTCGTGATCTTGAGATTCGAAAGATCGCGGACGGAGAGAAGAGGCTCGAACCAATAATTATTGTTAATACCGGTCGTCCCTTGCCCTTCCCCACCGCCACTACCACCACTCTGGCTATCACCTGTCTCTCTCTGTTCCATCCTAGGCATCCCGGACTAACGATACGTCCGGCGTCTTTGGATTCCCACCTCCTCCTTCTCCCTCTGCTCACAGTCTCCCCATACACACGTGTGTCCCACCATCATCCTCTTTCTTTTCAGGATCCTCTTCTCTCTCTCGCTCTCTCACTCTCGCTGCTGCGTTTCGGCATCTTCGGGCATCACCCGCTCCTCTGGTCCTTCTTATATCAAGAGCCGTTCTTCGGGTCCAGAGCTTTTATTTATATTAATTTCGCTGGCTTTTTGCTTTTTCGTGGCCACGGCGAAGCGCAGGAAATATGAAATAATAATGATAATAATGAGCCATTTTGCGCGTAATAATATGGTGGGAGCTCGGGGATATGGCGTAGAAGCCGCGCGCGATTCGCCGAGCTAATAACGTCGGATGGCCGACCGAGAGAGAGAACGATCGGACGTTGCTGCTGGGACCGTTTTCATCTCCCCTCGTCCCGATGTTCTCCCGAATCCTTCCTCTCCTCTTCCAACAACGATTCCGCGAGCCCGTGTGTCGTTGCCGCTCGTCGATCCACCGACTCGAGAGAGAGCCGCCGATTTTTTTCCTCTTAACCCCTTCGATCTTTCGCGAGCCGGTGCGGTGGGTCCTCGGTCTCCTCGGACCGGCAAAAAACTGGCAAAGGAAACGTCCGCAAAAAGTGGGTTAACGAGGCGTTGATCGCGGCCGATTTTAAGTAATCGCCGGATACGAAAGTGGTCGCGCGATCGCGGAACCCCGGGGGTGGCTGCCATTATCGTAGCGGGATCTCGCGGTGCAATTGAGTTTTCGCGGGAAGCGTATTTTCTGTGGACAACCGAGGCAACCATTGGAAATGTTACCAGAGGATTCGAGGTTTTAGATATAGTGTAGAGGGTTGAGGTTAGGGGTGGGTCTTTTGGAGATTTTATAGTTGCGAGCTGTTGGAGCCTATTGGAGACTGTTAGAGGGTAGTAGTCCTTTTTATTGGGTGGTTGCCATTTTTTAAAATATTTTTGGAGCAGTCAAATTCAATAATTGTCTTTCTTTTTGTCTGACAGCAAAAGACATTTTCTCCTGGTAACGAGGATACACAGAAACTTTGGAAAAGTGACCACGTTGAAAATTCTTGTAGTCGATGCTACCATAACAAATTTTATAATCGCGTCACTGGACATATACAACCTCGCAAAGACGCAGTCGAAGGCTCATTAAAGATTATGTACTGATATTGACTCGAATCTAATAAATACATCAGGAGAAGTAGACCAGAAATAAAGGAATATCGATCGGCAGTGGTCGATCGGCGGATACATTTAACGATTTCCCAGCACAGTTAGATGCACTGAAATGCTAATGCACTGCCCACAGATCTGCTATCTCCTACATATTTTCGAATCCACTTCATTCGGACCGACGTTAATCCTGTCTGACAGGATTTAATACAAACTCGACTTAATAACTAATAATATCTGATCATTTCAAGTTGGAAAAATTGGGAGAACATTTCCTGCTCTGGGTCAAAATAGACTCGACCTCCGCCACCCAGGGATTAATAGTTCTCTTCCTTTTCTAATGTAATTTTGATGATCAATCTGTTATTAATAGATTAAAATTAAAAATTGTCTCGATGATCAATTTCAAGAATTATACCATTAAGAATCGTATCGAAATCAAAGAATGTCGTCATCAGACCTTGGACACCGAGTCCCCGAGCAATTAACCGTCAGCACACGTCTCCATCGCGATCGCGTCATCCCGTGACTCCAGTCGCCATAGAAATTCTCTCATACGGTGTAGGCGCATTGGAATCGAGGGGTCCCGTGGCCAGGGTGCCTCCTGCCGCGCGAACGACGCAGCCTCTAAGGATTTTATGGCGCGGAATGGGATTTGGGTACACTTAGCGGTCATAAAGCGGCAGAGGTGCAAAGAGCCATCCGCGGCCACCCCCTCCAACCAGTTGTCGGCTCCTTTCATCCCGTGGGGATCGGCATTAGGGGTAACGAAGCTTTTACCGGTCGCCACGCCCTTCTACCACCGGCGACGCCAACTTCTGTGCTTCCGTCCTCTTTTCGCTTTTTCGGAGCCTCCTCGACCCGAATCCCATCCATTCTACAATCATCTTCTATGTTCCCTCTCAGAGGAATCTACGCCTTCCACGCGTTGCTGGATATCAGATCCGAGCAATCTAAACGCGTTGCGATTAGTCGGTGAGAAGTGCAAATTGGTCGGGTCAACCCTTAGGGTCTCCTCCATGGAATATTACGGGGACGCCAAGTATTATATATTATATTGCGGTTTCAACCAAACAAGTTTGTTGAAAATTAACTACGGTACAGTTCACGGAAAATTAGGTGGACTTTAAGTCATCCCTTCGCAGGATTCCGATCTCTTCACTAACTACGAACCTGTTAATTTAACAAAATCTTTGCTTTCATTTCCTAGGAACACGCTGTACTCGTGAATTTTTATCTCGTAAACCATTTGTCGTATCGAGTTGAATCTTTTCTCAATCCGGTCAGAAAGATCTACTCTATCACGTTGATTTTTGTCGCATCCCCAAATTAATTTTTTACCGTCGAAAATTATAAACAATGTCGAGTTTCCGGAAGCGCTACCTTTGATTTTGGGAATTAAGAGTAGAGTCCCGAGGTTCACGTAGGAGATAATAAATTCGGTAAGGAAGAGAGGAGAGGAGAGGAGAGGGGGAAAGCTGGTCGAAGGTTAGCGCGTCCTCGGCCTTGTTCGGTTCCCCGACGTAGGGCGCGAGAGAGTGCCTTGTACCTCACACCCAATCAACTTAGATCCGCGGTTCCAGATAAGGTGGTGCTCCCTCTTTCTCTCTCTCTGTTTCAGCTGGTTGCGCATGTAGCCGCATATATACGCTATACACGGGGGCCGTCAGCGCAGCGGCCGCTAAAGTAGCTCTCTCGTCGACGGTGCTCGCGGGGGCGGCCTGCGAATACTAAGTCACCGGGCGCAAAATACACCGGGAGGGATTCCCCACCCGTGTTCTTCGTCCCTCGGTTGTCTCCTCTCCCGCCTCTCCCACTCTTCTTTTTCTGGCCTCGGCATGCATGCACCCGGGTAACGAGCTTTCATTAGCGACGCTGTAGGCTAATGAGCCGTGTTAGAGCCACTACGTGGACGGCCTCGAATGCTGGCTTCTTCTCAGCCGACTATACTTTGCTTCTCCCTTGTCCTCTCTCTCTTCGCCTTGTCCCTCGTTGCACGTCCCCTTCTCGTCCGCTTTCGATCCGATCGCCGGGGAAAACTTGAATTCCGCTCGAGCGCGGGGCTCTGATGTATTCTAGGTCTAGTCCGCGGAGAGCAGGGACGACAAGGTTGCACAGCAGCAGGCCCTTGCGACTCAATAAGGCAACCCTCTTCTCCAGCCATAGAACCAGTTTTTAGCGATAACCGGGATTACAAGCGATACCGCCCAATTTCCTCGTCCATTACCGCAATCTCGACTCGGCAAAACAAGTCTCGCGCCTGATAACCGATACCGATGGTTCCTGGCGGGATCAGAAAAATACCCGAGGAATCTCGCAGGCGTGGGATTGATAAACTTCTTCGTGGATGTGTTTATTAATTAAATACGCCTCTCTCCGCGCGATTAGAACTTGGATTTTGCTCTCGCCGAGGTTTTGTTTCTGGCTTAACGAAAAGTTAGGAGCTCCGCGTTTATCGTAATTAGACCGGGTAGCTATCTGTGCACATTTATTGCAGCATTAAACGTGAACGTGAAATGTAAGGGGAGAAACCGCTAGACCACGCGCACACACACACATGAAGAAAAAGTTAATGATATTTTTGTTTCGCGTTTACGACCGGAATGCTTTTAGTTACGGGGATTTTTGTGAAATAATTTATGTAAACGGGAAGTTGCGTAATGATGCGCAATTCGATCTTAATGATAGCTAAAGGGAAACTAGTTACCTCGCTCCGTCTACGATGGGACACGAACGAAATACACTTTTTACGCGAATAATTGTTATTTTATCGGACGATGGATATCTAAACGGTTATTGAATAGTTCGTGGCGTAAGTAGAAGGCTCGAGATGAATCCTGCATGGAAATATTGCATGCCGGATTCGTTCGCTTTATACAACATTAAATGTGGGGAAATCTATCTTGCACTCGTTTAATCTCTAGATAAGTAAGCGTAATTAAACTGACCGGCTTTTATATGTTGACATATTCTCAAACCCATTTTATTCTGATATTTATATGTGTTCGGAGTACTGCCATGAATTGTTGCAAGACATTTCATCGAAAATTATGCGAGCTATTAATAAGCGTGCACTGTCCTATCATTGTAGACAAGCCTTGCCATATTTGGAAATTAATTGCGGGAAGACCATTAGACCCAGCAAGTTGAAATTTTGCACGTATATTCATACATATCTGAAGTAATACCATAAATTTTTGCACGACATTCTATCAAACATTGTGGGAGTTGTTAACAAAAATTCATTTTATGCAGTTATATCAATAACTCCCACAATTTTTGATAAAACGTCTTGTAAAAATTCGTGTTGGTACTTCGAATATCTATAAACGTACACAAAATTTCATCCTCCTAGATCCATCCATCTTGTCAAAATTAATTCCCGAACGTAGCTCTGAACGAAACGAAGATTTCCGGAGCAAGATATTAAACCTTTACACTGTATTAAAAAACGGATAATCCAATTATTGCCCGGCCGAGAATCTATTCCCGGGCAATCACCCCGTATTAATATTTGGATTTCTTACATGAGCCATAAGAACGATAGTGGTTCGAGAGTTTTTGCCCCACCGACGAGTTTAGTAGTTTGCGTTCGGCGACAACAGACGGGGTGAACGATCTAAATTGTAAACTTCGCTGCGTCGAAGGAACGTTCACCCCGCTGTTATTACCGCGTGGGTCATCGTATCCTATTTTCCGTTTGTCAAATCCGCTGCCTATTTCCTTTGTCTCCCTCGCAGCACCGCTCGCCAGGTCGTTGCCCCAACGAACGTTGGTGCTGTCTTTTCCTTCAATTTCAAAAGTCCCACTCCTTATCCTTTCCGAAATCTATGGCCCACCAAAGTATAAATAGGGCTACGTTACTCGTCCGCTCACTTCTTAACGTTCATATCACGGTGTTAGCATCTGCTCAAGTGACGATTATAACGCGTCATAGTTCTCACTCTCGCCTACAATATCAAGACTTGATCCCTTCGTCTCGTTCCCGATCGTCTGATCATCCTATTCTTTCTCACCTAGTGTCGACGCGGTCTACGCGATTATACACAGAACTCGATCTTCTGAATTTCCATTTCGCTTGTATCTTAGTCTCAGTTTTTTTAATAGAATACAGGGCGTCCCAAAATTCCTTCAACTCTCTGAAATGGACGGTTCCCGAGGTCATTCGAAGCAAAATTTTCCTTTTCCAAAATGTCCGCCGCGGGTTTGTTTAGGAGTTATTGACGAAAAACACGGACCAATCAGAGCGCGACCTAGACCCGTGTTGGCAAAGATGGTGGGGTGCGCCAGCAGTCGTCTGGGTCTGTAAGTCCTTGATACGAGGAATGACTTTCGTCATCGCAGATACGCGGAAACCGTTCGTGTTGATCCATACATCGTGACGTATCAGTCATAAAAACACTAGTGTATAGTAATTTTCGATATACCGCGATGGGTCGGGACGGCTTTCGTCGTATTTCGGCTCTGCTAGCACGCTGGACCATATTTGCCAACACGCGTGTAGGTCGCGATATGATTGGTCCGTGTTTTTCGTCAATAACTCCTAAACAAAGCCGCGGCGGACATTTTGGAAAAGAAAAATGTTGCTTCGAATGACCTCAGGAACCGCTCATTTCAGGGAGTTGCAGAAATTTTGGTACACCTTGTATATTAATTTCCCCGTAGTCTCTACTTCTTTTTGACCCGACCATCGCCCAGATACCTTTCCTCACCTCTGTCTATTTCCCTTTGAGACGTTCCTCGTCTCAGTCGACTTTAGTATCTAACACACTGGAATGGCGACTCTGAGAACACTAAAAATGATCTGACCTTAACCCAAACGAATCTTTACATTACTAAACTGTTCTATATTTGAAAAATTAATAAAACCTCAACTATGGCATGAATAAACAATCGAGACGTCTAGGTTCGACAATGCGTTGAGGAGAATTTCAGCTTCGGGTACAAAAGGGTTAAGGATTGAATTGCCCAAACACAGGAAGTCAACGATATCCATGGGAACATTGGGAATTCCTCGGCGGGGGGGGGGGGGGGGGGGGCAGCGTCGATTTGTCGGGTCTGCTCGGTTTCGCGTGATAAATCCGCTCGCTCGCGGCTGGGTTCGCGCGAATTGTGTTCCGTGCGTATCTAGATACACACCGTGGAATATGTTTACACGTTACATCGATGATTGGACAGAGGCATGAACGGTCGCGGCGTTTGTTTAACGGTCGTGTTAGCCGGCATATAACGTTGGCTGATGTGTCGGTTCGTATTTATCCGAGTGGCTGTGCGTCTGCACCGGTATCACTTATACTTTTCCGGTTAGGGTCGTGCCACGCATAACACACCATTACATCGACCTCGGTGATCATCGATAGACGACGCCCGGTGAAAACGTCATATCGACAGAATGCGGATTCGCGTCGTTCGTAACACGGACACGCTTCTCTCGCGAAGATTGCGCGAGGCGTCTTCATTAAGCTACGGCGACGCCGTGGTTTTTCCTGTTCCGATAATGCGACTCATTTTCAAGCATCTTTCTTTGTTTGTGTTTCCAGGTGAGTCTAATGGAACGGACTAGAAACGAGCAGGGGCCCGAACGATTAGCACGGACTCGCGAGATAAGGCCGGGATCGCGGAGCGAACTCGATGCTCCGGCTAGCAAGGAAGCGCTGGTATTTATGTTAATTACTGTCAACGTTAATTAGAGTCGGTGGCCGCGTGCACCGGCCTCGGGAGGACGCGTAGGGGGGGGGGGGTGCACGAAGAAACGGTAAGAATAACGAGAACTCGATGAAACCAGAAGAGAGAGGGGGGCACGTGGTTCCAGAGCAAGAGGAGGACCGAAGAAGGGAAAAAGAGACCGGAGAAAGAAACACGAACGGAGATCAATCGAGGCTCCTAGCTAGCAGCTCCAGGTCGCATTGTCTGCCACGGACGATCGGGTTTCGGTTCGAGTATCGATAAGTACCGTAATTCCCGGCCCGGAGCATCTTAATGAGATGTAGCCGCCCTTTGCTATATGCTACGGGTCTTTCGGAGTATTCCTACTGCAAGAAAGATTAGGCGAGGACACAAGGGATCCGCAAAAACAATGATTACGAAGGAGAGGCACGTTTGATAATTTTTCCATCCAACTCGTTTCACTTTCAATTTGTGTGAAAACACGGTACGGTCCTTTGAATCCTAGGATTCCCCCCTGAGACCAACAGCTTCCGATAGCTAGCAATTAGACCCGACGCATCCTCCGACAATGTCTTTGCACGAGGAACCCGAGGATCAGTTTTAAGCAGGTCCCGGAACAAGCGTTTCTAATGAAGGGATAAATGTCGGATTTTTCCCGGGGAACAGTGGTTTCCCAAGACCCCGCGATCCAAGAGGCCACGCGTGTGTGTAATTACTCGGTGAATCGTCGCGAAGGGTCCTCTATGGCTCGTCGATTTCCCGATGTCCGTCGGCCTTTCGTCGTATCCTTTCAATCGGCTGGGTTCCCCCCGGTGCGGTGTGTCCGGGCTCTCGCTTAGCCTCAGAAAAGTTAAAGACGCGATGCAGATAGTCGGTTAGAGACAGGTCGTGGCCAGCGCAAAGCGAAGTTGCGGCGGGTAGGCGGAGGAGCCGGGAGGAAGAGGACACGACTAGCGGCACGTTTGAGTATTCAAGTCGTACCGTATCATAAACTGTCCGCCCGCTGTTCCCTCCCCACCCCTCAGCCCCCCTCGCGTTCACCATGCCCCTATATCTCTTTCTATGCCTATGTTACCGCGTATGTAGCTACGTATGTCTGTCCGTCGGTAGGTTTGTCCCGCGGGTACACAGAGTACCCGACGACGACGACGACGACGACGCTTTCTCCGCTGCTCCCCCGGTAGCCCCGTTGAAAAGTCATCGTACCCGGTCTGCCTTCGCCGAGGACGCTTCTGGTTTTCTGTTCGCGTTTGCCCAAGCGTCTCTCTCTCTCTCTCTTTCTATATATATATATATATATATATATTTCTCATGGCCTCTCTATCCGTTCCGAGGAGAGACAGCGTTGCGTAGCTTGGCAAGAAGAACGAGCCAAGTGGATAAAGAAGAGATACGGGGCGTTTCGTAGGCTAGCCTCTCTACACAGAGAGCACCGGAGTCCTGGGTCACCCGGGAAACGTACGCGACGCACGCTTCGATGATATATACGAGGATAATGGAATTCGCGGAAGAGGCCGGCAGACGCGAGATACGTAAAACGTGGAAATTGATGGCCGGGGAATCCATTCCGAGACGCCGCGGCGCGGTCTTCCGCGAAACTCGTTATACGCCTGCCTCGTTATACGTCTTTGAACGGTGCAAGAAGTATCGTGAACGCACAGGAACGGGCCCGATACCACCGACAGCTTCGACGGACCCGTCGACATTTTTCTACTCGGATTTTGATCGAAGCGATGCGATGGGACCTGCCCGGTACCTCTCCCTCGAAAAAAGTGGGGAGATGAGTTTCACAGAGTTCGAGAGGGAAAATTCAACATTTACACCTTCGGTAAGCAAGTCTGTTTGAAATTGATCCTGAGGTTCATGTCCAAGAAGAAATTGTGAGAGGATGCACCAGGTCCAGTTCCTGGCCATCATCTGGAGCTTGTCCGATGAGGATCATAAGACTACAATGAAAACCTCTCCTTGTTGTCCAGGATGGTGAATCTAGACCTCTGGATTGTTTCTCTTCCTCCCCAAAATTGTTTATACCAAACAGAATTGTTGTTAAAGTTTGTTTTCACATCAACAGACACGAGACAAACGAAATTTAGAGCGACATTCGTCGCTAGGTCCGTGCCAAGTCATTGTCTCCCTGCCCATTCAGATCATAAATTTGAAATTTTAAAATATGGAAAAAGATTTTATTTCTCTTGTTAGACGTAAGAATATTAATTCTACATTATAAAATACTAATATAAAGTATAAGCACTTACAAATTTTTCAGAATCAACTATTCCTCTGTCCGATCCACAGCACTCTATTATTTATTCACGCGAATAAGTCCGAATGAGTTTGCCTGTCTTCCGAAGCCTTTTTCCGAAGCAGAAAACACCCCACGTCTAAACAATCACTAAACACTATACAACACACTTCCCAAAATCGTGACACCAAACGAGAAGTTACTCATTTACATCACAGTTTCCCACTCTTACAATTAGCAAAACGCTACATTTCCTCATCTGTATAAAATTAACTTAATAATTTAAATTATAAAAATTAATAATTCTTAAAATTATTAATTCACCCTAACCATTCACGAAAAAATTGAGGTGACAATCGCAGAACTGTTTTGATCGTGGTCGGAGTAACTTCCACTCGTTCGCTGTCACAATTTCGGAAAGCGTGTTGCGTAGTGTTTTGTGCTTCACAGTTATTGAGACGTATTCACGTAAATAGCAGTGTCCTGTGGATCCGACGGAGGAACAGAAGATTCTGAAAAATTTGTAAGTACCAATACTTTACAATTTACATTAGCATTTTATAATGTAGGATTAATATTCTTACGTATAGAAATGGAAATCAAGTTTTCTCTCATATTTTACAACTTCAAAGAATTACCCACATTCATGTTAGCATTAGCTACTGTTAGTCCGACTACAAAAGAATCGCTGAACGAACAGGTGGCAGAGGTGCGAATCCCCTGGGATTACGTGTGGCAAATTAACGATCATCGACAAGCTACTTACGCAAGATCGAGTGAGGTAGTATTGCAATCCAATTCATCCACTTCATCCACTTTGTCGATTGGCGAGGTCTCGGGCGGATCTTGGTCCGCGCTTTTCAGTAATTGCGTCATCGGGCAGCTTCATTCCGCGTGGCGCGGATCGTCGCGGGGTCGCGCGTGCATTCAATTTCGCGATGGAATTACCGGGTGATTTACGCGTGGACTGTGGGATGCATCGTGGCAAAGGGCTTTCCGCTCCAGGTTCGCGAGAGCCGATTGGCGCCGATTAACGTACTCGATCTCGGCCCTCGATAACCGTCGACCGGTGTACACCGTCCAGTGTAGTCCACGAAATCTCTATATTCCTCGAAAAACCGGAGAGCCGTTCCTCTCCCTTCGGACGAGCGTCCGCGTCTTCCTCAAGATTCACGATCTTTATCTCGCGCGAAGATGGAGCGGTTTCGTCCGAAGCGTATCGGGCTGAATCATCGGTACCGCGACGGTCCGACAAGCATCGAGGAAGAAGAAGAAGAAGAAGAAGAAGAAGAAGAAGAAATCGAAAGGATTCGCGAAGGCAGACCGCGCGCGTGGATTCCGTGCAATTAATTATCGGGATCGGCTCGGACTGTGCGCGCGCGCGAGCGCGATCCCGCGCGACATACAAAGTATCCGGTTACCTGGGCTACATCGAAGGGGAAACGCGACGAAGGGGAAGTAGACACATCCCGAGGCATATTAAACGCTCGCCGGGCCCGCTTGGAATTGGATAAATTCGTCGGGGACCGTCCCGATTTACGAACTCTGTCCCAGGGCGGCTTGTCGCGCGAGCCTCTGCTCCAGGCCCCTCCTCTCCGTAAAAGCGGCGGAAAACCGGTGAAATCGGAGACTATCGGGTTCCGAGATTAAGAACAGCTTGCCGGGACACTTGGAATCGAGCCGGGGCGACGCGGTTCGGCGATTTAATCGCGCCCCTGGCCGAAACGACGCGTTATCTAGGCTAGGAATTTGGTGGTGCGCCATTACCCCCCATAACGTCGCATCCAGAACAGACAGCTTTAGAAAATTGTTCAAGAGTACTCGAAAACTACATTTCGTAACATTGATTCCTGATAATGCGTAGATTTCCGTGGCTGATCCCCGACACATTGAGTTACAGACTCCCTTAACGTCGCGTTTGTGTTCCCAGTTATGTTGTAGAATATCAAAATATTAATAAATTTGATGACGAAGATCATGAGACTCGCAAACCGTGTAGATCTTTTGATAATTCAATTTTGGAGCTGAGAGCCATAGATCCCCTTAACGTCCTCGTTTTATTATCAATATTTCGTACTACCTAATATATACAGGTTGTCCCAAAATTCCTTCAACTCCCTGAAATGGATTAGGAGTTATTAACGAAAAACACGGACCAATCAGAGCGCGACCTAGACGCGTGTTGTTGGCTAAGATGGTCCGGCGCGCCAGCAGAGCCGAAATACGACGAAAGCCGCCCCGACTCATCGCGATATATCGAAAATTACTGTATTATTTACACCAGTGTTTTTATGAGTGATACGTGACGATGTATTGATCAACACAGACGGTTTCCGCGTATCTGCGATGACGAAAGCCCTCTTATCAAGCACTTACGGACACAGACGACTGCTGGCGCGCCGCGCCATCTTTGTCAACACGCGTCTAGGTCGCGCTGTGATTGGTCCGTGTTTTTCGTTAATAACTCCTAAACAAAGTCGCAGCGGACATTTTGGAAAAGGAAAATGTCGCATCGAATGTCCTCAGGAACCGTCCATTTCAGAGAGTTGAAGGAATTTTTGGACACCCTATATAATAACTAGACTCCGGATCTTTACGCGAAATAAAAAGTTTGTGCATCAATTGCACGACACATGAGTTAAATATAAATTTATATTTTTCGCTAATAATTTTAATATAGTGAAAATAATATATTAATACTCTTAAAGTTTTGTTTTCACTGCGTTCTAAATTGCACTTACTCATTTTTGCCATAAATGCATAAAATCCGGTGGCCAATAATAACAAATGAAAAATAGCATTCTCTCAAATCTGTCACACCTACATAAATGTCGTGCATACAAAATGGCGGTCGTCAGTGTCGTCACACGATCATTCGTCGAACAAGGCGGCAAGGATTTCTCCCGGAGACTCGAGAAATCGTGTCCCGAGTTTAAAGGTCCCGCGTTCCGGGGGAATAACTCTGATAAAAATACGATCGAGCAAGCGAGCGAGCGAGCGTCCTCTCGATCCTTATGTCCCTATGAACTCTGTAACCGAACGTCCCGGGTCCTGGCGAGACTATTCGAGCGTCGCGTCGTCGTCGAGCTGTATCGATAAGCGGCGTCGATCGAGGTGTCTGATTTTACGATTGCAGAGAGAGAGAGCATCTCCTCTCTCCGGGATCAAGTTGTCGCGCTTCCTAAATCCTCGGCTCGTGTCGCACGGTTAGAAAAACTTCGGGAGCAGGTAGTTTCATCGACACCGTTCTTGTGTTCCGGTTCGTAGATGCTATAAACCGCGAGATCGAAGGGTCGACGAAGGTGAAGCGGATGATCCTCGGGCCGAGAGACCGTGCGGAGGAAAAGGAGCCGAAGAAAAGGGTCGTACATGCAGGAGAATGTAGAAGAAATATCCGGCCGGAGCAGACAGGGAGAGAGAGAGAGAGAGAAGAGTCCTCTCCTCAGAGGGTTTATGGTGGAGGTGAACAAAGCGGGTGGCGGTAACACGGCCCGTACGCAGAAGTTCTCGTGTTTATGTGTCTACGGCTGGCCCCGAGTGACACTAATTAATGAAATAATGGCACTGGGGACCGACGCACTCGCGAACCGAGGTGTCGAACGTCTCGCGGCGGGGCGTAGGCGGTTATTTACGCTCATTTGCTTTGCACGCTTTTGTCCCCTTTTGTCGCGTTCTCCCCCCCCCCCCCCCCCATCGACACGCACTCACACGCCCGGGACCCGTCGCGAACCGTGCGACCTCGATCAACCTACTCCGCCAGATAATTGAGCATTTAAGCCCCTTTCCCACCGATCAACTTTCCCGACTGATCGCTTCATTCTGGGCAGACAGCTTCCCCCCCTAAGATCGCGAGGATGCGGAATTTCTATTTTCGTTCTCATTCACTGGAGATTTGTTTCCTTCCTGTTATATTTTGAGATAGGGGAGATCAATGGGCAATCTTAAGCGAAAGGGTTGATTAAAATCTCCCCCCCCCCCCTCCCATAGCGTCGCGGATCGGTGCAGAGAACTAGCCTGAAATATTTTTATTTGCATTCTTATTGGCTAGAGAATTGTTTCCTCGCAGTTATACTGAAAATTAAATATATTGAAAATGCGACGGTAAGGAGCTGTATTACTTAAGGCAACGTTCATTTGTCGACCAGGCCAGACAATGCGAAAACGGTGTCAGTTGCCGGTCCTTTCGTGGCGCGTTAGTGCGAAATGTTGCGTGAAAATCGACTGGCTCGTCGCTAATGATTTCCCACGACGATTAAGAGAAGCAAAGCGGAATGGAAGCCGAAGCGGTTCGCGTTTCGAGCGACGCGTCACGCGATCGCTCTCTCCTCGAGATGGCGAACGACAAATCGGCTTTGTCCGAGCACGACACGCGCGTTCAGTGGTCCGGGTCATTGTAAAAGTAGACCCAACACAGTCTTGTACTGTCAACGTTACACGGATTAAAGCTAAAAATTTATTCGAAACGAGCTAAACAGATTGCAATTTTCGTATCTAGGGTCACGAGAGACCCAGGAGTCAAGTGGTGTCCGATCGGATTTCCGAGAGTCGCATCGACAGATGCAAGAATTTGCTGTTCGCGCTTTCCGACGGGTCCCGGCTAAAAAATTAATAATAATAATAATAATAATAATAATAATAAAAAGTGGAGGTTCCGCCCCGAGGAGCGTTTGAGAGGCTGTCGCTGGGGGCCCTCGAGCGGACATTCGAGTAGCCTCCGTTAATGCGAAGTGCTCGTGAACGTCGAAAGACAACCGAGATTGAATCACGCTCGTTATCGTCCGGCCAAAGAGAAGAACAAGATGAGCACAGCAGAAGGCAGTGCACGGGAGAGAAAGAGAGAGAGAGAGAGAGAAAAAAGAGAGAGCGAGAGGGGGGGGTGGCGAGGGGGTGAAGAAAGAACAAGAAAGACTGTAGAAGGGGAGAAAAAAATCGGTTCGTTCGAGGTTACGACCGTGGCACGGAGAGAGCGCTTTGCAGCGAAAGAGAGCAGAGTCTTTCATATTTTCACGCCTTAACGCGATCGTTCTGGAGTTAATTACCGGAGCCGGGCCCATTGCGGGCTTGCAGGGCCCCGACAGGGACGGTGTGTGCCCCTCGGCGAAAATTCCTCCACCGCGTCGCGTCGCCTCGAATGGTAGAAAGTCGCCCGAAACGTAACCGCGGCGCGGCGCGGCACGGCACGGCACGGTGCGGCGCAATTCGTAAAATGGTGGCACAGTTTTCCCGGAGCGTCGACACGCGTGCGCCGCGATCAACGGCAATAATTAACGCTTACCCGCCGGGGGAACAGCGTCTCTCGTCGCCTCCTGATGCCCCCTGGATATTCTACCGGCCAGACAATCCTTATTTACGCGAAGTTACCGGCGTTCGAAATTCCTTATTAAATCAACCGATTAACGGTCGACGCTCCTCTCGGGTTCATCCCGGACCGTTATCGACTGGCCAGTTCACCGTGCCCAACTTGGTAACGATACACCCTCCCCCCGTTTTTTGTCCGCCAGAATCCTCCAGCTATAACTTCCCGATTTTCAAATCCCTCAGCCACCTACACCGTGAAAACGTCAACCGTCTCTCCATGGCTAATCGTGAGGTGCAAGGAAGAGGGACGCGCGTCGAGGGTGCTCTCGTGGACCAACACTACAAGCACCGGGGCCCCCTTAATTTATGTTCAAGCACCGGGACCCCAAAACTATCCTCCTCCCCTGAGCGTATATGTATACCAGACCGGCCCAGGAAAGGAGAGACGATGTAGAAAGTTCGTTAGGCGATTCATCTTGCCGATGGATGTAATTTAAGCGCTTCAACCGTGGACGCCCCTTTCCACGAGGTTTCCCTCGCCTTCACGATACACGAAATTAACCGGCGAACCACCTGATGGACTCGCCTAAACGATCGGTCGACTTCTGGAACCGCTGCGCTCCCCAAAATGGACCATTTCCGATTTGTAGTATAGGCTAGACTGCTCGATTTCAGCACTGCAAATAAATATTTTCTACCAGAATTGCAACAAACTGGAAATTCTAGTCTTATGAAAAAATTCTCGAAAAGAAAGATTAAAGTTTTAATAATATACGATAATATGAATTCTTCATTTTTACCACAAAAGCATAAAATCAACAGTCTACCAGTGTACCTCATAAAAATAATTAAATTAAATTCTAATAAACATTGATCCAGCGCAATGGTGAAGTTAATAAGTTCCCAGAGTTAAAAAGAAAGGGGAGGGTGGAGAAGAGGATTGGAGAATTCGTTGCAGGAGAAGAGCGATGCATTTGGCGGAGCACATTAATCCAGAAGCCGGCATTTTTCCCCGTCAATTGCTCGATTACCGTATTTAGTTAGGCAATTAATACCGCGCGTTCCCAGCCCCCGAAGCCCATCCCACGGACCTGTTATATTCTTTCCTCTGGTACGGACGTGACGTGCGAGGTTTGCCGTTAAGGTGGTTCGGCATTCGTACATCCGTATACCGGTATCGAGGCATTTATTGAATCGATATCCGGAGCCCTTTCGCAGCGGACCTCTCTTCGAGGCACGTACCGCCTTTAGGTCTCGAGCATTTTTCATCGCGCGCCGACGCACCGCGCCGACATTCCACGGATCTCTTTCTCCCTCGTTTCTCTCCTCTCCTTCTTCTTCCTTCTCGCTCTACCGGGCTCTCTATTCTTCGTTCGGTGTAGCTAGCACCGTGGAACTCTCCTGCAGGCGTTGATTCTTCAACGAAAGGAGTTCGGGAACGCTTAGAACTAATTTGCGAATGGAGTAAGATAGAACCGGAGGTAATTAAGATTTATTTATGGGGTTGCGGAAACTACTTGATTATGGAATAAAATTTTCTGTTGTCGGTGTACGTAGATATATATTTTTGAGTTCAAGGTCATCTCAAGGTCACAGTATAGTAGGTCGTTGAACTCGTCGTGAAATGTAGTGCCATTTTAAAAAATGACTTCAAACATAATATTGAGATATTTATTCATAGGTTTACTCAATAACATGATTTAACTGAAAAAAAGTAGTACTAGAACAGAAAATCTATCACTGAATAAATCTATGAATCTTAATTTTATCACCGAATTTTAATTTAAAAACGAAATATCGTTCCAACCTAATTATATATACAATATTGTATGTATGGTAGCTACCACCTGTCGCTAATCCGAAGGATTGACCGTCAACTATTTTTAAAAGCTGCACTCACACTTGGATTTCGGCGGGCTGCACCCCAGAATCCCACACGCGAGCGGGTCGATGCACGTTGGAGCATTATCGAGGGCACCGCACAGAACGATACATGCATTACGTTCCGGCGCGAAAGATACATGGCGGTGCGGGCCGGTCACGGGCTCTCGGCGCGGCGCGGCGCGGCGCGGCGGCGCAGGCCGGGGTGTGCAGTCGGTGCATACGATGGAGGCAGCGCGCGGCGTGGCGGTATCGTATTCGCGATTCGCTCGGGCTCGCTCGGGCCACGGGCCGCAAAATCGCGAGGTATCGGCCGGCGCTTTTCGGGGGATCACCGCCAAAAAGTTTACATCGCGTACACCCGGGTGGACCACGGGCCCTTCTATCGTGGCCCGAAATCGGCCCGCGCGGCGCGGCGATTTCTCGGGCGCCGATCCACCGCTACAAGATCGAATAAATCAAGGTACCCCGCAGGTGACTTAATTAGGTGAGTCCCTGTTAAAGGGGAGAACTCGATTACGAGGCCGAAAAAGAAGGAGAGGGGAGGGGAGAGGTAGAGAGCGCGCGAGAGAGCCCCGCGAGCGCGTGTAAAGGATATAATCCTTGTCCGTGCGTGCGCGCGTTCCGAGACGTATTTTCGGGCCGAGAGCCAGCCCGATTATTCCGTACAAGACGGACACGCACCGGCCACGGCGTACGAATTCGTGCTTTGCTCCGATGAATAATTACTTTTAATACCGTATCCCCCTCCCCGCACCCCACCACCTCCTATGCACCCTCTCCGGCTTTAACCCCTTCGACGAGCTTCACGGAGGCGACGCGAGTGATAAATGTCGAATCGTACCGTGATATTCCCACTTGCTTTTCCTTTTCTCCACCGGAGGATTTTTACATCGACGAGCCGCTGCAATATTTTTCAATTCTTCATTATTCATTATTTACATGATGTTTCTTATGCGTTTTGTCTGTATTTGTGACTAGGTTAAAAAAAATTGACTCGAATAGACCGAATTGATAATCTTGCTAGAATTATTGCGAGATGAAAACCTATATTTTTATTCAGTGAATAGTTATTATAATTTATATTTTCCAGCTATGATTTTTGGGGATTTTTGCAAAAATTACGTCATTGTCCCACCGCGTCAATGAACAGCGTTCGTGCGACGCTAACGAGGGAAGAGCCGCGTCACCTGCGATTGGGTCGATTCGCCGATAATCGCGCCAGTCTGCCGGCCGTGGACGAAGGACCATAGAAGTCGCGCGCGCAAAGAAACGTGTCCGGTTAGCTCGCTGTCACCAACTATTTAGAAAAGCGACGCGACGTCTGGTTGGAACGAGGCCTGCATCGAGAGCCAAGTCCCCAGTCGAAGTTCTCGGCGGAGTGTCGCGTTTCTTCCGCTTATTTAATTTACCCGTCGGGCATGCGGCGAATACGCCACGCATCGAACACAACGACCACGACGACGATGCAATTTGCTTCGCGCCCCTCGGGCCTAGCTTCCGCCTCCTTCGTTTCGCCTTCTTTCGCCGAGGCTCAGACGCAGGCTCAGGCTCAGGCTCGTTCTCAGCCGTTCGTCATCCTCGACGGACGCTCCCGCGACGTTCAACCGATAGGTGAATAGCCGTTTAACCTTCCCGAAGCAAATCATTCCTCGATTCGTTAGACGGTCCACGCGACCGCTCAGCCTTGAAGAGCCTTCCGCAGGGTCGTTGTCTCTAGCGGCTCTGCCGACGGACGATCATCCTATACTCACTGTCTCTGCCATCTATCCAATTTTTACAATACCCTGATCCGGAAATTTGCAATTCCTTTAAATTGGTACTATTTAAGAAGATTTCTAAATTCAAATAATTATGTAGAGCTTAAAAATGTTTTTCACGAACTGAAACTACCACGGATTTGAAGATTGACGTATCCACTTTAAAATTACCTCTTAAAAATTGATGTACGATTTTTTCTCACCGTTTTGATCAACTTTGAATGGGAAGTGTGCTGCCATGCTTTCGCTAGGAACTTTTTCCCAACTCGAATAATTCTGCAGAGCTTAAAAATTTTTTTGTCGAACTGGAACTACCACAGATTTGAAGATTGAAGTCCCTCGTTTCTAATGACGTCTTAAAAATTGACGTACGATTTTTTCCCGCCGTTTCGTTCAGCTTTGAATGATGTGGCGCCCATTTGATCTTCCCACTCCAGTCCTCGACATCATCGCGTCCGGAAGTAGCACGACTGCGCTCTTAAAGTCAAAGAAGAACGGCTCGGACTGTTCCTAAAGAACCCGCAAAGAGGTTCTGGTGGACCAGGAACGAGACGGGAGGGGAGCAACAACGAAAGAGAAGCGATATCCGGAGCCTTTCGCGAAGGGCCGCTGTGTCGGCAGGGGCACACCGTTTCGCGACTAATTAATGAACGTTGCTTCGATCAATTTACATTTACCGGGACCCCTCCGACGAACGACACGAACACCTTCCTCCTTCTTCTTCTTCTTCTTCTTCCTCTTCTTCTTCTTCGCGTCCTCTTCCTTCGCCTGGTACTCTTTACTCGAGGGTGCGAAAGGGTGCAGCTTCGTTAGCGCCTCTCGAAGACGTTTCAGAGATCTTTGGTACACGACCTCGGTGAACAACCATGAGCACCTTCTCGTCCTCCATCCACAGTGTCCACACACTCTCACTGGCTACGATATATCTTGTTTTTGTCGGCGACCTCGCGTGGACCTACATAGAGCCTCCTATGGGGTAACTATGCCGGGCTTGATTCGGTACAACCGTGGATAGAACCTTGGAGTGGGTGGCTGTCCCAAAAAGGAGTTAATTAATTCCCAAAACGGATCGTCCGACGAACACTGTGCGGGACCCCGCGTGTTCCGGAACAGAAAAACTTGTATAAATTAATCGGGGAACACGGAATTAATTGGGGTGGCTATGGGAGACCCTTATCCACTGTTACGGACAATTTCACGCATATGCTCGCACTTTCATTTTAATTGCAATCTTACCAGTTGAAAATCTAGGTATATGCCTAGCGGCTCTGCTCGACGCTGAGAACATAACAACATGGCGGCGCCCTTACCAGTCAAGAACGCTTAGAATCATTCAACTTTGAACACGCGTAACATTCGAACCGGTGAATTCCTAACGTTAGAACTGGGATTTTTGGCATTTTCTCGTCAAAATCTACAGGATCATATAAAAAAAGTCGAAATTATTTGGTTCCGTTAGGTGAAGTTTAACTGTCTCCTATGTATATCATAAATTGATTAGTCTCCCAATCGATCTCCACGATTTTGCTCACAAATCTTCCCAGTCCGATTCGCGAGTGATTCGAAGAGTCTCTGCGGGTCTGGTTGATGCGATTTTAAACTAGACTCGTTGAGGCTTGACCAGCCCGCGGAATTCGCGAAGCCGCAACGCGGAATGATCCGGGGTAAACGAGACCATCCCCGGCTCCGGTATCCGCGGACGTCGAAGCGAGATGGAAGGAAGAAACGAAAACCACCAACGAGTAGATTCCCTCGGTTCGTTGAACGTCTCGAGGAGTAATCGTCCCCGCGCGTTCGCTTGCCTCTCTCTCTCTCTCTCTCTCTCTCTCTCTCTCTCGCTCTCTGTCTTTCTTTCTCTCTCCTCGCAAATAGCATTCAGCCGCGAGGGGCACTCTAAACCTTTCTTGTCTCTGCGCAACGGCCATCAAAAAAACAGATGCTATTTTATCTCACTCAAGGACCCTTCGAACAGCTCGCAGCTAATTTTGCGGTCGACTAAACGACGACGCGGCGAAGAGACCGAGAGAAGAAAGAAACTTCTCCTATCTGCCGTGTGCCGTTTACGTTCGCCTCGCCGGCCGCAAGAAGATGGAAATTGCTTGGCCGGCCTTGGAGTCTTTGCGCGAAACTCGTAACGCCTGGCGAAACGATCCTTGGGGCTCGCACTTTTCAGAGAAACCGTCGATCCTCGACGGGATCCGTCGGAGATCGCTCGAACCCTTTCGTCACCTAAGCCTCAGCATAGACGCAGGAAATGTCTGAGTTTGAGGCGAAGTCGCAGATTTAGAGAAGAAATTACCCCCTCTCTGCTGGAACCGGATTAGTCACGCGACGCGTCACGTGACCGGGCGGAGGTGGGGAACAAGTCTCAATTTGGATTAGGTTTGGACTATCATCTGCTTGCACGTGTCCTTGGAAAATGACTTTACCAATTAATATTCAAGAGCGGCTTCAGCTTGGAATGGGTACCACCGCGAAAATTTTATTTAATCTTTCTCGCTCGTATAAAAATCGAGGGGCTTTCGGGTAAAGGCGGAATTACCGCGTCGAATTTTATGGAGTCGTGCAGATTACCGCGGTGGCGTTTCTCGCAGATTCACGGAGTGGTGGCCGCTTAGACGCGGACGCATTTATTTGGCGAAATACCGAGGGCCATTTTCTTAAACGAAAAGCCGTCGACATCGTCCCGCCGCTATTAACGTAACCGACCGGGCCCGCATTAATGATATACGTAATACAGAAACACAAAAAGGTACGGTTTCATCCCGATAATCATCGACGCACGTTGAAACGGCCGGAGGTCGTCACCGAAAGGTAGAGAACGGAAGAGTAACAGAGAAAAAGAGAGAGACAGAGAGAAAGCGAGAGAGAGAGAGAGAGAGACAGAGAGAAAGAGAGAGAGTGAGTGAGAGGCGGGGAATATGAGTTAAGCCGAGCAAGCCTCATCTTCGTAAATCGAGTCTTCGACGTCCCTCTTCCAGCCCCATTTCAATATCCCTGGCTTCGTAAAAGCAATCGCTGATTCACGGCGTAACGATCCAGGTGTATGAGATTTGCACCTTGCCGGGCCTCACGCATCGCGCATGCAACCCAACGACCGGACCGAACGAGACCGAACCATTTCGTTTTCGAGAAGCGTAGGGACTGATTCTGCCGAAATTAAATCCCAGCAAAACCGTGCGGAGATGCGAAATTCCAGTACAACTTTTACGTCTTTGTTACCCTGCCTTCGATAGCTATCAGAAAATAATTATGGTTGAAGACTGTCCGAAGTCCCTAGCAGCTAGGGCTAGGGAAAAAGCGACTCCTAGGAGAGACATCAGTTCTCAGAGATTATTTGGAAAGGTGTGACTGACCGTTCGTCGCCCCGTGGGACACCGGGACGAGGGACAAGGTAATAAATTATTATCGCGTCGATAAGGAATGTCGATGGGGTCCACGGATAGGGGCTGCGTCTCTCGGGGAACGGTGGTTATCGACCTCCTAATAGACTCGTTTCTGGGTGTCATTCCCGATATCGATGCTAGGTGATTGATCCTCGCGCGATCGTGACTTCGTCGCCGTGCCCCGACCATTTTCTATTCACTATGTAACCGTGCCTCGATCTTATCTGACCCCTTTATTCAATCTATTCACATCGCGTTAATACGCTATGACGGGGCTATCTGAATTTCATTCTGTGCCCCGTGACGTCATCCTCACTCGTTCCTCGGTTTGCAAGTCCTTGAACCACTGTTGAGGATGAGGGAACTATGGACCTTGCTATAATCTGATTAATTCTAGTTCTGTCTCACGGTAGTCTTCAATTTCATCACGTTCTGCGCAATCCTATGCACAGTATGTGGCGATTCTAGCAACTAACAGAGAGAATGGTCCAGTAGTCGTGGCTTCTAGACACTGTGCAGTGGTGGGGGGCCAGTAGGCGTGGCTTTCAGACACTGCCCAGTGGTGGGGAGCCACTAGACTCCAATGAAATCCTCGAACCTAGCTTCCTCACACAGTAATCTTCACTTGCATCAAGTTCTAAGCAATCCTATGCACAGTGTGTGGCAATTTTACGAACTAACAGAGAGAATAGGCCAGTAGGCGTGGCTTCTAGACACACTGTCCAGTGGTGGGGAGGCAGTAGGCGTGGCTTCCAGATACTGTCCAGTGGTGGGGGGTCACTAGACTCCAACGAAATCCTCAAACCTAGCGTCCTCACACAGTAATTTAATTTCATCAAGTTTTCAGCTGTGAGCAGCACATAACAATTTCAGCAACTAATGCAAACTTTGCTGCAAATGGGGTAGTGGGCGTGGTTCCAAGACACTGTCCACTGGTGGGGACCGCTAGGAACCAATCAGCTTGTCACCCTAACAGCTCCCCACAGTAGTTCCCACCTCCCCCAGCCCCACAGCCCCGTTTTCGGTCGACGCAGGGTCTCGAACCGGCGCGTTTCGCCCCGTGACAAAGCGGTTCAATGAATCAAACGTATCCGAGGCTAATAGCCTTCAGCTCCAGGAAGCGAGCGAAACGATCCGCCTTATCTCTCGTGCACGGTATTTGTCCAGAGTGAAGCCGGCCGCCAGTCGGTTGGTCGGATGGTCGGTCGAGAGACCGGGCTCCTCTCTCGATCGATCGTAAATTGAATCTCGGGCTCCGCGCCGCGCCGCGAGTACCGGCCTCCTTCCTTCGGGTTTATTCTGCAGTCAACGATGATTCTCCTTCTCCGTTCCACGGTGCAACGTGATTTTGTTTTCTCGCCGCGCGGCTCCGGCATCGGCCCCGTTCGTTCGTCGCTGCATTTTTCCACGTACGGTATTGCACCGTGGAGAGTGAAGGGGAACGTAGCAGTGTATTCGAACGGCTCGACCAGCGCAAATTCACCGAACAGAGGGAAACGAAACTCCACTAATATTTTAACATTCTTCTTTTTTCCAGGAAACTATTGAAAAGTTTCATTTGTTGAAATTTCGATTTCTAACTTGCCTTGCCGACTCGATAGGAGTCTACGCACCCTGCAAGCACATATCTCACTTGACTGCACCTCGTCGCAGCATTGTTCCTGTGTCGTCAGGTGCGCGGAGCGATGACAGTGCGCATAGTTGCGTCTCCACGTGGGCTTGCGTCACTATGAACTCACATGGCGAGGACACGGAGCGACGCTGGGCGTCTCGCGGCGTCTCTCACACGCATCCACACGCTCGAACGTCCCACGTCTCCCGATCCCAACAATGGCCGTCGTTCATCGATCGAGCGCGTCGAATCGCCCGGTAAATCGCAGAAAGATCCGCCGCGTAAAAACAAGCAGCTTATGGGCGCGACGCGGGTTGTTGCAATCGTGGGCCGGCTTTTGCAACAATCGCGTCGGATTAACGAAACCGGTACAGGAGACGGAAACGAGGCCGGCAAACGTGTAATTTTGATGGACGTCGCCGCGAGAGACCCCTCGCATTATCAAGATCACGCGGCGCGCGAATTACCGGGCCGATTAATAGAGACACGCGGACTGTGCTCGCGAAGGGAAACGAACGCGTTTCCATTTTCTGTAATACCTGGGGCACACGGCGCGGCGATCGATCAACGCCGATCGAGAACCGCGCGCAGGTGCGAGAGACCGGCCACGCACGATACCTCGACGCGTGAAAGGATCGGTCTACATTCCTAAGCGACGATTGTGCGGCTCGAACAGCGGGAGCACTTGTCCGCCGCGATTTCACGCGGATCGGTACCCGGCGACAATGCGGACGGAATGCGTGTCCGACAGGCTCAGCAAATTTTCTTTGAAACCAACGCGAAATAGGCGTTCGCACCGGCCGAGCCTGGTACTGTTAGTTTTTGTTCTAGACCGTGTCTTAGGGACACTGCGTTTCTCTGAATTTGCACTTTGATTGACAGCGATCTCACGGGCTCCATTGAAGATACCTTGGAATTTATGTTTAAAATTTGCTGTGTATGCTTGCTGATTAACAGCAGAATTGTTGACGAACAGCAGAATTGTTACCGATCCTCAATCCTATCTCCTCCATACACTACAATCTTGGTACCGATCGGGATCACGTGGGCCACTAGGCGTGGCTCCTAGACGCTCCAGTGGTGGGGAGGGCTGGCGACCAATCAGATCCTCAATCGTAGCTGCTGCTCACAGTAGATAAAAATCGTGGCATTTTTGGAAAATTTTAGTTTCTAATTAGAAAATGTGTCTATTAGAAGTGCCCTAAAAACTATGTTTAAGAAGAGTATAAATAAACTTGTGAATGGTTAAACACTATTAAAATTTGATTATTCTGGGAAATCTTCCTCATTGGAAAGTTAATTGTATGAATCCTAATTTCATTGAGCTCCTAACGAACCTGTCCAACTAATTAGAACTGTACCACAGAAGGTTTACACTTCTATGAAAATTCCACACAG
Organism: Lasioglossum lativentre; assembly: GCA_916610255.1. Taxonomy (NCBI): domain Eukaryota; kingdom Metazoa; phylum Arthropoda; class Insecta; order Hymenoptera; family Halictidae; genus Lasioglossum; species Lasioglossum lativentre. Next base: position 23,753,825 of record OU744355.1, read on the forward strand.
TATCAATAAACGTGCCAAAGAAATTTATTTATGGAATCTGAAAGATGATATTACTTTCTCCAAGTATTTTCTTCGAACAAAGGGCAGGCGGGTCAGAGCGTTCAGCGAGTTTAGCGGTCGGACAATGCTCAATAACGAGTAATAACAAATAGTTGTTGATTGCACGGCCGAGGCCGCGGTTTGGTAGCCCTAATCGTGGGGCCAAGCTCCCGAAAACAAATGACCGCGTCGTATAATTTACGACGCCGCGCCGGCGGTCATTGCGTACCCTTGCGAATCCCCACCCCACCCCTCTTGCTTTCTCTCTCTCTCTCACTCTCTCACTCTTCCGAACCGATCGCAACGCGCGTAATTAATTGACCGAAAGGTTGCTCACGGACGTCCAAGCGTTCGATCCACCGAAGAATAAATGAACACGGATCCGTTTCGACTTTCCGAGAGACATCTACCCTCTATCGTAACAAACGGTCGTCATTGTCGCTGACCGCTGAGAACGAAAGTTCGCGGTCGGCAATCCCCATGGACGCCATTGTTCCATCGTGTTTCTATCGCGATCCATTATTTCTTAGTTCGAACGGTCGTCAGACCGTGCTAATTAACACTGAACGCTTTTAACTTCACCGTGACGCGAGTGGTGAAGTTTTCCGATTAAAAGTATTTTACATTGATTTGTAAAAATAGCAACAATTTATTTAAAATATAATTCTAAGAATTTGTTGAAATATAATATTGCTGTTAAACAATTTATTGAGGAAATTCTCAACTGTTGATCTTTCATTTTTGAAATGCCATTAAAACATGTTTACATTGATTGCAAGACTTGGGAGCCGTATAAAAAATTTCTTCTTCTAATAATTATCTGATTAAGCTGAAACTGATACGCTGGTGCCCTTGAATCTTTTTAACGAGGCCATTGCACCATTAGCATAGCAGTCTACTCATCACAGAGTCACTCAAGTCGAAGTAAACGATGGTGGTTCAGAGGTCTCCGGCAAGAATTCCACAAATGTCCGGGTGCCCTCTGCACAGAAGAAGACGCGGAATTTTCAGCGTAGAATTATAATTGTAATCCGTCACGGTTAGGCTCGTGCACAGTCGTTCTGCACCCCCGTGGTGTCCAGAGGAGAGATTCCCCGCGGAATCGTTCGAGCGTTACGACTGCGTGTACCACAGCTCGAGGACGAGTACGAGAGTACGAGAGTATGGTATGGCGAGCATGAGCACGCGCGCCATATCGATTCTCGCTCGCTCCTCCCCGTATTATAGTCATTCGAATAGAACGCGTATCTACTTAGTGTCGACGATGTACGCGGGATCGCTGGTCCCTCGGCTTAAACGCACGCGCCCGCAACTACCCGTCGCGGATGGCTAACGAGGCACCGGTACATCGTGTATGCATTGTATTTGTCTTCCAAGCGGAACGAATAATAGAACCTTCCGTCGATTTCGCCGAGCCCGGACAATCGGTCCCAGTGAAAATTGAAACGTTCCAACATGTTGAACTTTCCGGAATTTTTTATAAATCGATCTCGCAGTCGAAAATTCGGAAAAAATTCACGGTCGTGTATAACGTCGGGTAGGATGTTCATTAATTTTTTCGTAATTTTCTATCGAGCAAAATGGAAGAAATAATTCATTAAACGGTGCACATTCTGTAACTACCCTTGTGGCTGGGGTACCGACTTGAAACTTCGATTTCCTTATAAAAAAAAATATATATCTCCTATAATTTTGACTATTTTTACTCGAAAAAAATAACATATGTACTTCAAATACCAGTGGATACGTGTGCAAAATCCCAATGGAGGGGGCTCAACAGTTTCTCAGAAAAAAATTCCTATTGACCACTAGGATGATAAATTCAGTATTAACGCAAAGATTGTTAAATCAAGATTCCCCGAAACGGTACTCTAAAGGCTTGAGAATGTTCCAAATAATTGATACAAAGCCCCCCCCAAAAGAACGACCGTAAGAGCAAGTCTGAGCGCATTTTCCCCGCGTCAACTCGAGAGGCGTGCAAAGAGGAGGGACACCGTTCGAAGCGGAATCGTATTCGACGCGTTTCGAGTTCGAGATCTGGGTCCGACGTAATCCACCGGCATCGGTTCGCCATTACGTCGCCGACATGCAGCCCTGGGGTACACGTCGCGCAGCGGTATCCCCCGGTGGATCGTGATTTTACACGCTCGCGAGGATTTCGTATTTACGCGGTCGGCGTATGGCTGGCGTTCAGCTCTCTTTCTCTCTGGTGCAAAAAAAAAAGGATTGGCGGTTTTGATCGCGTTGCCGCATCGCCGGAGAGCGAGCGGAAGAGTGTGAGAGAGAGAGAGAGAGACACACACAGAGTTCTCCCGATTCGTCTTTTGCGTACACGCGCGTCTATCCGCCGGTTTCGTTATTAACTTTGCGCTATCTCGGACGACCATCTTTACGCTGCCGGATCGAGTGAGGCGTATCTACCGTGAGCTGTTGGTCTACCGACATTACGTGGCTGGACCGCACACCATCACCAAGAATCACGAACACGAGCATGAACACACAAACACAAACACGGTTCGCAACAACCCCGTTGGTATACAGGAGCGTCGTCGTCGGTGTCTCGAGTAACAGGCTTAGCTCCGTCTCTCTTGAAAATTGCCCGCCATATTTTTACCATATTACTTCATTTTTAAGCCATCACCTCCCGCTTCTGGCTCGCTGCTACCACCACCACCTCCTTCGTCACCTCGCCTTTCCATCGTTCGTCGATCTTCCTCCACTTCTTCTTTCTCTTATGCGTTCCCCCCTCAGCGTCCCCCTCCTCGATGCATCTGGCCGGTGCATCTCGCGCACTGCCATTTTGTTCGCGGAACGCTGCCCGCCTTTTGTTGCTGCTGCTGCTCCCCCTCTACTTTCTACCTCTTCTTCTTCTTCTTCTTCTTCTTCCGGTCCCTCCCCCCCCCCCCCCTCTCGAAAATTACTCGTTACCCGGATCACTGGCACCTCCGTTCCACGTTCGACAGAAACCCAGAGGATCTCGAGCGGATAAAACACGAGAGTCCCTGCGCTTCAACGAAAGCGCGCGCGATGATCGGGGATATTCGTCTACCGATGCACCGCAGAATGCAATATAAGCTTTTTGCGGCAATATTTCGAGCGAATTTAAAATAATGATCGGGCCGGGAGAGGCCCCTTCGCGTCAGTCAACCTGAAATCCGTGGGGCCACGGTTCGGGGAAAAGGAACGGAAGGCATAAAAAGGGCGGGGGCGACGGGCAACGGGGGCCCTTGAGTTAATGAGATCACGCGTAATCGAAAATTGTCGATACGATTTTATTGGACCACGCGAAAATCGGTTCTCCCGTACCCCGGGCCTGCGGGAGCGGGTTTATGGGCCCGGTCATCCGTGCAAATCATCTAGAAGTTTCCTGCCGCCTATAAAAATCGGTTGCTCTTGTATGATCCTTAGAAATGGTTATATTTTTAGACGATCGTTTAATCGTTTTTTGTATAGGGAGTTATACTTTCACTTCAAAGTACACATTCAGCTTGTGTCTCAGCAGTAATCTAGAATTTTTCTAGCGTAATTTGGAGCCAATGATTCTTCGTTTTGAATTGTTCTCTTTTGAGAAGACTATGTATGCACTGGGTACCCCGAGTGGGCGTGGCTTCGTTGACCACTCGTGGCATATTTTTGTTCAAGTCGGCACCTTCAAAATCTAGCTTTGAAAATCGATTCTTCGTTCTCAATTGTTCTCTTTTATGAAGAGTATTTATACTCAGGGTACCCCGAGTGGGCGTGGCTTCGTTAGCCACTCGGGGAAATTTTTGTTCAAACTTAAAACCACAATTATCAACTTAAAAAAAAACAAGATATGACAATGAAAAATCTAGAATTCCAGAAACCCGACGCTCCCCTGGTGGTCCTTCAAGGAGCAGACACTTCGTGTCGAGAGCGCCCGGTACCCGAGTATCAGTATCCGAACACAGTACGCAACACTGTCTATTGTTTCCTACTTGGCTCGCGGCGTGCATCTCGATGGTAAATGGCGGTGGTATCGGAACGCATGCTCGGGCTCGTCCTTGTCACAGAGCCAGTGTTGGCGGTTCCGGTGGTGGTGAGCGGGGCTCTCTTCGCGATACCATCAAGCACCGCGATTCTCCGCAGGAACCGAGGACTGCAGTTGATGCAACGTGCAGCGTACAGTTGCATCGGGCGCAGACCCCTGCGAAGAAGCGAGTGCCCGCTCCGACTGACACCGGTCGTTACGTAAAGGTCCGAGTTGTTGTAACAGCTGCCGATAACCTGTCCGCTATTACCGCTTAACAGCGCGACTGTTACAATGCCGGGCAGGTTACACGGCGCTCCGCGGCGACGGCCGATTTGTTAGCGAGCACCGGTCGAGGCTTCGAAATCTGCTCGCGAGACGATTCGTTGAGGCTGTCTGCTTCGATGATAGAGACTTGTCGTCTTGATGTGATCGTGCCGGAGACAGGTCAGAACAAATGATGCTTGCGAGAGAGATCGGCGACTATTTATTAGGTTATTCGATAGAAATTGTAGTCCTACTTCTGCGGGTAGATTGCTCTGGATGGGCGTGGCTTCGTTGGCCACTTGGGGCAATCTTCAGGCTCAAAAATCTAGCTTTGAGAACCACAATAATTTCCGAGTTCCTCTCATTTCAGAGATTGAATACTGTCTACTCTAGTGATCCCAAGTGGGTGTGGCTTCTTAGCTTCCACTCTCAAAGCAGCAAACAGAGTGGTTCTTTAAAGAATCTTTACACACTGTCCTCAAGTCCTCAAGTTCTTTATCCCCGATGTAAAAACACTGGCTTCAAGTGGGCGTGGCTGCACAGCTCTCGGCAGTGCCCCACAGGGCAAATAGCTTCCACGATCTATCCATCCGCTTCCGATTCGGCCGAACGATCTAGTTCCCTCCGATTGCCGGGCAATCGTTGCGGGGCAATTTGACGAAGCGAGACGGGTCTAACATTTTTCTCGTAGCTGTCTGAGAATAATGACGCGCTCGGTACAATGTATCATGCACCACTGGTTATCGAAACAAGCCGCAACGAGGGCCAGGCCAGCGTAGCTTGTGGTCACGAGGAAATTTTTTCCGCGCAGATCGCTGATTCGAGTGGGTCCCGACAGAGAGAAAACGGTCGAAAGAGACTCGCCGCTTCAACGATCGCGTCTCCCCCGGTACATCCTCGCTATCCTGAACAAAAAAATGTCATCACCAACGAGAAACCCGAAAACCCCCCTCTAAAAAAAAAATCGCTACACCCCGTCCGTACCCCTGAAGAATCTCTGAGAGAAGCTCGCAACATGATGGCAGGCGCGGTGGCACGCAGAATCCATCGCGAATCGAGGGCTCGGCTCCGCCAAGAAAGGTTGTAATCGCATCGCATGAAAAGTTTCGAGGGGCACTGTGAAATTATCCGTCGGCGCTCCCGTATTATCTATGCCGGGCTTGGTCCGGGCCCGAATGTATGCGCCCGCTGCGCTGGTTGGTTGGTTGGTTGGATTCTTTCTCGACCGAGAGGGTATCGGAAGCCTCTCGGACGAAACGCGCGAGAGATGGTAATACGCGTAATGATAGGCTGCAGCCGCGACTAATCATAAGTCGGACTATGAAATTTGCGCGAATTCGTCCCTGACCGCTCGAGATTCGAGAGGCGAGAAATGCCTAATGTCTTCCTCGCGCTTCTTTTTCACCGGGACCAGAGAGAAAGAGCCGTTTGCAAACGAGTCACGTTCCCGTCGGGTTTCGGACCAGGAAATCAGCGGTCGGACCGTCTCTCCTCCGGAGTCTTTCAAACTGTCTGGATCACACCTTGCGTTTGGGAAATTGAATCCTCGCCGATTAACAAGGCCAAAATAGATAAAAAATAGGCCGAGTCTTCGAACCGAGATGGTAGGAAGAGGAAGAGATAGTAGGCCGAATTTTTGGAGGAAGGTGAACGAAGGAGATGTCGATGAGGGAAACATGGACATCGTGGGCAATGGAAGAGAATCGCGAGCGCGAGGGCTTGTCGTGGGGGCAAGGTAACGAGCGGGTAGCCCGATAGGTATGAGTGCAACAACCATGCGGCAACAACCTCCTGTAGGTAAGCCGTGGAACGCAGAAGGAGGTAGGGTAGGTAGGTAGGTAGGCAGTGGTAGTCGTCGGTGCTGGCTGGGCAGCCGTACCATATTATTAAGGCGGCCAACCGGTGTGACGCTCCGCGTCCCAGGAGCCAATGGCACCGCGTCTCATCGCGGCAGGAATGCGTCCACTCCTACCTTCTTCGCTGGTGTGCCCTCCACGAAAACGAGCCCCCACCGTTTCCGGCAAGATCAACGAATTCTCTCTTCTTGCGCCGCGATCGCTCCAGAACCTCTCGACCATCTCTCTCGTTCTCTCTTGTTACTCTTTGGCGCAGCGACTCGTCGTTTTGACCTGTCGAATCCAGGACCGTTTCCGCTCCTCCACCGGATGTCGGTGCACGTCTTCTTCGCGGTTAACACACTCCACAGTCAAGGGGGAAGGACTCCGGGGAACTTCGGGTTTGAGCTTGTTTGGGGACTTCCGTTGATGTCGCGATGGTGGGGATTTGATTTTTGGATAGCAACTTGCCTGATGGATGCTGACGGTGTAGCTTAAGAGTGACAGTCCTGCTTCTTCTTAGAGGACGTTGATCATCAGGAATCCGTGGGTTTGGGGATTTTTTCAAGAAAACATTCGACACAATAAGAAGCTAAATGGGTGTAACCGTCAGAACCACGTGTCTCAAAAAATTTGAGTATTCTTCCAACTTAATCTTTCTGAAGCCACATCAAATCTCAAAGATGTAGTCAATGAGAACTTTCAGAATCTTCAGAAATCATCGAAAAAGATTTCGAGATTTCCGGAAGACGCAGCCGGAAGGCGATTTCCCGGGGTCCCTCGGGGCGCCGGTTGTTCTCGGAGTTACGACCCGTGTAATAGCGTCACGGTGCGAGAAACGGAAGAGGCGAACGATTAGCAGAAACGTTTGCGGCCCGGAGCCAGCGAGAGCCTGGGTTACCAATTGGTGAGGCGCGGCGCGGCGCGGCGGCGAGCTTGCGGGTTGAAGCGAACGAGGAGGCCTGATCGCTAATTTTCGGGTGGAACGCTGCCGTTCCTTGGAAAGAGAGATCGATACTCGGAATTTATCGTATCCCCTCTGCGCTCCGGATTATCACCGTTCTCGATTACCCGGGGTGGCTGAACTCTCGCGTACTCCTCGAGCGGAGCCGTTCGCCTCTTCCAATCACGATCTTAATAACCTCGGACGGTCGAAAAGGGGACGAAGACGGCGCTGTCGACGACAACGACGAAGACAGAGACGTGCAACGAAAAGAACGACGAGGAAAACACACCTGGGAGAAGTGGAGGAGAGAAAAGAGGAAGAAAAAGTGATTCGGGAGGATCGGCCATGGGTATCCGAGGCGCGTAATAACGACGACCGACGGGCCTCGATCTTCGTGGACAATTTACGAGGGTAAAGTGGGTCATAAATGTAATTATGGCTAAATTATGATTATAGAGCTACCCCTTCGGTAACGCTTGGTCCCCATCGCGAGGACGCTAGAGGAAGGGTAGCGACCCTCCGATACCGAAAAATCGATCTTCCCGAGAAGGCGAAAAGTTTGCCCGAAACTACGAACCCACCCGGTATGAAGATAGCTGGCGAGGTCGGTGTTATTAAAAATAATTCCCCTTGCGTTCCAGAATCTCCTCATGAGAGAGAGAGAGAGAAAGAGAGACAGAGAACCCTGCCGAACTATGGTACACAGTGTACATCCAATTGGAAATAAAGGCGAGCCTCGACGCCCGACGCTTTCGCGATCTTTCGTAATCATAGAGTTTCAAGATATGCTTATTAAATCGGGGCCAATCATCGGGCCACCGCGTACCGTACATCTTCTTCTTCCTCTCTGTGGCTCGTGTTCTTCGGCCGGGTCGATGTTGCGGAGGAACGGCCAGATCATAGAACCCATCAGAATCGGATCACTCATCGCAACAGATCCCCCACCACAACAGAGAAGGATTAGATTGCGGAGGATTGAGAGATCACACAGATCCCAGGATTAGGGTAGTCTGGAGGTTCTGGGTGCCAGTAGAAGGACGTAGGTTCACGGATGTTTAAAGGAGCCCTAGAAGCACATCGTCCATGGGGACCAGCTCCCCTCTTTAACGTGCTACCGCGCGGGCCCCAAGGGTCAGGGCCGAGGGTCGAGCGTGATTTTCCTGGCCCACCGCGTGCTGCAGACCTCGACCACGCTTCGTTTCTCCCCGGTGAGTTGCTCGCTCCTTTGTCCTTAACCTCCCTCGTCCCCGTATCTTCGTTGGTGGTAAAGACAAAGGGGAAACCCTTGGGGTAAAAATTTTCCGAGCTCCTGCCGTGCTCCGCGGAATAGATTTCGAGCTTCGGGTGCTAGGAACTTGATACCTTCGATGGTCTTGGTGTGATCTGGAGAGTTATGAGAAATTTCAAAGCGATTCTGTGCCATGACAGTAGCAGGATCTATAAGAAACTATGCCCAGCCTAGACCCTATATCCCCTAAAATTCCAGAGCCAATAACCGAGTCCTTCTCTTCCCAAACACAAGGCTGAAGTTGTAGCCTCCAATAGAGATCTATGAGGACCTGTCTATGCCCATCCTAGACCCTATATCTCCTAAAATTCTATCTCTGATAGCCTCAATAAATAATTCCCATAGCGGAGTATGTGCCTATTTCAATTCTGGACTCTATAGTCCCTAGAACTCGATCCTCGAGAGACCCGATAACCGAATCCTCCTCTTCACAAACACAAAACTGAAGTTGTAGCCTTCAATAGAGATCTACGATGACTTCTCTGCTCGCAAGAACATCGCTTCGGGGCAAAGGAGAAGGAGAGGAAGAGATCAGTGGCTTTCGAACAGCTGTATCGTGGCAGGCACCCACGAAGGCCCCGCATAAGATACGTCGTCGCCGTGTAGGACGTTAACGCGGCGCTACGAACGCAACGGGGGGTTCCGCGTAGCTACCAACCTCATTTTTATGATTATTTGGCGGCGTTATTGCCGCTTGACCCGCCATTAAGCGGTTAAGTGGGCCGAGGCGAGAGAGGATTCTGGACCCCGCTCTTTACGACGCTTCGGGGACACTCGCTTCCGAGGTGGACTCCAGAGGTCGGCCCCGGTCCTCCTATTCAACATTATGCCCAGGAGTGTTCCTTTTGTATTTTTACCGTGCCGATCAAAGTTAACGCGACAACTTTTTGCGAAGCGTTACCGGTAGCGTCGCTCGTGGTGTTTCGCCGCCTACCATTTCGCACAACCACCCGCCGCCACTTGGAAATATTGCCCACGAACGACATTTTAATCCCCTGTAGCAGGCGTCGAGCGATTGTCACCTCCACGTTGCCGCTCCCTCTTCAACGATCCCCTACGCCTGGCATTATTCCTGTTATACTCGTCAGGGAAAAATTACGTCAATTACAAAGTACCAAGCAGAAATTTCGTTGCTTCTTCGACAAATTCGAAACGCTGAAAAGAAATGAATATGTTAATTATTACAAATTATAATAAATAATAATTTTGGTTAACAATTCATCTAAAAATCCGAGAAGGAAATTTTCGAGAGTTACTTCAAATGAACTCGGGAACCACCCCTTCGAGGGAAATCTGACATTTTCGGGACACCGTGTATAAAAATATTCCTCTTGCGAATGGTGTTAAATCAAGAAACCAGAAATAAAAATGCACATAAGTTTGAACATGATTCTCCAGTTTTCGGTCTATTTTCAGGTGATGCATCCCCTGTATCAGTTCGTCCCGATTGGGAGCGGAAGCGAGCCCGTCCGCTCCGAATTTAGTATACCGCGGAGAAAGGCAGCTGGTGGTCTCGGAACGTGAGAACTCGAGAATTTTACGATAGTCGGCGTAAAACGGTACAGAGAGATCGGTTGGCCGGCTGTGCTCGCGCGTGCTCGCGCCAGATACTATATCCTCTCCGAGAAAACGCTCGGCGCGGCTCCGCTCGGCTCGGCTCGACGCGGCGTGTCGAAGGCGGCTCTCTCGCGAATCCCTTTCGCGACGATTCCGTGCTGCGGAAAGCTGGCCACAGCCACAGAGCCACAGCCACAGTCGCAGCAGCAGCCACCGTCGTCTCCCCGGGAACTTTATGGCTCATGAATGAAACATAGGCTTAACCGTATACTCGCGGGGTAGGCTACGTGTTGCAACGGTGGCTTAATGTATGCCGCGATCGCGAAAAATGCCGAACCGATAAATGGAATTAAGGCGGGGACCCGGTGTCGTGGTCTTTCTTTGTAAGCTTGCTCGATATCACGAACACGACGACGAGGCAGCCGGCCTCTTAGCCCACGATTCTCAATGCAGCGCGGCGCGGCGCGACGCGACGCGACGCTACCCGAAACAGATTCGGACGAGATCGCGCGCGAGAAGAGAAACGCCACGGATCGGGTGAAAGGGAGCCAATCACGAAGGATCGCGCAAAATTGTACGATCGATACGTTTCCGGATACGCTACCCGCGATCTACCCCCCTCCTCCATCGACGAATATCTGCTATTCGCGCGAACATCTCTCCCGCGGAACATCGCGAATCCATTAACCCTCTCGACACGATCCGAACTTATATGCGGTTATGTTAAGGAGAACGATTTCGGAGAGCGACCCGGGAAACTAGGGTGAGAGAAATTGGCCCGAACTAGAGAATTCATAATCGGGTGATATTGTTTGGAAAAATATAGAGCAGGAGGAATAACCTCGTTATCAATTAAAACTTCGATGGCGGGGCCCGGTTCTATTTAAACCCAGTATTTTAAAGACATCACCTAGCTGTTAATTTCCTGGTGATGACGAGTCTGCCTCGGTAAAATAGGGTTAAAAATGAACGAATGGCTTCAGGACGACGAGATGACTGGGAGCCGCCAAAGGCGACGTTAAGTGTCGCCAACCGCCCCAATTGAGGAACCAGTAAAAGTCTTTTTCGCGGGGGCAATCGCCATGATCTCGGGTAGGAGTGTGGCACGACAGGAGCGGATGAGCGATCGTCATAACGGGCTGCCGGGCGCAGGAAGTCATGGAAACGGGAAAGGTGGCGAGATAAGGAGTCGCGCGAATGGTCCCGGAATCTGCTTGGACGTCGTGGGTCACGGTGCGCGAGTAACTCGTGTAACTCGAAACGACGAACCCGGAGCTGGCCGTTACTGTAAGACCTCTGTTAGATCTGCCTTCCCTCTCTATCGTTCCTCTTTCTCTTCAGCTTTTCTACGTTTTTATCTGGTGGGGGCCCTCTTTGCCACTAAATGTGCCGTTATGCCGCGAGAAGGGCAACACAACGGAGCGTCCAGGGTATAGTGCGAGAAACAACGACCAGAGGATAGAATCCGAGAGAGAGAGAGAGAGAGAACCGCAACTCGTGGTTGCCAAACGTATTGCCGGGCTGGGTCGATTACTTAGGATTAGCTCCCGCGCAGCTACAACCGTGTGCAAAGGATACCTTCGGTCTCTCCTCGCCTTCCGTTTCCTTGGTGTCCGAGGTTGCTGCCTTTGGTGCTGAGCACCCTGAGAACCTGGGGGTGGGGAACCATGGACCACGGACAGATACCCCGCAGAAGGGAACTGAAAACGAATGGAATGAGGAAGGAGAAACGAGAGCCTCTCTCGCGCGCGGGAGTCTATCTGCAACCGCCCCGGAATAAAAGAGAGTTCGTGAGGGTGAGACGGACGAGGCCCGGACAGGAGACAAAGAGAGGAAAGCGACAGACTTACAAACAAATACACGGGGAGATACACGGGAGCAAGGTTCTCTTCGCTGCCTCTCTCTCCTTTCTAGTATCTGCTGAGCGCAACCTTTGCGGCGCTCGAGTTCCCGGGTGAATGCAAATGAGACAACCCGGGTACCGGTTAACCACCGCTGCCACCGGGGAAGACGCTCAGCCGTATCCATCGATCCAGTCCCCGATCGATGACGGTTCCAACCTGGAATCCAAGGTAATACACTTTTCTCCATCTCTGGGCCATCCGACTGTCATCAAAAACGAACCTTGACACCCCCAATTAGAGAATTGGCAGCTGTCCCACGAAGTTGAGAGCTAGAAAGCCCCCCTAGATAGCGTCACGTGACTATTCTCATCATCCGAACCGTCCAAAGAGGATAAATTGTTAGTTAAGACCATGAGTTAGCTCAACTTTATTTAATGTTTGACTTCTCGAGGCTCTATCACGAGCTAATCGATCATCCAATGACATGAACGATCTCCCCACCACTCGACCATCTAGCTCCCCACTCGGTAACTTCTCGAGTAGCCCACTGTACATACCACTTTCTTCGCTCCAGTTTTCACTGGAACGTTCCGCCAGCGATGTCCGGGATCATCGCGCGTCCTTGATACGATAGACGAAATCCTCTTCGCGGTTTGTACAACACATTAAGAACCTCCGTTTTACCGAGAATGAATCTCTGTTGGTGGAACAACGATGGTCGATAGTTCGAACGACCTCGGGCTTCGGGATGGGTTGAGGAAGACGAAGAACGGTGGGCCTGTAGAGGTGGAAGGCGAAGAGAAACAAAGAGACGGAGAAGAAGAAGAAGAAGAAGAGGCACCTTATCGAGATTCCCGACGGCCTTGCCCGTCGATTTATCATTCTCGCATAATAGGCCCGCGCAGATATTCCGGAGCTCTCGCGAGAAGAGAGATCATCTTCTTCTTTTCCGTTGTTCTTTCTTCGAGCCTCTCGTTCGGTTCGGTTCGGCTCTGTTTGCGGCTCTCAGCTCGACTCAGAACTGCAAGAGGGTGGCGAGCTGAGAGCTCTCCTCTCCCTCTCTCTCTCTCTCTCTCTTTCTCTCTCTCTCTCTCTCTCTCTCTCTCTCTCTTTCTCTCTCTCTCTCTCTCTCTCTCTCACTCACTCTCACTCTCTCTTCTTGGCTACTCTTTTCTCTCACGACGCGAGAAACTCGATCCAATCTTCTCGAAGGGATCTATGTAGAACGCTCCGCTCATTTGTCTACCGTCTTTTTAAGCTGCATTTCGCGGCGCGAGGCGAGCTGCATCGCGCCGCATCGCGGTGCATCGGGCTGCTGCTGCTTCTTCTTCCATCGCTTCTCCACTCGGACAGAAACTCGAACTCCTCTGGCCAGCAAACAGAGCCAAAGGCGAACCGGATACGCTCGGTACGCGCCGACACGTATCAGTCTGGATCATCCAAGAGAGTTCGTGACCGACGCTGCCTTCGAAAGCTTTTCTTCCCAGCTTTCCCATTCCCCAGATCCGCATCTCCATGGAATGTCCAGTTATTACGATCCCCAAGAGGGAAAGCGGCCAGCGATCCCATCGTGCCCCGCTTCACAATCATACTTCAAATCGATGGTACACATACGGAACAGAGTAATACGAAATTCATACACAAAATTTGATGACGCAGGAAAACTGGAAATGTAGAAACTGACGAATTTTTTCGACATTTTATGAGTAAAATGAAACAAAAATGAGTAATTTAAAATGGTCACAAGATTAGAATAATACTGTTGTATTATTTTCAACCTATTAAGCATATTAGGATAGAAAATAAATTTCTGTTTTGTTCCAATTTAGGTAGAATAGATTCAGAAATAGAAATACTATAGTACACATATTTACCATTCTCACCATGTGTCATCGACCTTTCTAACGAACGTATAAACAGCGATTGATTAATCCAGCGCAACATCGTTCTCATCTCGCGAAAGATAAATGTGCAACGAATGCGAGGAACATTACTTTTTGGTTCTCGGAGATTGCTATTTGGCCCCGTCGTCGATCGGTTCCCATCGAACAAAAGCAATCGATAAAACGAAAGATCGGAAGCCGGGCATCCGGCTCGATCGCGGATCGCTGTTACACGATGAAAGAAGCGAAAAGAAGAAAACGATCTCGCGAAGGAGAAACCGCTACACAGTAGCGAAAGGGGCTGTTCGTTTCTGAATGGAAACACGTCTATACATCGCACGACGAAAGAAGTAGATATCGTTCCGTACGGCTGGGGAGTAGCGGCGAGAGCGACGACAGCTCCTCGATCATCGCAAACGCGAGCAGGTTTCTTGCATATGCTTGTCGGGATTCCTCGAGATATTTATCGGCTTTAATGTGGACAAGGGACCTTTCGTTGCTTGTCGCTTTCGCGGATCCGGCTCTGCCGAGTCAAACACCTTCCTCGTTTCCTCTGTTTCCGGAAACGAATCTTTCAACCACGGTCAAATTAGGGGAGGACGAATTAAGGGGAAAAAGTTTCTCCGGCCCTGGCAATATCGGACGAAACGCGTCATGTGACCGGACGGAAGCGTGGAGGGGAATGTAGAGTGGGTATATATATATATATATATATATATATATATATATAAAAATAACAAGAATCTGTCTATCCGATTTTTTTTAATAATATATACCCAACTTGAGTTATATATATATATTATTAAATATATATATTATTAAAAAAAATCGGATAGACAGATTCTTGTTATTTTTATAATGTAAAATAATCTTGGTTAGGTTACTTTTAGTGTTAAATAAAATTTTATTCGGTTTTACAAGAAAAACATTCATAGATTTTGTTTGAAATGTTCATAACGAGACACATCGTTAATATTGAATTGAATTTCTTCCGGTGAAAATTTCAATGGATTTGCAAAAATCGCAGAGTTGAGATTTTGCTCGATGCATTCGGCAACGCGAACACAGCGAGGAACAGGCAGAAACGTTCTGGCTGGATTCCCGTCGTTGCCCGAGGCAGGCAACAATGACATGCTGGCAAACTCAGCATCCGTACGTAACCTCACCGTCTCTTTTGCACTTGAGGATCTGCGAATCCACCTCTCTTCGTCTCTTTAGGCGAACTCTCGTATTTTTTGCGGACCCGCAATTACTTCTCTGGAACCGCCGCGCCGGGCCAAGTTCAGCCGCGGAAAACTTGCGATGACTTGCTTCGTGACTGTTGCTCCTTCAGATACGAATGAAGGGAATTTGATAAAAAAAAAGGCAATCGCAGTCGCCATTTTAGATTTGTATTAACGTGGAGAACGTCTTTGATAAATCTCCTTCCGATCGGGAGGATCCTTTAGACTAGGAACGAGTGTAATTTAGAGCTAATTTTCATGTTACAGTATTGTAATATTTTTAATTTACTATTATGAGGAATTATTCAAAAAATTAATTTCTTTGGCTAGATATTATTTTAAAAATGCCCAATAATTTTTATGAAATAGTGTGAAATAGTCAGCGTACCGTGAACCTAGTGTTAATTTAGTAATCTTAATAAAAAATTTGAGAAACAAATTTTCTGGCACAGTGAGTTGGTAATGGAGTCAACATACGTCCGCTATAAAATGACAAAAGATGGCAAACAGAGGGTCTCTTCGCACCCGCGAGGAGTCCGACATAAATCTCCGTTGTCGACGAGCGCCTAAGCGTCGGTTTCCGCAAAGGAGCACCGCTTGCGATTTCAGGAATCCCAGTGGAAAAATGTGAAAAAATCGGCGGTGCATGCAAGTGGCCGGTTTCGATTCGAGTTTCAAGATCGCGGCTGGCCTCACGATCCACCTCGCCGATTCACGCTTAGACCGATCGCAACAGGAACAATGGCCGTTTACAACCGGCCCGTGGAACGCGAGAGCGTCGTGTCGAGCCGCGATTACGGAAACGCTTTGTATTTTATATCGGCGCGTTGGAACGCAACCAGGAATCCGCCGCGATCGCGAATTCTAGAGAACCAATTACTCGTAACGGTCCGAATTCTGCTGCTTCCGATCCTCCTACAACCAAACAGTTGAACGAATCTGACCGGGGAAGTATGAACCTGTTCATTAAGATTTACGGAATTTATTAATTTACTAATTTATTAATGTAAAGATGCATTTATAGGAAATTTATTAAATTTGTCGTATATGATACGCCAGTCAAATGTGGCAGCGCGGCGCCATCACTCGGAGAACCTATACATATAGGTGTAAGAGTTGTATATAGTTTGTATAGGTTATGTTCTCAGTTAATAAAGTTCGTGACAACCGACACGATATCCAGGCTCGGTTGATTAAAAGTGATTAAATATATTCTTGTTATTTTTATAAAATAATCCAGAATAGTTTCGGTGCTCCGTGAATTTAGTGTTTAATTAAAACTGCCCCCGTTTCTGAACAAATTCATCCACACTGAACCTACCTAAATGTTTCTACGGTTTCGTATTCGATCATTTTTATCATGACTGAATACACAGTCTGAACGTTACTAAAAAATTAATGTACATTTTATCTTGATTTCTGGGTAGAGTCTGTATTTATCTAGAAAATTTAAAATGAAAAAATTGCAACCACAGGAAATTACAGAAAACATAGAGAACTTAAAAAGCACTGTATATGTACGTGCGTTTTTCTGTTAGCATGGAATAAAGAGTCGAGTTTCTCGAAAAGGAAAGTCTCGTTTAATTCCTGGGATCGCAAAGATCGGTTTTTGATCGCCGCCAGTTAGTTTTGTCGCAGAAAACGCGGCTCGCGGAGAGCGTATGCAAACCAGTTCTCCGGTTTCGCTTACTTTTTACGAGCAGCGAACGGGTTTATTTCTTCGTCCCGTTCTTATGTCTTCGATACATCCTGGAACCGCGTCGAAACGAGAAAAGCAGCCGCGCGAGGCTGGAAGCCCGTCGATATAATCGTAAAGATTAAATTAATTAAAGATCCGCCTTGCCGGAGGGATTGTTCCGCGGCGACGTAATGTTGGAGATCGAGCCAGAAATATCGAGACCCGCGTACTTACTTCGATATAGTCGACGATTTTTAACCGATCTCAGCTACTCTGGCCTTTGAGAACGAGGCGATCGTTAAACACAGAGAAACCTGGTGTTAACACTTTAGTTACCTGTGGCTATTTATAAGTTTGCAATGCTGGTGTTATTTTTGCAAAAACGGACACCAGTCTCTATTCTTATTTTTGGGAACAGAGGTGGCAAGGTTGCAGGAGTAAAATGGCGTCGGCGTCCTTATTTTTGGTAAATCGATGGTGTTATTTCTGCAAGATTAAAATTAAGATCATTGTATTTTTGTTTTTAGTAGATTGATGGCGTTATTCCTGCAAAAATTAAAATGAAGACAATGAAGACAAGTCTTCTTGTTGACTCCTATGATAACCACATTTTTCTTTTTGGTCCGTCGATGCTGTTATTTTTGACAAAAATTCTTTGGTGACAAAAATGAGTAAATGCAATTTATTAGAAAAATTACAGTAATTGAAGAATGTCGATTTCAGCTCGTTGAAATCATTAAGGATGCAGTTAATAATAGTACAAAAATTATAATAATTGAGGAATATCGATTCCAACTGAATTGATTAAAGATCCAATTTATGACTGTAGAAAAATTACAATGGAGAATATTGATTCCAACTTGTTAAAATCATTCAAGGCGCCATTAATAACAGTAGAAAAATTGCAATAATTGTAGAATATCGATCCCAACGTGTTGAAAGGATTAGAATGTAATTTACAACACTAGAAAAACGACAATAAAAGAAAGTTTTAGTAGAAAATTTTTATCTTGCATAAATATTGCCCAATTATAAGAAAACGAAGACAAGTACTAAACCGAACATAGAAAACTTGTATTTCAAAGTATTTTACTGACGCTCGTGCATCAGGCTTCCGGCAAAGGAGCAGACGGAGGATTGCGACTCGCGAAAAAAAGGACGGTGTCGTCGACACCGGTGAAACGTGAGACGCGGTCTCATATTTGCTTTCCACCGCCATCCTTAATGACGTTGTAGCGGTCGAAGACGACAATGAGATTATCACGAGATAGCCCCGGCCCGATGTCCGTTACGTTTCCCCGCCGCGCGATTAATCGGTCGTTCCTTTCCCCATTCTCGTCCCGCCGATTTCTTCCTCGATCCTCCTCGATCCAGAAGTCACTTAACCCTCGATCCTCCGCAATTGATCCCGCAGATTGATCGCGTAAAACTCTCTGGGAATAGCCCTGCTTTCGAGCGCGCGCGCGCGCCCCTTCGATCCCGCTTAATCGACTTGTTATTTCGAATTAAAAGTATACGAGCATGCAAATTGTTTCTCCACTGTTTTTATTCCCCTCTTTCGGTCACCGACGGTGATTGAAATCAGATTTCATTTTGCCCTCGCGGCGGGATATTCGAATTCATGGCGTTTATTGAATGTGTAATGACTGGTCGACAATTTTATTTATTTATTTATTTATTTATCAATTCGCTATTTTAAATGGGTTTTTACTGTCCAAAGTGTAATTGGTATTTCATTGGTAATTAATCGTAACGATAATTCATAATTACGGGCCACAGAAATTGAAACGATAGGAAGATATTTAGAAAATATCTTGACACACCTGATAATTTTTTTTCTATTCCAAACATTTGACCGGCGCCGGTAATTTTAGTGTCGGAGAAAATTTATTTAAACAGTCGCGATCGACGAGCTCTGTTTTACGGACGTTCGATCTCGCATGCGAATCGGCTCGAAATCCGCAAATCCGTCTGCCGGAGTTTCTGTGCCCGACGGATCGTCGATCGGTGTCTAAGATGGCTCTGCGGATTAACGATCCTGAAGAGGTCTACGACCTGCGTACAGGTCCCGGGACACTTCTCCTTTCTAAAACGCGTCGACGGATAATTCCCGCGCGCGAGATCCGCCGAGATAAAAGCGTGCAAATTCGTCGGTGCTCGTAAATAAGCAATAAAAAAGAGCGAATCAATAAAGCGCGTTGTTAAAGCCGCAATATAACGCCCACTTTCGGTGATTCGTGGATCCAGGTTTTCCACGCGTCTTCTTTCGCGTCCACGGTACGCCGAATTTTATCGGCGAGTCCTCGCCGCGATATACATACATACGAGCTTATACACGCAGCTGCCATAACGGCGCGCGGCGCGGCGAGGCTTTGTGAGCCTGGCGCGAGCACCGAGGTGTCTTCCCGTACTTTACGAGACAAGGAAATTAGTTAAATGTGTAATAATGCTCACCGGGGGGCACCAGGGTCGAGGATTTCTACCCCGCAGCCCCCGGGTCAGAATTCTTCTCTAGATTTTGATTCCCCTCTCCCCCTCTCTCTCTCTCTCTCTCTCTCTCTCTCTCTCTATCTCTCTCTATCTCTCTCTATCTCTCTGTTGAGTGTTTCGAGCTTTCGCTGCAACGTCGTATTGCAACGTCGCTGTCTCACTCGAAGTTTTTAAGCAAGCACCTGGGAATGCCGGGTGAGACCACACGCGGAGAACTGTCTCTGCTGTGCCGAGGAACACTGTGGATCCAAAGGATGCAGGAATTGAGTGGCAATTCTCTGTGATTGCTGGAATTGGGAGATTCGCTGGAAATGTTTGCCACGGAATTTATTCATTTTCATACTTGGCCGGCTGAAAGATTTTTGATAACGATCATACTATGGCAGAAAATATTTGAAAAATTTTCTTCGTGTGCCAGTCTTCTGTCAATAATTATTGCACCTACTGTCATATGTCTGGAAAGAAAAACAGGAGAGTACATGTATATTGAAAATGATGTACAACAAGCTACACAACGATTTATCAGAATAATAATTTATTGCAAGGGTTAATTCATTTTCCGGAGACTAAAGTGCCTGGGTTCCCTCAACAAGGTAACAAGAACACGTTTTTAGACGTCGCGTCGATACATCACCCGACTTTTCCTATAGAAGTTCGAGTGAATCATCTTGGACATTGTCGCGCCATTAGACGTTAAATCGCCTAATTAAACGTCACGCAGCGGACGTCGTAATTACCGAGAAAATGTAGCAGTACGGTAGCGAATGACCGATAGAGGGAGAGAGAGAGAGAGAGAGTGAAGAGAGGAGAAGGAGGGAGAGAGGGAGAGAGCGGGGCTGTGGTCGATTTTCTTATCAATTTAATCTGCGTAATAGCGCCGCCGCGATTTTTTCGGCAGCGCGCGTATGCCTCTGACCTATTAATAACGATGAAATATGTATCGTGCGTCGCGGGTAACGTTTAACGAGCAACAAGAAAAGTATTACCCGCGAAAGCAATAATTATGACGCACTGGTAATTAATTATTGCCGCCGTTCATCCACCGCGATCGATTATCGTTTGCGTTACGAATATACCGGTGTGCGTGTGTGTGTGTGTGTGTGTGTGTGTGTGTGTGTGTGTATGTGCGTGCGCACGCAATCTGGCGCACACGGGCCCTGGTCTCGATCGATATTAATTAGAAAAAGTATCTGGTACTGTTATTATCGGTAATTACGATCGGGTCAGAGGTGTGTGCCAACGTGTGCTTCGAGATCGACGTAAAACTTTTCTCGAGAAACTTGCACATCGTTTCCTTCGATTCGAACGACCGTCGATCCTCGTTTTGCTACCGTCTCTTATTCGCGATACTTTGTGCAATTTTCAGTCCTGGATCGAGCATAGGGCAACACCCTTTCGATCGAGCGCGTTTATTTTCTTTCTCACGCTATCGAACCGCTTCCTTTTTCTCGCGCTTCTCATTTCCGTAATTTAATTTTTTCACTCTCGCAGTCCGGTTCTCGAACTGCCGTAACACTCGCAGGATATTTGTTACACTGTTGCGGTGCTCGTTAGGGGTCGCATTATTCACGCACAATTGGTATTGCTTCATTAAAAAGGTTCTACTCGGTTGCACGATATACAGTAAAGCCTTGATCTAAGAAAACGTAGGTTCTACAAGAAACGAATATCCCTATAACAAATGCTGTGCTCAGAAAATTCTACAAAACACAAAAATTACAGTTGTTTTTAGAAATACCCCAACGCTTCTTTATGATCTAGACACCGATATGACATGATAATTATGGCAGTGACATAATGATAATAATTATGGCAAAGACATAATGATAATAATTATGGCAATGATATAATGATAATAATTATGCCAATGACATAATGATAATAATTATGGCAATGACATAATGATAATAATGATTGCAATTAACAACGCGTGTCTTTGAACGTCTTCTTGTTCTCCGAGCGTGTGCCTAAGAAATGATTTTTCTCCGGTTTTCGTAGGAAAGTCTAATGGCAGCGTAGAACGCGACCCACGCTGCAAAGCACGTTGACATTTCCCATTGGATTTACAAGTTTCCCAGCCGAGTTTACGCGAGGCGTGCCTCGTTCCGTGCGATATTTATCGCGTCGCGTAATTGAAACGTTCGTGCGCCGCCGAGCGATACCTGATCTAACCCGAATTCTTTTCTCTCTGTTACAGGTAAGCCGAAGGACCTCTGCAACGCGAAACGCGACGTTTCTTTCCTTGGTGTCACGGCAGGTGGACACTGTCGAGCGAGGCGCACAATATTCTCCTAATTGATCAACGTGAATACAATGGAAAATTGGTACAATCGATCCTGGATACTTCTTTCGGTCATTATTATGAACAAAATATTTTCTTGAGTTCAGAAATATTTTTTTTGTATCAGAATTTTAATGCCAGCTTCATAGAAATTAATAATACGTACATTAGTGTCCCAAAATTCCTTCAACTCCCTGAAATTGACGATTCTTGAGCTCATTCGAAGCAAAATTTTCCTTTTCCAAAATGTCCGCTGCGGGTTTGTTTAGGAGTTATTAACGAAAAACACGGACCAATCGGAACGCGACCTACACGCGTCTTGACAAAGATGGTCCGGCGCGCCAACAGTCGTCTTGATACGAGGACTTTCGTCATCGCAGATACGCGGAAACCGTCCGTGTTGATCCACACAACGTGACGTTCAGTCATAAAAACACTAGTGTAAACAGTACAGTAATTTTCGATATACTTACATACCGCGATGGGTCGGGACGGCTTGCGTCGTATTTCGGCTCTGCTGGCGCGCCGGACCATCTTTCCCTACACGCGTCTAGGTCGCGCTCTAATTGGTCCGTGTTTTTCGTTAATAACTCCTAAAGAAAACCGCGACGGACATTTTGGAAAATGAACGTGTCGCTTCGAATGACCTCAGGAACCGCTCATTTCACGGAGTTGAAGGAATTTTGGGACACCCTGTATACAGATTTATCGGATTCTGTTCGAAATCTCTCGTCTGACTCGACGTTATAGGGAGTTAATAATTTTTTAATAGCAACAGCATTTTCATGATTCTTTTAACCATCCTGGTAGCTGGACCACGTGCTTAATCTTCTTCTTTCAAAATCCACAGTGGCCCCATCATTCATCCCCTATTTTCTCTCGAAAAATTCACGTCGCATGTAAGGTAATCCGGGAAGTGTTCGGGAAACGTCGTCGTTATCCATAGAGCTAGCATCCTGGTTGTAACATAGAAATCGTGTACTTTTGACATCGGCCGCTCCGGATCGGTAAAAATCCTGGCAGATGCAGCCTCTAGATTATGTCGCGGCCGTCTCTAAATAATATCCGCGCGACGGGCAACCATATTTATCGAAATACCTCGGCTGGCGGCCCTGTACAATAGCGGAGTAAAGAGTAAATGATGTATTCTCGTGAGGAGGAACCGTGGCCGACCGGTAACGTTGCGCGGGTCACTGTCCGATATCTCATTCTCCAACGTATACGTTCTGGTACATGCGATTCTCTCCTTTCTCTCGCTCTCTCTCTCTCTCTCTCTACACTCGGACACCCAACAAACCCAGTACGGAGAGAGAGGAGAGAGAAGATTTGCAGATGGTATCGGTCGTATCGCTCCGTAGACAGAAGTGGCTCGTACACTGCCACTCAAAAGTATGTGGACAATATTCTTTCAGAATCACATGAATTCTATTCACTGATGTTCATTAGAAAATTCTCTTATTATTATTAACAACATTGGCACAGAGTAGACTAGTTAGGATCAGCACTGTGCACATTCAGAAAGAACAATATAGTCAAGAATGTATACAAATTAATTCGTGGCCATTTTTTCCATTAAGTTCTTGTTAATTCAGAAACAATATCAAGGTACGCTTAGGTCTGAGAAATAATACCCATCAAACGTTACTAAACATTAAAGAAAAATGAAAGAATTTGTACTGTTTTTTGCAAGCAATGGTATCTGTAATTTTTTTCTTATTATTCCTTTAGAAATGAAGGTGACCTTCAATTTTTTAAATGGAATTCTATGGAATTGGAATTCATTCGTATACGATACAATTGATCTTCAAGGTGACACAAGGTGAGAAATGGAATACGTCCGGTATCATGGGCTTGGCACTTACTTCTAGGCGAGAGTTAATTAAGGAAACGATAATTTTGAACTGGAGTGTATGTATACAGGCCGATATTGTTTAGCGATCACGCGAACGGAAAATCATCGAGTGACTGGACGCGTTGCGAGGGTCAGGATCGGCGGCTGCGATCGTATCGCTTTCGCGGACGGAGCAATTAACCGATCCGACGAGAGAGAACCAACGCGAATAGAATATTACCCGCAGCACGTACGTGTTTGTACATACGTATGTACAATCGTGTGCGTATACTCGAGCATCTCGACCGGTAATTAGAAGCACGTTCGACGGGTACCGTAACGCTGCTTTAAGACACCACCGTGTTATTGCAAATCATCCGACGGAGATTACGAGCGGGAGGCTTTCCGCGACCTGATCGATGTAAGTCGTCGAGAGAACGAACGGAATCACGTTCAACGGATTACGGTGTTTTGACACTTTGATTGCGATGCTTTGTGCTTCGAGAGAGTGTACGGGGCTTAGGGTTTGCTGCCAGAGAGTAAATAGAGTTTAATGCGAGAGTTTACCACTGAGTGATTCTTGATTCTCTGTGGGAGAGTTTGTATGGTTTTGTGGGCTGATTGTGAGTAGGTTTTTGTGCACGGTCGTTGTGGGTTTTCAACCCTTGCGCTCTCTTCAGGAAGCTTGGGTGTTGCACAATGATTATGTGACTGCACGGGAATGTTTGCGGCTGTTTCGTTATTTTATTTGTTTGATAAAGTATTGTATTTCAATCTTGAGCAGCAGGGTGAAATTTTAGTAATTGTTACACCGCCATCGACTCCGGGCAAAAATTAATTTCGGGGAAGAATTCCGACTTTTTCTGCTACAGTAACGCGCGGTTGTGTTCCAAGGTCCTACGCGGCAGGAAGAGGCTAGTCACCGGTAGCTAGGTGGCCAGTTAGCGGCCAAGTGTCGTGTTTGCGTTGGCTCGTCGTAAACCTGCCGAGAGAAGAGAGAGAAAGAGAGAGAAAGAGAGAGTCTTAGGTGGAGGAGGCTGCGCCCATCTTCTCACCCTTCCACCTTCTCTTCCTCTTCCGTCTCAGCCGTGTCGATTGAATATCGTCCTTCTGACAGCGGTCTTCGCCGCGTCTCGAATACCATTCACGTAAAATCAACCGGCGTGCGTGGTCGTGCCGCACCGTGGAAAATAATACGAGACTGTGGACTAGGCTAGAATTTACGAAACACGTTTGCGATGTTGGACACGGGGACAGGACGAGCCATTCGTCTTCGTTGCTGGACGATCGCTGAACCTTGCTGGAGAACAGTAGTGCATTGGAGGACTCGAAAACTGTGCCACAATTCTTTTACAAGTCAAAAAATATAATGACAGGTACTGTCAGCGGATCTGTATGCAATTTCTGTGGGCCGAAAAATAATTGTGGGAAAAATATTTTTTGCCTAGTAGGAGGTTCTTTGCAGTAATGGTGCAACGAAAACTGTGCCCCAATTCTTTTACAAGTCAAAACATATAATGACAGGTACTGTCATTGGATCTGTATGCAATTTTTGGTGGGCTGAAATATAATTGTGGGAAATATATATTTTGCCTAGCAGGAGGTTCCTTGCAGTAATGGTGCAACGAAAACTGTGCCACAATTCTTTTACAAGTCAAAAAATATAATGACAGGTACTGTCAGTGGATCTGTATGCAATTGTTGGTGGGCTGAAATATAATTGTGGACAAATATATTTTGCCCAGTAGGAGGTTCCTTGCAGTAATGGCGCAACGAAAACTGTGCCCCAATTCTTTTACAAGTCAAAAAATATAATGACAGGTACTGTCAGTGGAACTGAATGCAATTTTCGGTGGGCTGAAATACTAATTGTGGGGAAAATATATTTTGCCTAGTAGGAGGTTCCTTGCAGCAATGGTGCAACGAAACACGCTACAACATCTAGTAAAAATTGTTGAACAGCGTTGCGCGCTGGCCTCGGGAATTCAATGTTGTTAATTTCTCGCAGAGGAGCTGATGGATGCGGATTGCATTATTTTCATCGGGTACAATCGGGTAGTAAGAGTTTCGTCGACCTCCCGTTAAATTCTAGCTGTCTACGAGATTAATAGAGTCGACTGTATCCGCCTTTGTCGCGGGCCCCGTTTCTCTCGCTCGTTCATCGCGATTGCTTCTTTTTTCAATTGCTACCTCTGGCAACCGCCGATTACCACCCTACCCACGCGTGCCTCAAAGAGGAGCCACTAATGACTCCGCCGTTTATGAATACGGATTATTCGAGTGACGTCCCGGGAGAGAACGATAAAGGATTATCGCGCGAAGGGGCGCCCTTTTGTACGCTGGAAGGCGAGCGTGCACGAGCAACGGTACAAAAACCGCCCTGTCAGGCCCACCTTCCACCTCCGACTCTTAAAAAACCCTTCTGCCACCTCTATCCTCTCTGTTCCGAGATTCTTCTATTATTCTCTAGCTCATATTCTTCTTCCCAGCAAAACCCTTTATCTGTTTCGTTTCCCGAGAAATTCAATGCTGAAGCCAGAAGCAGATTTTTATGTTCAACAAATTTTCACTTTTTTAGTTTTAATCATATATGTGTGAAACCGTTATCCACGTATTCGTGACAATTTTCTGATTGAAATGATGCCAAACACGATACCATTTCGATCACAGTTGCCTGTGTAATCCACGATATAGTAGAGCCTCGATTATCCGAACCATCGGCGCATCATCATAATAGAACAGTTATGTAGCTGCTGTGATTGATTAAATTGATTTGTACAATAGTTCCTATTCCTATTTGAATAATGGAGAATGTAGATATCCTCGGTTCGGATAGTAGAGGTTCTGTATAGTATGCTCCGAATTGCGCCGCGTTGGAAATAATTGGAAATTACTTAGAAAGTGATTACAATATAATGAGTCAGTTTGCGGTTTGGGCGATGTAGTTGACGCGTCTCGCCACTTGGCACCGCAATTTTTCAAAGAAAATTTGCCGGGCCGGTAAGAAAATCCGTGAAGGTTTGTGTGGCCTTGTGGCGGAGTTCTTCAGCGACGGCCGTTCGTTCCGGCGCGGTCCAGCAGAACGCGAGAGGATACTTACGGGTCGGGGAAAAAAGCTGGCGGTCTCGTTTTTTCGTAGTCCGACCTTAATGATCTTTGCTTTTCCCCCATTACGAACGGCAGCGAGCGAGCGAGTCCGTAGAACCGGGTTTCTCTGTTTCCTCGGAGACGTATGATCCGGAAACCTTGTCCGCGTATGAATTTCAAATGTCCTCTATTATCAGGATCGCGATTCTCGGGGCGGCTTGTCTACTCGGGGCGGAAGTTAGGTTCGCAGCTAACGTCTTCGACGTCGACACTCTCGAACGAATCGGTCGGTTCATCGACTTTCATGAGTCCACGGTACCGTGACTTTCGAATACCGGATACTTTCCTACCCGGCGGAATGCGTCTGCGACCCGAGAATCGATCGGCAGACCCCAAAGAAAAACAGCCATCCGGTTTTTCTCACCTACTACTCGCCGCCGTGGTCCGAATCGTACCGAAACCTGTTTTCGGCGGTCTCGTTAATTATTCGCCTATGACGAATCCGTGCCGAGGGAGCTGTATGCAACAGGTTGCAACCACGAGAATATATAGTATATAGAGACACTGGATGACACTGTTGCCTCGGTGAAATCGTGATGTCCCTCGCGTCAAAATTATGGAGCACGTCCGGACCCGCGACTATAAATCCTCAACGGTGGTCCCGCTGATTAATTGCCCGCGACGATCGTCTGCGATCCGCTAAGGTATCGCGGCTAGACGCTACGTGTGAACGAGCCACGAGATTGGTACACAGCCCGAGTCGATGGAAAACCTGTTTCCTCGTCGCCGCGACACGATCCGGTGACTCCTTATGGTCGATTGAACGCCGTTTGCGACTCGATGGAAACACGAGAGGATAATACGAGCTGCGGGAATCAGATTGGAGGGAGCCTGTCGCTGGAAACTGAGCTTAACCCTTCGACGTGGCGCGATTTTGACGAATTTATGGCGATCGGAGCTGGGTCCGGTGAAACTCTTAGGTACAAATATTCTTCTAGTACATATTTTTTAACATGTTTCAAGATCAATGTTCAACCTTGTGTTGTGGGCTGAGTATAAATAGAATTTAGGTGGATTAAGACTCCTATTAATCCATGATGCACCCAGGTCCATTCCATGATCAAGAAAACAACCTACACAGCCCAGACCTCTCCTTTTGAAAAATAAACGAAATCCCACGGGTCTCGTAACTCCCACCGGAACAGCAAACGGGAGCGGGTGTTCTCGAAGGGGGTTCTGCGGGACGGTGCCCCATAAGCGTTACATAAGAGGGGTGGGGGGAGGAGGGACCCGGTTCAAGTCTCCGGTTCTTCCTCGTTTTCGTCTTGCTCTTCGCCTCGGTGGCCGGGTCTCTCGGCTCGCGTCGGGTACACGTCCCTGCCGGGTAAGGCGCGTCATAACTCAGAGACATCAGCGTTCCGTGATTACGAGTCATTAAGGGGCCGCGAACCGGTCGCTAGCAGCGTACCGCTTTGTGCGCGGCAGCGTGTTCGCTCCGTACACGTGTACATGAGAGAGGATATAGAGGTCGGGAGAGGAGAGAGAGAGAGAGCTTAGGTGTGCGCCAGCGCGGAGCGGATACGCGCCGCACCGAGCGCGAGCTGAGCGGAGACGAGACGAGCAACAAGCGAAATACGCACGCGCGCGCCGCTACACGCCCGTGGCTCGCGTGGCCCGCGGCTTAACTTTCGGCCAGGCCATTCAGTCGCTCTCAGACCGCGTCGCTCCTTAGGAGACTCATTTTTTAGCGAGGATCGCCGCGGGATGTCCTTCGGTCCTCTTTTCTCGGCGCTGCGCTGGCTGTCCTCTTCCGGCCGTGAGCCGAGCCGAACGGAGCCCGCGAGAGGATCCGTTTGTTTCCTCGAATTTTTTGAGGAGGGGCTGCCGCATCTGTTTCTCCAGCTTTTGTCACCTGGGGAGGAGTATGACATACGTGGATGTCGACTGTGAATCGATTCGAGAACTTCTGATAATCTACGTCGATCCTCCAAGCCAGAAACTGGGGTCTTCTCCGAGGATCTCTTGTTGTCACCTGGCGAAAACTGTAGCAATCACGAACACCCTCTGGGAATCGTTTAGGGACCTTCTGATGGCCTATAGTGGCTCCCAGCGTCAGAATATAAGGATTCTCATGAGACGTGTCCTG
Organism: Lasioglossum lativentre; assembly: GCA_916610255.1. Lineage (NCBI taxonomy): Eukaryota > Metazoa > Arthropoda > Insecta > Hymenoptera > Halictidae > Lasioglossum > Lasioglossum lativentre. The sequence continues at coordinate 23,782,208 of OU744355.1, forward strand.
TAGGGGACTAGTCTTTTGCAACAGGAGGATTCTGTATCTATTTCTACAGCTTCTGTCACTTGGGGAGGATCGTGACAAGCGTGAACATCGACTGGGAATCGTTCTGAGGTCTTTGATGATCGATACTGACCCTCAGCTCCAGAAGACACGAATTTTCATAAGGTTTCTATCTTGGAGTTTTTTGCAAGAAGTGGCAGCTACTCTTCAGTAGCGTTCATCGAAAGCGTTTCGAGATTCTCTGATGATCGATGTCGACTCTCGAAGCCAGAAAATGCGGATTTCCATTGGATCTTGGTCTTTTCCCTAGTCTCTTGCGACCAGAAGTAAGAGTACCTGTTTTTGTAACTTCTATTACCTAGGGAATCCTCTAACAGTGGACGTTGATCAGTTGTGTGTCGATTTAAACGTGTGTTGATCAATCCTCTGATGATCGAGCGCCTTTCTCGGTCCTGAATTCTGAAGTCCTGATACTTTTCAGATAATACCAGCATCTCGATAACGGAAGTGATCGTCTCCATCGCTGATTGTCTTTGTTTCTGTATTTGTGACAAGGAAATTCGTTTTGTTCAGGTACAAGAAAATTGATTTCGCGTCGAGGTTGTTTTGCCCCCGTAGCTCCCAGCGGCTACCTCGGCTATCAAGAAATAAAATCGTTTGGCAAGTACAATGTGTTACTCACGTTAACTCGCGGTCTTTCAATTCAGCCTCTCTACGCTTCTTTCCTTACCGGCTGTTGATTCGACACACGGGATTTTCTGGCTAATGGAGCAATCCGTAAAGTCGCGTGTAACACAGTTCGCGCGTCGCATCGCATCGCGTCGCGTCGCGTAGCGATGTGCTACTCGCAAGAAATATTTCCACTCGAGGCAAGAAACCTACGGGTACGCGGTGTCCTCGCTGGACGGAACCTAATGCTCGGCTTGCATGAGGCAAGCTGCGATAGTCTTCCTTCCTTCATTGTTCGGAGCTTCCCTCGAAGAAGCTCCAGCAACAAAGGTGCAGCAACTATTTATAATTAATTTAAAGATCGTCAGTCTTAAAAATTGTCACCATTTGAAGAAACCGAAGCGAACTATCTATGACCGGAACACGAATCAAAACTGACCCGGAGTGGCTCGGACTGGGGTCAAACGTGATCCATCTTTCGAATCGAGGCCGGTCACCGATCGAGACAGCCGAGAGCCATGTACACGTCGGAAAATTGTAATCGAGGAGCAAAAACGTCCCGGGTGACCATCGGTTACCGTGTTCAGATACAATTACCATCAAGGCCGTCGGAGGGGCTCTATTAAAGTTAGATCAGCGTTGGCGAGCTAGGTCTTGCTTGCTCGTAGCCCGGTTTCGTAATTTGTTTTCTGTTTCGCGAGCAAGAAGAGGCTGGCCGGCGCGCGTAACGCGCCGTGAAAATCGCGTGGTGCTTTGCTGGGGAGGCGCGGGGGTGGGCATCGCGAATAGGCACGGTCACGCAAAACGATCCCGGAGACCCCGAAGAAACGGCAAAGACGCGGACGAGGAGGATGAGGTCGAGGAGAGAAGGTAGAGAGAGAGAGAGAGAGAGAGAGAGAGAGAGAGAGAGAGAGAGAGAGAGAGAGAGAGAGAGAGGGAGAGAGAGAGAGAGAGAGGGAGGGAGGGAGGGAGGGAGGGAGCAGACTCTCGGTGTTCTCGCGAGGAGAGGTCGCCGCGGCGTGAAGGAACCGGGAACAGGCTGAGGGCCGAGAACAGCCGACAGGCCGCGTACACACGAACACCGTGAGTAATAGTAATAGCTTTTAAATTGTCCCTCGCTTTAATGGCAAATAATATCCGCGCTGTTTCGCCGTCCCTTTTTTACCCCCGTGGCCGGCCGAAGCTCGCCTCATTCCGCCTCGCTGCGAGGCGACGCTGCTGTCCACCGAGGACGAGCAGCCTCATTCTACTACGCGAGAACCAGGCCCCGAGGAGGACGCACCGCGACACGCGCGACTTTCGCCTCGCCCATTGCCCATAAACGCGAGGTCATCCGAGAACGAAGATTCGCGGTTTTTGCGAATTCCGCGGACGGATAAGAACGCGACACGGGGACTTTTATCCGACGCGGCCAGGGCGCACGCGCAAAAACCAGGTACCGGGGCGCTGGCTTTCGGTGCCCTTTGAGCGTTGCAAATGACTGCCAACAACGAGGACGAACCCGTTTTCTTTTGACCTCTTGGCTGCTGATTTATCGAGCATGCTCGATCGGGTGATGCTCGAAAAGTCACCCAGTTTCGCGTTGTAAACACTGCACTCGCAAGCTTGGGACAGTTGTGTGAAATTAGGTTCGTGCACGACAGGGTTTATTGCTGATTTTTGGAAAGATTGGTCGGGTAATCGTATGGCAATCAACGGAAGACGATTTTGCATGAAAAACTGAGTCGAAAATGTTGAATGTAGATTTCTGACAAGGGGCTTCGTTGTCGAAAAAAGTGAGTTCGAACTTCGAAGATGCCTTTGTTACGGCGCTGGCTCTGTCGAGTAATGTGTCTGACCACTGCTGACCGTATCTACTTCTAAAATTCTTGCGCTCGGCTGGTGAGTATTCGAAGTCTATTTTCTCTTAAATGGAGCCCGGTATAGAAAAATGTTATTCTACATTTTTCTGTTGGGTTTTGTTACATAGAATCTTCCTGTGTTCGTTATTTTTAAAATATTGCAATCCTTTTGTTATTATATGCAAAAATAAATGCATATATTACTGAACGATGGTATTCGATGAACTTCATGTTAGAAATTGCATTCCCATAGAATATTAAATTAATTCTTATTATTATCTCCAATTTTGCAGTAAAAAAAAATGTCCTGCATTAACAAACCTATTAATAAATGAAATTTAGAGTCTATCGATAAATGTGTGAGCTGTATCTGAACGAAGTCTATGACAATCTTTCATAAGAAACTAAATCGAATTCTTCAAGCCAATTTATTGCTTCCAAAGGAAATTAAACAATTAATTAAAACTTCCTCGCTGGTGTATCTTCAGCTTTTGAAAACCAGAAACAGACTGCGAGTGGGCAAAGCGCGAAGAAAACAAGAAACGGTCGAAGATTAAAGAAAAGCCTTGCGTGTCACCTCGGCCACAGACTCCGCAACACGAAATAAAGCAAAACGAAAGGGACAGAGAGAGCCTACCGGCTACCGGTCTCGAAAGGTGAAGCGGCCGAGCAAAACGAAGCATCGCGTTCTCGAATTCCTCGTGGGAGAGATTAAGATCGACCGGTCGAGAAAAGCCGAGGCGCGACGACGTATGCAGCGACTCCTTTTCGAGACGTACTGCCAGAACATATCCCGACCAGAGTAGACAGTGGGAGAAAGAAGTGGAACAAAGCGGAATCGAGAGGATGAGAGAAAAGAACAAGGGAAGAAAAGAAAAAAGACATCCCACGAGGTCGTCGCTCGTTAGTCTCAGATCGCCGAATGATGGTGCCCGGTCCATTAAACAAACAACAATTTAGGGTACTCGTAGCGAAATTATCGGAAAGCCTGCCGAGACTGCGTCGCCGCTGCGGCTCGAACCGCTCTGTAATTTCGGCCGAAACAATAAGCTCGCTTGCAAATAATTACGTGTGATCCACCACCGTCCTCCGTCCATTCCGGAGAACGCTTTACGACGAACGGGTCGCGTTACGCGCGCGCGAACAGCGGCTTTAATCGCCTCTTATCGTCCACCGAGCGACCGGTTCCCCGAAATCCTGGAATCGACGCAATTCCCCGCAACCACTGCTCAACCCTCGCCGACTACCAACCTCTTCGCCAATACTAATTACTGCAGTCCACGCTGTGCGCCCACGCAATGAGGGGCAGGTAGCTTCCCGACGAAATTTCTCTTCGTAAGTCCGATTGTGTTCTTCTTATTCAACAGCTTCAATAAACAATTCTTCTGTGAATCACAAAGAATAGTATGCATTTCTTCTAAAAATCTATATCATAAAATAATTCTCAGCCTTACAAAATTAATTTTTCTATTTGACAAAATCTGATATAATAGAACGAACCTTCTAGATTGCATTTAAAAAAAAAAGTTCATCTCGATGCGACTAATAGTTTCCAAGGTAAAAATTTCTAAGTGCATCATAACCCCCCCCCCCCCCCCATTTGTTGATGCTGCACTTCAAGTATCATTTTGATGAAGGGATGATTTCGAAAACCGTCTACGAAAACTGGTGGTCTGGCGCTGGTGTCTCCCTTATCGCGGTGCCCCGTCACGTAACGCGAGCGTACCCTCCTCGTACCCTTCTTATACTGTTCCCGTACCCGACTCGGTCGCAATAATTAGGCGTAGGTCTTTCGAGGGAGCGGCGATCCGCGGCCGCGATATTCCTGTCAGCGAAGAACAAACTGGCCCCGCGGAAAGTGGGCCTTGCGCGGTCGACTCTCGAGACAAACGGTCGATAGGCAATTAATCTCGGGTACCTCGTCCCTTTTTCTCCGGGGCTGCCGGCAGCGGCAGCTAAGCCCGACGACCGGCGACCGGCGCGACACCGAAGAAAAAGGCACCGATGAAAAATTCCGCGTGGTATCGCCGTCTCGCCTGTACCCGCCGACCAATTTCAGAGCGATATCTTAACCCGCCGGTGGCATTGCGCCGCTATAAATAATGTCCTTCGGCGAAACGCGACGATAGAACGCGGCCAACACTGTCTGTCGACTCCCGGGCACGGATTAAACGACGATCCTCTTCGTCCTCGCGATCCTTTAAAACTCGATCCTACCGCGTTGATTGCGCTCCTGCGTTTACCGAAAACCGGCACGCAGTCGTTTCATTAGCTTTTGCAATTTCCGACCTGGGATTTTGACCAAATTAGGGGAGATTTTCAGTCATCAAGAGGTTTTATGAGAACTTATGAATTTTTATCTCGCGAACGAATCGTTGGATCCGGTTGAAATTGTTTTATATTGATCTAGAATTTTTTTTACGTAAAATTCTATTTACAAAATTTACAAAATCGTTTCTACTGAAAATTTCCATTTTGAAAAATATACCAAGAGCCTTCTCGAAGATCGCAAACCAAAAGTAATACCAATGTGACCAACAAATCTCCAGATAAAAATCAGAATTCTCAATTAGACAAAACCATGTACCTCGAGGAACATCAATTTCGCGAGGAATACTTTGCAAAAAGCAAGGGCAAACTTTCACATGGCCGACGATTGCAAAATTGAAACTCGGTCGGCGTCCCGAGCGCGCGAGCGCCGCGAATCGAAAACCGATTTGTCTTCCGGTTAACGAGCAATTGAAAACCGTCGATCGTTTACGAATTAATTAAGATCGGTAGCGGACGAGAGGAGACGGGGGAGAGCAGGAGAGAGAGAGAGAGAGAGTGAAGAGACGAGGTGCAAGATCGAAAGCCACGGGGGCGAGAACGGATCGCATGCTCGAACAGGTGCGTCGTTCCACGATTCGGTGGATCTTACGCTCCCGAATCGAGCGTGTACGTGTACCGCCTACGGTGCCGGATTGTGGAACGATACCGCTGGTAACGACGGAGATCGAGTTCCCTCGATCGGCTCGGCTCCACTCCGCTCCACACCGCTCCACTCCGCTCCACACCGCTCCACTCCGCTCCGATCCGCTCGGCGATGAGCGGTTGCGTGCCTCGAGATCGCGCCGCGCCGCGCGAATTCGCAGGAGTTCATTTCGTCGGACCGCTCTCGGTCGTTAGCGAGAGGAGTAGGAAGGCGTTTCCGGTGAAATAAATTTGCAGTACGGCCGGTCTGACCTTGCACGAAACGCGCCGATTCGGGTTCCTGCTCGCAGCTCGCGTCGCTTCGCAGAGCGTTCTCGTTCGAACAAGCTGCCAAATGAGCGCGAAAATCGATTCTACATATACAGGCTGTTCGACTACGGGTGGGAGAAAATTTAAGGGGTGGTTCTCCATGATAATATAAATCGAAAATGAAGAATAAAAAAATTGCGATTCCGGCTTCGTTATTTAGTTATTAACCCATAGCACTCGAGTGGCGACTCTGCAGCGCCACTAAAAATTGCTGTATCATTATTCAAAATATTGTTTACGTTATTAAACATGTTTGTATCTAATCAATTACTAAACATCTAAGTATTCTATGAGGTATTATATCAATTTCGTATCTATCAAATTTGAAAAATCAGAGGGAATATCTAGGTCGGAAGAAATGTTTGACTTTCAAATTAAAATAGCTCCGAGGGCAAAGGGTGAACAATTAAAAATTCACCTAAAATGCTGCAACCCATAACTAAATAACGAAGTCGAAATCGCAATTTTTTTATTCTTCATTTTCGACTTATATTATCATGGAGAACCACCCCTTAAATTTTCTCCCACCCGTAGTCGAACACACTGTATAGAATATTCTACGAATTGAACGTATTAGGATGGAAAATAAATTTACATAGGATGCTTCCTCTCCCTACTCCTGGGTCCTCCTCACCAAAGTGGACTGTGGGGGGGGGGGGGGGTAGTTGGGGAATTTCAGTAAAGAATTTGCAAAGATTGAGAAGTTGGAAGTCGCAGGATTCTCTCATATTGTCCACTCTCTCGAAGAGGTCCGAAGCGACGCGATAGAATGCGAAAAATAAAAGTGGGAGGAGCGCATATAAATTAATATTCCCGACAAGTTTCAGAGGCTTTGTAACCGTTCCCCCGTTAATCTTCATTCAAAGCGTGTACGCAGCCGACGATGAAAGGTATCGCCTCGTCTGAACGGTTCGTCATGCAGCCACGGTCTGGCATCGCGTGTTTCATGACTGTCAATCGAACCGCAGTCAACCAACTCTCGCTCGTCCTGCGTCGATCATGAAATCTATAGTCGTCGCGTGGACGAATTATACTGCGGTGTTATCTCTCGCTGTCGCTCCACGATTCTACAAATCGATCTAAAGATAACATTAAAGCATTGAATATTCAATATTCTTCAAGAAAAGAAATGATTGTCAAAAAATTCTTCTAAAATTAATTTGATGTTGAAATTTCCCTCTAAAATTATTATAATAATACCCGTTGCTCGATGAAATTTTTATTTTGCATAGTGCTTACAGAAGCGAAGCAACTTTTATCTATCTGCCGTTTCCTGGAGAAAATGTTTATTGCGCGTAAAGGGCCGCAATCTATTTCCGCGTTACGGCGGTATAATTCTGCTGTCAACGCAGATTAAGTACTGCGCCACTACTCAGTTGGCATCTGACTGAAACAGCTAAAGAAGGGAGCAGATTGTACCGTTTTCAGTATCGCTGGCGTAAAATGTTTATTGCACATAAAAATTCGCGTTCTATCCACGGGACGCGGCAGCGTGGAGAACGCGCTCGGTGCAATAATGAGCGCGCGATCGTCAAGAAAAATGCGATCTGCAGGAATGCAAACCGGCAGTTGTTCCATCCAAAGAAAGAAAGAAAGAAAGAGAGATAGAGAGAGAGGTTTGTTCGAGAGGGGTAGCCGGTCGTTTCCGCGATGCGGCCGATTTGCATAAGCGGATCGGTAACGGGGCGACGGGGTAGCTCCGTCACGTATGTAGACTGCACACGGACCAGGTAGAGAAGGTAGAACGTGTGCTCGTGTATCGGTAAATTAGTGCGAGGGGTTCTGGCGGGTAGGGGCTCTCTTAGCCCGCGGCGAAGCTCACCGCGGTGGTACTCGTCGTGTCCCATACCACTAATCGATTTTACCGGGCGAAAGCGTGCCTCCGCGCTACGTCTAATTGGTAATTAAGCTTAGGTTTACGGCTCTCGAAAGCCAGGCTACCGTCGCGTCGCCACGGCCAGACGATACGAACCAGAAACTGTGGCGGAGAGGAAAAGAGATCCGAGTAAGAGAGGGGAAAAAGCAGGACAGAAACGGTGTGGAAGAAGAGAAGCGGACCACGGCGGCCAGAAAAACCGGCAAACGGCGAGAGAATGAAAGAAGGAGAGAGATTCCTCGGCGCGGGGACCCGAGACGTCGCAAAAAAGAGGTGTCTCCTACGACGTTCGAGTTAACTGCCGGATAATACGGACGCCGTTTAATTACGTCATGCCGCGTCATTGCGGGGTGAGGACGCCTACGTGATGTTGATCATCGTGGATCACCGATCGGAATCGCGGGGGAGTCGAAACTGGCGCGGGTTCGATCGAAATTGGGGTGAATCAGCTGTTGATATCTCGGAGGAAGATCGAATTGAGGGGAAAAGGTTACCCCTTCTCTGCCAATACCAAATCAGTCACGTGATATTGCGAAACATGCGCGACAGAGACGGAACGCGTCACATGACCGGCCCAGGGCGGAACGTGGGGGAATAGTGTCGTGGAAAGGGAAGGTAGAGTGGGGGACAAGTCTCAATCTAGCGACATTGGCTCACTACCAGTGGCTATTTCATATTGCATCATTTTCGAACAAAAGATAGTAGTAAACTAATGTAATTTTAGTATTGTCAATGAATTAAAATTTTCTTACTGTTCGAGGATTGTAAATAAAGGGTGTTTTTTTTAAGCCCGATAGAACTGTAAAGTAAAAAAAATAACACAAATAGTTAACTTTTGATGAAAAATCTTTTTTTTTGTTTGAAAGACCAATTCATGGCATTAAAATTTAAAAATGACTTCGGGCATATTCTGGCAGTCCAATTTTGGGTTACTTTTTCGAGCATTGTCGGCCGTTTCAATTGTTGCTGGTTTATCAGCATTGAATTTGTGACTTCGCGTAGCCCCTTACCCGTGTAAACCAAGATCTTCGCGCAAAAATTTCCACGTGGTGGACGGACAGCAGCCCAATTGCTGCGACCGACTACGAATCGATAAATTTGGATCCTCTTGCACACTTTCGTTTACAACAGCAATACATATTTGCTTCAGTACGCACAGTGTGATGACATGTTGGTGTTGTTGCATCATGCAGAGAATATGTGGTACGAAATTTATCCACAGTGCGACGGATGGCTTGTTCCGATGGACGATTATGTATGTACACCATAAAAATAACGAAGTCGTCTATAAGTCTCGCGAATCGGCGACCGATTTTCATAGTAAAGGATAATTCTCGACCGTTTCTCAAGCGTGAGTTTATTCATGATGATTTGCCAGACTATACTCAACCTAAATATTAACAAAAGCGGTCAGAAGGACAGCTTGTATTGACAGTTATCTATTGAAAATTCTATCTAAGCTAAAAAAAACACCCTTTATTTTACATTTTGCAAAGAACGTACGCCTAATTAAGCCTTCCCAAGCCAAATATGACTATAAAATCGAACGATGCCTGTAAAACGTAAGCCTGCGTATAAACTCTAGGGATGACTATAACGCCATGTAATAATGAGCAAAGCCAACTACGCCATGAAACGGAGACTATTTCTTGCCGTTGTATATGCCACTTTCGATACCCAGTCGGAAACAGCAAAATAGAGATGGAAACGTCATTCGAACGACTTGGGACAAGGCTCCAGGAGCCAGATATGCCTGGGGCAGCCTAATCCCTGGTAGACAAGCTCTCATAATCGGATTGGCTCATCTTGTATTCACCCGATTCATCCCATCAAAACAGACCAGACTTCCAGACACCGTCCCCAGCGCGACACGAAAGCGGAAGTTGTTCGTCTATCAACGCTCCTCTTCTAATCCTTTACGGACAGCTGACAAAAGGGAGCTAGTATCGATCAACTTTAATCGTTCTGTTACCGTCACGACGAATATTTTATTCACAACCATGACCTTTGAGAAACTGAGACATTTTTCTCATTCGAGTTGAGTCCTTTTAGCGACCTGTGCGAGTTTTAAAAAATTCTGCGCTGACACTGCTTAGGTAGCAAAGTCGGATCTCCGGACAGAATGACGTCTCGGCCGCAGGGACTGTTCACAAATGTGTTTCCTTCGAGCCCGCATCCGTCGCGAAGAAACCGCGCAAGAACCGTGCGTTTCAGGCTGGAGCCAAGCCGCGAGTCATCACGATTACCCCGAACCCGTCTTCTCGTCGCGTCGTTGTCCATCCTCCAACCTGGACCTCGGAGAGGAAAGGGCAAAGAGTATCGCTAGGGCGATCGCAGTCGGTGAAATTCCCCGAAATAATACAAAAATCTCGGTGGGTTTATTTGGGCGCGGAACCCGACCGCCGACGGACGCGCGGGTCTTGTGTACACGCCTTTATCTGGTTTACGCTCTGTCCCCCGGAGTACGTAGTGTACCTAAGGTTGTATACACACGTCGTCGGCTGGCTGGCTGACTGGCTGGCTACGTGTGCCCGGTTCATGTGGCCTGGCCGCAGGACTCACCGGTGGTGGAGAGTTACCTTCTCTTCCTGGCCTCCTCCTTCTTGCCTGCCGGCACGCTGATATATAGCGCGCATAAGAGATGTAGTCAGATCACGGTCCCCTTCATGACGCTGCTTCTACACCGGTGAACACGTTCTTTCCTACGATAAATCCTCAAGGAATGTAAAACCTCCGGGCCGGCGCACACACGGGGCTTGAAGAGAGCAGTCAGCGGAGGCGGGGACCCCCTTCTTGTCTTCCCCCGACTTTCCTAGTGTCCCGTGCTCCCAGTGGGCACCGCTGACGGATTCTGATCGGTGCACTCGTCCATGGCCGTCCAACTGTTTTCTAGAAGTGTTACCACGTTTCAAGCACAACCTGGATCTCCACATTCTCGATCATCAGATCTAGAAATCTCCTGTTGAACCAGGGTGATCAATCGACGCTTCCACCGCTTTCTCCTCTTTTCCCCGAAGCAGGAACCGGGGCGATACGATGGAAATGGCACCTTTCTCCGGCGTCACTGTATGCAAATCCGCGCGCGCGCGCGGCCCGATGATATTTCACAGAAACCGAGGTCGTGCATCTCGTGAATCTCTCGAGCCTCCCCTCGGACAAAAAAATGGAACGACCGATCGAGAGGATATCTCGCGACTCATCCTCCGTGTGCCGTACTCTTCTCCCCGTGGGAATCCTTTGTTACCTCGCCGCGCTACTCGCGTCAACACGGAACCGGGAACATCGTTAACCCGTGAAAACCAACTTGGCGCGCGTGGCCCTCGCGAGCTTTAAATTCCCTCAGCATCGGGCTCGATTAACCGCAGCGATCCTCTAATCACGGCCAGAAACCCGCCTCCGTAATTAATTTATGCGGCTAGCGCCTCACGATGCCCCCCCCCCCCCACCCCTCCCGGAGATCCGAGGAGTCGATAGTCGACGCGAAATGCCCTGAGACTGTGCCATTATCGATGCTGCTTTTCACCCAGGCTTTGTTATTCTGACGAGATATCCAGACGAGCAATTAACTTTGCAATAAATACGAGGCATCATGAAGCAAAGTCAATAATTTTTTGAAAATCGATTTTCCAGTCAAAAATTCGGAAAAAATTTTCAGTCATGTGTGCTGTCAGATAAAAAATTCGTGAATTTTTTCGTAATTTTCCAACAAGCAGAACAGGAGAAATAGAGAGAAATTCATGAAATCGTATTAACCCCATAACTACCCTTACGGTAGGGGTACAGACTGAAAACTTGTCGCAGAGAATTTTTAGAGGGGTCCGTGGGGGTCCGTGGGAGAAACGGGGGGACGAGTTATTCGGGAAAGGGGGCAATTAATACGTTTCACCGGCTCGCTTTCGCGCACAGATCAGCCACGGAAGATAAACGTCCACGTGAAAGTGGGCCGAGTGTTTATTGCCCGGCGTTTTTCGGCGGTCGGTTTTAGTTTTCGGTGACAGAAAGGAGTATCCAGTGTCCTGGCTCGGCGACTTGCATGGTCCCAAGGTTCGGCTCTCCCGGTGCATGCACACGGCGCATCGGCTTCGGCATCGGCGCGCACCGGTGCATGTGCATGTCGATGCTCGCCGGTAACACAGGAACTCCCGGGCCCAGGGTATCAATTTATGTGGTGCAACATTGTCGGAACCGGGGTCTCGGGACTCGGGTCCCAAAAACGTCCGAGGGGCCGAGGGGATGGGCCACAGGGAGAAACCCTGTATTCGAGGAGAGTGCCTTGTAAGACCGTGTTGGAGGTCAACGATAATTCAGGCAGGAGAATACCAGACCGGTTAACTTTCGAGCTGAAAGAACTCCGCTTAAAATTATACTCGTTCGATTCGAGCACGGCTCCCTCTATTCCTCTTCTTCTTATTCCGCTAGTGTCCCGCCGTACCCGCTGCTGCCTCTCTTCGTCTTCCTCTTCTTCGTTTTCGTACCTCCGCCTTTCTCGGCTACCTCTGTTCCTCTTTGCGCCAACCCTCCTCGCGTACAGATACGATTGGTATTGTCACATGATAGGTAAGGGAGAAATCAACCCCTATGATTCAATCCTTCCACGTAGGTCCTTGTAAATAGCAAACGATAAAACATATCAAAAAATTGGTGAAGTAAAAGTTGCGTCGTATCTTTGAGCACACAAAAATCCGTGCGAAAAATTTTTCGGGAGAATAAATTCTAAAAGAATTTTTTTTAAAATGTCATATTTTTGAAAAAAAATTTTACACAAATTTATGTGCTCGAAGATAAGATACAACTTTTACTCCGGATTAAAGGGTTGATTTCTCCCTTAGAGTAAAATACGAGCACGAACGAAATACTGCTAAATTATTAGATAGGCGTGATGAATACCTTGTGCAAAGTTTCATCAAAATCGGGGTTGGATGTTTTGGGAGTGTATGTTGAATAACTGGAGGGTGCAAATGATGGATGCGGGGTTGACATAGTCGAGAATCGGAGTCGACCAGTGATGTATGCGAGAGTAAAGTATGCTCCTCTCCCGGAGACTCAATTTGTCAACGAGGATACGCGGTTTTGTTCCACGAACCGGATTCCGTTTCGATGTACGCGCGACCGGGCAAAACACAGTCTCCTGCCACGGCACGCTTGCCCGATTATCGACCCCTCTATCCTCTTCCTTCCCTCTCCAGTGACCCACCATTTCCCCTTACCTGCAACAGCTCTCGACATCGTCGCGAAAATTGATTTTTTCAAGAAAAGTTGCCAACAAGTAGAGATTACGAGGTAAATAATAAATTAACTGGTCAATAATAATTTCCCCCATACCGTCTCTTGTACTTCCCCCTTACCATCCCGCGGGTGCACGAATCACTTAAATATCGATAACAATCATCTTGAAAGCGACTAGTCAATCGAGGCAGGGTTTCCCGAGGATGTCGCGCAACGTTCCGGGGGGAAGAGGACCGTTCTCGATGGCCGGTAGAAAGAGGGGGGGAACTGGCCGGACTGCTCGAAAATTTAAACAACGACACGGTGAACGAGGACGAAGGCGACGGACACGGGGATTCGCGATGAAGAGCACCAGTGTCGGCGGAGCCGGGCGCGCGGGTAGAGGGGGAACAGCCTCTTAGGGCGATTAAACAACTTAGGGGCCGCGGCCGGGCAAAGGCGCCGCCTCGTGGACGACGCTGGAATGATTAAATAAATTAGTTGCTCGACAAAGAAGGGCAGCAGCGGGATGACTGGATGGGATCCGTACGAGGGTAATCCCCGTTGAATTCCTCCTAATTATGCACGCTTTACCACCATGGCTACCAGGTCGGGGAGCAACCGAGAGAGACGGAGAGTGGCCAGGGAAGATGATCGCTCGGAAACGGGAGAAAGAGGAGGAACGGAACAAGGATAGTGGGAGCAAGAGCAACAGGACACGATCCTCCTCTCCTTCGGTATTTCTGTTCTCTTTCGAACTTCTCCCCGTCGCGTCGCGTCGCGTCCGTTCCAACTCCGCAGCCCGTTCTACAGCAAGAGGTGTGCTGCTGCAGTTTCTACCGTCGGCCGTTTTACTTACAAATTCAATAAGCATATATCATATTTAATGCACACCCTGAGCCGGGAATGTTTCGACCGCCCTGGACCACCTCTTCCTCTTCCATCGAACGATGCTTGCTGCGCTCCTCTTCCTCTATCTACCGGCCGCGGTCCGCGTGTTCTCGGAAGACAGCTCGCGGGGCCGATACGTACCCCACAAGAATTTCGTGCTCGAAAAACCGAACGATCGCGAGAAATCGATTCCTCGGACCGCGGGAAAGCCTCGCGAGATCGCACGCTGAAACACGGTTTACGAGCCGCTCGCCGGGACCTCACGCGTCGACGTCGGAACGAAATCCGCTTCCTTGCCGAGCCCAGGATGCAATGACCTCTTCGCCGATCCTGGGATTTAGTGCACTTGGCTTTCGTTCTGCTCTTGAAACATTTTTCAGCTAAGATGGTACGTTCAGACAGACCTTGCATCCTGAACAAGTGAAATCGACGTTGTTGGTAAATTTCTGTTTGGGATTTGAAAAGATTCTGTTCCTAACTCAAACTGTACCCCAACTCCAACTAGACCCTAACTTCCACTAGATCACACCAACATCTCCAAACCCGAAGAATCCCAACTCCATCCTAATCTACTACGGTATCGTACTCAGCATCCCCGCTATCGGAGGGGCCCATAGTCCCGGCTGGCCCGACTGGCATAACTCGGTATCTCGGTGCAGGGGAGCTGGGATCGCTCTTCCGAGGAGCGTGGCGTCCGAAAGAATATCGTAGACGCGTACAACCGGAGGTTATCTCCCGAGCACCGTGTTTTATTACCCCGGAACCAATTACACCCTTGCTCTCATTGTCAGTGTAGTCGTTCGGTGTGTCAGCCACCGGGACACCGTTAGTATTCTTCGGTGGCCCTTGCAGGGGTCTCCTTTCTACCGACACCTCCGTGTACGTGGTCGATATACACGGCTCTACACACGCGGTCAACATGCCGGTGTACATGCGCGAATGGACAGACAGTAGGGGGCACCATGGCGAACGAGACCACCTCTTCCTCCCTCTCCTCAAAGGAAACAGAGAGAGCGAGAGAGAGAGAGAGAGAGAGAGAGAGAGAGAGAGAGAGGGAGAGAGAGAGAGAGAGGGAGAGTGCGTTGGCTCGGCGGGACGGAGCGGAAAAGGGATACGCAGGATCGGGAAGGGAGAAAGGGACAGAAAGACACGACGCGCACGCACACAACAGAGGAGATCGTAATGCGTTACCCACGGCGGTCAGACGTTCGATAGAGAACGAGATAGCGGCACGTCGTACGGTGGGAGGCCACGTATCGGGACATATCTACTAATTAATTTATACAGGCTCGTTCGAGCGGCTCGCACTAATAGAAACAGCGACCACGAAAAAAGAGGAGGGGACAAAGTGGACTCGGTCTATCCCCCCTCCGCGCCACCAAAAAGGCAAGAAATTCATTTAATTTGCATTCGAGATTCGGCCGGACACGCTCGAGGTACTCCCAGATTGGCAGGGAACGAGTTAAATCAATGTTGATAGTCGAATAATTTTTTCCCCATAGTGTACAATTCAAAACCGTGACCTGACAGTGTGGACAAAGATTTAGACAACGGAACCCTCGATATATTCACTCGTTCATCGACACTAATATTCCGTTGATCTCCCCATCGGAGCCATACGATTGAACGCGCAAAAGAGGGGTCCGGATTTTTGATACGCCGCCGTACTAGAGCCGCCGCTCTCGTTCGCGAACGGCAAATCGACGAAAAGGGCGTTAATATTATTTATAACGATAATTAAGAGCAGCCACGGGCGATACTGGGGACGGGGTTCGGCTGGTTGTGCGTGTGTCCGACGGTGCCCCGCGCCACGGGAGACCATAAAATATCTTTAATGCCTTTCCGATTCAAATTTGGCCCTTAATGGCTGTAATAGTCATCGGTGTGCCCGACGACGAGCGAGTCGAATCGCTTGCACCTGTACCATGGGATGCGGACGACGACGACGGGGCTCTTTGGCGAGCGTGGGTGCATCTTCCCGATCTGCCTGGCTGCATCTGCAGATTGAGACCTCTGAATTTCGCGGTGCAGTGTATACCCTATTCGCCAATCCACTTTTCTGATCTCCCGCGATTTCACCCCCAATTGCTAGACCCTTCGCGTTGGGATTAAAACCATGATAAAAAATGAAAGTATTATTGTTGGATGTTAGAAGGATCCCAATGACAATCGTCCATTTATTATATAATTATATATAATTTATTTATCATATTTTTCTCTTTATTTAATATCACTGTATCAAGAATAATCTGAATTTGCTCGAATCGATGGGAAAAAGTTTACCCCCACTCTGCCAGTTCCGGATCAGTCACGTGACCGGCGGAAGCGTGGGGGAATAGCGTCGCAGAACGGGAAGGTAGAGCGGGGAGATCGTAGAGCCTCGGTCTTGCTCAGAATATTGCTCGGAGCTGCCCTGGGCTAGAAACTGATCAGCAGGTGATTAGCGGCGAAGTGATTAGTCTTTCCCGGAGCCTAGCCGGTAAAGACGCGAGTTGGCGGCGACAACGGGAGAAAAAAATGGCGTACACGCGGACAAGTACTACACGGGACGGTGAGAAGCAAGACATAATCCGGAACGACTCGGAGTCATGATCGACCCGGCGGAATCGAAGGTTCTTGTCGGACGGCGTTCCTCCGCGTACAATTTCAAGGACACTCGACACCCTGGAATCCAGAACCCGTGGAACCGCGCACTCGCGCTCTTGTCGCCGGACTTTTTCGCTCGGACGACCGTGTGTGCGCGCGCGCCCCGTAGGAAACTGTAAAACGATTACATGGCAAAAACCACCAGCAGACGACTACGACGACAACGACGAGGACGACGACTATGTGTGTACGTACCCGCGTACCGATCATTTAAATCGTTGCGTAATCCGTGATCGCGTTCCACGCGCAAAGATCCCGTGGATTTAGCGTCGCGTGCCCCGGGACGCGTTTTTCACTTTCGACACCTTATTTAGGCGAACGGGATCTCGATTTGTCTTGCTAATTGGTCTTAGGCTCGCGACGTTGCTGGGTTTTTATTCAGGTCGTTGCTGATGATTTATGCGGATTCTAGAAAATATTTAGAGTCGTTTAAAGATAATAAAAATTTCTTCACCAGACATTTACAAATTTCTTTCACCCTTTAACACTAACCCTACCCATTACCGGTCAAATAACCGTTTTCAGATTTCGTATTTACAATTATTGTATTTATAAAGATTCTTCCATTAGAAGTGATTCTACACGATTCTATATTTAAGCACACGTTATAATAATAATCGCACAAAATCCAAATAAATTCGATTGTGTCATTTTTATATAGCAATGCATAGTAGCCATTTTTAGTGCTTGGTAAGTTTAATGTTAATAATGTTCATAAGCTGAGAAATTGGTGCTTTCAAATTTTTCAAATCTGTCTACTTCTTTAAATCCCACTTATTTTCAATTAATTAGAAAGTATTCGAAGATGTGCATATGAATGACTCTAGCCCGGACAACATATTCCGCAAGGATTCGTCGAACTCCTAAAATAGAGTTCGCTTGTTCCCTTAATTATCGGCGAAGCAGCGAGAAATATACGAGACGCGTTCCCGGTACGATATATTCTTTCACAAGCGAACTGCCGTGCGCGATAAATACGTCGGATCCGAGGATTCTCGCGTTACCCTCGCGATAAAACGAAAATAAGAGAGGAAAGAACCGAAAGAAAGAGGGTTGGACGAAGGAAGGAAGGAAGGAAGGAAGGAAGGAAGGAAGGGCACCGATGGTCCCTTCGAAAAAATATAGTCTCCGCGAATACAGATCTAATAACTTGTTCGCTCACGTGGCGCGAAAGAAACTTTCCAAAGCGATTTACGGGGAAATTTACCGGTATGTCGGGCACCGCTGCATAATTCATGGCGCCCTGGGTGCCGACCCCATCCATTCGGACTGCGACTTCACCGAGGACCAGTTCGCAGAAGGCGTCGTCGGGAGAAAGTCTCAGCAGTTTCTGCCCTGCGACGCGGTCCTTCCCGAGCCCTTCGATCCCGATGACACTTTCTGGGGGCGTATTCCTTCTTTGATAGCTAGCCTTTTTTAAATTTCGATGGGAATTTTAATTTTCCTGTAGCTAATTCGTTCTGATCGAATATTTTTTGGGATAGACAAATAGTACCCCAAACGAGAAATTGGCGCCTCTTCAGTGAAGTCAGACGGCACCCTCGATCCAGGTTCTGTTTGCGCAACAGCCGCCGACATCGACACATAGTGAGAGCAATCAGGCAGATATGGAACGGCGGATTTTCCGTGGTGGACCTAGAGCTGCGACGCGGAAGATAGATGCATTCGAAAGTGGGCGGATGAGCGACACTGCTTTCAATAAGGCAAGAACACGGCTCTGCAAACCGCAAGTCATGTTGCTTCATTACGCCGCCCCACGTGAGAGTAAGATGAGACTTCGAAACTAACCTAAGCCGCTCTGATGGGACCCGCCTCGTGCGTAGCCGGCCCCGATAGAACTCTAAGGCCACGTAGCAGTTCCCTGGTCGACTCTCTCTCTCTCTCTCTCTCTCTCTCTCTCTCTCTCTCTCTCTCTCTCTCTCTCTCTCTCTCTCTCTCTCTCTCTCTCTCTCTCTCTCTCTCTCTCTCTCTCTCTCTCTCTCTCTCTCTCTCTCTCTCTCTCTCTCTCTCTCTCTCTCTCTCTCTCTGTTTCTCTTCCTCGTTCGGCGAGAAGCAAGAAACACCGTCGGATATTCCACGGTCGCGCAGTAAATTCTTGCCGGGATTGCATTTACCTGTAGCATGCCGTAACGATCGTTAATTAAAGCCCGCGAATTTTTAACCCCAGCCCCCTAACCGAAGTTGCGTAATCCACCTACGCGCTAGCGCGCTCCTCGGACATCGAGTTATGGGTTTACTGATTCGGTTCCGACCGAGCAGCTAGACCGTATTTAGAAAACCATTCACGAAGCGGTACACGATCGGTCATTACGTCGGACAAAGTCGGCTTTTCAGCCGCCATCTTGCGGTTTCGAACCGGATAACAAATACTGGCCGATTCTGCGTGGGAAATTGAAGCGAGAAGATGTCTTCAGATTTTTTTCGTACGTCGCCCCGTTTTTGAGAAAAATGAGCTCAAAGATTAGATCTAGCTGGTCATGGCTGACCGTATCCACTTAGCATATATGGACGTCGATTTTATCGGAAACGGGACCCGGTAGGAAAAAAGTTTATTCCACGGTCTCGACTCGGGTTTTCATGTAGAATTTCGTTGGTTGTTGGTTTCGTCAGGATCTGCAATTTCTTTTTGTTACGCTGTTCGCTGGGATCTCTCTTTTTACAGAAACGGGGTTTCTACTTTGTAGATCGGTACTCTCGAGAGTAGAATCGAGCAATCGCTCAAGACAAGCCGACGGCAGTTCCCCCGAGTTAGATGAGTTAGAATCGTACGGCGGTTACGACACAAGCCGCGCACAGCTAATTGGAATTTAGTGATCGTAAGTCGCGGCTGCGACGCGCGGAACACCGGTGACCCCATGGAATCGCAATTCCTCGATTTCCACGTCGCTTCTCCATTGGGATTGGTCGGTGCGTGTAAGGCTTTTTGAAAGTTTTCCCCGTGATGAATGTCACAAACGCGCGGAGAGCGGGAAAGACAGAGAGAGACAGAGAGAGAGAGAGAGAGAGACAGAGAGAGAGAGAGAGAGAGGACCTATTTACCCTAACGATGCGTTTACTGGCACTTATACGAGCCACCGAGAATCTTTATGCGTTTATGGAAGGTGCAAGAAAACGTGTCCATTAACCAAGATTAATATCATTAATTTTCACATGAAGAAATCTTACAGGCTACATGCACTCTTTCTTTGTGTGTTTTACTATCATGCACACCAGATCACGATGAAATTTTAATAAATCGTCCGGATCATCTGCGAGTGGTATAAATTCACTGCGGATTTTAGGGACAAAAATAGAATTATTGAATTTGAGGACACTAAAATGTGTCATGTTGATTTATCCTTCTGCAGGCTACAAATCTTGATAAAATTTTTAACAACCGCTTGGAGGTCAATAGTAAATAGATTGTATTAATTGTAACAAACCAGAGTAAACTAAAAATGTCCTTTCTTGACGCTCCGATGGCGGTGCCCGGGTCTATCTTGACCCAGAGTACTACAATCGTCATTTAATCAGTCAATTCCATTTAATTCATTTCATTTAATTAAGACAGTAAAAAAATTTCTATTGAATTTGAATTCGCGAATTGTAAATAGAACGTGACGTATCCAGAAGAGAAAAAATATGGCGGTGGAGCGCGCCGAAGGAGAGAGGTCAGATGCAACATTTCAGGGTACGGTGCCGCGATGTATCATCGAACGGTGGATTAACTTTCAAATTCGATGCCGATCAGGGGCCCCGGCCGATTCCGTGCGGGAATTCGCGAATACGGGATTTAGGGTGCTGCACCTCCGGGCGGCGGGGATATTCTCCGTTGCGTTGCGTTGGTTGGACGTATATATACGTGCTCGGCTCTCTGGTACGGTCAGTCGCGACCAGCCGACGCGACGATAGCAATCTACATCCTTAATTCCGCAGGTTGTCGTGGCCGTGCCGGATCGTAAAGTCGAAACGTCAAAACGCACACCGGTCGACCGGTGCACGCCCACCCACGTACGATCGCTCACGTACACGGAAGCACATACTCGCACTATGCAGCCTGTTCCCCATTCCCTTCTCTCTCTCTCTCTCTCTCTCTCTCTCGCTCCTCTCTCCTTTGAGGTTCCTTTTCTCTGTCTCGTTTCTTCTTCTTCGTCTCGTGTCATCGATCTCGCCAAGAAAGAAAAACCACGCGAAACTCGGCGGCTCGATCGCCTCGATCGACGATCACCGTTAATTCGATCCGGGTACGCCTGTTAAAGAGGAAGTTCGACTTCTTTAACGTGAAATTTATGACGACCAGCGCCCGCGTATCTTGATGTCGCTGCGACAAACGTATCTCGAGCGAATAACTTGCACGCGACTGCAGACGTAGCGGTAAGCTAACATAGATTCCAGACTTTCAGTGTTTCCTTTAGAATAATTATGGGAACAGCAAAAATTGAGTAACTGCATGTTAGTTAGTAAGCCAACATGTATAAATTCAATTTACATCCGGGTAAATTCTGCATTCGATGCACTCTTATTTAACCCTTGCAAAGAGAATATTAATCCTACATTATAAAATACTAATCTAAAGTATAGGTACTGACAAATTTTTCAGAATCTTCTGTTCCTCCGTCCGATCCACAGCACACTATTATTTACTCACGCGGATACGTACGAATGGATTTGCCTGTCTTCCGAAGCCTCTTTTCATCCTAACCATTCACGATAAAACCGACGTGACAATCGCAGAACTGTTTTGATCGTGGTCGGAGTAACTTCTTCTCCGTCGCTGTCACGATTTCGGAAAGCGTGTTGCGCAGCGTTTTGTGTGCTTCACAATTATTAAGACGTATTCGCGTAAATAGCAGTGTCCTGTGGATCCGACGGATGAACAGAAGATTTTGAAAAATTTGTAAGTACCTATACTTTACATTAGCATCTCGGAAATTAAGCCGACCGACACGAATGTTCAAAGGAAAAAGTTGTATAAAATGTTGAGTTCTATGACATATCCAAAAATCAGCGTCGCACATCGAAAGGTTCACCAAATTTCGTTTGTCTCATATCTGTTGATGTAAAAACAAACTTTAACAACTATTTTCTTTGGTATAAACAATTTTGCGGCAAGTTGATTTTACAAACGTCCACCGATCCAGAGGTGTAGATTCACCCCTAAAACGGATATCATTACTTTTTATACACCCTGTACATTCCTCAGAGTTGACTCATTTTCTTTTCTTAGATCGTGTAGAATTCATCTTATCAAATGTATTTTTTGAAAAAATTATAAGTGGTCGATAAAGAATTACGAACATTATAGGTGCAACAGAATTTGTCGAGGTACAAGTGTAACCATTGGAAACAGCTTTATTTATAAACAGAAAATAAATAAATCATTTTCTGCTCCATTTTAAAATTATTTTTTAATCACATAGAAAACACTGTACGACGAGGGATCTGTTTGGTCGAACGAAGACGTTCCAAAAAGTGGAGGGATAATTTATATAGCAGGAAAAAAGAATAACGCCGAAACAAGACGGTGGAATGAAGGAAGCGAGAGAGGATCGGCGATCGCGTAATCGAGGGGATCGGGATTCCCTAATAATTGAAACGGATCGCAAGAAACGGGAACGCAGGAAACGAGGTGTAAACGGAAAAAGAAGTTGATAGAATGTAATTTCCGCGGGTAATAGTGCGCGCAAGTAATTCGTTCTCTTCGACCGGATCTCGCTCTCTCACGGTCCAAGATCGTTTTTTGCAATCTGGCAAAAATCGATCCGCAACCCGGGATCAACGAGTCGCGCCGATGTTGACTCGCCCGAAATTTGACAGAGCCGAGTAATTGACGCGACCCACTGCAAGACTATTGTATTCATTTTCGCGATAATTACGGAAAAACTTTATTCGCGTTCACGGGACATTTTCAGAAAAATATTTGTCAAGATATTCTTGTAAGATCCGATCTTCTCCGTTTTATCAAACAGAGAAAAAAAAGAAACAAAAAATACTCTCGTATTTTACAGGGATCATACTCGAAAATCCAAAAGACAATCATGAAATTCCATTTCCCAGCACCTCGAAGTAATTAGATGAAATTGCACCTGTTCACTTTTGTTCGAATAACATGCATCAAATCCGCAGTCCGCCGATAACTGATTGACCGCGGGTCTGGCACTACGAATTCCCGATTTTTGCGGAATGAGCGATGCATCGTCGGCCAGAAATGGTAAAGATGGAACGCCGGAGCCGGTGGAGAGGGATGGCACGGTGCAGTAAAGAGGCTGCATCGATGAAAAACTGGGGCTGACATGTTAACGGGCAACAAGAAGCCGACTTTATTGGCCGTAAACGCGGCAATCTCTAAGCCGGTCTTATCCTAGTCTGGCCTGATGCAGTCCCGCGACCGACAGAGCAAAATCTCTTCTCTCGGTTCTTCAGCGTCTTTTCCCGGCTGATGCACCCATTTTTTTTTCTCCGCCCCGGCTCGGAAGTGCAGTTTTCTTTCGGTGCACGGGAACGCGCGTGTTCGTCCGCCGCGCCGCGCCGCGCCGCGCCGAGGCAAAAATGACGGATGCAGGATCGGAATAAGGTAGAACCGGGGCCCCGCGCCCGGTAGCTTAATCGCTTTGTCCTTAATTAGGGACGTGTCGGCGTCGCGCGCACGCTTAGGCCACCGCTCTGCAAAGTGAATCCCTCATTAAGGAAATTCCTGTACGTTCGTCAGAAGAGGGGTTACCGGGGTAATTATAGCGAGTCGCGACAGACGATGCCAGGACGAGCGGAATATCGCTGCCAACCGACGGCATTAATCTTCCGGATAGTTATCCCGGCTACGAATGCAAGATATTAATGGCGCTGAAGATATCAGCGTGCTCGGACGGGATTGAAACTTATACGACGGAATTACCGGACGGATACCCGCTGGAGATTATTACCCGGGAATACTTTCTGCCCGGAAAACTCACGATCACGCCCCACGTTCCCTTCGTTTCACGACCTACCATGTTTTTTCGACAGGCCGGAGTCATTTCGCGAGCATCAAAGAGCTAGACCGCTTCGGAGGCAACTTCCGGAATTTTTATTGGAAAAGTGGGGAGTGGCGATCGGACGATTCTCTTTGGGGATTTCTTGTACAATCTTTGCAGATTGTGATAGTATTTTTCGTTTTTTCTTGTTTGATCAAATAGAGAAGTTATGGCGGTGGTTACCTGATCTTAATGTAATTTGTTCGATGCGGTTGAAGTTTTGAGGATGTAGGCTATTTTACGGGATTTGTAAAGATGTCACTGCATGGTGGAAACTTATTTTAGAAACATAGAAACCGTTTGAGGAAACGGTTCATAAATAGCATCCAGAAGTACAAGTATGTAAATGGTGGGTCGTATCATAAATATGCACGATGATATTCATTAAGACGCGGCTGTTTAATTAATTGGCAGTGGTACAGCCGGTCTTAGGTTCGTTGTGATCCAATATCGCAAACTCTGTATCGAACTTGACATCTTTCAGCAGTTAAGATAAAAAGTTATTAGCTATTAGTGTCGGAAATAATAAAACAAGCGATCTCGAAGGATGAGCCCGTCAAATATTTAAATAGAAAATGCTAGATAAAAGTTTGAATAATTAAAATCGACTAATTACACTTTATCGCTCACTAAATCCGTCGAGCAGTGAATCGAACAACATGATATTTCTCCGATTTCATTTTTCTGGATCAGAAATTCTCAGAAACTCTGAACCACAGTAATCCTCGTGTAATCGATTAACTCGAATTATCACTCGGACAGGAGCTGAGGGAAACTATGTTTTGCTTGCGTCAAACAAGGAAATTGCCTCTCGCGACCCGATCGATACGCATCGCGCGAGCTATTATTATTTCAAATTGGAGCGGCGGCACTTTGGAAACCAGTTTGAATTTCTCAATCGAGGCCGGCGAGACTTGCTTCGAGGCGAGATCTGTCTGTATCAAGTAGGCCGCGCGCGACGAGGTGCCATTTTCCCATCGGTCAAAGTTTCCCTCCTCTATCAAGGAAACGTATGTATGTAAGCGCGCCTTTAACGGTAGAACGAGTCTCCGGGATCACGGACTTAATTAAAATTTAACGGATGCCTGGTGCTAACTGTATTTATGGAGCTCCTCTACGAGAGCCTGATCCTCGGAGCGTCCCGCAGGAATGCGCGATTCCCTTCGAACGAGAGCGACGAAGATGGAGAAAGGTCGTGCGAAACAAACGCTGCGCTGTCCAACACCTGTTTTACCTGTTGGATTCGATCCCACAAATTCTCACGTTTCCAGGAACTGTTGATTAAATAATTGTTGAAAAAATTAATATTAATTGTACGTCTATATTTTATTTAATATAGTCTACAGCAGCATACATGACTCCCACTATCAACTATTTCAAATTGCCCCTACCGTGCTTTGCGTCACGTGACTTCAAGGATACGGCCTCCTATGCCCCCACTCCTAGTCTCTCCTTCCTCCCCCTACACTCCACAGGAGCTTGGTAAGGAGGACCTAGTAGTAGGGAGAGTAATACAATAAATGTATTTTTCTTTAGGAAATTAGCAAAGTCGATTTTTATTAAAATCTGTTTGAAATATTCTGAATCTAGAACCACGAAAAAATTATCCAAAAATACGAACGCTATGGGAACAGATAAAATCCGAAACAGTGGCGACAGGAATATATCCTCCAAGTATGTATTCAGGTTTCGGGAGCAAGCTCTCCCACGCGATCCCGAGCCGGAAACTCGGGCACCGTTTTTCGGCCGGTTGACAAACGGAATCGCGAATCGGTCCGCAGCATCGATCATTCGTCGTTCGCCGCGTTATCGTCCGGTCGGGGTCCCCGGACAAATTCGTTCTTAATTAAGTCGTCGCTGGTTGTAGAGGCGTCAGCGTCTCTCCGGGTTCCCTCCTACGGAGGACACCTTTCCTCACGACGACAAACGAAAGTGGAATCGAACCCTGAACGAACGAATGAAGGAGCCGGTGGCCGCGACCGAACGTCGAAGAGAATAAAAAGGAGATCGAAGACGAAACACCACCAATGTTCGAATCGGAAGAAAAATAGAACGAGACCGCGAAGAGTGCGAGAGAAAGAAGGAGAAGGAGAAGGAGAAGGAGAAGAAGAAGGAAAAGGAGAAGGAGTGGCTCGAACGATGCTCCACCGAGAGGACCTAATCAGCGCGCTAATGCACCGATCCGTCATGTCGCGAACCGGCCGCACGAGATAAACCCGCATCAACCGCTTATACACGCCTCGCTTCCAGGATCCAACGAGAACGAGATCCTGAAGAGGACCGGTATACCCGAGGAGGCCGATTCCTCTCGCGACAGGTGCTCGACGGGAGTGGCTCTCTCGTCCTTGCGCAAACATGCCGCTCTCTGGGACACGCACGAATTTCCGAACCCGGCCAAGGTGTCGCACCCCGAAAAAGCAAATACGGGACGCTTCGAGAATGCCCTCGAGCCGTACCCACAGGAAGAGGTGACATTTGTTGGCTCTTCGAAAATTGTTATCCAAAGATCCTAATACGTTAACCGAAGGATTCTTTTATTGTAGCCAGCGTCGCCAGAGTAAAACTTGTCCCTCCACTCCATCTTACCCTTCCACGACGCTATTCCCCCACGCTTCCGCCCGGTCACGTGACTAACCCGGTACTGGCAGAAAGAGAGGGGGTAACTCCTTCCCCTCAATTCTCTGGCCAGAACAATTCCTTTTCTCGTTTCACTCGCTTATAAACAATAGCCCCGGTTAACTCTTGCAAAACATACCGGGGCGTTCGCCTAACCGTCACGGGCTCGCGAGCGATCCTAACCCGGACGAATTGAGATTCGTTACGCTATTTAGTATCTAGTTTCACGAAGCAATTACCGATGGAACGGGCGGCCCCGCCGAGCAACCGGTTAATTCTTGTGAACGTAAACGAGATCGTGGTGCTCTCTCGATCTATCGTTCGCTTCTGACGTCCGCTTGTTAACTCGGAATATTGCACGTTTTTTTCCCCGCAGACTGTTCCGTTGATAGTTGATGAGTTAACACCTATTTTCCAGGACTCGTTTAGTTTGTTTTCAAGAGTGTTGTTGCTGCTTGTTGTTTAGTAAACTGGGATGAAATTATGGTCCGGAGGGATGAGGATCTCCGACTTTGGTGGATCTTGTTAACCTCCGGGAAAATTAGACGTTTTTGCGCGATTACTCGGCTGATGAGCTAACACGCATTTAGAGGCTCGTTCATTTTTTTCCGGAGATTGTTGCAGCAAATTATACTTTAACGCAATAAGGATCTCTCTCTCTCTCTCTCCTTGACATGACGGTCTTGGCTACTGTTAATGATATAATGCTTATTTGTTTATCAGTTTTTATTAAGTATTACGCTCGTGTTACTGGAATTGGAAACATCGTTCTCCAGTTGCTCTTTTATAAATTATCCGGTGTATCAGTTGAGGGAAACTCGTGGACGCAAAGTGCATTCTAATGCAATATCGATTAGACAAAATTACTTGGACACGAAGTTCAATCTTAAAAATTTCTAAAAAATACTGCTATATTCCTTGAAGTTCCAGCTGAAAGGTGAGCTTGGATTCATTACGATATCTTTAATGTTAACGCCGCTATGAGCTGAAAAAGCTCAAGAGAGCCTCCGTTCCATTTATTCGCCAAACGCAGGCTGTGATTCTAGTGGCTCTGAAGCTCTCTCGCTTAAAGGGGCTCGTTTTTGAAAATTTAAAAAAAAATACCGCTTTTTCCGAAGTTTCAGCTGCAATATGAGCTTTGATTCATTGCGATATCTTTAATATTAAGGACGCTATGGGCCGAGGAAGCTCGAGAGGGCAGAATTCGAGCGAAAGGATCGAAGCTGAGGAATAAAGCTGAGGAGCAATGTCTGGTTAGCGTTGCCCGCCTTGGGCAACGGTTTCAAGCATAAACCAAGCGTATCCCAGTGCCGGTGATTGACCAATTCCACCCGGTCTATCTAGCATCTGCTAATATCGCGTATATGGCAACGGGGATATCCCCGTTGCCAACAAATCTGCCACGGGGCCGGCGTGCAACATAAATAAGGAGAATCGTACACGCCGTTGAAATGTTAAACGGTCCTAAACGTGTGTGAATATGTACACGGTGTACACCGTAAATGTCAGCGGGGGCCGCGGACCTTTCGCGGGAGAAATCTTTTACGCAGCGTTCACCGGCGCGCCGAGGCCAGGAGGAATACAAATTTGCGGGCGAACAAGTGTTTCCCCGCTTCGCGAGGGGCCCGTCGATCGCAACACAAGGGCCCCTCTCTATCGGTACCGTGGAATCGGCGAGCCGAGTGGAGCCGAGCCGAGCCGAGGCCGATATTAACGAGTAGCGCGAGGTAAAACAATCTAATGGAATGCAACCGTACCGGAGATATTGTAAATCTCACGCTCCTAAGGCAGGGTACTGAATGAGGCGATCAGGGGGTTCGGGGGACAGGGGAGAGTCCACTGTCTTACGGGGAATTAATTAAATGCAGACTTTCTCTGCTGGACGGGGGAAACTGAGAAGAAAAATCGATTAACGAGGCTCAGGGTGCTTTGGAGCGATACTGAGGGTGTGGATCTTGCTCAAAATTTCATTTCCTATAGTGTGAGCGATATTAGGGGGGGTTTAAGTCATCGTTTCGATGAGTTGGAGAGGATTCGAGAAATACAAAGCTTTGAAGTATGCCATTTCCAGCCATCGTTGGAAATATTTTCACAAGTTCATTGCTCCTTTCACACTTTATTTCAACCGGGCTGCGGGCGAAGAACCGGAAGTCACGGAATGTGCAGAAGCAGCGAACCTCGATAAAAATGATCGGTAGCCCTTCCGCAGATAGCATCGAGGTACACAACCCCCCGAAAGACTAATTTATCAGCGGTTCATGCGACAAAGTTTCTTATTTCAGTACAGAATAGCTCGAATTTCCAGAAGCACCCGAAATCGATCGGTACACGACCGATTCGGATCGCCGCGGTTGGTTTAATTGGGCCGAATCGGTCTGTCGACACGGAAAGTTAATTATTTATATATAATTGAAGGCACGTAGCGCGGTGGTAGATCGCGCCGATTGCGTATTTCGTCATCAATAAAGTTCCACGCAGGTAGGGCTTTCGCGGTATCGCTTCCCATCTGCGAAAACATCCCGAGGCTCGGTCTCTCCTCTCACTCTTTTATTCTCTCTCTCTCTCTCTCTCTCTCTCTCTTATTCTCCGTGGACTGTGGTTCTCGGCGTCTTTCTTTTCGAGTCGGCTTCGGACCCGTCGAAAGCCGGGTACGCGGGCGCGTACACACGATGTACCGAGCGGGTTCGAGCGAGTGGTACGCGCGGCCCACAGTCGCATTAATATCGTGCGGATGATGAATTATGCTCGCCGACGGTTTGATTTATTTTTATTCCACCGTAAAACATATACTCGGCTCGATCCAGTCGAATATGCATGCACGTTGTCGCCGTTATCGCGCGCGGGATACGTATTCCATCGAACGATGGGACGGCCGCCAACGGTCGGACACCGGCCGCGTTGAAAACACGCCGTAAAGTCGATCGGACCCTCGTCGCTTCCGTTCCTACCAGCTACGGCAGCATACCAATCCTCCAGACACAGGTCCACTCGAATCTTCAAATTAATTTCAAAGTATCAACCGCGTACGCTCAGCACTTTGATCCCCATTTGGGATCGTGCGCATGGATCGCACCGAGGCATACAATTCCTTCAATTAAGTAATTCTTCAAATTTCGGCATGAGTACTGACCAATTAAAAAAAATTAAGAAAACAAATGAAATCCTCAAAGTCAAATATTTTCTGTCGAAGTTGACGTTCGATGACCTTGAACGTTCTTGAATCACTGTGCGCGTCTTGAAACGACCTACTATCTGATACATAGAAAAGTATATCAATCTAATTTAAAAATCGGAGTTGACCTTCATATGACTTCTACGCGATCACCTTGTTCAGGTTCACCTTCTTCAGGCTCTTCACTCTGTATTAATTTACTCGGAATCAGTAAGGCTTTGAACAAGTAAATTTGGCCGAGTTCGGTGTCTTGCCGAGGGACGCCGAAAGGCAATAAGAATCGTGAAGAGCATGACAAACGGGTGTCGCCCAGTTCCGTTGACGGGCGCGATGATCTCAGGACCACAATTTGGCGTCGATACAAGACGTTGGCGTACCTAAAAGCTTCTTTATCCTCGCGAGAGACCGTGACGACGATCGTGCGCGCGATGGTATGTCTCCTTTCGACAAAACGGCCCCGAGACTTTTGATACGGTAACGGTTAACAGGGTATTTCGCAAACTTTAAAGCACACGGAGCGAAAGAGAGAAGAGGTGGGTTGGGCAACGATCGGGAGGACCAAAGAGGGATATCGGAAGAGGAACGAGAAGGATGAGGGGCACAGCCTGGCGAAAAGGAGCGCGACCGGACCTCGTATCTGCCCACCCTCCTTTTCTGCGCTCCGGCATTATCTGCATAATTAGTTACTTCGAGTATATATACGCAGCGAACAGGAGCGACTCAATTCGTGGTGCTCTCCTCTCTCCTCTCCTCTCGTCCTCGCCGAGTCGCCTTGAAAGGTGCGGAAGTTGTCCCGGGGATGCAAAGTGGCCGAAAGAAACGAGTTAGTCTCCTAAATGAAATCTGTGTGTTGCACACCCACTCCTCAGAGTCTGCAAATTATTTATTGGGTACAGTGTTTATTGGCTTGGACAGTTCTTGACCAATTTTTTATCGGTACTTTATTGATCTGAGTGCGCCGAATTGCACAACCTTCAATTAAAATTGATGACCAGAAGCTCTCGGTAGCTAACCGACGATAGCATCGCCAAAAATCCAGGTGTTAATAGATGATTGGAACCATTGCAAACGATCTTCGGATACCTCGAGGAGTCAATTTGTTTCAGATTGATGATCCAACTGGGAGAAATTATCATACATCCCACTCAAACGTATTAATCTAAACCGCCATAAATGGGAGAAAGAGTCCCTTCACAGAGGAGCGACCGGGTCAATCTTTACTCAGAGACCCAGGAATTTGCGCTGCAAATCGTAGAATTAATGAATCTCCATAAATGGGAGAAAGAGTCCCTTCACATTGGGACGACCGGGTCAATCTTGACCCCGAGACCCAGGAATTTACGCTGCAAGTGGTCGAATTAATCTAAATGAATCTCCATAAATGGGAGAATGCGTTTCTTCACATCGGAACGACCGGGTCAATCTTGACCCAGGAAGGTTCATCCTTACTGCCTGGCGAATGAAGCACTTCTCCATGGTGCGATCGAATTGTTGAAGTTGCAATGGCGATTCCGAAGGAACGTCTTAATTCCTGGTCGCTGGCCTCGCGTAGCACGGGCCCGTCGATGACGGAATGACCGTGCTCCCGGTGGTTCTCGGATTCAACGTGACTGCCCGTCACTTTATGTTAATGGGTGAAACACAGCGGGTAAGCGTCGTGCCGCCTGCACTCGCGAAAATTTATGGCTGACATTTCAGCAGCGCCTGTTGGTAGGGAGGAGATCGCCGAGGGACCCCTCTGCCCAGTATCTCGTCGGATGATCGATCTCCCGAGATTCCGAGGATCGAGCACCCCGAAAACGTCGAGAGATCGTGGCTCGCAACAGAAAGGTCAGCGGATAGACGCGAAACCGGAGATCGTTCTGACGAAAACGAGATGGGGAGTGATCTCGCGGATCAACGAGATCCGCATCAGTGCCACTCGGAGCTGCCCTGTGGATCATTCGATCAAGAATCTGATCAATTAATCCACTTTCATGGAATAGGGTCTGCAGTCAGACATTGTGGAGAAATAGCGAGGAATTTTTGGCGATAACTCGATTATTTTATGAGAACTGAAAAATGTCTATATAGAAAAGAAATTTATATTATTTTTTCACATCACCAAAATCAAGAGACAGGTATTATAAAAATTGTTCTAAATTACGCTAAAAACATTGGTATATCATTCCTCGAGTGATCGTTTCAGAAATTTTGCAGTTTGAAATTCTCAAAAGTAAAAAATACGGCCTCTTTGGATACAAATTTGGGATGAAGATAATGGAATAAAATCGAGACAGGAGAGAAAACGAGAGCATAGTCTGTGAACCTATTCGGCAGGGGCGTATACGGGGCCCCGGCCAGAACGCCGAACCGTAAAGAAGCACGAGGCGCCGTTGTATAACGAGTCGGGCTTGCCTCCGATGGCCGAGCGGTTGATTAGCAATTTTAAAAAGCAATAAAAACGATTCATAATTCGTCGGGAGAAAAAGCGGCCGCGCTAATGAGAAACTGCCGCGCTCGTTATAGTGTGCATGTATGTATACCGAGAATGCACTAACACTATCTCCTCCATGGCTATCTGCGCGTTATGGGATACCCACGATCTCGATTCCTGCCTGGCTGCAACACCGATTTCACTGCGGAGCTGGGGAGCAATAGATTCTTTAAATAATCATTTCTATTTATTAAAAAAATGCATAAAGCATTGATATTACTAAAGTATAACAACATTTTTAGTTTTGTCTTTCTGCAATGAATCCTGCAATTAGCGAAAGAGATGTTTCGCTCGATTCAATTTTTAAATTAATAAACCATAAAAATTGGAAATGCCTGAAAACCCAGTCAAATGCATCTTCTCGATGCACAGTTTTGTCGAGTTATATTTGCTATTGAATTTGTTAATTTAAAAACTTTTTGGGCCATCCAACAGTTCTAACATTCCGGCGGCGGATGCTGGGTCTAGTTTGTCCCGGAGTGCGGCAACGTGACACCGAACGTATCGCCTATTAATTTCCGCGCGGGATGCCCAAAATCCACGAACGTCTAATCACAAGACTGTCGGGGCTCGGGAGGCCCATTGACGGGGCCCGTGACGTTAGTAGCGAGCCCAGTAATTAGTCGCGACTGTTTCGACGCTCGGGAACCGCGTATCTTCATCCGCGGCACGGGCGTGTCCGAGAACGTTCACGTGGGTCCGGTATACCTTGAAGAAGAAGAAGAAGAAGAAGAAGAAGAAGAAGAAGAAGAAGAGGAGGAGGGATTGAGGGGGTCGATTCCGCGAGGTTGTCGACGGCGGTTCGGACGTGAGGTGATTGATCGGTTCCAATATAATGAGGGCCGATAATGACCGACACGGGACAAGGCCCGGCGCGAACAGAAAGCGATGGGTCCACTCGATAGGAGCCGTTCGAGGATGCAAGGTCCTGATCCTTTCTCGAGGCACACACTCGGCCACACACCTATCCCCGAAAATCTACGGGGCCCGAGAGGGAGAGGGATAGAGAGAGAGAGAGAGAGAGAGAGAGACCCGAAGAACGCATTTCGGGCCCCGACGACGCGACGTTAGAACCCCGAAGGTATTTGCTCCTTTTTCCGGGGGACGCAGCGCGTGTCGATCCGAATCGGAATCTTCCTCCAGACGTTTCCACCGCGAGTACCTACAGGTGTACGAGGAGGGGGCCAACACTCGCGACTGAATTAATACATAGTTACTTATCGGGCTACGATCTCACGCTCGCGGCCCGATCGATCTTCCCGGCGAGAACACGACGACGCGAGCAATGCCCGATCCCCGGGACACTGAGATCGTGGTTTTGAAGTGGCTGCTTTTGCGACCTCCTGCAACTGGTAGCCGATTGCGATCGGTTAGGGACGCGACGGTGAACATTGATAATTAGAGGATTTTATGAAACGAGCAAGTAAAGGTATAATAATATTTAGAGTATTTAGAAACGCGTATTATCTTCAGTGTTATTCCCTTTGGTCGGCGATCAGGTGCCCGAGAGGAATGACGTGTCAATTCGTTCTCCATCCCTCTTCCTTCGCCCGTCTTTGCCTCCCGTTCGCTTTCAGCGAGTCTCCTTCGTCTTCGACGAGGCGGACGGTACACGCACGCTGGACGACGACAGAGGGATGGAAAAAGACGCAACCGGAGAGAAAGAAAGATCTACCTACCTACCTACCTACCTACCTACCTACCTACCTACCTACCTACCTACCTACCTACCTAACCTACCTACCTACCTAACCTACCTACCTACCTACCTACCTACCTACCTACCTACCTACCTAACCTACCTACCTACCTACTGGTTGTTACCTAGTGACGCGCCGGGGATTACGTTTGTACGATTCGCCGGCGTGGATGATGTTGTCGCCCCTGGTGTCGGCGTTATCTCGACACGGGAGGGCACTTACCCGCCGATAACCGTTCTCTCTTTTTCTCAGTTTCTGTCCTTTCGTCCCTTTCGCCGCCGACCGGGCCCTATCTGCCTTTCTCCCGGCGCGGCGGGACCTACCTCGATTTTCTCTGTTTCTCTGAAACTTCTCTCCCGATTCCTCGCTTTAAAAAAATACAAAAGTACTTCAGGCTTGCAATACAACTCGACTATGAACGTGTCCCAGGTGTCCGAAGGCAGCCAAAAGTAGAGGATCCTCGTTGAGCCCTCTGAATTCAGGGACCCAAAGTCCCTAGTCAGAGATTTGCCTCGATCTCCACACCATGAACCAGTTTTGTTTCTCCGAATCCTTGGTCTCGATAGATGATATACAATCAAGACGCCTCGCTCGAGGAAGACGGCTATCGTCGTAGCCATTCGTCGAAATCCGATTCGGCGAACGGTCCGACAGCGTTACAAACATTCAGCTGGCCGTTCGGGGTTTAGCGCCGTCGAATTTTGCGCGTGTACCGAGATAATTCCCGGAGCGATTGCCACCGGACAGGACGGTCGGTCTCTGCCTCGGATTTGCATAAACAGTACCCAGCGCATTATGAGCGGTTAACCTCCTACCGTTTTCGGGGCTCTCCTCGCAAAATGCAACATGAAACGCGCGGCCGGGGGCGTTCCTACCTGTCCATTTCCGAAGCCACGAACAGAAACATTGTACTACATCGCCGATGAACGGACCGAAAACGTGGAATAGCAACGAGATTCTGCGCCGAACGAAGGGGGGGGGGGGAGAGAATATAGAGATTGCTCCTAGAAAGATATTCGAACAAATATGGTACCGACGAGAACGATGATCCTCGTCGACGAGGGCCGTCTAGTTAATTTGTTTTTCGACAGAAAATACCAGAAACCTTCTCTAGTTCTATTAAAAAAATGTTGATTTAAATTTAACAACGGTGCCATCTCACAATTGGAGCCAAAATTATATGGTCTATGGCCAGTGCAGTAACTACAGCGCCACATGCGGAAAAATTAAGAAGCTCCCGCTATCCTTGTCTCTTCGACAGAGCTGAGACAGAGAGGGAGATATGTCACTCACAGGAGAGACAAAAACAGAGTAACCGCGAGGCTTGAGTTTTCGATGAAGCCCAACCAATTTTTTGAAGCGAAGAAGCAATATTTTCCCACGTTTCTTTTTTTAAAATATTCTTTGTTCTATTTCGGGTAACCGTACAGAGCCCTTTTTTGCAATTTGGCTCTTGAAACTTTATAAATAATAAAAGTGTACGTTTTTATAGAAGAAATTTTTTTCTGTACACTTTTTCCAAAAAAGGGTTCTGTACGGTTACCCGAAATAGAACAAAGAATTTTTCAACACAAAAATTATTGGAAAATGTAGCTTCTTCGCTTCAAAAAATTGGTTGGGCTTCATCGAAAAATCAAGCCGTGCGGTTACTCCAGGTTACTCTGTCTTTGTCTCTCCTGCGAGTGACAAACTCCCTCTCTGTCACAGCTCTGTAGGCGAGACAAAGATATCTCTATTCTTGTCCTAGTTTATTTGTAGTTCACCTCTACGCCGATAGAGGCACCAAATGCCCCCACATTGGCTCCAGCGCACCCTTAATCTGAGGATCGATAAAAATCCCTAGTCATCCAAATAACCTACCCAGTTTATCTCCAGATTCTGCCCTTATCTCTGCAAATCTGAAGCTACAGAGGCAGCCTCTGAACCGTCGAGGATGATTCCAGCGCCGAAAATCGTTGCCGATCCGCGAGCTATGGATCCGCAATCGCGGCCGCTGTTCGATCCTCTTATATAATCTCTAATTAAGGTTTGGGGCCCTGGGAGAGCGCGAGTCCGGTGCCATTTCCAATTAAGGTTACGACTGGCCGGCCGCGCGAGAACGAAATATGTACGTAGATAGAAGAAGACGAAGGGGAGCGAAGGGACGACAAAGGGCAGATCGTTGACGAGGGCTTTTCCGTTGGCGCGGGGGGTTGGCGGAGAGCAAAAGGACGAGGGCAGAGGAAGGGCTGTGGTTCGAAGGCAGCGTGGTCGTGGCCCATTAGGGACTATCGGGAGTCCGGTGAACCAGGGCATAAACATGCTCGACACCTCGCCGCCTCGCGGTAATGCGTTCGTAACTCCTGGCAATATCTTTCTCCCTCCCTCTCGCTCCGTGGGCCTCCACACACTCTCTCTCCACCGGGGCCCTCTACTCTCGTTCATTCACTTTTTCTGCTTTGCTCCGCTTTAGTCCCGTGTCTTTCGATACACTCGGAGGTCCCGAGGTTTCTCCGTTGCTTCTTTCCTCTTCTTCTTCTACCTTTCTCTACTCCCCCCCCCTATTTCGCAGAGCGAAATACGTCCCTGAATCTCGTTGAACGCGCCCAGACGGTAATTAATTCCGCCGAATTTATTGTAATATTGCACCGAACCGAAACCCGCCGATGTTACCGATCTTCTCGGCGTAATGAAATGCTCGTGAATGGTAATGCCCTCGCTAAACCGCGGCTGATAGACATCTGAATCTTGAGCATAAGGCTCGACGATAGGATTGACTGTAATGGTGGCCGAGTGCCAACATAATCGCCGGATAAGTCGATTATAGCTGGAGCTTGTTTTCTTCGTTTTGATTTTGGTAATGATTGGGTCCCTTACGGACCAATCGAGATAGATTTAATATTTTGTTCGAAATGCGGAGTACATTTAATTCACAGTTTATTACGATGATTGAGAAACGAAATACTGTATAGTTTGTGCTGGAAATTGTGTGACATTTAAGATCATTTTCGGTGTTAGATCGTCCGGGGAAAAGGAATTTTTATGGGGAGTATCGGTATATGGATCTTCAATATTGCTGGTGGACTGAGATTGCTATGCGACTAGCAGCATAGTGATTCCAACGCGAGCCGGAATGTTCCGGCTACACGCGAACGTGACTCTCGTCTTCGCTCCTAACGATACATCATCGGCCTAGATACCGTGACCCATCGAGCCGCGTTAGATCAACGTCACGAGGCATTAGCCTTACACTGAAGGCCGTGGTAGAGTGAGAGAGAAGTGGTTGAAAAAAGAACATAAGCGGACGATGATCAAACGAATATCTACCGCGAACGCTTTCCATATATATACATATACACATTTGCAACAAGTAAAAATTATTAAACATACTGCTCCTCCGTGCGATGCATCGATAAATCTATTAACAGGCTTGCAGTAATCAATACTAATTACTGCAAACACCCACATCCGCGATTCAAGAACAAGGTCCTCTAAAGAAAGCTATGCAAGTGGTATAGGAAGTCCTCGGCCAGACGCGTCGACCGTGTTAATTTATCAGGGAGCAAGGTTCGAGAGGAAACGATAGATTAGGCGAACACTCCGGGCGCGTTGAACCCCGGGACAAAGAATTTCCATCGCGTTATCGTCGGAGGTGAGAGTGCAGAGAGAGATAGAGAGAGAGAGAGAGAGAGAGAGAGAGAGAGAGAGAGAGAGAGAGAAGAGGGAGAGAAAGAGAGAAAGGCGAGTATCATCGAGATACATTGAGACGTAAAGTTTTCAGTCGGCGCTAATAGCGACATTAGTCATTTCACTTGGCCTCTCCGATACATAAATGGTGGCATCGGTAACGAACAAGCGGCCGTGTAGATAGCGGGTAATTCCCCCCGGGAGTAAACGCGCCAGAAAAGGGGGGGGGAGGGGGTCAAGGACCCCCCACCCCCCACGGATAGAAGGGAACGAACCGGTCATCGTGAGTTCCGCTGGAATCGTTTCAGCGTTTAGAAGCGCTTGGATAACGTGCAAGATTAAGATTAAGATTCCATATACCCCCACCCATATACTCTTTCTCTTTCTTTCTACCCCCTCCCCCTCGATTGCGTTCCCGTTCGAGAGAGCTTCCTGCTCCCCGGAGCAGCCGGTGATTAAATAGCCCGCGAGATAAATGGCTATCGGAGGAATTTCGGTCTTTGGCGTTTCTTCCTCTCTTCTGGCTGCTCGTTCTGATCGCGTATAAATCACAGACGGCCAACGGGGGAACGTATCGGGCCTCTATCTCGCTGCTCCCCCCCCCCCCCCTCAGCCGGATGAGGACGGTGTCGAAAGGTGTAATCAAAACGAATGGTTTCGGAACGGACCGCTGACGCCGTGGATCGCCGCGAATACACTCTACTATCTTTATTCTCGCGACGGTGTTACGCGAAAACCGCAAGACGTCCCTGGGATTGCTGATCGCTGAACCAGAGACGAGGGGAGGGAGCACGAATTGAGGAGAAAAAGATACCCTCTCTCTGCGACGTACCGGATTAGTCACGTGACATTATGACCGGTCGCGTGATCGGGCGGAACCGTGGGGGCGTAGCGTCGTAGAAGGGGAAGGTAGGACATTTTTAATATTGAACGATACGACACATTTTTAGAAGTTACAACAATTACGTTAGTACCAGACGCCGAAAAAAATTTGAAAAAAATTGCAATTCTTTATGCATTGAATATACAATTTTTTATGTATTGAGAATTTAAACAATTAATTTTTGTAGATCCGTATCGAGTGTACGTATTCTGAAAATTTTATCGAAAAACTAATTGATCTAACTCCTTGAAAAAATCTATATAGTATCGAGAAGGAGAAGGGAAGTGGAAGGGAGAAGAGTGGAAAAAGAAGAAGGTGAGGAACGTTGGTAGCGACGACGCGATGCGACGTGTTAATTGAAACGCGCGAAAAGCCATGAATCTAATCGGCGGTGGCGAGAGTACGAGGAACGAAGTCGTCCAAAGCGAAACTATAAATTCCGATCGGATGCATTAGCGGCGCAACAGGACTGGAATTCGACGGTAACGTGGAAGAAATCCGCGGGCAACTTGTATCGCTAACGCCGGCCTCGCCGCTTCTTGAAACATTGATAATTGCTCCCCCACTGGTCGTAGACATTCTCGGAATCGAGCTTGACCGGGTAACATCGGCCTCGAACGGTGTTAGAGCTGCCAGTGGCAGTGATTGCCCTCTGGGGCATCGTCCTGGCTCCGCAGAAAGCAAACAGCTCGAACTAATAAGAATACGGACAGAAGGTTATTTCACACTAGGTTTACATTAAAAGTGACTATTTTACATTCCTTTATTAAAATAAAAAGAATGCTTCCATTCAAAATTTTTTAAATAATATATTTCCAGAGACAATTTTAATAATCGTACATTAAAAATTTCTTCCGACAATTCTTCGGCCAAGTAGAACGACCATTTCGTACATTTCGGCAATTATTTTCGCGTTGGCCTAATAGAATGTTTCCGCGCACAGGTATGTTTTCCCAGCCTTTTCCATCTGGCTCGATTTGCCAACGCTTGTCCGGGTTAAGTGATTAACTGTGCCCAGTTAGCCAGTTAGAGCTCGTTATACGTACACCTAGTTTCTTTTTTCTGAACGGCGTCGGGACCGATTAAATCTGTGTGTCGGTCGCCGCCGACGACGACGACGGAAGACAGGTGAAAACGAAGTTTCTGTTCGCCGAGAGAGAGAGAGAGCGGGACTGTTTCCGGAGCGCGCCGCGCCGGTATAATTACGTCGCGAACAACCTGTGCAAACTGCGGTAGCTTTCGCGGAGCCTTTCGCCCAGAATCGGGTGTAATCTGCGATGTAAATCTTGGGACGGTAGATACGATTCGATCCGATCCGACTTTCCTCGCGTTAATGACTGATACAAGCCTCGGATCAATTCAATTACTCGTCGACAACTGCAACGACAAACAAATGTTTCATGTACCACAAAAGTGTCGCAAATACAGGATGTCCCGAAAACGTTGTATTTCCGAACTACAACATTTTTGAGACACCTTGTATATTGAATGTAGAGACAAATTACAGAAGATTCAATTAAGAAGGGGACCAAACGTCAAAAGATGCAATTCAGAAACTAAAATTAAGAAAAAAACATCCCATAAAATGCTTGATCAAATTGTTATTTTGGAGAACTCCTGTATCGAACAACAATGACCAACAGGTGGTAAGCAAGAAAAGCATCTATCGTCGTTTGATCGTCAGTGTCCAACGGTACCCGTGTACCACCGTGGATCATAGTTCACGCCACGGGACAATAGATCGTTTCGCTCCGGTAATTGCAGCCGGCGTGGCGCGGCGCAGAGCCGGCCAGTTAACCGAGTGAAATTGCAAATAGATTAGCGACAGATTCGACTGCTTAACTTTGATCGGGCATAGGCGGTCCGCGCCGGGCGACGCCACGTTTAGCCTATTAGAAATACGCGATCCGATCGAGCAGATTAGAACGCGTCACTTTCGCGATCGGCGTACGCTGATCGAACATAAATCGATACCGCTGTCTCCGGTTGTTCGACCGCGGATCGAGCTATAGTCGCAACAGATAGTCGCGCTCCATTAGTTATAAAACCGCGTGAAATCCGTTTGTAAGGCCGCGGGGAGAGATTATTGCGAGGAAAAGGGTGAAATTGCTTCTATTGGATTAATCGTTGCGCAACAATCGGGAACCGCGACACCCACGACGAAAGTGACAGTCGATCTGATAGACGCGACAGTTACGGCAGAGGTGACAATTACGGCAGAGATGACAAAAATGTGACATAGCCTCGTCCACTGATCAAGATTATTAGTTGCATTTCATAAAACTAATTCCTTTAGAACGATGTATCCTATAATTATAAATAATTGACTTAATTGGATAGCAGAACCGGAACAGAAGTGTCTATCTCTCCGGTGAATGTTCAATCGTATTTTTAATTCCTCCGGGTAGAGTCATTGATAAATCATTAATATGTTAAAGAGTGCGTGTTCACGTAGGGTTAGGGTCGTTGATAGTGCGGGGGTGTTCCACAGAAGAATAATGAAGCGTGACGTGGTCGAGTATGGATCGCGACGGGTAAAGAGCCGCTTTGGTCCCCGGGGGAGATCGAGCAACGGGCGACGAATACTCGATACGAGTGGAGGCACAGGTTCCCCGGCGACTCCGAGCATAGATCACGATCCACGGTTCACCGACAAAATAGATCGCCGGGGCCCATTAGGGTAGTCCTCCACCCGACCGCCCGCCGATAATTAGGCACGGTCTGCGCGAGCGAGGTCGATACACGCGTGTAACCACGCGCGATTCGACGGTGTAACTCACGACTTCGAGACCGTGCTCTTCCTCTTCTTCTTCTTCTTCTTCTTCTTCTTCTTCTTCTTCTTCTTCTCTTCTCTTCGACTAGTGCGTAGTCTGGACTGGTCCGCGTGCTGTACGAGCGGAGAGGAGAATCGTGACCCGCCGCGCGAGACGAATCGAGCCAGAGGCAGAGAGCTTAACCACTCGGAAGGATTAAATTCAATTTCCAGCACTCGATATTAGAGGTGGCAAAGAGAAGATGTCGATAATCGTTTCCGAGTACTCGGGAGGGTGCTCGATTTTCCTCGAATCGTCGGATTTAACCCCCCCAACCTACAATATCGAATGAGACACGTGGGAGAAAATTCGGGTCAAAATAGACCCATGCGATCCACTGAACAGGTCAGGGTGTCAACGGGTCTCACCGTAAGAGAATCGCCGGCTAGCGATACCCTACGTAGGCGTTGCGGTGTCTACGTGGGCCGGCGCTTGTATAACCCGACTATAGCAACGAAGTACTCGTTTCATTCGGTTGGTGGAAGGGAGAGAGAGAGAGAGAGAGAGCGTCGTGGAAGTACAGTAGCGGCAGCCCGGGGCATCACCACGAAGGGCACCTCATTATTTATCGCGATATCAACCTATATTTCACACACATCTGCACGGCCCGGGAGAAGAAGGGAGGCGATCAGGGAAAGGGTTAGAGAAAGAAGGCATGAGAGACAGGGGGAGGAGTGACGGAGACGCGCAACGTGTACTCCTCTCTGTACGTCTCCTCTCTCTCTCTCTCTCTCTCTTGCTCCTCCTATCACGCCCCTTTTCTTTTGCCACCTATTTCCCCCTACACTTACGTAAGCGGCAGCCTCGCACCTGTACGCGTGCGGTCTTGAGCAGGTTATCATTCCGCGACAGCCACCGAGCTTTTATTTTCCATAGAGTATATCGACGCGACTCCCGTCGACCAGTCGTTTTCGCGCGTTTTCGACCTCTTCTCTTTTCCCCTCAGTCTCTTCTTTCCCTTTGCTCGACGCACCGTACGACGATAAATCACCCGGTAAACGCGCGCATATAACGATTCTTCTATGGCAGTTTGTTTCAGCTGTTAATCGCCGGACGAGTTAACTCGTCGGTGTCCTCAGATTTTATGTTGGTATCGCGATAATGGTCGGTAGAACTTTCGAACTGTAGACGGACTCTAGCGACCCTCCAAGAATGTTTAATTCAATTTCTTAACCGTCTGATTCATACAATATTATTAACAATATTATCCAAGAATCCTCTAATTCTTTACAGACTATAAGAAGCATAATGAACCACCCTACACTGCACTAGGATCTGCAGAGATTGCCCAACAAAAATCAAAATATTGTTAATTTGTAATAAAAGTTGCGTCGAGTCGAATTCATTCGAATAACGCGGTGAGTATCGATCAGGCGTACATTACTCCGAAATTGGAGCGAGTAGATACACTCCGGTTCTGTGGTATCGTGATGGTTATCTGGCCGTCGTGCGAAACGCTCGAACGCGATTTGCTGAAATAACCGTGGTAGACGGTGAACGCGATCGCAGACGAAAAGATCGAAGACGCTTTAGCATACACGGTGCTCGAAACCTATAGAGGGAGAAAAAGGGAGCGAGAGAAAGAGAGAAAGAGAGAGAGAGAGAGAGAGAGAGAGAGAGAGAGAGAGAGAGAGAGAGATCCGAATGCGATCCAAATGCAGCACGACTGGTTCTCCTCGCGCGATCGCAGAGAATCTTAAGCACCTGCCACTTAAGGACCGGATTGCTCCGCGGGAATGAAAGAGCAGAGGAAAGGAGAGAGAGGGTGAAAGAAAAGGGAAAGGGGGGCCTGGAGGCCTCCGAAGATGTCCTTAAGGATCGAACCGATCCTCCGGTCTTTATCGAACGCAGATACAGGGGAATATTTGACGAGGCGTGCGATCCGCAACACCACCGAAAAACCATCTTACACGTGTCCGGTTACAATGTTCCTACTGATCTTGCCGAAAATTGACAATCATCGACAATCGTCAAAATTGTAATCTTCAAAGGCGGTAAAAATTTACCAAGAATTGCATGTTATTTCGACACTAGATAAAAAATTATAACAGAAATTATGTACTTCACTATACGTATCGATTGCCCACATTTTCTGAATTTTTCGTACTCAAGGTCACGCGAAGGTCATATTTTCCATTAGCAAAAATAAGCGAGATATTCAAGATGCTCAAGTTAGGTGGAACACCCTGTATAAATATAGATATACAGAGTGTCCCAAAAATGTTGTACTTCTTCGAAAGGGGTGTTCCATCTTAACTTTTTAAAAATCAGCAGAAAAGTGATCAGAAAGCCCGAGCAGCTCCAAGGTGGCCAGCGACGGAGGTTTTCGAAAAATGCGCTCGTGGTCGCGAATCGGCCCACGTACTGTGCCGCCGAAGGTGGTTGCCGTCTCCGCCGCGCCGCTATAGTTCGCGAGAAAAAGGAGCAACAATGGGGAGCAGCCGGGGCTCGTGCTCGGAGTTGGTCTGTGCACTGGTTTAACGGCGCCGTGGCACACGGCAGGGCACGGCACGGCACGACCGGCGATGAAATCATAAATTGGTGAACGCCGGCCCGCCGGCACTGATAGCGAACAACCAATAATTATGCTAATACATACATCGTAATGCATCCAAAGAGGCGGTCATTCGTACGTACACTGTAGGCTGACAGGACTTTTGCGAGAGGTCTCTTTCTCTCCTCTCTCCCGAGTCGACTTTTAACGCTGAACCCGACTCCATCGGAGAGACTTCTCGGGACGAGTTAACTCGCAACATTGATGCGCAACGTACTTGTACGTCGGAACGATCCAGACTGGCCGGCGGGGCTCGATCGAGGAACCGAGATCCGTGGAAAAAGGATCTGTGCATCTCGTTAGGGCATTTGTTGTCCGAGCCCTTCGAACTTCGACGGTTCGCTGATCTTGACGCGTGACCAATATCCGCGGGGTCGAGAGATCGCGACAAAGAGATCCACGGAGAAATCTATAGGGAGTGGAAGAGGGAGAGCGTCGGTTTTATCCGACGGACGAATCTCGTCGAGTAGGAAGGTTAATCAGCGTTCCGCCGGGCTCGACAAGATTAACACCATTAACGCCTATGGGCCTGAATTAAGAGAATATTATCGCGGCGACCGACGCCGGTAATAGGACTCGGCAAATTACGTCGAATGGCTGGGGTAATCTATTAAGATAAGCTGTTGCTTTACATCGCCTCTACCTGTTCCTTCCTCTAGCCTTCTCGCTCCTACTATCAATCCCTCTCGCTCCCTCCCGAGTTCACCTTCTTTCTGTTTTCTACGGACACGATCTAATCCACGGAACCCATCGACCTCTTTCTAGCTTTATCTGTGGAGCCTATCTTTCGATTCCTAGACGAATCATGGCTCTGGTCATGAGATGTTAGATTGTTCGTTATCGTGGGCCACGGTTTTTCTTGTAACGCGGTGTATTAGCATTTTTAGCCAGACCTTACGGAGCAGCAACAGTTGTTTTATTTTTCTTTTCACTGATTGACGATTTCATTCACAAGAAAAATCTTCAAGACTGTGCTTAGAAAAGCTAATAAATAAATCTTCTGCTACTCGATAGTTATTTCAAAAATAGTTAGTTAACACAGTATTAGGAGATTCTATTGTATTTTTAAGTTAGAAAGCTGGTTATCGACTGCGATAGGCGAAGTAGGCGTGGCCTAGCCTCAGCTGGGCGGCGCCAAAGTGCCCCGAGGAGGCGTTCGCGTCGTCCCGGCGTGGAAACCGAGCGGAATAGAGGAAACGGGGGAAGATATGCGAACGCGGGACGGTTCCCCTCGCTTAATAAATTCGTCTCGGTATATTGGGTGCCAAGTGGCCGGCGCGTAGAGAAGTCGGCGCAGCGTGGCGACGTCGGAGAAAGATTTTTCACTGGTATGGTGCTGCGCGAACCAAGAGTGGAACGAGTCGGGGCAAACGCGGTCCCGGGAGAGAAAAGGCGCAGGGTTATTCAGAGACGCGATTATTAATCGGTACGATCGATTAAATCGCAATGGGATACGGCCGATTGCGTGCGCAGGATCAATAATATCGCGGGACGGACTTACAAGGCGCAAGGGGATCCTTTAATGCGAGGATAGGTGTATCGATTATTGCGATCTCGTTTATCCGGCTGTTCTTTTGCGTCGGCGCACGCACGCACGTACACATGCACACGTACGT
The DNA here is from genome assembly GCA_916610255.1 of Lasioglossum lativentre. Classification (NCBI taxonomy): domain Eukaryota; kingdom Metazoa; phylum Arthropoda; class Insecta; order Hymenoptera; family Halictidae; genus Lasioglossum; species Lasioglossum lativentre. Next base: position 23,827,100 of record OU744355.1, read on the forward strand.
ACCGTCTCACTCTCTCTCTCTCTCTCTCTCTCTCTCTCTCTCTCTACGGTAAACGATCGGCAAACGGCCTTCCACGATCATGGATTGCTCGGTACGGTCGCCGCGCAATTACTCCCGGCTCCGAGGAAATCGAACTGTGCATCGATCACGCGTACTCTAGCCCCTCTTGTCCCTTTTACGGCTAAACGGTCTGAAAGAGTCCGCCGATAACGGGGACAATTAATACGTCCAGGGAAACGGCACGCGGCTTCCTCCTCGCCCGTCGATTCGCATTAAAGTTGCGCACCGGGCGCTAAGGAACGTATGCTGCGCATAGATGCTGGTATTCATTCTGCTACTTAAAGCCTAATCTCCTTGAATGGTACTGCGTTTCATACAATAGTACGTACAACACCCTCTAACGTGGATGTTGGAAGAGGTCTAATCTTCTTGAATTGTGTTGACAGTACACAAAGTTCAATAACTCCACTATAACCGAACCCTTAAGGGGAAGCTTCGCTCTTCAAATCCGTGGTAGATTCATCCACCAGAAAAATTTGTCAATGTTTCTACAGATTTTTGAATTCGTACCATTTTTCGTGAAAAAATGGCTTCAGTTTTCTAATTATTATACCACGAAAAGATGTTCCAGAGAGAAATGAATGACAGGGTACGAAAGTAGAGGCTTCAAGCACCAAAATGGGACCAGCCTCATCGTTGTATGTACGATTTTGTGTTACGAAATTGTACCAGTTTGAACATCAACAGTTTCTGAAAATTGGAAATTCCGTGAACGAGAGTAAAGGTAAATAAATAATGTAAAAATCGAAGCATCGGTGAACGCGTTTTCGTGATTCGTAGAATAAGATCAGCGAAGCGTCGACTCGAACTGATTTCTTTGAGGGAAGTTAGGGCACGAAGGACACGCGTCACGAGGCGCCACGCCGAACGATGGTTCGGCGCGTACTCTCGCCGTCGTCCGACAGGTGAACAAAGGTGGTTTTTGGTTTATTATAATGCAACAGATCGTACCGGGTGAAACGTGATTCGCCGCGTCGGCCGAGTCCTGTCAAGAGCCGAGGACCGATCGAGTCCGGCCCGTGGCAAAAACGCGAGCCGGATTCCCCGTGGTCCCATTAATCTTCGAAGTTCCCGCGATTCCACGAAGACGAAGCGTGCGAAGTCCGCGAGAGATCGATCCATGGTGCTCCTGTCGTCGTCTCGATTTCCCTCGGACCGCCGCGCCGCGCTCAAATTCCGCTCGTGTCCTGGACCTGTCCCTAGGAATACCGATCGAAAAACACAAACCAACTCTTCTTGCCCGTCAAACCGTGAGCGACGAGCGCCCTTTGCCCTGGGAGCGATTTAAACCGCCGCGCCGCGCCGCGCCGCGCCGCCCCGAGGGGCACGGTACGCAGTCGTACGGAATGTAAATTTCCAAATCAGAATATAAGCGGTGCAAGCGCGATTTTTGAAAGTTGAATCTAAAAAATATAATTAGTCTGCATTAATTGCAACGGGCTACACAGACATTTGTTCCTTTTCTCAATTATTTCAATAGTAATACAATAGCATTTTCAAATTCTTCATACTAATAAAACTATGAATAGTTTTTAGCGTAGAGGACATACGAAGGACAACCGCGTTTTTCAAATTAGACTGAACACACATTATACTTTTCTATGTACTCTATCTAATGAGGCGTTTCAAGACGCCTCAAGGTCACCCAAGGTCGTCGAAGGTCAACTGCGAAAATATTCTACTTTCGGATGCCTCAGCCTGTGACAAGAACAAAATTACAACTACAGTTTTTCTTGCAGTTTTAATTGCACGCGTCTGAATCCGCGCGTGCATTAAGACCTCAGGCTGCGGCATCCGAGCCTAAACTATCCGCGAAATATCAGCCGTGGCACTTAAACTACCAGTAAAAGCACTCAGCGAAATTAATAGGACCGTAGGCGAAATTAGTTGGCGCAGCAATCCGGAGTACCGAGTGGTCAGATAAGGATCGTTCGCGATTTTCGCGCGAATGCGGGCACCGCGCCGCGTGCATACGGTTTCGCGCGCGCGCGGTTAAGAGGACAGAGAATTTCCGAGATTAATGAGGGCGCGAGAAACCTGATTCGCGATTTTTGTCGTCGTGTCTTTCCGCCGCGCCGTGGTCGCGCGTGTGTATCCTTGGCTCTGCGAACCGTAATAAACCGAGAAACTTCTCGGGACTTCTTTCCCGCCTCGGCCCGAGGGGGAAGAGAAAAATCGGTACCGATCGATCCACGCTGGTGCTGTTACAACCCGTGTCTCTCCGTGAAATTTATTCCAAGGCAGCCCTATTTTTTCCGTCTGACCGTTCAGAAAACGAGGGAGGAAACAGGTCCGCGACCTGTTCGTCGTTGAAAAACCGCGCACGGACACGGCGCGTCGATACGGGAATTCTTTATTGTTACGAGAGACGAATTAATGGAAGGTGTCTCCGCTTGTCTTTGTAATTAATTGATCTCGCGCATGATCGAGCGAACAGTTTTCTCTCTCTCTCTCTCTCTCTTTCTCACTCTTGAACGAGAGAGAGAGAGAGAGAGAGAGAGAGAAGGTTCCTCTGGTCAATCTCGCGGGGAGAACCTTCGCGCACCAACCGTTTTAACTGCGTTCCGAACGGGTAACCAGTTAAATGGATCGGCCGTCATTACCGGGAGAAAATTAAGCTCGCGTTTCATCGGCGCGCAATCTAAATGATTGGTCCATCAAGGCGCTGAGTAGACGGAACGATAGATGGTGAGACTCGCTAGATAAATAACCGTTCGGCCGTGTCCGCGTATATTCGAAGAATCGCATCCGCCGCCGTGAGATTTCAATTAAGAAAAAGGAAAGTTTAGCGAGCCCTTAGACCGAGACGCTGCGCCTGCTCTCGTGAGAACACCGGGTTCACAGCTCTCGCCTCGACGTTCTCCGGAATTCTTCAAATCGATTGACTCGATTTCTCATTTTACGATTCCATAAAATTAAAGAATATTATGAACAAGCAAGTTACAAAAATCATAGGAGATTCAACATAATTTTTTCATAGAACGGTTCAGTTGCGACCCATGGATCTCTTTACAAAGTTGGTCCTCGTGACCGGTAGAACGCGATTGAACAAGAAAAATATTTTATTTTTTTTGACCTTTGACTCTCAATGGTTTTTCAGTTTGTTCTCAATGTCAAGGTCAAGGTCAATTTTTTTTCTGTTAATTTCCACCGAATCGGGACATTTCTCGACACCGTCTACAATGATCCAAGGCGTCCACCTTCAATCTCTCCGGAGGAGGATCGATAGGAAATCTCGGAAATATTTTCGGCGTCTGTGTCCGAGGATCGTTTTCGTCGGCGCGGAGCACAGGCTGGAAGGAAAACCCGGAGAATATAAATACTCGGGAGACAAAGAGGAGCGAGATGCTCGCGGCTCGAGAGACCAGTTTATTATTATTCGGCAACCGCCCACGCGTACCCGGCCCCCCCCCCCCCCTCGTCTCGACCGGTTGCCCCGATGCCCGATTCCCGGCCTCGGATTCCGCGTTCCTTCGTTCTGTCTCTTATTCTTCCTTCTTCCTCCTCCTCCTCCTCCTCCTCTTCTTCTTCTCTTCGGTTGGTTATTCTCCCTTGAAGAAGCGACGGACCTTCCTCGAGAAGCGACTCGTGGAAAAGCAACTGTCGGGCCCGAGCGTGCCGCGCAACCATCGGCGGGTTAAGAGAAAGGTCGTCGATTAAGATAGCTGTCCGGTGTTCGTGGCGTGCCTTCCATAGTACTCTACCCTGCTGGCTACCCCTCTCACCTATCCTCCCCCTTCGCTTTCCTACCCTGCCGATTGGACGTCGTCGCTTCTTCGCGTGGTTTGTCTCAATAGAATACGATCTACGGACCGGTCCAACGACACCCGCTACCCGTGCCACCCTTTTCTTATTCACGATCCTTGTTTCTCTCTTTCTAGCTCCCTGCTTGCTCTCCCTTTTCTAGTGTAACGCTGAGAAATGCTGCCATACCCGTACACCTTCAATTAACAGTGGAATTGAGATGTCAAAATGACTACAAATTTTTAAATTTCATATAATTTTGAGGAAAATTACTATATTCGATTAACAAAATTCGTGCACGTTCTTCAAATGCTAGTTAATAAGATCACAAAGGTTGGAAAAGAAATATTCAACACCGTCGCAGTAAAAAATTATCAAATATCGCCTTGCTTCAGAACGTCAATAATCAACACCTTACTATTATATCTATAACTACTGGAAACATTACTATACTCGTTCAACAAAATTTATGCATATTCTTCGAATGCTGGTTAATAAGACCACAAAGTTTCGAACCAAAATATTCAACAGCGTCGCAGTAAAAAATTCTAGAAAATCGTCTTATAGTCACAGAGTCAAACCTTCAACCCCTTAATGCCTGCTGTGTTTTCAAGTTCGTGGTCTCGATTTCCATTCATTCTGTTCGATTGTTGTCTCGATCGACGTCCCGACGGCCATTGCGTCCCCGACGATGTCCTCTCGAAACGCTACATTATTGCGCGCGCCAGTTCAACCCGCTACTCACAAACAGTTCCCTCTTGTTTCTCCCTTTATCGCTGCTGCCCGCGCTCATAACCATGCACGAAGGATACTAGGGCGCAGAAGAGCTCGTTAGTAATCTGCCTTTACAATCGACCGGCATATATACGAGCCGTGGGCGGATGTCGACAGTTAAATCTGCAGTTTAAACGCGCGGGGCTCGTTGCGGGACACACTGCGTGAGCGAGCGCACACGCACGCATCGCCGGGATGTGTTTTTTTTCTTTCACTAGTATTAACCGACTCAAAACTTGGTAATTGGAGCCCCCGCGCGTCACGGGATCGCGCCGCGACCTTCGCCAAGGCGCAAAAGGTTTTATCCGAACCGAGGCAATCTCCTATCGTTTTTCACCGATAGCGGAGAAACAGAGAGCCAGACGTTGTCAGCATTACCTGTTGGTTCCCGCGACGACAATTAACGGTCGCTACGACTGCAACGATATTGCAGCTCCCCGGGAATTTTGCACGTTGCTTTAGCAAGCTGGCTCTATTTTTCCAGTTCGCTCGAATCTTAAAGAGCTCACCATTTTAAGATGCTAATTTGTTGCGACGGCTGCGAGGCGATCTTTGGGAATATTTTAGAAGGACGGTATTGAATATTACTATTTCAAAGTTGGTATGCTTGTTAAGCAGCATTCGAAGAGTGCACACAAATTTTTGTAGCCCATTATCATGGTTCCCTCCAAAATTACAGCAATTTTACTGCAAGAGTGAATTAATACAAAAATTGAGAAAAATTGCCTCGCTTTTTCCTTGCTTTCTGTACAAATGAAGCTCGGTGCCCAAAGATTCTGCGAACGTTCGAGGCCGGTGACAACGAGAGAAACGGCGGCTATTAGCCGAATGCCGAATTTGCGAAAAATAAACTCCGGTCCCCATAGTGACCGGTCTCCACGTAGAAAGGGATGGCAGCGGCGGAGACAGCAGGGACACGGAGAGGCGATAACGAATGGCGGGACATACGTCGCGGTGATAGCTTGACAAATATATATTAAACTATTTTAATGAGAAGTGGCCGCCATATCTCATCGCAATTACCGGGCAGCGACCCGCCGGGGGACCCGGGTCTCCGACTCGCCTCTCGGCTTGCGGCTCCGCAGCAAAAACACGCACCCCGAAAGAGCAAAGGTTAAGAGGAGGTCCCGTGCAGCTTCTTCTTTCATTGGAGAATATACTATACCACCGCTGGCACCCCTTTTTTGTCCCTTGTGTCGTTCGATCGAACGGGGAGCTCGCCTCTTGCGGACTTTTACGAAGCCCCGAGACGCTGGCTGTTCTCTAAATGTTAAAAATATGACGGAGAATTCGCGAAAGCTCCAGGGATTGAAAGTGTTCCTGCTATTGGAACTATTTTTGTTCAATTTCTGCGATTTAAATTAATATATTGCAGCTTAAAGCGCCCAGAGTGGGCGTGGCCTCGTTGCCCCCGTGGGTAGTGTTGAGATAGAAAGATCCACCGTTTAAAAGTGTTCCTTACTGCCATTTTAACTATTTTTCTTCTATTTTGAATTACTATTTTGCTCTGAATATAGTGTTCTTAGTGGGCGTGGCCTCTATGGGCGTGGCTTACGTCGATGAATGTGTTATACATCTCCTAATAACCCAGTACCGAGGACTCTGGAGTATCGATAAAAGCAAATCTACCTGATTGTATCTTCCTGTACAAGACACATTTACGATCCATTGTTTATAAATCTTCCGAAGAATTTTTGTCAATTAGTCTTAAAATCCTGGTCTTACAGCTGCACATCACGTTAATAAGCACTTTCCGCAGCCCCAGGAGCGAAGTATCATCAAATCATCTATAAAACAAACGATAATCTACCTCATCCACCCATTGCGTTCTTCCTAGTGGGCGTGGCCTCGTCGCTCCCAAGCCTATACACTGCCCCACAGGGCAATTTCAACGTCTGTAACCCAACGAATCCGCTCTTCCCCAACATCTCTACACATTTTGCTCAATTTTTGACGTTAAATCGGTCTTCGACTCTCGCTCATCGACAGTCGCGGTGATATCCGTGACGTCTGGATATTCCTTATCCAACTCCATAGAAAATCAACGTCGATGAACCCGTTGGCTACGGTCGCTTCGCGTGGCAGAAATCCAGGAACGGGAGGACGAGAGAGGGAGAGAGAGAGAGAGAACTAGTGGAAGGGAAATAACGAAGCGAAAAAGAGAACGGGAGAGGAGAAGGAAAGAGAAGGACGAGTCGTCGTCCGGCAACCGACTCTTCAGGGAACAGTGAGTGACAGCTCTATAGAGTTCGTCGGGTTGGTAGCATTGTGCGGATTTCCCTTCTCCTCGGGCATCTCTTAGCGGTCACTTTTGCCGCGGTACTCTCTCGCGAGCTCGTATGTAAAGCGTCGTATCGGCCTCGGTACCGCTCACGACATTTAGTACCGTACGTCGTGTATATCGGCTGTAACCGAGCGGAGAGACGAGCTCCGGTACACCTCGGACACCGAGCTCGATTATCTTCTTGTCGCGGACGTTTTAGACCGATTCCGGTGCCCACGGCGCCCACTTGCCACTCAATTTACAAGGAGCCTCACCCCGTCCCCTTTCGGGCCCACACGGGCCCCGACGGGCCCCCAGGAATTACCATTTTCCCTTCGAAACTCGATATTTTTGTCGGAAACAAAGCTCCTGTAACTTCATTGCTCGTGTACATTTTGCAATGAAAAAATTCGTGAACATTGTCCAATATGAGGATTTTCAGTCCCTCTATCGATAAAACTTTTCTAAAATTCCTGGCTCCGAGACAAAATTCCTAACAGACACGCTGTTTCGTTTCATCTTCAGCAATGAAGTATAAAATCAATATCTTGAATAATATTCGAAATATATTTTCCGCGAATTCAGGTCGCATGTGCGTGCACGTAGGCAGCAAGTAGACGGTGAAAAATCGTGAACGGCGAGCGAGAGAGAGAAGAAAAAAAAGCAAGGGAACGAGACCAGCAAAGATGGAAAGTAGAAGAAGAAGAAGAAGAAGAAGAAGAGGAGGAGTAAGCGATGCGGTAAACTTCGTTCCGTATCTTTAAATAGAGGCTCACGGTCCGTGGGCTAATTGAAGTCGGAATTTTTTTTCCACGAGCACACAATCACCGTTCCCGCGGGTTGCGTGAATACCGCCGTCGGATTCCACGGTTTTACGTGTTCGCAGTCTCACCATAACCGAGAACAGTGTGCACTGCACCTTCGGAGATAATAAAGCGCTTAGTGTCCCGTGTGCACCGTGGCCTGTTTTGCGAGAGATCAGTGTACTCTCGTGGTACAGATGTCCAGACCCATTCCCGATCGACTCGGAACATGTGGACTGGGCATGCTGTTGGGACTACAGATGCGTCTTGGGACTCCTCTTTCGGAAAACGGACTGGCTAAGGACTTGCCGGGGACTTGCTAAGGACTTCAGCGAATGTAATGGCTACGCTCGGGGTCTTTATACAGAATCGAAATTTTCATACCCAATTGCAAGAAACAATTTTTAGGTCATGAAAAAGAATTGTTTTTTAATAAGATATTAGCGGCAGCTTTCACGGCAGAAATGTCTCTGAAAATGGCACCGAACAATTTTTCGGTGTCCTTCGATAAAATACAGTTATTTTAAAATAATTTATAAATTATTTTTAAACGGCACGACAGATTTGCAACAAGTAATTTGTAGTTGCGAACAGCGTTCGAGTGATTCCATGGTACCGCGGAGCGCACGACAAGGACGCCGGTGAAAGAGTCGAGGATGGGTAGGAGGGGCGAGGCGGCAAACACGCGCATATTTATTTATGCAAACGGAATACGCATCCAGCTAATTGTGCGGTCGCACACCCGCGGTGACTCACGTGACGGCTAACCGGGCATCGTTCCTGCATGTCAATTCGCGTGACAAAGGGTCGTGGCCACGGCGTCCACCCACGAAACTTCCGGTTCGTCGCCCGTTCCTCCTCTCTCTTTCCCTTTCTCCTCTTCCTCTGGCTCTCCGCGGCGTGTCCCCGGGTTTGTGCCCCTTTCCCTTTCTTAGATAGCCTGAGCGAGCACAAGCTCGCGTGCGCGCGGACTTCGCGTTGCATGGTCGCGCAATTAGGCGCTCTTATGTGCAAATGACAAGAATTTTAAACGCGGCTGCACACCAGATAAAACCCCGTGGTACGTGCGTAACGAGCGACCGAGTGTTTCCTGGAATTCGTTCTTATGCACAGTTCTGTGCCATCTTTGCTCTTCGATGACCGCTGAGATAGATCGATGCACTGTTAAGGACGGGTCTGAGTTGTGAGGGTTAGTTGGTTATTAGGAGGATCTTTGTTTGCCCCCAGGAACTAGGCTTCGGAGTAGGTGACGTGAAAAATTAAACCTAGTCTAGATTTAGCCACGTCCAGTCTAGATTCCGCCACGCCCAGTCTAGATTTAGCAACACCCAGTCCCAAAATCAAGTGCGCCCTACGTTCTTCTCCTCCAAAAAGAAGAATGATCCCCATTCTAGTCTCCAATAGAGATTCATTGTGTATCTTCTGATGAATCTAGCTAACGATTTGATAGCTCTGAATTTTGGCCACGCCCCTGTCCGATCTCTGGCCCCTCCCACATCCTAGCTGCTCCTCAAAAGAAAAAGATTGGTCAGTCTTCAATGAGGATTCATTACGTAACTTCTGATGAATTCAACAAATAATTTGATGACCCCGGGTTTGTATCGAACCCTAGCTATGCCCTACGGTGCACCTAGCGTCCAGGGCTGATTTAGACTGTTGAAGCTGGACGGGAAACGGCTCGGTGCCGGCTCGGTGCCGGCTCGGGACCGTGAAGAACGCGCTTGGATAGGAAGGAAGAGTGAAAGGATCGCGAGGAATACTCGTGGCACCGGCGGAGGACGACTGTCAGTCCATCAGAGAGTCGGCGAGCCGGGAATACCGAGGATGGCTTCCCAGCTTACTCGACGAACAGCTCTATCTGTCGAGCTCGAGCGAGCAAAAACCGGCGGCTCGCGTGGTCGCACGCACGACCAACGGAAACCATCGGGACGATGGACGACGGGGGGTTAGGAGCCGGGCTATAGAGAGAAAAACCCTCGGATACCGACTCTCCCGTGTCCAGAAGGGTGGCGGCACCATGGACCGACTGCTATGATCGAGGGAGGCCCGTACGAAATCCCAGTATCATGGCACGAGCATTTCCCGTGCGAACATGGGCCTCGTCCTACATCGTGGTTGCATGAGCTAAAATAATTTCGATAACTTCGTGATACATGAACAATTTTTAATGAAAAAATTCGTGAACACAGTGTAATGTACAGACGTCAAACCATCTATAAAGAATATTTCAAAAAGATTTCAGCGTCTCAGAAATAATTCCCAAAAGGCTCTCTGATGGTAAGCTAAATTTTTGTTCGTGACCAGAGTGGTCAGCGATGGCTGTGTGAAGTCGGTTGGCCCAGTTTTATGGATTACGCGATCGCTGGTGGATGGGCGACAGTGCCGCCTTGGGGTGATGATTTAGTAACCCGACGATGCTTGGGATAATCGTATGAAATATCGTTGCATCGTCGGCGCGGCTCGTACACTTAGGCGAATGCCTGTTGCGCGCGGCATCGTTGACCCCGGGGAATGCGAGGGAATGCCTTTCGGTGAGCTTAATGCGCGGGAATTTCATACAATATTAACGAAGATTTTTCCCCCGGCGGGAGGAAATACTGAAAGGCGGGGCCATTAACTCGTCGGAATCGCTCGTATTAATCAAGCTCATCCGACTCTCTACAATCCCCCCGCATCTCGATACCCGCGTGGATCGATGAAACAACTGTCGATCGACGCCGCCAGTTCGATTAAACTGTAAAAGCGCCTCGCGCGTGGAAACGGGAACGTTATTAGACAGGAACACGGGGAAAATTTGATACGCGTCGTACAACGTCTCGAACTGTGTGGCACACGATCCGGAACGCCTGGCAAACCGGTCTAGCAATTACGCGCGAGATCGATTATAGCCTCGTAATGGGCCCTTCTTAAGCGTTGAACAGCTATGTATCTATACGAACGGAACTTCATATCTCTCGGAAATAATTGCATCGTACACGCGAGCTCTTCTCTACCGGCGTTACTCCCAACGTTTCCGCGGAACCAGCGTCCCTGGTCTCTCTCCTTCTTTTTTCCCGATTCTTTCCCTTCCTTTCTTTTTTTCTTTCGCCCTTTAATTCCCTCCGCAGAGCATCGCAGATCTCGGGGAAGCTTTTAAACTAATTATACCAGCTGCGGAGCTCGATGCCCTTTTGTTCGCTAAATTACGGTGCCATTCGACCCTCGAGATTTTTCTGACGTTCTCGATAGGAAATGCCAACTACGCGCTGTGTATTCTTCGATCTGCGAAGATCCAGTCGCGTTGGATACTTATACGTCTGGTAATAATTTTATAATGTTAGAAAGAGAATCTTCCTGCAAAATAAAAATTTTCTTTGTCAATAAAAAGGTACTGGATCTAAATAAAAATTTTCTTTGTCGCTAAAAAGATACTGGAACCAAACAAAAATTTTCTTCACCAATAAACAGGTGCTGGACCCAAATAAAAATTTGGTTACTAGACTAGTTTCACCAATACCACCCACCTAAAGCAGCACACAACCAAAAATATCGTCAATAAAATAACACAGAGAATGTTTCGGGAAAGCCTCCGAAGGTGGAGTCAGGTGCACTAGGTAGTCTCGGGTTCTTTCAGTTGTCGAGAAAGCCGGACAACCGATGCTGCCGATTTCGCGCGGTCAGTCGCGCGACAGCGGCGTGCCGTCGCGTTGCGATCAAAGCCGAGAGCCAACTACTCGCCCGTTACAGGTACAAATTGTCCGGCTGCTAAAGTTATCGCCGTAAATCGCGGATGACTCGGCGAACCGCATCTGGTATGTCGAGTTTTATATGTGGCTGGCTGGCCAGCGGCCGATGACGATACAGACTCGACGCCGCACCGCGCCGCTCGCTCCGGCTCCGCTTCACTCCGCTTCGCTCCTCGCCGGCCGTCTAAGCAATAGATGGCCCCGCGATTGACCATTCTTTCCGATGGGACGCGCTCGAACACGCGCGGCTGTAATTGCGAGCCGCGTTCCATCTCGTGCGACCTCTCCACGCAATTTTCGCGTATCCTCTCCCCGAAGAGACCAGCGAAACCCTCTTCAGAAATTGAACACTCGATTGCTCTATCTGCGGGGAGCCGCGGTGGGCGGGACTTCTGCTTAGGCGCCGCCCAGTCGGTACTTACACTCTTTATCTTCGAAATTTAATAGAACTGGAATTGAGGACTTTATAGTATGCTTTTCTCTTTCATTCTTTTTAATGTGCTACAAGTGGGCGTGGCTTTAAGAGTGGGCGTGGCTTCGATTTAGATACCGCCTAGAGCCTGTTTAGACTTGAACTAGTTTCTAGAAATCTAGTTCTGCAGATTCCGGGGGACCCTTTTGGCCCTATTGACATCAGGAGTAACAAAGCCACGCCCACTGGGGGCATTCTATGGTCGACGAGCGAAAATACGGCCTCCACTATTTTTCTTTCACTCCTCCAGCGTGTAATATATTACAGCTTTGATTCAGCGATCTCGCCGAGTTAAAAAGAGACATAAGCGAGTTCATCAGCTCGGAGTCGGCAAGATGGTAGTGGTACTTCGCCAGCGAAATCGAGACGCAAGTACGGGGCGGTAATGAACCCTTTAACCCAGCCAGGGCCGGCTTAATGACAGTTTAAAGTTTCCTCTCGCGTTCGAGGTATCGCAGTCGGCCATCTATCCGTGATCCGAGCACCGACGCCGCGCCGCACCGTGCCGTGCCGTAGAGAAATGGTGCCGGCTCGTTCCACGGGAACTGGGAATCGCGCTGGATCCGATTGCGATCGATGATCAATTACTCGGTTACATGGTCCGACCGTGCCGCTACCAATCCCGCCTAAAATTTTCTGAAACATTATCGCGATTAAGGCAACGCTGAAACGATCCTCAGGGAACTCGCGAGATAGAATGTGCCTTCGTGATGTAGTTGCTCGATGTACTTATTCCAAAAATATCTTTCTGTGTCAGTACACATACAATATCATTGTGTTTTCTGGCTCCTGATGAAGCTAGCAACGATACTAAATTTATTGAAAAATATTGAGAAAATAATTCCAAAAAAAGGATCACAGCTTGAATGTTTAAAACAGTAGAACTGTTTCCGTTTGCAAATTTTCCTCCACAAAAAGCTAGTGCTGCACTTTCTGGGCTGCAGAGGCGAGCGCAGGCGACGAGGAAAGAGGAGCGAGGAGGAAGCGAGACAAACTGCTATCGAGAAAGGCGAGGAAAGACAAAAACGAAGGAACGGAGGCTACGGCCGAACCGAGAGAGACAGCAGATAATAAAGCAGGAGTCCGCGAAGAATGATTTACTGGCGGCCGGTCGAATAACTTTCCCGCCAACACTGTTGCCACCTTGAAGAGGCATTGCTCGCTGCTTGCCGGGCTGTGTTGGCTTGTAACGCTGCAATCTGGCGAAGCCTTAGGAAGCACGAAAATATCCTTCGAGCCAAAAGAAAATCACTTTTTGAACCACGTGACCCGAAAATTTTGCATAAAAATCCGCAAGACTTGTCCACCCACTCTACGTGCCTCTTCTACGACGCTATTCCGCCACGCTCCCGTCCGGTCACGTGACTAGTCCCGGTAGTGGCAGAGAGGGGGTAACTGTTTCCCCTGAATTCGTGCACCCTCCCCTCATGTGGCGAATCTGGTCACAGGTGTTTCTCAGTCGCGTCTTCGTTATTTCAATCCGCTCGTCGCTTAATCTCCTCCTGGCCTATTGCAAAGACAACCAGTTTACGATTCGCTGACGATGGTATCGTCGGGCCTTTCAGCTTCGCTGAATTATTAAGCCCGACGCGTGATACGGTTAAAACGTGGGCAGGTATCTCGTTACAAACACGCTGTCCACAATTTTCCCGGCTAATCCAATAACTCATGATCGGCCGCGACGATAGTTTCACTTTCTATCGACAGATTAATTCTTATTCGTTCGCTTTATGCCGCGACAGCGGTTTCGCGTCTGGCGAAACCCCCCCTTGCAGCCCCCTCAACCCCTCGTCACCCCCCGTCGTCTCATGTCCAGGGACTTGGTCGCATCTGCATAATTTTCCAATTTAGATTTGCATTTCTAAATTGCATTCTCGCGCCTCCTATCTACAGGCCCCGGTTATCAGATAATCCCCGCGGAGCGGTCGCGGATTCGCTCGTTTGTTGGCCAACCTGGTTTTTATCTTACTTAGCACGCGCAGCAATTGGCGACAGTGTCGTGAAAATGGGACACTGAATTGGATTTTTGAAGTGGTTGTTGAAATTGTTATAATTTTTTAAACAATTATCGTAATAAATCCAGGCTCATTTTACAGCTTAGAGTCCCTATTTTCATAGCACATTGTTAATTTTCTCTTAACACTTGTTTCCATGATATAGGTCTGGGTGCTCCTGGAGTCGATGACGTAAAATCGCATATCCTCACCCGGCCGACCAGCGCGAGTCGACCTACCGCGGCAGGTTCGGACAAGCCTCCGGAGCGTGGGAGTGGGGGCACCTGATTCCAGTTGAATAGATCGTGGATATTGAAATTGTTATGAATTTGTAAAAACTTATCGTACGACAATTGATCTAGGCTCATTTTAAAGCTTGAAGCCTCCACTTTCATACTACATGGTTAATTTCGTCTGAAATATTTTTACACGACATAGCAAATGGGAAATGAAGTGAAAAGTCTCTATATGGTGGCTGAATCTATTGTGTTGGAATTAGTTAGAGTATGGTGTTGAAGGAAAGAATGGTGGTACACGAGGCGGTTAGGTGGATTTATACCAGTGTAAATCGAGAGGGGGGCTGGCTCATTAGAAATTCGATAGAATCCGTTCCCGTTTATCGAGGCGCCTTTGTGCTCGAAAGTTTTTGAAACCACGAGAGAACTCGGCAGTTCGCGAAGGGCGCAAGGTATTCGGTTCGAGTACGCCGGTATTCAGAGAACCAACACAGCACAGAATGAGGGAGAGAGGGAGAGCACACAGTATGCTCTCTCGGCCTTTTCGAAGGAAACCCACGGCGGATTGTATTCCGTATACACCCCGATTGAAATCGATATTCTCCGCAAGGTCGGCGCGCAACAAAACCAGCGGAACAATGGTTCGCGTGGTATACATTCGCCGAGCAGCGGAATAACAGGTAAAACTGCTCGCGATTTAATACAGCTCTCGTGAACCTGCCGCAACCGGAGCGCTCCGGTACCTCCCATCTCCGGTCTTCGGATCGTTTTCGCTCGGGAATCGCGATCAATTCGCCGGAAACTATGCTAAAATCCTGCTAATACCTATACTTACCCTCGTCGTTCACACGTCTTCACAATTTTCGCCGTTTCTTTAGAATTTCTCATTCTCTATTTTTCTTACACACTGGAGAATTTTGCAATCTGAACAGTCAATGGGTATCTACTTCTTTAATATTCTGATAAATAGCAAAATTATTGTTGAATTTTATGCGAGTTCGTAATCCATCGGGGTTCAGAGGTGTAGCATGGTCGCATAAATAAGAACTGCTGGGAGCACGAAGGCGTCTATCACCGCCCCCACGTTCGTCGTTATAACGTCGCCTTATCCACCGAGTTTCGGGTAGGTGGAGCCAAAAGCGGGCCACACGGGAATTAGTCACCGGCGGGTCCGCTATTACGAATGGGCCAGGGGAACGGTATCCCGTTTCAGGACTCACCGAACGAAAAATTAAACAAATCGGTACCCCTAGAACGGGCGCCTCGCTCGCGCACTTTCTTTTTGTTTCTTTCTTTCTGTTCGGCCAGCCCCCTCTCGAAACGCAACGGATCCCTTCCTACGTTGTTAATCGATACCCTCCAGTCCGCTTTGCCCTTCCTGTTTATACAACTCGCCGCGACACCCTGCAATTACATAACGACGACCGATTAATTTCCACGAATCTCTGCCGTTTCAGGTACAGGCGACCGACCCCGATTGCGGCGTGAACGCCATGGTGAATTACACGCTGGCCGCTGGCAGAGTTGAGACCGAGCAGCTCATGGTGCGCAGTGATACCGGAGATATCTGCGTGAGAACGCCGCTTGATAGAGAGACCGCACCGTATCTGGAGATACCTGTCATCGCTACCGACAGAGGTGAGTTATCCGAAATTTTTTCATACATTTACAACTCCTATCTATCGGGGAAATCGGTAAAGAGATCGGGACCTCCGGAAAAATTTTGGAGCTTGCAAACATTAAAAACAGCAAGAGTATTTAGGCTTCGCCGATCACTTCTGTATAGTCTTGCACATCGGTCAGTCAAATTTCATCATGCTATGATCGCTCGAACTTGTGTTACGAAGGATTTAGTGGAAGCGTAACAACCGGTTCGGATAATCGAGGTTCCACTGGATCGTGGATTAAACGAGTACGAGTGATCCAAACAGTGTCGTGTTTGGAGTCGTTTCTATCGGGAAACTCTCACGGAGTCACAGGTGGTCCAGTTCGGATAATCGAGGTTCCACTGTATCGTGGATTGAAGAAGTACTCGTGACGCAATCTGGGTCGTGTTGGAATCGTTCTAATCAGAAAAACGGTGCGAATATGTTAATGTTCAACAAATAAATTACAAACACGAAACTGTTTTGTCACTTTTCCACTTTGACCGCGTGAGAAACGACAGTAAAAATAGAATCGCACGGCAGAGGAAGGGTTAATTATTCGAGGCAGCGGCTTCGCATCGATTCGCGGGGATGCGCAGGATCAACAGAGAGTTAGAGCCGATAGAGGTTTAGCTATCTCGTAAACTTTCGCTCGATTCGTCGATCGATTAGCGTCGGCGTACCGTAACGAATCTTCCGTGACCAAAATAGGAGCCCGTAAAGTAGCGGCCGCGCGAACAATGCTTTTCCTCGCTCTTATCTCGCCGAGTGCTGTGAGGAGAGAGAGAGGGGGAGCGAGAGGCGAGGGTGAGAGACGCGCGCGCGCGGGAAACGAGAACGAAGAAGCAACAGCAACAGCTAAAGGCAGAAGCAGAAGAGCAAGAGGAGAGCAGCAGGCAGGCAAGCAGGCAGGCAGGCAGGCAATGGCGTGGCGACACACGGTGGAAACGTGCCACCAGGAAGAAAAAGAGCGTTAGCCAGCCAACGGTTGGTGGAACGAAGGAAGACACTAGCTATCGCCATGGCAAGATCTAGTAGCTCTGTAATGGGGTGTATGATTTATGTCGCCGGTGCACGGTGTGTGCCCATTTTCAACTGGCTCCGTCCACGCTGCCCTTACGCGAGAGAGGACAATGACTGAGGTCCATTGATCCGGAGGTTGACGCTGGGCATCCTCCAACAGGTAGCTTAACCTGCTATCTCACCTTGTTCCTCAGAAAAACCCCAGCCACTACCCTAGGTAATTAGATTTAATTAGCCCTTCGGTACACGAGGATCAAGAATGATAAACTGCCATCCACTTGCTGTCTAGAATCGGAGACACCTGTGACAGGAGTACTCGAGCTTGAACCAGAGGAGTTGATCAAAGGGTGATTGGAGGCTCCATTGTTGGCTGTTTTGCAAATAGAATGTAGCAGTATGTCGAAACAGTGGTCGTGGTCCAGAACGCAGAAGCTCTATCGGCGGTCGATCTCGCATCGTCTAGCGTCTGTTCGCAGATCCACGGATCTCGATTCAAAAGCCGGGACCCGCTCGTAGGTAATAATTATCGGCTCGGGTCGGCCGTTATCCGACACCATTAGGGCGATAGAGCGGCGCGTTTCGACTATAGTTGCTCTTCCCAGCAGATGCTTATCGCCGAACGCGTTCCCCGCCTAGGCGTGTTGCGGCTTCTAGCAGCGAAAATGAGAAATGGCCTCAGCGTTTCGTCCTCCGCGAGAAGCTGAACCAACCCGCCGCGCCGCGCCGTTCGCTCGTGCGAATCGCCTGTGTATCCCCACTCTTTTCCAGTTGCCAGGGCGAACTCATCCGAGCACACGATCGGCGTCCTAAACGTAACTACTGAACAACCATTCGCATTGCTGGCTGTAAAGTGCTTTGCAGGACGTGGTTTAGACCTTATTTCTCGGGAACATGCCTTAGAGGGCGTGGTTTCAATGCTATTACTCTGCAAAGTGCCTTAAGGGGCGTGGTTTCGTTACTATATATCTGCAAGGTGCGTAGAAGGGAACAGTTTCGATAATGTCTCTCTACAAGTTGCTCTGAGGGGCGTGGTTTCGATACGACCTCCTCGTAGAGTACCTAGATGGGCGTGGTTTCGATACGACCTCCTCGTAGAGTACCTAGATGGGCGTGGTTTCGTTACTCCCTCTCTGCATAGTATCTTGAGGGGCGTGGTTACTATTTATTTGCAAGGTGCGTAGAAGGGTACAGTTTTGATGCTGTCTCTCTCCAAGTTGCTCTGAGGGGCATGGTTTCGATACTCCCTCCTTGTAGAGTGCCTAGAGGGGCGTGGTTTCCTTACTTCCTTCCTTCATAGTACCTCAAGGGGCGTGGTTTTATTGCTCCCTCTCTGTGTTGAAGCTAGCAATACCGATTTTCATCGGAGAAAAATATCTTCTACGAATAAAACTGAGGAAGAAAGGGCAAGAAGCAGCACAAAGTTCCTGATGTAAACTGATGATCTTCGATCGACCACTGTTCATCGATACTCCGGTTTCCGGAGCGATTCCGCGTTCTCACCAGAGGAGAGAGTTCCTCCGCGCGTTTAAAGGGCCCGGGACCGTTCGTGACGAGGCTTGTTCTCCTCCGCTTAACAATACGACGACGAGGACGGATAAAATCTCAAGATTTCGGTTACGGCTGTCGCCGTGGATCTTGACGGAACGGCGGCGAGGACCCGGGGATCGATGTTATCTCCTCTCTTCTGGAAATTGCGCATTACGTGGCGCACATGCGAAACGATTCTCGCGCGCATCTTGATGCACGTCCTACGATCAACGTACAGAAATGCAAAGAAAGGCGCGGCCCTTGTTGCAGCAACATCTTGAGGGCCCCCTGGACGACACCGCTGACTTTATTGACACCGGCGTCATAAATCTTACGGGCTTAACTCCCACCGACGATCATTGTCCCCGTCGCGTCGCTTCGCGTCGTCGTTCTTTTTTATTTCTCTTCATTTTTTTCCGGCATCGCGTGTCTACGCGTGCTCGACTAACGCGGAGAGGAAGAAAGAGAGAGAGAGAGAGGGTGCACTAAGGAAGATTTGAAAAGCCGTGGGTTTATCGGGACGAGATCGGTCCGGGAATGAACGTTAGATAACATGTTGCGGAGACGTATTATTCCGGTTGACTAGATGACAGCGACGCATGCAGATCGTACGTTGTTACGTCCGTAAGCGACAGCGTGTGACATGCTCGTTTAGTAGAGATGTTCATTTGTCTTGCCGCGCACAAGACTTTTCGAAAATTTCACATTTCTGCGGAATACTTCCATTGTACACGATTTCTATAACAATGAAAAGATTAACAGAATTTAAATCATTACAATAAACCAGAGAAATGGTTATGGACCAGATTTCACGGTTCCATAACACAGGATTGTGCACCACCGAATGAGCACCCCTGCCCGCCGGTGTCCTTATAAATCTTCCTGCGGCCCTGGATCCTTCGGTGGAACCCCCTCGAAAAGAACTCCTCGTAGCCGTGCGATCTTCTCGCCGTGAAATTAAAAGGGTTGGCCTGGGAGCGTTACGATGTCGTTGACCTATTGTCCAGGAAACGGTGTACGTCGAGGTGGACACGGCACCGCTTTCCGCCGACTCAACGTGCACACTCGGTTTGATTTTATTCGATCGTTAATTTGATCGATCTTCGGGGACCAGATGCGCGAGGAATGCCGGGAGAGAGCAACACCGACGACGAGAACGACGAAAACAGAAGAGGGAAGAGATTGAAGAGGAACGCGAGGAGGAAGGTAGTCGTTCGATAGAGAAATTAGGGGTGCATTTCTCGTGGCGGGGAATTCGCCATCGTGCGGTGAAGTTCGGCATTTCGGACTCGGGGGGGGGGGGGAGAGAAGGTTTTGTTTCTCGATTTTTCTTCCCCGGTGCTGAAGAGAGGAAGGAAGGAAGGAAGGAAGAAGGGAAGGAAGGAAAGAAGGAAGGAAGGAAGGGAACAGGCCATGGTCGAGGTTCTACGGGGAAAAGGGAGGCCGCCGCGCCGGCCCTTGACGCATGACTCCAATGACACTCGTACCTATAAATCTCGCCGCGCTCCGAGCTCCGCGCCGGCCGAGTCCATATATTACTATGAGTTACGGGTGTAAACCGTTTAAACATCGGATTACCCGTTTTACATACTGTCTTTAATATTAACACTTGCGCCAGGGGTTCGCCTAAATCAGCGGTATGCGTGCGAGCGCGCGCGCGCGCGCATGGACCGGGAGTCAAATCGCTACGGCAAGAGGCGGACGCGAGTTATCGGCAAGTTCGGTCTGTCGATTAATTAATCCTGGTTCCGGAGAACAGATTCGACGAAAGCAAGCGGATACGCGCGATTAGGCCACGGACGAATAACATGATTTACGGGGGAGCGCGTTATTACTTTCCGGCAGACACTATATCACATACTACCCGAGAGCGAAATTATCACTCCGACGATTTTTTTTTTCTTGGAGCTACGGTTTTTTCGTGTTGTTTGTTTGGCGATAAATCTGGTTATCGATTGTTTGTTATATATTGATGATATAGTTCGCGGTGGAGTTCATTTTTTGAATATAGATGTTTCGGTGTTGTGAAATACTGAGCGTATGACACTTTCGCTACCAAGTGAGCAGCCTCGAAAATTACATAAAATAATAGGAATTTATTTAACGAAGTGATAGTTGTAATGTTAAGACGTGCGATCCTGGAAGTACACTTTCAACCTTCACTTTCACTATAGGGTCATAGAGAGTCCTACAGAGTCCTATAGCAGGAAAATCTGTTTTTCTATGTCGGAGAAAAATTGAGAGATTGAATATTTTTGACTATGTTCGAAGGTGAGGAGCTAGAAGGGCAGAGAAAGAGGAAGGCAAAGAGAGAATAAGGTAGAAAGGAGGAGGGAGGCTGATTGGCTCCGAAAAAAGGCCACGGTACGGGGCGCTGGGAGATTTATATCGGCCAGCTCGCAGAGTCCCCGTAGATTCGTTCTTTACGCCGGCTAATACCCCGACATTATTTGGCTTGATAAGAGGATTTCGAATCAAATAAACATAATCGTGCTGGTTCGCACTTCTGGTGCCACGGCGCGACGAACCCGCGTCCAGTTCTATATACAGTGGTTCCCATTTTGCCGGAATCTGCCACCCTTAATAAATTAAAAATGGCAACTATTTCTAAGGAACGTACGAGGGTGGTTGACTATAAACTAAATTAACAATGTCAACTATTTCCAAAGAACGTATAAGGGTTGAATGCAACTTGAATGAAAAATATGAACCACTTTGAGTGTCGGATGAGAGTGAATGGAGGCTAATAGTGACAAAACAAAGGATTATACTAACAATTGACAATTCTGTTGCAGGAGGACTGAGCACCGTAGCCATCGTGAGAGTACAAGTGACGGACGTGAACGACAATCGTCCGGTTTTCGAGCCCCAGAAGTACAACGTCACCCTGAAAAGCGACAGTCCAGTTCAGGGACCAATTTTGAGGCTGGTAGCCACGGACCTAGACGTGGGCCTATCCGGCCAGGTTGCCTATCGAATCACAAACGGCAACGAAGCCGGAGTTTTTCAAATCGATCGCAATACGGGCGAGTTGCAAGTGGCTAGGTGGCCTAGTCTGCTGTCTCGGTCTTCGTTGCACCAATTGAATGTGACGGCGACGGATGCAGCTGGATTGAAGAGCACCGTTGATGCCGAAGTGAGGATCACCGTGTCTTCACCTGCACACAGGATCGCCACCTGTGACAAGCCACGGTACACTATCACAGCGAAGGAGACCGTACCTCAGAACAATATCGTGGGTGGCGTGAAAGATGTGGCTGCTCCGTCTACGGCGCCAGGTAGGTTTCTGAAATGTATAGTAATTGATGGTAGGAGTGTGTCAGTCCTTTCAGGAAGTTTTTCTGAAGAATTTCCGGGTGAATACGTTCCTACAGTTATAACAACAGCGTGGTTTAGAAAATCATGAATGTAGCCCGAATATACATCAATACGATGTACAAGTTTCGCTAAGATACGTTGTTCCGTTTTCTCGAAAAAAATCCCAAAATTTCAAGGGGAATGCGCCTGTATGATGTCAGACATCCGCAGGGGCATCCAGGTCCACTTGCTCTGTGAATATCTGCTAGAATTTTGGAGACAGGCGGGTATAAAATTCACCAACGTGGTCCATATTTGCATCAATAACTCCACCAAGTGTCAAAGGGAGACATCAAACAGTTTCTCTAACTGTGAAAAAGATCAGCAAGTTTCATAAAGATGCGTGGAGTACGTTTTTTTAATCCAAATTCCCAAAATTACAAGAATGCTGGTTAAGGTTGTCGTTGGCGGAGTTTCCCGACGGTATCAGGATTAATCGTTGGCGTCCGAAAAGCAAGTTAGTATCCGTTCGATCCGGTAGCCGTTGAATGCATCGGAAACGTATTCCACGCGCGGCGTTACCGCGTTAGCATAGTCGCGTCACGAGAAAACGGCGGCGGCGACGTATCGTAGCCGAACGCCCACGTGTTGGTGTACGTGCGAGTACGTCGAAGCCCACGGGTCTCCGCGCGATCGCATAAGAGGAGGCAGGCTCCGGGACCCGCGAGCATCCTGTACCCCTCTTTCTTCTGCCCAAGGGGGAACCGACGCGACGGCATGTAAATCATACGGGGGAGTCTATTGTGCGCGATGCCTCCGAGGAACGCGGTATCCGTTTTCGACAGGACGCTCCGAACATTTCGTAAAACCTACGAGCGGACTCCTCGAACATCCTAAGACCGCTCCATTACCTTTTCCTACACTGTTGAATATTCCTGATCTAAACTGACCTCTAGACTTCGTTTTTTTTTTTAATGTAAAATAAAAATTGCAAATTCCAAAATATAGAAGCTGCCTAGACCATTATTTATTTTCTCAATAATTCCAATCGGATAAGAATGACAGCATTAATCCTCAACATTTTTTTTTATTCAAAATTAATATCCGCCAGGATATATCAGCAGAATTCGAGAAGCGGTGAAACGCGGGTGGACCGTACGGTGGGGAGGCCGGTAAGGAGGGTAAGGTCGCGAACGGGTGGGTGGGTTGTTCGCGGTCGCGGTCCAACTCGCTGAGGGTTCGGAGGGGATCGTCGGGGCGGAGGAGGGCACGTATCCGTGTTTCCACACTGGTGGTACATCCGATGCAAGATACGGCGCGTCACGACTTGCGCTCACCGCGCCATATACCCGATGCACCGTGTAAAGTGTCTCGTGGCGCATCGACCGGCACGGTTCGGTACGTTATAGGCCCGGGAATGGTGGATAGTTTACACGGTGGTGCCTTACCGGTGGTCGTATTGTTCGATCGCCATGGCCCGCATATGCGGCCTGTTGCATATCAATGCGCGAACCTCTTCCCGAGCGTGTTCCTCCTTCGTGGGGCGTGCGTCTCTCCTCCTACTTGCTCTCGTTCAGTTTGTCCCTCTATCCCCCTGCTAGGATCGATGGATCAAGAACACAGTACAGAGAGAGGACATTGTGTTCTTCCTTCTTCATCGCCACTGGAACGAAGGGTCTGTCAGATTCGTCTTGATACGTCCAGGTTCACTTGCTCTGCGAATATCTGCTACGATTTTGAAGGTGGCGGGATATAAAAAATCACAATCCTGGTCCATATTTGTATTAACGACTCCGTCAAGTTTCAAAAGGATACATCAAACGGTTTCTCTAAAAAAAATTCCGAAAGTTGAACAACAAATATCCCCTTAGCAAGCTAGCTGTCCAACATGCTCCGCTTTTTTCATGAATATCTCCTGCACTGTTCGAGATATCGATATGAAAAAAATTGGAGACATAGTTCAAATTTATATCAAAATGACCACTGAGTTTCGTAAAGATTCGTTGAATAGTTTCTCTAAAAAAAAATTCTCCCTCACCAACTAGATCATTAGCCCGAGTCCCCAATCCTCGATTTTCTTTTCCAAAATTGTCCCACAATTTCCTCAAACACCCACCGGTAGTGAAAGTCCCGAGGGGTCGCGTCGAAGACTCGGTCTTCCTGTACAGATCCGATCGATCCAGCGATTTCGGGTCCAGGCTCCCAATCAGCCACGCGTCCGCGCGAGAACCTGTTCGCGCACGGAAGATCGGGGCCTGGCACTCGGGCCCACAATATTTGACACACGGCAGCCAATCAGATTATCAGATTAAAAAGTCAGACGAGCCCGCCGCGCCGCGCCGAACCGCGCCGAGAGATCGTCGAGGCACAGGTGCGACTCGCGCGCCGATACACACTCACGGTCTCTCTCTTTCTCTTTCTCCTGTTCGAACGAGATGCCTGAACGGTTCCGATACCCGGGTTCTACCCGAAGGACGTTGGTCCCTCGTCGAGGAAGATTCGTCCACCTCCTCCTCGGCGAGGGTTGACGGTCTAGCGGCGCAATTTGCATAATTATTGCCCGACAACTCGTTGCTCGGGACCGACTACGACGTCACCTCGGGCTTCATTAGTTTCGTATATACTGCCCGGGACATCGAATCGCGTTATCAGATGGCCGGGAGAGAGGACTAGCGCCGGAAGACGGTACCGCCGCTTTACGAGCACCTGTTCCGATAAAGCTGAAGGACCTTGCCCCCTCCACACCCCCTTTCTTCAACCACCTCTTGCTGGACCTACGAGTTTGCGAAACACGAAAAAACACCGCCTGGTCGTTATACGACCGTATGATCGTCGCACGAAAAAGAAAAGAAGAGAAAAAGGAGAGGAGGCTCTCTCTCTCTCTCTCACACACACACGCGCGCACCGGAGTAAAAACAGCGTAGACGAACTCGCCGAATAAGGCGGGCGCGCAGAGGAACGCCTCGGATGAACGAACGACTGCATGAACCTTCCATAAAACCCTGGCGACAAAGTGAGGAACGCGCTTCATTTTACGGCCGAGTTTATGGTACCCCGAGCGGAATCGCGCCGAACCGCGGCTAGAAGACGGTCGGGCCTTATCTTATCCAAAGGCCCGGGCCCTCGCTCCCAGCCTTCTCAGAGGCCCTTGTGCCGAGGTGTCTTCCGGCCCGATCGTAACTCCCGATCGGGAATGCAAATAGGGAGGTTAAAGAAATTTGGGAAAGTTGGAAAAATTGTGTCAGCTGTCTAGTGGGTACTGTGAGCGAAGGGAAGTTTTTCCTCACCCTGAAGATTCCTACCAAAATCAACGAAAGATCCCAAGCATTTTCTGAACCATCAACCAGCGTCCGAGCACCAACCACTTCTCGATCCCAGTCTCCACTCCAGAGATCCTCTTCGCTCCTCGATCGCGAGGATTTCGAGCTTTTGGTATACCCTGGGATTCTTGTCCGGAGAATGCGCTTCGAGTGGCGGTCGTCCGCCAGCAGGAGCGGCAGGGACGAGAGGGTTGAACCTCGTGGGACAAGAGCGCAGGGACGGAGCGAGTAAGACGGCCCGAAGAAAGGAAGAAGAAGGCGAATGAGGCGAGGAAGGCGAAGTCGGAGGACGAGGGAGGCGGAGGAGAAGAAGGTGGGCCGTCGTCGTCGTCGTCGTCGTCGAGGTCGCATAAATCGTCGCGAGTCGGATTCCGGGCAGCCGAACGCAAGCCGCCATTGTCCAGGACTTTTTGCCTTTCTCCTCCTCTCTAGTCCTTCCCTCCGTCCCTCGTTTCTCCAAGCGGAGAGCGGCGGCGGCGGCGGCGGCGGCGGCGGCTGCGGCTGCTGGCCGCTACGGAGTTGCACTCTTTGCATACGCTTTAAATATCACCGCTTTGCTCGCTTTGAGGGCTCCCAGCACACACCAGTCCACGTCCTCTTGCCCTCTTCGTTGCTCCATTGGACGCCGGGGACACGTCGAAAAGGGAAGCCGAAACTCAGAGCTCCCTTGTCTCGTTTTCAGCTCCCTTTGTACTCCACTCGGACGCATCGGCTCGCGGCGGCTCTCTTCACCATCTCCGGCGAACCTTGCACTTCAAATATCGAGGACTCGTCTTGTATCGGTAACTCCTTCGATACTGTCCACCCCCCCCCCCCCCTACGCGCCCCTTACTCCTCGCTCTTAAGAGAGCTGTTCCCGAGATAACGAGCGACGTGTCTACTAACGATCCATTTCAGCGTCTCTAATTGGTCGACGCGGACCACGATAGCGATTCCTCCGCGCGCTCGAGAGAGATCCGGATCCCGCGAACCTCTGGGCACCGGTTGTATTAACGTTATTCCGTGTTCCCGGATAATTTGTAGGCCGAATAAAAACCGCCGACAGCCCCCGGGAAATGCGGTCCAAATGTTTTCGAGGACCGGGGAGGGACCCGAGACTAATCTTATCCGGCCGACACGTCGTTAGTCTTTAACGGGTTTAACGGCGATACTATATAAAGATCGAGGATTAGTGGCGTCGTTCGAGAGTGTCTATAAAGATACACGGGGATATTATTCGGGGAACGTCCCCGGGCCCCGTTACGACCGCGGATAAAATTCGGAGCTCTCTCTCGAGGAGAGAGAGAGAGAGTCCCGTGTCGGAAATCTCGCCGGCGGGTCAAAGAAAATATCCCCCGATAAACCGCGACGATATCTTTGCATAAACGGGCCCCGAGGGACCCAGACCTACAGAAGTGCCACGGCGAACTTCAGGGAGGGGAGGATCACTTTCGAAGTAGACTTCTATCCTATCGTGAAGCACGAGTCGCGGGCCGATCGTCTTTGCTCCTCTCTCCTTTTCCTTCTGTTTCTTCAGCAAGATTCGTTTTCTTCCTTTTTCCTCCTGGAGGATACTCGGGGCCCCCCTTCGAGCAGCAGCAGCATGCGGCCCCGCCGCATCGTGCTTTCGCCGGACTTGCAAATTTCGCGCGCGGGCATCGTCTCGTTTCGGAGTCCGGCGTGTCTTTGCATCCCAGGGAACAGAGACAGAGCCTACCTAAACCGAGCTGCGAGATCCGCGAGGAAAGATAGCGAGCAGTACCTCTGCCAACGGCAGGACGAGCGCTCGCAGTCTGATTTGCGTAATTCCGTTCGTGGAATTTCGTGTCCCCGACGTCTCTTACTCCTCTGCTCTCTCTCTCTCTCTCTCGCTCGCTCTCCCTCCCTCTCTCTCTCTTTCTCTCTCTCTCTCTCTCTCTCTCTCTCTCTCTCTCTCTCTCTCTTGTTCGCGTTCTACGTTGGTACGGCTGCAAAACGGAAGATAACGAAAGCCCTTCGTCTTGTCAAGGAGCTTCGGGTATATACTTGTCAACGGCGAGCATGCTTAGTCGCCGGCTCTCTCAATTAACTGAAATCCTCGTTAAAATAGTGGAGGTTTAACGAGGTCCCGTGTCTGGAAAATGGGGGCATGGAATTTTTTTTAAACAAACTGCTGAAGTATATTAAATTGTTGTCTTGCGAGATTACTATATATGTATTGAAGTGTGCGCAGGCAATTTTTCAGGCCAAATTGACCGACCCGTTCTTTGTATAAAATGTGTATAATACCACTAATGAATTAGCAGGCGTACTTTTGGAATTTTTTTTAAACAAATCATTCGAGGGATAGATTTAATGTTTCTCAGGGTTATTGTACACATATTGAACTATATATAGGAAATTTTTTATATTGATTGATCAACCCGTTCTATTTATATTGTTTATTGAAGTAACGATTTTCACCTATGTAGAAATTCGAGCACCTGTGACTCCACGTGCATTTATTAACTGAAAATAGATAGCCCCACTCTTGCTGATCAAATGTCAAAATTGTTCAAGAACGTTCACCTTGTACACAGATTGCGTGCACAAATGTAAAAACGTTATTTACGAGCTAATGAAATACACGCGGACGATTTTATCAACTTTTTTGATTGCCGAACCGCTTGTTAGCGCCGCGACCGCCTCGATAAACGGGCGTCCACGTTGTACGGTGGATTTGTTTCAATTAGAGCGTGGAATCGAAACTATTCGCGGTTTTGCAACGGCTCGGCGCAGCGTTTAGCCGGTCGATCGTCTCGGTCCGATGGAAAGGAAAAAAGGTCGCGTTTCACGCGATAGTTCCAGGCCTCTCCGTGTATTTTCTGGGAGTTTATAGGAGAACCGTATAAAGGCCGGATCGCGAACAATAAAGCCCTGCCACACCTGCGAAGTTATTAAACCCGCGTCCCGAGCGAAGCTGCTTCGCGAACTGTGGAAATCCCCGCAGTCAAGTGGCTGCAATAATTCACGCGCGAACGGACTTCGCCTGAACTTTCTCGCGATTCGACGCAACTAATCGACGTCCGTCGAGAAATGCTTGTGGAACGATGTGGGAGGCTGTGGGAGGCCTCCGCACATCGTCCGCGACGTAGTTTTAGTGTGAACAACCTGTCAACGCGTTTTTAGAAAATCCGAAGATTGATAGATTTCTTGGAAGTGTTGCGAATTGATTATCCAAGTGAAACTCGACTGTTCAATATGTATAAACTGAGTACACAAAACATAAATCAATTTACTTGAGCGGTTTGTTTGAAAAAAATTTTCACGTGCCACGTCTAAAAAAAACACACCCATACAAAGACAAACACATCGGATGGATCAAATGAACTGAAAAATTTCTGGTACACTGTTCAACATGTGTATATTCGCTCCAAAAAATATTAATTAATTCTGTCGAACCGTTTGTTTAAAAAATCGAGAACTGTTGCTATTGGAAAAATGTTCGACTGTTGTCGGCGCGGGTCCCCATTGAGAAATGTCGAAAGTATGGTGGTCGTCCGGGGGAAAATACGGGGCCCCATGGTATTTCGCGCGGACAGGTTCCCGTGTAAACGGTTCCCGCAGCCTGTGGTAGCCTCGCCGACCAATAGCGTGCAGCGTGCGTGCGAACATATAGATGCACAGATAGAGCTTGCGCTACGAGGCGCGATGAGAGCGCGGCAGAAGAGAACGACCGGGCCCCGATGCTCGCCCCTCTCCTTTCTCGCCTAAGCGGGGCCCTATGATGCGCCTTCTCGACTCTTATCTCGCGCCTCGTTATCGCCGTTTACCATCTCACGGTCTAGAGAGCGGAGGGTCCTCTATGCGCTCGGCGTAGCTACATGCACGTGCTCCTCCATATATCTTTTTCTCGCTGTTCCTTCGATCCTTCGGCGATTCGATCCCCTTTCTACCTAGCCCCCTCCGCCCCCTCGGGGCCTTACCTCCGTACCCCGTGGAATTTCGAGGGAGGAGAATTACTGCGGGGTAATCCTAGACGAGATTGTTGAGAAACCTCGATAGAAAGGCCGACTGTGGCGGAGAAACGAAGCGTTCTTGGTTAGATCGTTTGGGATATGCGAGAGCAATCTGTGCCCCGAGGAGCAACCTCTGGCCCGGTGACCTAGACTCGGTATTCTCGAAAAATCTAACTTCGGAAACCACCTTGTTCAGAAATTTTTCAACAGAAATTGTTTTAGTCTACAGGGCGTTCCAAGTGGGCGTGGTTTAGTTGCTCTTGAGTTCAGTGTAGTGCCCTGTACAGCAATTTCTTTCTGTCGAACTTTCACATGAAATCTAGCTGTGATGGTTACAGTGTCTCTTTACTCTGAATTTTTCACTTTCTGAACACAGATAATTGTTTTAGTTTACAAGGTGTGCTAAGTGGGCGTGGATTAGTTGCTCTTGAGTTCAAGGCAATGCCCTGTACAGCAATTTCTTTCTGTCGAACTTCTACATCTTCTGAAATCTAGCTTCGAGGGTGACAATGTCTCTTTTCTCTGAATTTTTCACTTTCTGAACAAAGAAAATCGTTTTAGCCTACAGGGCTTTCGAAGTCGGCGCGGCCTCGTCGCTCCCGACGTCTACAGAGCCAGAACATGCCCCGCAGAGATATCTACGCCCATAAAATGTTTAATAGAGCCTATGTTCTTTCGTTTACCAGAAAAATTTTGCAAAACCATGAAAAGGCCACTGTTGCTTGCCTATTTTCACAGCGATCGGATTTCATAGAAGAACGTCGTCAGCACGATCGTCCGTCGATCTATTAATCACAGGCTCCAGTTACAGCGTCAGCGAGCCATCTGGCCCCTTTCTTTCCCATAGCTTCTCACCCCGGTTCTCGTGGTACAGTTTCGTGTCAGCAAAGTCATGACCAACCTACTTTCTAGAGCTGATCCGGACAACGTCCGTAGTTCGGAGCGTCGTTCGAGATGAGACAGGATATCCCCGCGGCGCTACAAAACGGTAGCTAATGTCGACTATCATTTTATTTTCGTTGGGCCGCGCGCAACCTTATTGTCGCCGTCCATTGTCTTGTCGTTCTTGCCGCCCTCCGCTTTTAAGCGTTCTTCTACTTCTTCTTCTTCTTCTTCTTCTTCTTCGTCTTCTTCTTCTTCTTCTTCTTCTTCTTCTACTGTCGCTGTTGCTTCTCGTTCTGTAGAACCGTCGACCGTACCAGACCATTTAGCCACACATCTGTGCGAGCGGGACGGTTTACGCATGTACGGAGCTCTATTCGTTTGTTTACCGGTCTCGATGCGCTTGCATTTCTTGCGCTATTGTGCGCGGACTACACGGCTCCTGCCCTGATGCTTGTTCCGCGCTGCTGGGAAGAGCGAGTCGGATCGCGAGAACGTCGTCGAATCGCTGGAGCGAGTCCAAAATTCACATTTTTGTATTAAAGAAATTAAGGAATTTGATACCAACGGTCTCTAACATAATTTTTTATTTATAATTCGTACTCGATTCTCGATGTCGTCAGCCGAACCCCCGAAGCGTCCCGGTCTTATCCCCACCACTGACTACCGCTTCGATCAAGGTAACAGCGGGCCAACCATAACTACCGCTGAACAACTTCCACTGCTCCAGAGCGTCTCATGCCGGCGGGACGTTATGGAGGGAAAGTAGGAGGCTCTCATCATTCGATAGGATCCTCGTATTAATAGTTGTACTACCAACAATCGTGATGAATTTATATGACTCGAAAGTTTCAGAGTTGACATTCGGGCGAGACGTTAAGGGGGGAACGGAGAAAACTCTCGTGTTACCGCGTGTCCTTCGAGCGAACAGCTCCGAAGCGACCATCCGTGGCATTCTCCGGAACGATACGCTCTTGTCAATCTCTCAGAAGTATAAAAGGCTGACGGTAACGCGTGGAGAGAATAGCAGGTGAAGCTCGCGAGGCGAAAGGAGACGCTGCCGGCCGCGGGGTACGAGCGAAAGATGTCCAACGGAAGGGGGGGGGGGGCTGGAAGGAGGGAGGAACAGGGAAGAGGGACGAGCGGGACCCCCGACAACGACAGCATACCTTCGCCACGGTATCGCTTCTTCATCGCATTCGTTGCGTCGCTCGACGCTACCACGGATCCGCGGCTAATCATCATTATTTAATTACGAGGTCGTTTTTCGCTGCGCGGAGTAGAGTGTCGCTGGCTCGCCGAGGCACGTCCTAATCATCGGTAGGCGCCGTTCCCTCGGCGATTTTCGTAAATCTGGTTTGGAGGTCGTTCTCGATCTTTCTTCTGAGACGGTCGGTCCTGGGAGGCTGGAATTCGAGACACGTATCCGCGACGCAGGGACGCGGACGGTCTCGGTGTCCGTGTGGTTTTACGGCCCCCGCGCCGTCGAATCGTCGTTAAATTACCTGCAAAGGGAGTCCTGCTCTTCGATGAGACGAAACCCGGTGGGTTCTGGCCGAAAGCACGATTAACCGGGTGACGTAGACAAAATCGACGAGTCTTTCCGAATTTATTGATACCAATCAGCCGGACCTATCTTACCGAAATTTTGCGGCCATTTTATTACATTATTGCAGCAACCAAGAATATTTTTTTTAGTCGGAACATCCAACACACATAGCACATAACTCGGGCCTGCGCAACTTGCGGCTCGCGAGCCGTGGACTACTCTCCCCACTCCTCGGTCCTCCCCACCAAACTCCAATCACGCGAGGCGCAGCACGGTAGGAGCAGTATGAAATAGTTGATCGTGGGGGGACGCGTACCCGATACCAAAAATGGTAATGGACGCCTCATTTTTTCGATTTTCTCGAAACCCCTTTAGATATTTTCGAATCCCATCGATTCATGCAAGATTTTGGGGCCGCCGCCTCAAGGACTCATAAAATTCGCATCGGTCGTTTCCGTTCTAAGCAATTACCGAAACTACATTTCCCAAAATTTGATCGCCCCACCGTTCGGCAATTAACGGGCGTCGATTTCCCTTTGGGACCGACGTCAAGTCCTAACATGGCTCGGCTATCTTCTTTAGCTGCCATAATCTCGGAACAAGGGTGCAAGAGGACTGGGCTGGGGCTTCGGTCCAATTAAAAATCCACGAATTTATGCAAACGGCCTGGTTTTACTGGCGACTGGATTCTGGGGGCATCGTGGAATCGATCGTGCCGGATACTGTGGTCGAAATCGCTAGGAACTATTAGGGGTCCGTTCCGTTTCACGCATTATGCGCATAGACAGCATAGAGAACCTTTCCGTTTCATTCAATGCACGCATCAGAACGCACAGAATTCCCCAGATTCCCACCACTTCTCGCGCATTAACCGTGCATCAGCTACCACAGCTCAGAAGTGAAGCATTTGATGCGTAGTCGATGCATTAGCGGTACATTTGAAAAAAGTAAATGCAAGTAAAGCACATTGTGAATAGGGATAGCGTGCAAAATCATTAACCGTGATTTATCACAGTGATCGCGGAATCACGATCATCGTCGTGATTTGAACTTCATACACGCCGTGATCGTGATTTTTTAATCTAGAGTGAATTTGCTCACTGTCATCCTAATTCGTCTCGATTAAATTAGATCTTTTTTTAAACACATCAATTAGCTTGCATGAAAATATCTGCATTATAACGTTTTAAAATTATATCACGTTTTCTGTATATAACGTAAATTTACTTCATGTAATGATAAAAATAAAAAACATTCAATTTTCTTTTCCGTATCTTAGTTTAGTACTTAAAAAAATAAAATATTAATTCTTCCTCTCCATTTCGAAATCGTAATATTTATTTAGATAGTATAACAGTGCAGACAATTTCTTTTGTATTACTTAACAATATTTAACAGTATTTTGTTTAGATGTGAAGAATTGAATTCCCTGTTATTTTGGAAGAAAGCAACGAAGTATTGACCTTGTTGCTTGACAAGGAAAGTAGATAACGTTTTGTCACCCATGTAAGCAGCCATTTTTGATTCGCATCAAATGTATGGAAAACTGTCCCGTTTCCAAGCGCGCATCATCACACATCATGCGCATTAATGAAACGAAACGATATCAATGCGAGCATTACATTGAATGCGATCCATGCGCTTAATGCGTGAAACGGAACGGATCCTAGGTAATTGGTATAGTGATCAATTTCTTCGCAGCGTTTCAAAAAAATTCTTCATGCGTTTTTACTTTATCATTGTGAAATTGCGACTTTTTTTGTATAGCCAATCTAAATCCAATAACCATAACATTCTTGAACATCGTAGAGCGGGCATTAACGAGGTGAGAAACCGAGACCCTCTATCTTTAGGACATCATTTTTCAGCGTTCCCTTGATTCCATGGTATAATGATCAGCGATAAGAGAGGCCGCGATTTATAGAATGACCTAATAGTTAGATGGGAATTGCCTGTAATTCGGTGGCGAATGGGCCGGAGCGGGCCCGAAACAGGCCCGACCGCTAGGCGGTGGGCCCGTCCCGACGTCCCGCGGAGCAACGGCGGAACAAGGTGACAAAGTATTCACCTGAAGGCGGCTCTCGGTTTCCCCTGGGCGATCGTGAACGGTTGTCGAGGTGGCCGGGGGCCCGTGGTGACCGCGAAGCCGCCCCTGAGCAGTCTCAGTCCGTGCCGGGGCCCAGAAACAGTCACACACAGCCACCGGAGGGCGACCTCGAGTGGGATGGCCCGTTACGAGCTAATTAGCAAAATAAGAGAAACTCACTGTGAGGTATATACAGCGTCGTAGCAGCAGCGTAGGCAAGAGAACTCGTGCGTCCTTATACGGCATGATCGAATCGTCAGTCTGTAATTTATCGCGAGTTTTCTTAACCCGGAATGTTTCTCCTTGTGAAACTCGGTACACCGGTTTTTTTCTGTTCCCCTCCGTTTCACCGTTTCCTTCTTCTTCTTCTTCTTCTTCGTCGTCGTCGTCCTCGTCGTTGTCGTCTCCTTCTTCTTCTTCGTCTTCTTCTTCGTTTGTTCGTATAGAACAGCAATTAAACGCGCAACTTAGGACGACGAATATCGTTCGCGCGCGAGATCGTCATTTTCTATCCTCGTCGAAAACGATACCTGCAATCGTATCCAAGCTCTCGAATCGCGCGGACGAACATTTCTCCGGTAATTAACGCTTCTAATTAGACGAGCCTGTCTTCTCGTCACGCCGGTTCTGCTGCAGACCCTAACTTTCCGCGAGCTAAAACAAGCTAAGAACAAGGCGACTTTCAGGATCATTCGTACCATACTCAAGGAATGTGCACTAATTTTTTCATTGAAAAATGTACATAAATGATGCTATTCCTCAAAGAATAAGGAATTCATCCTCCGAGCTCACCCAGGAAATCCTCTAATTCGCTCATCCTCGAAGAATGTGTCTCACATGGAAGAACACATTTCTCGATGATGGAAAAATGCAGAGGCTCTTGTTCTGGTTCAAGGCTAGCTACACGAGGTCGTAGTACTTTGAAACGCTGATTAAATCTCTCGTTTATATCCCGGCAATCGACTTTCAATTCGAATAACTCTGTGTATTGAATAAAAAGCGGCGTGGTCGGAGAGCGGCTTCGCAGCACGCATATGCTTGCGTACCAACCAGGAGGAAATTAGTCGACGGTGTGGTAGCGTACGGGGAGCTGTCAAGGTAACAGCTAGAGACCACGCAGAGTCGCTTCTCCAGTCCTTTAACTTTGCTCAAGTGGTATCGTGCACGCGATCGTCCGACATACTAACGAATGGTAGCGCTAGAGATACTGACGGCGAACTCTTTCCCGCAAGAACCCCTTGGAAACGCTCCTGAAGTACTTTGACCTCGGTGTTTAGAAAATTGTGGTCATCAGGACCCTTGGAAAATTGAGGTCATCAGGACCCATCGAAAATTGTGGTCATCATGACCCTTGGAAAATTGACGTCATCAGGACCCATCGAAAATTGTGGTCCTCGGGACCCTTGGAAAATCGTGATCCTGAAGACCCTCAGAAAATTTAGGTCATCAGGACCCTTGGAAAATCGTGGTCCTCGTGACCTTTGGAAAATCGCGATCCTGAGGACCCTCAGGAAATTGTGGTCCTGAGAAGCCTCAAAAAAATTGTGGTCCTCAGGAGCCTCACAAAATTGTAGTCCCCCGGGTCCTTGGAAAGCAGTCTTCCTCGGAGTCTTCAGATATCTGTCTGCCTCAGGGATCATAGAAATCTATGTTTATCATAGTATTTAGAAAACTCTCCAGGGTCCTCAGAAAATTGTCTCCCAAAGTTCCCCTTCGGCGTCCACCGACAATAATCCTCCTCTAGATCCCCAGAAAACGTCCTCCCGTCCTGGTGCACGTGAGAACAGTCATAGCGGAAGCGAGAAGCAGCTCTGAGGCGGCTGCGAGCGGGAGAGAGAGAGAGGAGAAAAGGAGCACGCGGGAACGGGAGTCAAGGAACTAGAAATGAATTCCATTTGTGCGATTGAGAGGGAACGAGTCGGTGAGCCCCATAGAGTGGGACAGAGGACTAGGATCAGAAAAAGATAGAATGAGAGGAACATCGGGCGAAGGATAAAAAGGGCTGGCACGACGTCGGTCGCAACATCGAAAGGGGTTAGCTCGTGGCGAGTCGAAGGAAAGACGTAGCCGAGGATACCCACGATGGGAGCGTGTGTACTATAGTCGGGAAAGAGAGGGAATGGTACGGGGGAACGAGGATAGGGGGACGTGTGCTCTCGTGAAAGGGAACGAGACGCGGCTAGACTGTAAATAAGAGAGGAAACCGCGGGATTATTCTGAATCGAGCTCTCGACAAGTTTCTACCGCGGCTCGCATTGTCGGTACGCCAGGGGCCACGTTGTGGTACGAGGTGTTGCACAGGTTCGAGGTGTTATACCTGTACACATACATATACACACTATGGATCCTGTATACGCACCGCGCACGTGTACGGCCACGTACGGCGCACGCACACCCCGGGAACAGGACACATACCGATCGGCGAACCATTGACTGGAATCTTCGGCTGATGCACAGCTGCGAGAGGCGATTTAACCCTTGCTACGGGGGTTTCCAGACAGGTGCGAACGCTACACAACACGCCCCCTTCACTCTCGTTCCCGGATCTTTTGGATCCTGGTAGATACGTTATTATTTCTTCTGAGTAATTAAATAACGATTTTTATACACCGGGTCGAAACAGACCCGGTCACCGGCGTCAGAGGATTAATGTATCGAAAGTTGGAACGTACAAGCATTGAAAGAAATACTTCGTCCCCGGCATTCTGCATCGCAATTGCATCTGTATGCGAGCTTTTCGCACAAATCTCGGGAGCACAGCAGCGTCTGGGGTCCCCGAGGGGGCACCGGAGGGGCACCGAAGGGTGGGAATCAATAATGAGTAGGTTACGGGTTGCTACTCGGCCGAGTCGGGTTCCCGAATAAAAACTCGCTCTGGATTCGATCCACGGAGCTCCGGAGATCGTGGTGCCCTTCTCGAGAAGAAGAGAACGGGGGGAGGGGGCGCAGGAAAACGGGCGAAGGAGAATGGTGGAGGTAGACGAGGGAGGGAGACGAAGGAGGGAGACGAAGGAGGATGGTCAGAGACGTGGGTCATGAGGGTTCCGAGGTACCGGGGTCTGGATCCCCGCGAATTAATCAAATACGCGAGCGATTTGTCTTCGTTACACCCACGTGGGCACCCCGGAGGCACGCCTGTGTAACCGCGGTGACGAAGCCCCCTCGAGTGGCCGGCACCGCGGGTGAAAAACCCGTTCACCGACTGGTGACCACTGGTGCTCGATCGCAATTTAGTCCCCCGATGAACCGACGATACGGGGGGACCGGGATTTGACGAGGTACCAGGCCCTCCGGACCCCCCTCGGGCCCCGTTGGCCACGAAACGTGTAAAATCGCGATCCGAGGACGACCGCTTCATTCGCGGATCCAGATACACGGTCCCCCCCATTTTTTAATAAGCCCTATGTGTGTCTTATAACCCTTTTTAATCAGTCCCAATATGTTTTATCGGCTGTCAGTGCTGGGTAATTCCAAAGTTTGTTGCAATAAGGGGTCGGACACATTTTTTTTCAATTTTAGGGTTACGTCTTCGTTTATCAGTGGACAGATTTTATGCATTTATAAAGAATATGAGAGGATCAATATTTTCAACCTCCTAAGATAATTAAAGGAAGAAATAAATTTCGCGAAGTAGATAAATCTGTGGTAGTCAGACGAACTTTAGACCATTTTTTTCTCAAAAACGAAGCGTCGTTGAAACAAACACGGTTCAACACTTTCGACGTACTGTTTCACGTACAATCGGCCGTCATTGATTCCAGCTCGATTACTATGTATATTAACAAAATCGTTATATTTCTTTTCCTCTCCCGCTGTTGACCCAGTGCTTCCACCGCGTGCGGTACAGACGTCTAGGTCCTTTCCGGTGATTATGATTGAACGATTACGGATAAATGGACCGGACCGCGAGGGGAACCAATCCGCGTTTGTTTATATTGCCGTTTAAGGAACGCGACGATTATTCGAACGGTCCTGGCAATCTCGTTTCCAGCTCGGGAACGCGTCCGGCTGCGGATCCCCTCGCGCGGACGATTTTGCCGTATTGGGAAGCGAAGTAAATCGTAATTATATATACTGGGGAGTAGTACAGGTTCGGTGGACCCTCCTTCGATGGAAAAAGATCACGCGGACGTTTAATAACACGGGGTACCGAATGCCGATGGGTGTAGGTACACCGTGTCGATGTGCGGGGCACGTTTCTCTCCTCGTCCCTCTCGTTCACCCCGTCCTCTTTTCGCTGCTAGTTGTCGGCCCGCTCCCAGCTCTCTCTCTCTCTCTCTTTCTCCCGTACGCTATTTTACAATTACACTTTACGATACACAATTTCGAACAAACCTGCTTACATTTACGCGGGGCCCCGCGATCCCAGCGTCGGTGTTCCCCGAACCGACACGCACATTTACATGCGCGCCGACGAGTTCTCGCAACAATTTTAATAACACGCCGATCGAGACCCGCCGAGCATAAGTTTCAGACCCTCGTACGCGAGTGTGCGAGCACTACGATGTGCTCCACAGATTGATATCGGGGCCCTTTGGTAGCTCGTCCGGGGATTGCCCACGTACACTACCGTTCGCAAGCGTTTCGGCAGATTGAAACTTATAAAGGGTCTGTCAGAATTTTTTTCAACGAAAGTATCGAGCGCAGCAATTCCAAATTTTGTACGATTATTAATAGATATTTGAAGAGTGTACCGGAATTTTTTTAGGCAGAACGGATCAGTTTCTTCGAAATTACAGTGCTGACAATGAGAACTTTGGTCAGGGGAGATCTTAATTTTTCAATCCGATGTTCGGAAATTTTTTAAATGATAAAAATTTGGCCGGAGGAATTCCAAATTTTGTACCATTATTAATAGATATTCGAAGAGTGTACCAGAATAATTTTTTAACCTGAACGTATCAGTTTCTTCAAAGTGATGATGATAGGAGTCTGACAATTTCGATCGTTTCGTGCCGGTTGCGTTAGGTCCAGGCTGATTACAGCAACAGGACCCAACAGTGCAAGAAGGCGGTCAGTTTATGCAATGCAGTATGCAGTCCGGTACCTCGGGAAGCCGGTCGATAATTGATCGGATCGATCGATCGGTCTCTACTCCAAAACGGGCGATCGCGCGTGTACCCGTGGGCTCCGGTACATCGCTCGGTGGATGCGTTTCGACAAACACCTCGGATCTACCGCGTCGAACGTTCTCTCTCCCATGAAACCGATCGAGTTTTTCCTCGAACGTACCCATTGGAAAAACCTGGTAGACAGGGCACCGCCTCCGTTCGAGTTTACGTGGAACGCGGCTACCTAGCCAGCTACCATTTCCACGACATCCGGTGACGCGGCTGTCGTCGAATCGGAGCTCCGACATCGACTCGACACCGATCCCCTCGGACCGTATTCTAAAGATGGTAGCTTGTAAACGTGGATAACATAATTTATGATCACCGATCCCATTACTGCCTCCCTTCCGACCTCCTCCGGGAACGACCATTCGATTTGGCAAGCGTTTATAGATTAAATCATTATCTGGTAATGGGAATCGGTAATTGTTTCTAGGTCTCTTCCGTGAGTGGAATATCGTTTGATATTGTATTAGTTAATCTTCTTTCTTCTCTTTTTCAATTCTGCTGTGGCCCGTGATTGAGAAACACATTTTAAATAGAATTTTAACATAAGAATTTTCTAGAATATCAAATTATTTTCAACAAAATATAGATTTGATTAACTCGAAGAATATTGTACAATTGCAAGCATATTGAGTAGATCTCAAATCGTTCGGCACTCGTGGCTGCTTGGCTCTCATTTTGCCCCAAGTAGGCGTGGCTCTCGCTGTCAATAAATTCCGATCAACGTCGCACAATACAACCTTCACTTGCGACTGATACCAGGATTCTGCATTCCCTAAAAATCTAAAAATCCTTGCTCTCGTATACTATCAAACTAACTGTCTACAGTCCATCTACAGTGGGCGTGGCTTCTTGGCTCTGGCTCTGTCCCCCCCCCCCCCCCCCCCCCCGCCCCCGGCATAATCCACGCCCACTCTGCCGTAGATTCTTAACAATCCTACTCAAACCGAACTTAAAAGCATCGTGTGTCATAACATCCACGTCTAAGCGACTCCGAAGGTCTAGTTCAAGTCTCTCGCGATTCCACCGAGAAAAAAAATCGTCAACTATCGCGCAACAACAATGGCTCGATCGACGCGTCTAAATGTCGCGGCTCTTACAAAGCGTTAACGGTGTCCGCGGTCGGTTGAATAGCGCCTAGATCCAGAAGACGCGGAGGAACAATGCCACGTGGGATTCCGCGTGGTATGTCGGGTGGCGACGAGATGCAACGGCAACATCCCCGCGGTTCTGGCGCGTCTGTGTCGTGTGGGCGGACGTGGGGAACGGAACTCGTTACGCGGAGGAAACACGGCCGGTGGAAGCGGGCGTCGAATCGTCCATCATGCAATTGCGTCTGCCAGCGGTAATGACCGCTCGATTTGCCTATTAATTGATTCCGAGCAGCGTCTAGCCCCGGTTGGCGGAGCCCGATGGAAATCGGCCGAGGTCATCGGCTGCGAGCAGAGTCTCGTTTTCGTTTAACTCGTCGGTCGTCGCCGGTCATCAGTCATTTCCTACGTCTATCTGTCTGCCGGCACTCTCCGTGAAATTAGTCAAAAGCGGAGACGGTTCTCCTTCTCTTTCCTCTCGATTCTCGAAGGTCGGTAATTGGTCGGATCGTTAAAGAACCGATGCGCGCCGCTGCGCGTGAGCTCTGCGGAACTCTTCGGAGCTGTGCGAAGCTCCGCGGAGTTGCACGGAGCTGTGCGGCGCGGCGCGGCGGAGCTCCGCGCAGCACGGTGCACACGGTGATTTTGCAACAGCGTTTCGCCTCGGAAACCGATTCCCCCAGCGAGATCGCGCGTATTCGATTCAATCGATCGATCATAAGGAATCGCGAGGCCATTACGAAAATTTTCGTGCAATTTGCGCGCGGCGCGGCGCGGCGGTGCACGGCTTGCCGGAGCCGAAAGAGCAAAATGTAGACGTGAGAACAAGCACCGGGGTTATAATTAACGAGCCAGTCTGCTTATATAGTGTCCGGCCGACTTTTTCGTCATTTTTCCGCTTTCGGACGCGCCTCGCCCCCTCTATATTCGCTTCCGCCACCTTTTTTCTCTCGCGTCCCGTTTAAGAAACGAATGAACTCTTCGTTCCATCAGGTCGAGTAAAGAATTGGAGAGAGAGAGAGAGAGAGAGAGAGAGAGAGAGGAGGAGGAGGAGGAGGAGGAGGAAGAGGGAGACGGGCAAAAAGAAATTAATACGAGGGTTATGCATCGGCCATTCCGAGTTGGCCCGCGTATCTTCCTCTTCATCAGAAGAATTCGGCTACCAAGACGAGAGCCCGAGACGATCGTAAGACGATCATTATTCGAAAAGAAAAGCTCACGAGGGAAAAGCCACTTTGTAGCCGTTTAATAACGATAATCACTGTGTTCGCAGGTGAACGGCCAACGAGATTTTATTTGGCCAAGGAAGAACCGGATCTAACGATGGACCCGAATATGGGAATGCTTCGAATACGCCTTCCGTTGGACAGAGAGACCCGGGACAAGTACGTTCTCAGCGTACTGGCCAGAAACGGCGTGTCCGTCGGATATTGCCAGGTAGGCTTGTCAACGTGATTAACCCTTCTGCACCTTTTCAATTTTTGGAGCGCACGAGAGCGCACCGCGCGCGCCAATCAGCTCGCTCGCCGAAGCAATATTCGCGGTTAATATGCAATTAAGCTACGCGCCGGTTTCATATTTTCTGTTACATTGTTGGATCGGTCGAGACCGCTCCGCGAACTGGTTGCACTCGTAATTATACAGATGCGGCTGGGTTAGTTAACAGTCTCAAGTAATTAGCAATAACTGGACTATCGAGTCTCGTGCACAGTTTTCGTGGTGGTTTTACAGAAATCGGATTTGGGAGAGAATATTTCGTGCGATATTTTTACAATAATTTTACATAAAAAAGATTTGCAATGTAATTATTAGTTTTCACGACCAATTCGCAGCA
Organism: Lasioglossum lativentre; assembly: GCA_916610255.1. Lineage (NCBI taxonomy): Eukaryota > Metazoa > Arthropoda > Insecta > Hymenoptera > Halictidae > Lasioglossum > Lasioglossum lativentre. The sequence continues at coordinate 23,868,499 of OU744355.1, forward strand.
TACACAATGAATTGCCGATTTAATAGAACCTCGATTATACGAAATGTTATCTTAATCCTTTATTATTATATTAATTCTTATTTTATTATCTTAATTTTTATCTTAATCTTTTATTTCAATCATAAACGTGGTAGGACGAAATTACTCTGTGAAGCATCGGACGCTTTAACGAAAGTCGAGAGCATCCAGACCACGTCCACTCGGGGGGCTCGGATAATAGAAGTTCCACTGTGTCGTGAATTAAACAAGCAATTACGCACCAAATCGTACCGTGTTTGGATACATTTTAATCAGAAAAATGTCGCCAATATGTTAGTAAACAACAGAGACTTTTCTTAACTACGATTGATCTTTCCAGGTGGAGCTGACGGTGGAGGACGTGGACGACAACCCGCCCATGTTCCCAACGACCGCGGTGCGAATTTCGGTGCCAGAATCTCACCCCCTTCTCACAGCCCTGTACGTCGCCCACGCAACCGATCCCGATGCCACCCCATCGTTGCCGATCCGCTACGTGCTCGGCCAGAACAGCAACGACCTGTTCGGCATAGACGCCCGGTCCGGAGAGCTCTATTTAGTTCGGAGATTGGATTACGAGACCCAGCAACGTCACGGGCTGCTGATAAGGGCGCTGGACGGCGCTGGTCTCTCGGCGAACCTGAGCCTGAGCGTGGAGGTGCAGGACGTGAATGACAACCCCCCAGTGTTCGAGAGGAACGAGTATCACGTGGAGGTTCTCGAAGGCGCCAAGCTCGATTCCCAAGTGAGAAAAATCTTCATTACACGCCCGTCAGCCGGGCATTTGTTTGTCGAGGTGATGCGCGGGCGAGGGAGTTACGTGCATCAGCGTGTGTACATGGAAATGCGGGAGAAACGTTTCGAGGGGGCACACAGGAGGGGGTTATAGAAAACGGAGAAGCGAAATTCTGGATCGGAACGAGAGAGAGAGAGAGAGAGAGCCCAGAACACCACCATCTTGCTCCTCAAAGTCCGTCTAACGCGAGAGCAATCTCATCCGGACAACCAGGAAGACTATGAACACCTTTGCTCCCTCGATCGCGCGCAGCTACCATCGTTCCGTTCCCCTTCGATTAGACACGCGGAACAAGGGAACCCGATGAGGAGGAAGAAGACGTTGACTCATCGGGTTCACCTTGTCAGCGTGGAACAGAAATGAATTAGACGGTGGTGTGTACGCGCGCGAGAGATTAGCCGACGAGGATTCCGACGCGTGATTCTCCCGGTCGGACTGGCCAGTTCGGTGGAAGGATTGATAGAGTATAACTGATCGTTTGATACAGGAACGCGCGCGCGGCGCGGCGCGGATCGCTGTAACGCGATACATACGCACGGACGTACAAGCGGGATTGATAGGTAATCGTTGATGGGCTTCGCTTGGAAACCTGCTCCTTTTGTGGGCTCTCCTTGCGATCCTGGTCTCTAGAAACGCGCTACTCCATCACCGGAGAGATCGCGAGTTTCGGATGGGGTTTCGGTGTATACCCTCCGTAACGTCTCGTAGCTCGTATTTATCTCGGTTAGATAAAAACAGATGAAGCTAGAATTTTAGATTTTAGTACCGTCCCTTGTGGCCAATCCTCATCACTGAAACCAAAAGTAGCGAAAACTAGCAGCTCTCGCGCTCCTCTATTTTTAGCAGCTCCTCGTGGTCGCTCCGGGGGAATTTCTCGTTGCTCCCGGGGGCAAGGAAAGGTTGTCGGGGCAGCATTAGACGGTCGAGAACACGCTCCTGATTGGAGGCAGTGTCTGCTCGTGGGACGAACGACGAACAAGGATTCCTCGCGGCTGTAGCCACCCGGCAGACGTAATCCCGAATACGAGGATACCGATGACGAATGGTCGCGAGATCGTTGCCGCGAGATAGGCCCGTTAAATGACGTCACATTTTTAATACAGCGGATACACGAGGGTACGATAGAGTCGGACAACGACGACGACGACGACGACGACGAAGACGACGACGAGGAGAATCGCACCGTTCCTTTCCTTCTCATTCTCCATCCGTTTCTTTCCTTCTTCCCTCGCCATTCGATCTTTCGTTCCATCTTTCTCCCGGTGGTACACGTATATATCGGTGGTATCTATCGGCGAAACAGATCTGTGAGCTGTCGGTGCTATCCGGACAATATCTTAGCTACCTTGGCAAGACGGAGATAGACCTTTGGCAGAGCGAGAAAGAATCGCGAGGACCAGCAGCTAGTAACCCGGACTACAGTGAGCGTAACCCTTCACCCATCGCGAACTAATAACGTACAGTTAGACACATTACAGCCTGCTCCCACGTCAGGTTCTCCTTCTAATGGTGCCCCGATCCTCTCCCTCCACTAGAACCTCTTTAGTCCCTCTCCTCTCTTTTGAACGACGACGACGACGACGACGACGACGACGACGACGACGGCGACGACGACGACCAATGCGCTTCTATACTCGTCCTGCTTCTGCTCGTTCTTCTCTCTCTTGGATCGTCATCCATCATTGCCCGCGCGCCAGCTCCGTGCACGGGATACGAAGTTATATACCCTCGATCCACTGCTCCTTCCTCTTCATCTTCTTCTCCGTCGTAGTTTTCTTCTTCTTCTTCGACCTCCGTAATTCACGATCCTCCCGCGCTGGAAAACATCGACCGGTTCGCGAACGCGTTTAGGGTTCGCGGTCTTTGGGCGCGTTTAATTAATACGGAACGACCGGATCGACTGGTCTTGCCTCTCTTACTCGCTCTGGCTTGGGCGGCCGCCTCCTCTCCTGCTCGATCTCGTCGCTCCCACTCTTTTTCGCTCTTCAGAGATACGCTCGTGGCGCTGATATTCAGATTTTATTTCAAATTCAGGGGTTAGTAGGGTCATTGTGCTCTTCCCGGTTTAAGCTTCTTCTGGATGTAGAGTTTAGATGTCGAAATTTGGAGCTGCGAAGCCAGGCCCACTCAGAGAAACAGCCCTCTAAAGTTCATTTTCTGTCCACAGATCCTCCAGGTGATAGCAGTGGACCTCGACACAGGCAACAACGCGAGACTCAGCTACCGTCTCCAGAGCTCGACAGCATTTCGCATCAGCCCCAACACCGGCTGGATCTACCTAGCGCAAACCCTAGATCGCGAGACTCTAGATCGCCACGTTCTCACCGTGCTAGCAACAGACAACGGTTCACCTGCTGCCACAGCTAGCGCCTCTGTCCTAGTGACAGTTCTCGACGACAACGACAACGATCCCCGATTCGAGAAGGACTTCTACGGGTTCGAGCTGTTGGAGAACCTGCCCTCGGGTACCTTGGTGGGATCCGTGAGCGCATCCGACCCTGATTTCGACAAGAACGCGTTGCTGAGGTACGCGGTGGTCCAGGCAAACAGCAGCTTCGCGGTGGACCCCGATACAGGTAAGAATCGCCTCTGCACACCTTGCTTCTTCCCCCCTTGTTCCTGTAGAACCGAACGATGGTCGAGTGTTTACGAAAGCTGTCGGGGACTCGAACAGTATCCCACGCGATCCGAGCCGCGAGAAAAATATTAGCGAAGCCACTCCGACGAATTTGACCCTCGAGGACCGAGCCGGCCACTCGGCCGACGCCTCGGAATTTCTTAAAACGATGATTATGGCACTGCACGGGGATCCGGGCATTATTTTTAAGCTCGCCCGGTCTTTTTCTGCTTTTCGGGCCTGTCGTGTGTCGTTCGATGGGGATACTCGGACTAAAACACTTGATTACACGGATTCTAAACAAAATGGTAACAGAACCATTTATCTTGGAGCACAGATTAAAATGGTCCAAATGCTAGGTTCCAGAGCTAATAACATTTCTTCGTGAAGAAGAAAAATTGAGGATCATGATAATCCATTTGGAAAGGTTAGCAAGGGCTTTCCGAAAAGAAAAATCCGGGACGCGTCAGGCGGCCAGAAAAAGATTTACAGCTCGGTGTCCCTTTGTGCCCAAGGAATCTTGCCCTCCTCTCCAAGTAGAAAACGATCTATCCTCCGAGACTCCATCCTTCTCTAACGTGCTGGAGGCACGAGGGAGATGGTCGATTAATTTCCCAAATAGCCCACACCCGTCGACGCTCTTAATTCACGCGTTGCGTCAAAAGCCATTCCCGAACGTGTCTCGCCATTGTCGACCAATCCACCGATTGCACAACCGTGGAGTTCGTAAACCCCGATAGATCTTCGCTGTCGTTTCGTAAGTCTAATGGAGGCCCGGCCAGTCGTATAGTTTTCTCAGGGTCTCTATCATCGGTACTGTCCGATCGCAAGCTCCGCGCGACTTCAAGATTTATGGCGGTTCGAAAAAAAAAAAATGAAACATGGGGGTGATAGAAGGGGGGAGGGGGGGGGCATGGGAGAGAGCGTAAATTTATTTTTGATGCGAATGCCTTTAATTGGAGGACCGTAGAACGGACGCAATATCAGAAGAGACGCGGGTACGGTGGCGTGATTATTTCGTTTTTGTAACATCTCCCCCTGCTTCGTGGATATCAAAGTATAATCCCGTAAGAGTGGTGCTTTCACCTTGGGCCGGCGCGCGGCGTGTAACAAATCACCAGAAAGAGGGGCTCTCGGGGTTCACCTCGCGGAACCAGCACGCACGCCTCGCGATCCTTCTCTCTCTTTTTCCCCTGTTCGCGTATGCCGGCCGCATACGTGGTTTGATTGGCATGCGACACGGAGAGTATTTGTGTACATGCTGGTTCGAGACCGGGGCCGCTCTTCCCTCTCGTACCCGGTGTGCCGGGTTGCCTGTTTGCTAAAAGAGAGTGAGAGGAGCGGCGGTGGTGGGACTCTCCGTTGGCGCGAACCTTCGAAAAATAAAATGAGACCCTCCTCTGCCGGAAGTATCAGCCGTCGCGTCGCGTCGCGGCGCGTACAAGCACTTCTATATTAATCTTTTACCGTACCGGCTGAGTCTACATTGTTCGCCGGCCGAGACGTCCAGGAAATCGGCAGAGGCTCGAGTGGAGCGAGAGGATCCAGGACGCGTCGATCCGGTTGCGATTAGGAATAGAAGACGTGTGGGAAGTTGATTGGGAAGAGGCGCTGTGGGGTGTCCTTTTGTTGGCCGACTGATTGTTTGGGGACCGTGAGGATTTTCAGGAAGTTTGCTTGGGAGGCACTGAGTTGCGTTGGTGTACCCTGAGTTGGAGGATGATGTTGGTGTTGGACGTTGCAGTCCTGTTCATACTTCCATTTTTACTGATGCGGACTTTTAAAATTGACCTGGGTTGGGTCCTAACCTATCAGCTAGTCTGATTCCTGCGATATTCTAAATTAGATAGCCTTACAAGCTTCCTCACAAATCATCAACTAGTACCAGCAATCCTCAAAACTGACGGCCGAAGCACACCAAGCATTTTCAGGAAGCTTCTTTGGGAGGCACTGGATTGGGTGTACATTAAGTTGGAGGATAACGTTGGTGTTGGACGTTGCAGTCCTGCTCGTACTTCGATTTTCACTGATGCGGACTTTTCAAATTGACCTGGATTGGGTCCTAACTTATCAGCCAGACCGATCCCTGGAAGATTTAAAATTTGGTAACTTCACAAGCTTTCTCATTGGGGACGTCAACTAGTACCAGCAATCCTCAAAACTGACGCTCGAAGCCCACCGCAGTCTCTCTGCTGACCGTTCTGTTTTAAGAAATGGACAAAAGCAATAACCCGTGTCGGCCCGGCTTTCCTAACTGGCGCTGGTCGCAGCACGGATTTCCAAATATTGGAAGAGACACGCGGCAACGGTAAGAGGAGCCCGTCTCCCCTCGATTGGTGGGGACATCCGAGGCCCGTGGTCGCACGGTCCCACGGTTAACACGAGAAACGCATTAGCACGCGTCCTACGATATACTTCTTATTGTTCCGCGATGGTATCCCTCGATGCCGGCGCGTTTGCATGTCCCTCGTCGATCGTTTGTCTTCCCCGACGACGAGCACGGCCACGTCGACGACCGTCCTCCTGCTCTCTTCTTGGGGGACGCGTTCACGACTCCGAGACTAGGTACGTCGAGAATTCGTGGTGGAACGCGGGTGCAACCCGCGTGCTGCACCGTAGCTTCGCCGACGAACAACGACGCGACGCCGCTTGCTCCACCGGTCCCCTTTCCGTACGAATTATTATCCCGTTCCTTTTCCAGGTCTTTTCGAATAGTTCCGACCGGTCGGCTAGGCGGTTGCTTAATTACCCATTAATGCGCCGACCGCTCGCTCGGCTACACTCGGCGACCTACCTTTTCTCTCCTCTCGCGGACTCCTCCTTTTCTATCTTACCTTTTCTTTCTTCTTTCTCCTCTTCGTCTTCTTCTTCTTCGTCGTCGTCGTCGTCGTCGTCGTCTTCGTTCTCTTTTCCTCGCCACTGTTCGCGACTTCTTGCTGCCTCTACAGTCCGCCACAGTATTACTCCTCCTGGCTAAAATTATCATTAGTAGATTGCAGATCAATAGACAAAATTATTAATAATAATAAATTACTCAAGTAAACTATGTGTACATAATAGACCACCTAAGCAGACCACCTGAATGACTATCGTTAATTGTGGATCGATCACAGTCTCGTCTTTTTTCAAATAAGGTCTTCAAGGTAACCTTCAATCTTTTTATGTACTATAATTATTTTCGCCCAATCTGGTAGTAACACGAATGGAGACGAACTGGACAACAGTGAGAACCTGAAAAATATTTCCGAGATAGCAAAAGAATCAAATAACCGGCTGAAGGTCGTTGCAACAAAAAAGAAATTTCTCTGTTGGATATTTAATCGATTCCCATTATATAGACCACTTTATCGATCGGTATGACGCGAGCGAGTATGAACGAGGTTCGAGTGGGTTCTGGAGAGATCGAGAATTTCATACTAAATATATCGATAGCTGGTACTTAATAAAAAGGCGTGATCTCGTAATAAATAAACACTGTTCACGAACAACAGAAATAATTAAGATAGTCGCATCAGGTGGTCCGCGCACAGTGTACGTATAAATTCCGTCTTGCAACATAGATTCGCACGGGTTGAAACACGAAGTGTCCTCTATACAGTGTTGTCGCGGAGTGTACTTCTCCGAGACACGTAATTACGGTTCGGCTTGTTACACGCGCGACTATACACGGTTGACTATACTACGATTATAATATGCAAGAGAGGAGGAGTAGACGGGGAACGAAATACGAGAGGCCGGCTTCGGAGGCGCGACCATGGAATTCGAGCGTCGAATGGCGTTTCTTAAGAGCGCACGAACGCCGATTATCCAATTAACCGTTCCCGTCCTCCCGGGTTGGAAAATTGATAAGGTCGGTTTCTAGCGGAGCTCTCGTTTTCTCTTTTTCTCTCAGTTGCCCCTGTTCTCTCGCCGCCTCGTATGTAGTCGATTTTATTTCGTGGATACACGCTCGCCAGTTCTAGCCGTGCGCCGCACCGGTTGGATCGATTTCAGCTCTGTTTCCCGCCGGAACGAGTGGGCATGCAGATTTTTCTTCGGTCCGCGTATACTTCGATGCGAACGCTCTCCAGTCGTAAACGCTCCCTCCCCGTCCACTTAACGGACGAACGCTGTTAAATGGAGCGGCGGGGTATCGTTAATAGATCGTTAACCGAGCCAGCTCCGGCTGGTGGGGACGCAATTATTTCTTTCATTTCGTCGATTTTCATCTATTTTCAATCGACCGGCGAACACGGCCATGCCAGGGATCGGCGCAATTTTAATTTCGAGGTGAAACACGTTCGTAGATCCCACCGATATTCCAAAAATTAATCAATTTTTTACCTGCGAGATCGTCACCGAATGATACAACAAATTTAATGAACAACCAATTAGACAGATCGACTAAATTCTTAACCTTCTTCCACCATTTTCCAGGCGAGATCAGCACCAGGGAGCCGCTGGATCGCGAGACGAAAAGCGTCCACGAGCTGGTCCTCGAAGCCCGCGACCAAGGGACACCGTCAAGGGCTGCTAGGGTACCCCTAAAAGTGACGGTTCTGGATGTAAACGACAACTCCCCCGAGATAGTGGACCCTCAAGGCGACGTGGTCAGTGTCCGGGAGGAACAACTTCCTGAAACGGAAGTGGCAAGGGTCCGTGCATTAGACACGGACCTCGGGGAGAACGCGACAGTGACGTACACTATTTTGAAAGGTAACTGTGCACCTGGTACCTACGGTGGAACCGTCCGCCCTTTGTCTCGATATCCGCGGGAATTCGCAAAAGAAACAGAACGTGTCCCGTCCGAATTAATTAGCCAATTACCGAAACAATTATGCACGGTCTTAAAAACCGCCTCGGGCGGCTTTGTTTGAGTTTTATGGAGGGGGAGGGTCTCGCCGCGAACGAACGGTTGCAACGATTATATCTTCTCGTTACGATCGCCAGCCGATTTTCTCGAGCGCGCGATCACGAACCTGACTGTTTCGAATATACATGGTTAAATTGACCCTCGGCCAGCCAGTAATATTGCTATTTCCTTAATGGCGTCTTAACGCCGGTCGTTCTACCGATTTCTTCTGCCATCTCTGTCTCTTTTTCTCTTTTTTCCCACGTCCCGCGTGTCTCGTCCTCCCAACTCAAAACGAGAGAGAGAGAGAGAGAGAGAGAGAGAGAGCGACAGGGTACTTTTTACTCCCAAGATTATTTTACGTTCACGAGCAACCTTGATATTCGCAGACCGAGACTCGAACGGCTACAACGTTTTCACCATCGACCCGATCACTGGTATGATCCGAACCAAGGAGGTTCTTGATCACGAGGAGAGAAATATCTACCGGGTGTCCATTAAAGCCACGGACGCCGGCAGACCACCGCGGCATAGTGTGCGAACGCTCAGAGTCGAGGTTCTAGCGCTCGCTGATAACCGGCCGACCTTCACCAGCAGCAGTCTTACCTTTAACGTGAGTACCGAACACATGAGCCGGAGACATGCGGAGATTCTGGTCCAAACGGCAGATTCGTTCAGCGTCCCGGTTAATGAATACCCCGGGGAATAATGGGGGATTCATATTTAGAATGATAGTAAGCTGGAGCAATTATTGGGTCGGTGCTAAAATCTATTTTGCATAAAAATCCGCAGTCTAGAGGTAACATTACTTTAGAAAAATTGCTGAAGTTCAAGCTGATGAAATCCACGATTACTTTTGCACCGACCTAATAAAAAACCAGAAACATTGTTGCTTTACCCCATCGACTTCAACTCCGAAGCGTACAAAATGAAAATCCGCCACGTGGTTCCACAGGTGCGGGAGGATGCTAGCATAGGCCAAGCAGTGGGATCAGTCTCTGGGGCGGGTCCGGCGGGTCGCGTGGCCTTCACCCTGGACTCTCTAACTCCCATCAGCGAGTTCCCAGCGTTCGACGTTGACCGCAGTTCAGGCCAGCTGGTGGTCGCTCATTCCTTGGACAGAGAGAACGTCAGCGAGTACCACCTGGAGATTCGCGCGCTGGACACCACTTCGATCGGCAACCCTCAAAGCATCGCTGTCTCCGTGAAGATCGTCATCGAGGACGCAAACGACAACCCGCCGAGGTGGCCATTGGACCCCATAACAGTTAGAGTGTCCGAGAAAGCAGTCATCGGCTCCACCATCTATAACCTGACTGCCACGGATTCGGACAGTGGACTGAACGGTGATCTGCGTTACGGTTTGGTAGCAGAGTTCCCTGCTAAGGGCAGTTTTGCTGTCGATTCTCTGACTGGGGCTTTGACACTGGCGAAACAGTTGGATAGGGAAGAACGGGCTGAGTATACATTGATCCTGAAGGCGTCCGATAGAGCTGCCCCTGGGGAGCAGCTGGCTTCCACTGTTACTGCTAGAATCATTGTGCTGGACCAGAATGACAATGATCCGGTGTTTGTTGCTCCCGAGTCTACGAAAGTGGCGGTTACCCCTGATCTTCTGCCAGGTGAATTAATTTGTTCATTGTTTAATGTGTTAGGTCACTAGGAATTAATTGGAAACAACATTAACGTACCTATGGTAAATTGGTGTTATTTCAGGAGCGATGTTGGTCAGAGTGGTGGCGGTGGATAAAGACGCAGGCGACAATGGCCGTGTGTCGTACGTGATTACATCTGCGAACGAGGAGGCGAGATTTTCGGTGGGTTACGAGTCCGGTATCGTGAGTCTGGAGAGGCCGATGGTGAGGTCTACCGAGTTGGAGATTACGGCGAACGATCATGGTACCCCTCCGCGGAAGTCGTCTCTCAGGCTGCATCTAACGCTGGCTATCGGACAGACTAACGGACCACCTCGTCTACTACTAGCCAATCCGGTAGCTAGGATTTCGGAGGACCTGCAGGTGGGAGCGTCGATCCTGAATGTCGCTGGTTCTATCATCATCGCCGACCAAGGTGAGCGTTTTGATTTTGTCGGGATATCGGAAGATCATGGCTGCTGAGAGGAATTTTATTCTTCAAATTTTTCTTCTTCAAATTCGTGCCGGAATTCGTACAGAGTCGATTGATGCTAGATCGGGCTACCAGATACCAACACTTCATTGTTACATCCACAACTGGTCTTATTTCGAACATCCCTGAAAAAGATGATTCTGTAAAATATTCTGAGATTCATGAAGCTGACCGAAAAAATATTTTAACCTGGGCAGGCCCCGAAAGCCCTTGCCAACGTCCCCTCTCGCATAACATATAGCGAACAAAAGCCAGACCCGGTTCGGCGAACTTATCGATCTCCCCTAAACACATTCGCACACGTGCTCGGTGTTGCTCGGGCTCGGACAAGGACGTAGTAGAGGACCAAAAATGGGTCTGGCTCTCGGCTACCCTTTTAGGCGTGTTCCGGCTTTGGCGTCGTTATTGTTTCGGTGGTGCGTCCGCGCATAAAGTGCCGTGGAACAGGAGGCGCTGTCAATTTAGCAGTGTATAGAACGAGAACGTGAAATTACAGTCTCCTATCTTGTCGGCGGTGTCCTGGCTGGCTACCTCCTGCTACTCTCTTCTCCTTTCTCACAGGTAGAATTTTGCGAGTTTTACCTCTGTCGGTTCAAGTTGAACGCGCCACCTACGCCGCCGCGAGACCGCGATGAGAGAATATAATCGGCGTCGGAGCCGCGCGGTGCCGGGCCGGTTCCCCCGGCTAATAGGAAAGCCCTGCTATGAAAATACCTCGAATAATTGCCTTGAATCCGGTCGGCGCTGGGCATTATAGTAAATTCAACGAAATGACTCGCGGTCCCGGCTCCCTCGGGGTCGAGAGCGCGTTCCATCCGTGTGTTTCCGTCCCGCGGAATACGGCTTCTATGGCCTGGACCGTAAGACCCCCGTTCCCACCTGGTTCCTCTCGTCGTCGCCGCTCTAAAAGCTCGCCGAAGGATTCCTGAACCGACGAGAAAATTCCATAGTGCCTGGATACGTTCGTCCCCTCATGGTACAGATGCTACGCTGGATCTACTTTCCGCGATAACGATAATCGCGGGACCGTCTCCTCGTCGCATACCGCTCTAAACAGGACACAGATCCGCGATCCAGATCCACGGTCCCGATCCCGTAATTTAATCTGGATGCGCTGACAATCTTCGATACATTAAAAAATCTGTTTTCGGGTGGGCCTTACGGAGTGGGTCCAAATGATTTTCGTCGATCTTCAGCCATATTTTGTTAGGTTTCGAAGCAGTGTTTTCTGGTTGTAGTTCTCGTCGCGAGGTGGGTTTTTGGGACTCGTTTGGGCCCGGAAAGAAAATTTCGGTTCGAGGGACCTATTTGTTATAATGTCTCGCACGATCGGGTCTGGTTGGGCCTGGGGAGCGCGTAGCAACGGACCCGGCACGACGCGACGCGGCGTGGCGCGGCGCGGCGGGACACGATGATTACTAAAAGCGCGGTCCCAGGGGCCCGATGTTCCGTGGGCCTGGTAGCAAAGCGTTCTGTACGGCCGACAGAACACGGTATATCGCTCGTTTTGCGCTTATCTAGACCGGCGCCCGTGTATCAGACGAGCGCATTAGCGCGTCCCGCGGAACCAACCGGCAAAGGGACCCGCAACCAGTCGTCCCTATGCAATACCCCGAAGGACGGACTCTCGTCCTGCTAGGACCACGGAACCGCGGTTAGGGGCCCAGAGAAGCGAAACAATGGCCGCGTATATCATCGTGCCGCCAGCCTGCCGCGGTACGCACGGGCAAATCACCGGTTCGAACCAACACACCGACACCCGTACACTACGTTCACCGTCGTCGTGTGCGTGTCGCCACTGTAACTACCGTACCCGTTGCCACTGCCAAATACACGTGACCGTTTCTTCTTCACCCTTTGCCGCTCGAACTGATCCTCTAGCCGCGATAGTTCGCGGGATATTTCAGCTAATGCGTTCCGACCGGGGTTGTTTCAACCCTTTAGGAACATGCTGTACAAATACTACCATATATATTTGAATAAAAATAATGCGCGGCCGCAGATCAGAAACCACCCTTACCCAACCGTGCTGTACGAATGCTAGCACGAATGCCTGCACGAATTTCAAGAAAAAGAACAATCATCCAAAATCCCCAACTACTAAATTCCCACGCATCGTCGCAAGGGTTAAATGGAACGAATGCGAATCCACACGGTGACTCGAAGTCCAATGGGTCATTTTCCCGAGCAAATTTTCGGTGGGTGTAGAACGACGAGCAATAATCCTCCGGAATCGAGCCGTAACTATCCGCAACAATGTCCCGACTGTCCACGCGACGCGGCACAATTGCATTCGATCCTCTCGGAACCTCGGCGAGACTCGACCTCGCCATCTGTGTATTTCCGAGACTTTATGCACCTCGGATCCCCGGGGATCGGTCGGCGAGTCGATCTACGGGGCGTGAGGAGCCTAATCGCCATCGCTTTGAGGGCACTCCTTTATGTATGCAAACTGCCGGATAATTTCGGATTCTCGGTGGAGAACGCGACAGGGTAATGGTCCCCGAGGGAAACGTAGCGGGGCCCCATGGTCGCGTGGTTCTAATTTTCGATGGGGGAGGGGCGACAGTGGTGGTGCCCCTCCGTAGAAAAACCGGCTAATTTTATTCGGGGCCCCGGCGAATCTCGATAAAAACGATCGGGACAGAGACGTTGACAAAAATCCGTGTACGATTATACAGGTAACGTCAGCTTCAGCATTCCGAGCAACGTGGCTTCGGACAAGTTCGCCGTATCGACGAGGGGCCTGGTGACTCTTCGAGGACCCCTGAACCGTGAGGAGACTGCTAGATACTCGGTGCCGATCCTGGCTAGGTCCAGCAAGCTCTTGGACATCAGCACACTGGAGGTCATCGTCCTGGATGAGAACGATAACAGCCCTGAATTTAGGCCGGGCTCTTGTTACACGTTGGCGGTTCCGGAGAACCAGGAGACTGCCGTGATCCATACGATCGCTGCTGCTGATCTAGACGAGGGGAAGAACGGGGAGATCTACTACAGCGTTGTTGGTGAGTACTCTTGGTCTAGATAGTGTACAGGTGTCCTGGTGGTCGGAGTGACTATCATTCAATGATCCACAGGTGGCAACATAGGAGCAAAGTTCATCCTAGATCCAGTGACAGGCACGTTATCAATGTCCAATCTGGATCGAGAAACAGTCTCCAAGTACGTCCTGACGATCTCGGCAAAGGACAAAGGTCGCCCAAGCTTGGAAGCTCGCTGTAACCTGACAGTGATCGTCCTAGACGTCAACGACAACGCTCCCCTGTTCGCTCAGAATCAGTACACCGAGTCCAGGACACGCGGAGTGGTCCAGTCTGCTGAATATCCTCCCTTCGGCCTGGCTAACGGATACCCATACGCATCAGCGAATTATCCGAGCAACTATCATCCCAGCAAGTACGTGGCGACGATATCGGAGGACGTCGCTGCTGATTCCAGTGTGATGTCAGTGAGAGCTACCGATCCAGATCAAGGAGTCAATGGAAAGATCACGTATTCCATTGGGGAGGAGACTAGCTGGCTGTTCAGGGTTGATAATCTGACCGGAGTCGTCACCACTGCAGGGTAAGTCTTTGATCTTGGATAGTTATGCTCATTTTTACAAGGGATTTCCCGGTAAATGAAAGTCAGCTTTTCGTTAAAAAAAAAATGGGAAGTGCTCGGACAGTATCCTCCCACGCCAGCAAACTAATTTCATTCTGGCCGTTATTACCACGCGAGCTTTATCGCGCTTGCGATTAGGATAGCCGGTGGGTCGTAAAGCGGATGAGTGCTTGGGAGGAGCTGTCGAGAGCCACAGACAGAGAGAAGAGAAAGGGGATTTCGACGACGGAGAGGTGATCGCAGCTAGGAGGCTCTAAGAACGTCGTAAAATTATAAAATCAGTCGATGGCGGGGCCCGCGAACGATGGCCGCGGTCGATTAGTTGATTTCATACGCACAACCCGTCGCCACGGCCAAACATGTTCTTCCTCCTTTCGTCCTCCTATTCTGCAGGCCGTGTCCTTCGCGATTATCAGTGTAATAATCCTGCGATCGCGTCGCCGTCATCGGACACGATGCCACCAATCTCGTTAATGCGTTAATCGATAGACAATTTCACAGTGCATTCCTCGATCCCCAGATCGCCCATTCGAGGGCTCCGTGGTTTTTAATTTAGCGCCATTCGACCACCGTTTCATGATTTTCCACGCTGGTATTCGAGGTACATTAACCCCCCCCCCCCCCCCCTCCTCGCTGGAACATGTTTATTAAGCTCCAGAGAGTCCCGCCGTTGCTTCCTTCCATCGGACACGGCAGGATCATTTGCTGGATGATCTGGCTTTCCTAAGTCACTATTGTTCACCGAAGCGAACAATAATGCATGGAAGCACATCTAATCATTTTATTTTGTATAAATTTAAAAATATTCCCCGGAGGGTTGAAATGGGTTAGCTGTCAAGGGACAATGAATGGCGGGGGAGGTGGGGTAGGGGGATAAAGTCGGCTTAATCAGCGGGTCTAGCGGTGCGCAATGATTTCTCAAAATGGTGACAACGTCTGTTCGAGTTTGGTTCGCCGATAGAGACGCTGCCAAGCAGAAGCAACGAAAAAGAGAAAGGGATAAAAAGGGAGAGAAGCGAGGAATAGGGAGCAGTATTATAGGGCGCAGGGTGTCGGTAGCAGCAGGGGCGTACTTTTGCCGCACGACAGCCGTGTGTCATTTCAGCGGGACACCGTGTGGCATTTCAATGCATTATTTCAGCCGGCAAAAAGCCTGATATGCAAAACCAGATCCCGGTCGGGCCACTCTTTCGCGATCTCTCTGTCATTTCTCCTTCTCCCCGCTTCTTCTTCGTCCCCTCTCTTTCTATTATGCAGTTCTCCTTGTTCCCCCCCCGGGGAATCGGTAACATGGTATACTGATGCGGTCGCTATTATTGCTATTTTTATTCGAACTGTTTGTACTCGCAGATTTTTTGGGCTTCGTATACGGGCGATTCCATTAAAACATAACGTAAAAAGTTATGGCTCCATTTAAATGAGAGTTGGCATGAAATTTTATTGGAGATTTAGTGGGAGAAAAATTTCGGAACTTTAAACACCGTAATTGACAACGATCTTTTGATGTGCTCGCAAAAAGGACGTTCGTGCCGCTGACCGTATCGTGACCGTATCACGATCGTATCATTCATTTCTTTGCATTTCTATTTTACGAGATCCTGTCGCTGTTGTATGCATCGTTACACGATACTCTGTAACAGAAATTCGAAGATTTTGAAGGTGGTAACAAATTTGGGTCAAAAGTGACCCAGGTCGATATATTGGTGTTTTTCTAAATTCACAAAATCCGCACTGCTGACACTCCACAACATTCGTCATCGCGGACTCTATCAGCGATTGTCCAACCGCGCTCCCGGATTCGAGCGTAAGGTGGCGGCGGTTTGCAAGCAGCTTGTTTGTGTGACGGAAGCTTTAATCGCGCACGGCGATCTTGTGTAATCCACGTCCGCCATTACCATAACTCTGCGGATCCTCGGTGGCGGTTTGCCGACCGCCGTTTCGTGCCTTAAATCGCACGAAAGCCAGGCTGGATTTTCGAGCGAATTTAACGTCCGCGTACCCGTGAGCTATACACCTCTAGAAATCTCTGCATCGCCATCCTAAACCTTCCTCATACCTAAATCCTCCATTTCGAACAGAGTTCCTCCTATTTTCATTCGTGGTCACGGATTTTCTGCATTTGTGCCGGAATAGATCAAATACAAAAGTGGAGGACATTGACCCTATCAAAGTATCAAAATTAATTGCTCACTTTCTCACGAATTAATTCAACGTAAGAAGTACCTTCAAAAATATCTTTTAAAAAATCGATAAATAAAACAACGAATGGTTCCTGAACATTATCAATTGTATACGAATGGTCTGCTATTCGTGGGTTAAAACAATTTCAGAATTTTTTGAGAATTGACTTGGACAATTTTTATTTTACAAGATCCGCACTCCACCGATGACCCTCACAGTCGCACTGTTGCAGTTCCGCTTTTCTCACAGATCGCACGGTGGTAGCAACGGGACCCGACGTCTTTATCGATCGCGAGCTCCTAATCTAATTACGCTATCTCCGCGAATTTTTCCGCGCGTACCGGCGCGGCAGCGCGGCGCAGTGTCGGCATGAATGCGTAATTTGTTCCCATTGAACGCCGCGCGACGCCGGCGGTTAGCGAACCGGTAACATTCAATTGCCAGTGAATTTTTGCGGGTTCGCGGCCGAGAGAGATACCCGCCGATAACCGGCCGCTGTTTGGCGGGTGTAATTTATCGAATCGGCAAACTTTGTCTTTATTAGCGGCTCGAGAGGGAGTCACGCAAAGCCCTGGCGAATTCGCGAAAGACCGTGAGCGGTGCTCTAACTCTCTCACTCTCTCCCTCGATATAAGCTCCCTTTCGATAATGGGTTTCGCGCGTACTGTACGTACGTGCACGTAATAACCTTTAACGAGCGTGGAATAATAATCGAGCGCCGGTAGCGCGCGCGCGCGCGAACTCGCAAGATCGACGCGGTTATTTACGATTTAACAGAGTCGGCCTGACCGCTCGCGCGACTCTCTCTCTCCCTCTCTTTCAGCTCTCTTGTGGCCTGCTGTCGTGCGATTAAACGACCCGGCACACGTACAGGGTGTCCCATACGACAACGGTTCCGCACGTAATTATTTCCCACACTACCACCCCGTGTGTGATACCGTCGTGTTCACCACCGGACGTCTTATGGCGGCCACAAATCTTGACTAGGCGAGAGAGCGCTTCCGCGATTTCCTAGCGACCTTTGATTCCTCCAATAGAATCGTTCGTTTTTGTTCGACTGGATGTGTTGCCTGCTCCGTGACGAATTCAGTGATTTGTATCGGCTTCGAAGGTCATTCAAGGTCACTCAAGGTCATTCGAGGTAATTCTGTGGAGAGTTAATTACGTTTGAACGGTTTTCAAGGTATTTCTTCTATTAAGAAAATCTCTGGTTTTTGAAGGTCATCCAAGGTCATTCAGCATTATTCAAGATCATTCAAGATCATTCAGTAACGTTAATCATCAGTATTTTTAACAAATTACCTGACCTGAGGAATATGAATTTCGAACAGGACACCCTGTATAGACGCACATAAACGCATGCGTGTGTACCCTCTGTGTCTCCGTTTCACCCGTAGGATTTTCATTTACGGCAGCACGAATCGCCCGGCCGTAGATGCCAGATAATATTCCTCGAACTACGAGCTGCTCATTGAAAATCATTGTTTCTGTCACGGCAATGTTCTCGCTTGCGACTCCACGGGGCCGTTCAACGACTCTTCGCGCGCCGCGCCGCGCCGCGCCGCGCCGCGATCCATGGATCCTCTCGCCGGCAATATTATCGCCGCGAAATCGTCCTCGACATGGAACTTCGTTATCGCCGGGGATCTCGTGAGATCTGCTCTTGTTTCGTGCCGACTGCGTTCGAGGATCCTTCTTCCGGGTGGTCCTGGGAACCGGGCGGTTGGTAGCACTGCTGGCGGACCGGAAGTCGCGACTGACACGCGCTTATGGCGACACGCGATTACGGCAATTACTAGGACAATTCCTAGGACAATTGCTAGGACAATTGCTAGGACGATAAAAGAATAGGGATAATGGGTGTACGTGTTGGTGTCCCTTGTTTTTGAACTCTAATGGAATGGAAATGGGATCTTGCTAGATGATTTATCTACGATGACTCTCAATTAACATTGACTCAAACCTACTTTCTCTTTACAGGCCCCTGGACCGCGAGCGCCAGAGTACCTACAGCTTCGTGGTGATAGCAACGGACAGTGGAAAGTACGACGCGAAGAGCACCTCCATCCCAGTTGAGATCCGAGTGAACGACGTGAACGACAACGCTCCAGTTTTCGCGGAGTATCCATTCAGGGCTCGTGTATCGATCGGCACACAACCGGAGAAGAACATCCTGAGAGTAGTAGCAACTGACGCTGACGAAGGCCTGAACGGAGAAATAGTGTACTCGTTCCAGCACGAGCAAGAGAAGCCTAAGTTCAGGATCCATCCCAGCACCGGTGCAGTCACTGCTGCACTCTCCTTATCTCAGGATAATGGGAAGACGTATCACTTAGAGGTCCTAGCTAGAGATAGAGGAAGTCCTCCAAGAAGTGCTCGAGGCTTGATAGAACTTCAAGTCGGAGACCTAGCAGACCTGCAACCTGCACTGAAGTTCCAGAACGACTCCTACGAAGTAATCATTCAGGAGAACTCTGCAGCTGGTACCGAGGTGGTCCAGGTCACTGCTGTCAGATCAGATGGCAGGAGACAGCACGTTTCTTATTCTCTTGGGTCTGGGAATGACTTTGGGACTTTCGCTATTGATGAGGACACTGGGCTGCTCAGGGTCAATGACCCGGCTAGATTGGATGCTGAACTGTGGATTGATATGAGAGTTAGGCCGACTGATGGTCAGATCGATGAGGGTCGTACCAATTCTTGGGGGAGGTCTCTGGACGGACAGTTGTCTAAGGAGGAACCTAGAGAGAGTTCGAAGCACGTGCTGACTGTGGTAGCTAGGACCACTGGGTCCGATCCTCTTGAAGCTTACGTTCAGGTAGTTGTCAGGGTATCCGATGTCAATGACAATCCACCTGTCTTCACGCAGACTCAGTACTCTGCCACGGTTCTCGAAGGAAACGTCAAAGGAGATTTCGTCGTCAAGGTAAGAAGAAGTTATTAAAATTTGTTCGATTAAGGAATTTTCGAACTAACTTTTATTGTCACAGCTCTCAGCCAGCGACGCGGACCAAGGAATGAACAGCAGGATCCTCTACCACATCGTGGATGGCAATCCGGACAACGCGTTCACTATCAGTCCACCATACAGTGGTGTAGTCCGCACTAACATCGTTCTGGATCGCGAAATTCGCGAGAAGTACCGTCTGACGATCATCGCAACCGATCAGGGGAATCCTCAGCTAACTGGCACAGCTGCTCTAAGCGTCCGAGTCATCGACATAAATGACAATCAGCCGACCTTCCCGGAGCACAGCATCATCTCCGTCTCTGAAGGTAAGTTACAGCAATCGAAATCATTCTAAAGCTACATAAATTAATTTCAGAAGATTTCTATTGGACGCTAGGTCATTAATGTTTAAAGATTGAATTATATATATTTTTATAGCTACAGCATTAACAATAGGATTTGCCTGAACAACGTTAATCCAATGCACGTTGGCCAGAAAACTCCGGTTTACGAGATCATTAACTTTAAACCGCCATGATATTGAAATAAGTATCATTTAAATCGCAAAATTATTAGAATGGTATTCGGAGAATTTTTACAGTGAGGGTTTACAGTGAAGAGGATTTCATTGGTTTTCGTCATTATGCGAACACTCGCGAACGAGTTCGATTGACCGGCACCGATCCCGCGATATATATTTTCTGCGCGATCCAAGAGCGAAAGCGATACTTAAGTGGCAGGCCCTACGTGCCTTAGAAATTAAACGGCAGAGATAATTGCAACGGTCGTATAGTCCAATTATAGCGTTTATTCATCTGAAGGCACGGCGGAAATGAAGGCTAACCGGCGATTATGAGCCGAGTACTATTCGGAATGGTTGCCCGAACAGGTTACGAGCCGGTGCGATTGCGTTGCACGCCTCCTTGTATTTCATCGGCCCGTGTCAATTCCAATCAGCCGTTCGATCACCGAATGTCCTCGTTCTTTAATCCAATTGACTGTGTCTGATTGGGAGACAGAGGTTAAGGTAGCTCAACCGGTACGAAAAATCGATCTTTCCTCGAATCCCCTTATTGTTAGATAGACGTCGTAAAAATCGGTCACTTACATGTTTCCACAAAATTCGAGAAATATTCTTAAAAAATTTGGAATTAAAATACCCGATACTTTTTTTTTTTTAAACCGAATATCTTCATAAAATTCCAGCACATTCGTCCAGCATCAGTTCGTACAATAAGTACCCCACGTTTGGAGCTAAAATACTAGGTACCATTCTTTGGAAAAATTCAGATGGATACTACCAATATCAGTGAATAAACCCACAAAATTTGTAATGATTGTTGCCGATGGATCTCTTTAAAAAAATTCAAGTGTCTTCATCAATCTTCAGCACATTCTTCGAGCATCAGTTCGTACAATAAGTACATACCACGTTTGGAGTTAAACTACTGGGTACCATTCTTTGGAAAAATTCAGGTGTATGCTACAAATATCAGTGAATAAACCCACAAAATTTGGAATTACAGTACCCGATGGATCTCTATCAAAACATTCGAGTGCACTCCTCAGTTATCTAGAGTGCCAAGTTTCTCGATGTTTCAAGAAAAATTCGCAGAAATTGCGGTTAGGTCTGGGTTAGGTAGATCCCGGAGATGGTTCGATCGGGTAGCAGGATGTCTTGGCTCTCGAGTTTCAGTTCTCGCCTCGAAAATCTAGACGGTTGTGGCTCGGGTAGATAAATTTGTCGGATGTTCGCCCACGCGAACGGCGCGGAAAGAGACGTTTCTGCGTGGCAAAGTGAAGCACGATGATCCGTTAGGCGAGCCGAGAGACGGTCGAGGAAAGGCAGTGCCGAACGGGAAGGTCGAAAGGGGATCCGCGAAAGGACGTGGGGAGCGAGAAAAGGGCGAAAGTCAGACCGAGAGGGCCGAAAAGAGGTAGGGAGAGGAGTAGGACGCGGCCGCTGCTCGAGGTGGGAGTGCATACTACTCTCGAAGTATAAAGTTAAGTGGCAAAGGATTTATGTCGGCATTAAAGTCCAACTGTTCGGAACAATCTGCATAACTTAGGCGAGGCTGCGAACGACCGTGCGGCCAGCTATCGCGTTCTCTCGCGCTCCGGATGGTTGCCAATGCTTTTGTCCTTCTCGGCTTCTCATATTGTTCCCCATTGACAGATACGATTCAATGGAACGGCACCTAGCGAAGGTGGCCGGCTGTTTGACGCGCGAGCGCCGGCCTACAGCTGCTACCGACCTCCCTCGAGACACTCATTCTCGCGTGCGAACGGAGAATGATCTGCGTGGCTAGATTCACTTCGAATTTGGGGAAGATTTTTGGAAAAAATCGATCAAGGGAGACTGAGCGCGACGATTTTGGAAATATAAAAAACAATAGCCGATTCTTCGTAAAAAACTGCATCGAAAATGTTAAACAAGATTTTTCGCTGGGAGTTGCTGGTTCTGATATAATCTACGTTGAATGTGCGTCTGTCGGAAGTGGAAACTGCGTGCTATGTGTCAGACAACTTTCATCCGTCAATACCTTAGAAATGGGAAAATGTTATTGGACATTTTTTATGCAAATTTTGTGCGTCTTTTGTCATAATTTTTTATGTAGTTGTCATTGTGATAGAAAAAGATTGTTATCATTATTTCTTCAAGGTTATCTCAAGGTCACTTCGTGTTTTTAATTGGAATGCCATATTTTTGTTTTGATAGTATGACAGTACAGAGGAAAACAATGTCAGCATACGTCTTCTAAGTGACCTTGAGGTAATCCAAGGTCGCAGAAATGAACATCCATTATTGAATTTGAAACTTTTCAAACACGATTGGTTTTAACGAAAAATCGCGTGTTCTAAATTCCCCTCAGAAATCGCCGGTAATAATTACTTTGAAAATGGGGATCGCGGAGCTCGTAGCGGGAGATAAAAGAGAATAGGAAGGTGCAAGGACAGGTAATTGGTCGGGATTCTCCGCGATACGAAACTCTGTCGACGCGGCTTTTTTACGCGTTTTGCGTCGACAGTCTGCGATCGCCGCGAGCCGAACGAACGGCGCTTCATTTAATTTACATCGCGGCGACAGTCTCATTGTCCTTCTCATCCTGCCGCGTTTTTCGTGCGTTTCGTCCTTTCTCCCTTTCGTTCGGTCCCCCTCCTCCACCTCCCTCGTTCTCCTCCTCGCTCCCTGGTCGTTCTCGAGTAGCTCTTTCTCTCTGAACTCCTGAGCTTCTTGTTGCGAAGTTCTAAGAACGTCCAACACGAAAGGCCGCGTACTCGCGCGCCAACCGAGTAACTCGAGATCGCTATCTAATTTGTATCACCATAAAACTTCAACCCCGGCGCAAACGAGACTGCTACCACTTCTATTCGCGATTCGCGGCTCGATAGAATTTATTTAATACCCCGTGGCTTCAGAAGCGCGGCGGCTGCCTTTTCAGGCACCTGCTGCCACTGGCTACTACCACGCCGCCGAGCTGGTCGCCACCGTATCGCGTTTTGACAATCGTACGTGGACGCGATACAACACTACGTCACACCGAACACCCAGACCTAACCAAGGCCATCAGCTAATCCCGAGGAAGTACCTTCCCAAAAAAGCGGGACCCCACCGAATCCAAAATTAGTACCTCTGATACCACTCGCCTAATCAATAACTCTGAAGCATCTCCCTTTCTCAGGGTACGTAAAGTTACACGATTCTTGGTAACACTCGATGAATAAAATTGAGAAATTAATAAAATTACGGATGATGGTTGGCATGGAATCGCATTAGCATGAGTATGTCCCAGGGACAGTGGTAGCGAGACACCGTGGGCCAGAAGATTGAATGGCAAATAGTATCGTCGATCTTCCCCCGGTTTCGATCGAATACTTCATTACTCGGTCTCGAGAGCCGCCAGTAAAAAAACGATCCACGAGATCCGCGACCGGTCGTATTTTAGCGAAGCGCACAGTAATTGTTTTTAATTATCCGGACGGACGCGGCGTATATAATTATCGTTCGACCTAAAACGAGAGGCGCGGTTTTGCCGATGTTTGATAGCCCCACACGCCTTTGTTCCTGAAGGGGCTCCGCCGTGGTTGCGAGCACAACCTGCACACGGACGCATGCATACACGCACGCACGCACGCACGTGTTCTGCACGCACGTACCACGCGCGTACCTATGGCTCTTTTGCGCACGGTCTCGCGCATCCGCGAGAGGAGGATTTAATCGACAGCATCGATCGAATCGGTTCCGAAACTGGCACTGACACGAGAAACCGAGACAATGGTAGACCACCGACGAGAGGATTTTCCGTACATGGAGCACGAACACGCCGCGACGATATATCGCGATCGCGTAACCGGAGAACGCGTAGGACCTCCGGTAATCAGAATTAACTCGCTCTGCAGACCGTGGGGACTACGCGAATGGATTATTCCTCCAGGGAACACTGACTGCGGTTAGAAATCCCTACCTTAGGAACTCCAAACGGGATCAAACCCCATCAAACTAGTCAGAAGAGAGAGCATTGAGGGCTGGACAAATGGATTTTAGGATTTGTTTTTAAGACAATAATGAAGAGATCGTGGGACAGGTCAGTAATTTCAACACCACCGAAAAATAATCTTCTACCAACTATGAAGACCAAAGGATTCATTTGGTAGCTACCAAGGATCACCAGGAACAGCAGAAGTAGCATTTCCGAGGGTGGCAAGCGAAGAGGAGGAAGACTGTAACAGAGCCAACTGAGAAGACCAGAGGATCCAGTTGGTAGCTACCAAGGATCATCAGAACCAAGAGAAGCGGCAGCAGGACTTTCGAAGATGGTAGGCAAAGATGAGAAAGACTGTAATAGAGCCAACTAGGAAGACTAGAGGATCAATGTCTTAGGTAACAAGGATCATCAAAAGTGAATGTAGTGGAAGCAGCACTTCCTAGGGTGGTAGGTATAGAGGAGGAAGACTGTAATAGAGCCAACTAGGAAGACTAGAGGATCTTAGCTACCAAGGATCATCAGAAGTGAACGTGGCGGAAGCAGCTCTTCCGAGGGTGGCAAGCAGAGAGGAGGAAGACTGTAATAGAGAGATCGCGGCTCACAGGTCGCCTCCGCTTCCGAGGCCCGAGGAACACTACCGGAACCGGAGAAGCGCAAGAGTGGGCCGACCACGTGTTCGCTCAGGGACGCGACCGGTCTCGAAACCGATTTACACGACTTTAACGATCGCCCGTGAAATTTACGAGCGGACGTAGCCGCGTGCCAGCTAGTCCCCGGAGCCGACCAAACGCGCCGCTTTCGGTGTGCCTCGCTTCGAAATAATTCTTTTATTGGCGCAGGTGTTGCACCGGTTCCGCGGCGTATCAAACGTCCAAACCTTTGCGACCTTCATTCCGGGGACGAACCCGACCGATTTCCATCGGAAACATCGAACGAACTACGATGCCAGAAAATTCGAGTCCTCGTTGAGGGACTGGGGCAATCAGTCGAACCTTTGGGTTGCTCTTCTTTGATTCACGCGAGCATTTCGAGGGGTTCTTAGCACCAGCGAGCGATCGAAAGTGTAGATAGTGCGAATCCAATGCATTTTAAACGCGACTCCTACCGACGGTCTTTAAGTTCGCGGAAGAGTATCCGATCTATGCTCTGTATCGCGGATGATCGTCTACCGGTGACAAAGTGGATGCCCCGGGCAATGAGAAAAAGAATGGGCAGGAGGGCCAGGCCTCTATAACGACGCCATTCATCAGTAACAACGGTGTCTGGCATTGTGAGACGATCAGATCATCGCGACTCCAGATTTGATGATCTCGGTCACTGGCCTGCAGAACTAAAATTTGCCAGCATCGAAATTCAATCTACAACAGAATAGATTTGAATTCTACCGAGGTTCTCTTATGTGTTTATTTAAAAGCTAGCTTGGGCTAGGTGAAGCCAGCTTTGATTAGGTGAAGCCAGCTGGAAGATCACAATGGTCCTAGCTCTGGGTTAGGATTTTTCAGGTTGTCGAGAGAATGTCAATTTTTCAAATTAAGGATTTAGTTCCGATGGTGAATGAGTTAACAATTGATTTTGTTGCAGGCACTCCCGTAGGCACGGTGCTGACGACCATAACAGCGAACGACGTGGACAGTTCTCCGGCTTTGACCTATCGATTCGGGAACGTGACGAACCCAGGCCCTTTCAGCATCGATCGTTACGGAGGCAAGGTCGTCCTCCGTAGACGTCTAGATGCTGAGACACGGTCGGAGTACAGCCTCCAGGTGATCGCCAGCGATGGAATGCACGAAGCAGTCACGGATTTGATAGTTCGTGTCACGGATCTGAACGATAACGCGCCGAGGCTGCAGCAGTCTGCGTACATCGCCACTCTTCCAGGTTGGTAGCAAACAGATGAAAAAGGTGTTCAACCATTGAACTTTGAGAGCCTTGAATCCATAATTAAATTCAAAACCAAGACGATCAGCGACGAGTATCCAGCAGCCTCGAAAATAGCAAACTCTCTCGTCTCTGCTCTCGCGACCCTTAATAAACGCGCGTTTAAAAACAGGTTTTTAGTAGGCACGTGTTGTGCTGTTGCCCGTGTTCCAAACTCGAATTGACACCGCGCGGAGATAAAGCGCGGGAAAGGAGCGGGCGACGAGAGGCGAAGAGGGTTTGGGGGTGGAAGAAGAAGAAGAAGAAGGAGAAGAACAAGAACACGAAGAAGAAGCGAGACACGCAGGAAGAACGAAAACGATGAAGAAGAAAGGTGGATGACATAGCGACCGGGAGTGGGGAAAGGGAGAGAGATCAGCTCTCGAGGAGGGGACCGATGAAAAGCTAGCTGGGCCGAAGGGAGCAACAGGGACGAAAAGATGCGGCGGGAGAGGTGCGACGGGGTTCGAGGAAGGGGACGAGGAGAATTGCGAACGCCTCGCACATAAATAAACGCGAGGACACCGTTTGCCAGGCAGCCGAAAAGCCGCCTTCAACCGCCGGCCGAGATCACCGGCTTCGAAGACTCTCGAAACTTATTAAAAATACATAGGCCCGCGCCTAATGGTGCATTTGGGTGGGCGGTTGAGGGGGGAAGAGGGTGCAGGGTGCTGGATTGGCAGGAGGTGAAAAGAGAAAGGAGGAGAGCTCCCACAGCGCAGAATTTGCATCCTCTTCGGGTTATCTTTTCTGTACGAGAAACCGCGAAAAACGAAGGAACAGGAGAGCCAGAGGGAAATACGACTCCGGGGGCGTAATTGATCGATAAACCCGGGGAGCCTTAATTTTGAGACCAGTCGAAGAGGATCTTGCTGTACCCTCTCGGCGCGGAAGGGCGGATCGTTTGTTCGTTGATCGGCGAACAAGGAAGACGAGTTAATCCGATGATTATCAAAATCGTATTAAGGTGTCCCGGGAAGCTCGGAGGCGGAGGGATTAATGAAGAGAAGGTAGAGAGAGAGAAAGAGAGAGAGAGAGAGAGAGAGAGAGAGAGAGAGAGAGAGAGAGAGAGAGAGAGAGAGAGAGAGAGAGAGAGAGGGAGAGAGAGAGAGATGATCTCTCCCGCTGCTGGTAATAAGAATTCGTCCCACTAAGGCGTCCTGACGCGAACACGCATACTCCACGGTCATACGCACCTCGCAATAATTATAGAGTATCTGTCGCTCCTCGGTTAAGATCCTCTCCCGCCCCTCCGAGAGTGTATTCCTGCACCTCGGACATCCCCAAAGGGCTGCGAAGGGTTCTACGTCGTTTTATTTCAGCGTCTTCTTCAGCACACCCCCTCACCCCCTTCGACCGTCTTCGTTCTCCATGGGAATCTCTGTCCTCGTCCTTCTTGCCAGGTTTCGGACGGGGCTTGGCACATTAATGCCGAGTTATCCGACGATTTGAAACGCATCGAAATCATTTTTGTACCGAGAGAGAGGGGCCCCGGCAAGAGACGGAGAGGAAGGGAGAGGAGGGGAGAGGAGCCGTGGGCTCCGAGCCAGCCAGCGATTTATACAACTGGTTATTATTTCATACTTCCGTTCAGCCCGATGTCAGGACGGCTTATCCTCCTCCTTTATCGAGAAAAGAAAGAATCTCGAGGTGGTGGCGGCGGCGGCTGCGAGCCTCGCAGGCCTCCTTAGGACCCAACTACCATCGGCAAAAAGAGGCAGAGGGTACTTGACCTCGCGCCAGTGATCCCTCGATCTTTGTCCCGAACCCTTGTACCGGGACGCATTCGCATCTTCGAGTGAACCGACGATTGTACGGTTTATTGGAAGTGGATTGTGGGTAATCGATACGACGATGGGGCTGAGGGTGCATCGTTCGTGAAGTTCTAGGATTTTCATGCATTTTTCTATCGTGTTTAACAATATTACTGTCTTTTTCAGAGGGACGAGGGGACCTGCAGGAAGTTCTAACGGTAAACGCAACCGACGACGACTTAACCGAAGATAACAGTCGCATCCGTTACTATCTACTGAAAACCACCAAAGGATTCGCATTGCATCCAGTGACAGGTGTACTAACTGTCAATCGCACGGCAATACCAAGGCCCCTGCCCAAAGAGGTGGAACTGGCTGTCGTAGCAGAAGATTATGGCAAACCACCTGCGTCGTCTGTGTGCTCTGTCGTCGTACGACTCAGCAGTTTGAAGAGCATTTTACCAGGGAAAGAGTATAAGATAACAGTCAAGGAAAATTCGTCGAGAGGAACCACATTGATGAGACTGTCTGATGTTGATCTGTTGGACGGCAGCATCGTGGCCGGCGACGACAGTGGGACATTCGAGGTGTCCAGGGGGAAGCTGATACTCTCCAAGGTGCTTGACAGAGAAACGAAAGACAGGTAAGCAACAATGTCAACAAAAATTTTTCAACACTTCACCTTTCCCCATCAATTTTTGCTATAACCTCTTTGAACATTCCAGGTACGTGTTGCGGCTGGGTTCGAAGATGGAGAACATGACGACAGGCTCCCTGATGGGCGACGAACCGGTGACAGTGATCATCACTGTCGAAGACGTGAACGACAACTACCCTCGTTTCTTCGAAGAGCTTCATCAAGTATCGATCAAAGAAAACGCAGCTCGCGGTACGATTATAGCAACACTTAGAGCAAAAGACGACGACCTAGCCGGCAGTGCTGCAGCTAGTCTAGTCTACGAGATCACTTCCGGAAACGACAGTGGTCTCTTCAAGGTAGAAAAGACTACAGGTTCGGTTCTAGTTAACGCAACCTTGGATTGCGACTTGGAGCCGGAGATTTACAATCTAGTAGTGATGGCTTGCGATAGTGACCCAGTTTTACCACTCTGCGCTCTGACAAGGCTAAGAATCCGTTTAGAAGACGTGAACGACAACTCCCCTAAGTTCCCAGTGTCAGAGTATCTTGAGTTTGTTGGGGAAAATGAGCCAATTGGCACCACAGTCTTCTCAGCCCGAGCTTCCGACCTGGACAAAGGGATTTTCGGTTCTCTGAATTACTCTATCGTTTCTGCCGCTGCCACAGGCTTCTCTGACATAGATGACAGCTGGCAACTGTTCACAGTGGACGCTAAGTCCGGTACAGTGACTACCCGAGCTGTCTTTGACCTCGAACTTCGCAATCGATATGCGTTCACCTTGAGAGCAACTGATGCAGGTGGCAGAACCGCTGCGGTTCGTGTGAGAGTGGAAATTGAGTCAAGAGATGAGTTCTATCCTCAATTCACAGAACCAATGTACAGATTCGGCATCAAGAGCGGAGCCCAGGTGCTTCCTGGGACGATGATTGGTCAAGTGACAGCCACAGATCGTGATAAAGGCCCTGATGGCAGAGTAGTGTACCAATTGACATCTCAACACGTACTCAACAAGTACTTCAAGCTAAATCGCACCACGGGAGCATTGATAGTGAAGCAGAAGCTGTTGCACTTCGACAAAGAGTCATCCACATTGGTAGTTAGTGCTAGTTCAGGTAGACAAGGATCATTATCAAACAGGACTGTGGTGGAGATCACGTTCACAGACGATATGGACATCAACGAAGCCAGAGGAGCTACCGCGTTAGCTACTCCAACAGACGTGGGCTCTAACATGGCAGTTGCTGCTTCTGGGGGTCTAGCCGACTGGGCTCTGGGTCTGTTGATAGCGTTGCTGCTCTTGGTAGTAGCATTTGGAGGTGTCTTTTTATACCTTCATCTCAGAAATAGGAGACATAAGAAACCAGGAACAAAACCTGGTTTAAACGGCGAGAGTAACGCCACAGCATCCAATAGCTACGTAGATCCCAGCGCCTTTGACACTATTCCCATCAGAAGTGTTGCTGGAGTAGGCTCCGCAGGGAATGGTGGCGCTGGGAACGGCAATGGAGGTGGAGGAGCAGCATCGTGTCAGTTTGCACCTCCCAAGTATGATGAAATCCCTCCATACGGGACTTCGGGGCAGTCAGGACAGCAGCAGGCAACTTCAGAGCTCTCTGGCAGCGATCAATCAGGCTCCTCAGGCAGAGGATCAGCAGAGGATGATGGCGAGGACGAAGAAATCAGGATGATCAACGAGGGACAGCAAACTGGGGACTCGGCGAGTGACTTGTCAGTCCACAACACTCAGGAGTATCTAGCCAGGTTGGGAATCGTCGATCCTCCTGCTGGGACACCTAGGAGACCGCCCGAAGCACTGCCACTTAACAGTCTACATTTGTTCGAGGACGAAGCAGCCACTGAAGCTGACATTGCTACGCTTATTTACGGGAAGATTGGAGAAGCTGGGAGACCCATGTCTGGTCTAGAAGTGCCTGGTGGTCCTTCTATGAATGGATCTCTGAGCTCCATCGTGCACAGTGAAGAAGAGCTGACTGGGTCCTATAATTGGGACTATTTGCTTGATTGGGGACCTCATTATCAGCCTTTGGCTCATGTTTTTAGTGAGATCGCCAGGCTCAAGGATGACGCAGCTAGCGTGCAAAGTGGAAACTCGGGTAGCAGCGGGAAAACCAAGTCTGTACATAAAGCTCCACCCCCGCCGTTGCTCACTTCAGTTGCTCCTAGGTCATTAGCAGCACCTGCGCTAGCTAGAGGCATCTTGCCGAGGTCTCCGATCAGTCACGACGCTTCCACGTTCCCTTCAGCGGCTCTCAGTCCCAGTTTCTCGCCGTCGTTGTCCCCGTTAGCTACCAGAAGTCCCAGCATCAGTCCTTTGGTGCCGCCCGCCACGCAAAGGGCCAGTCAAAGTGCCAATAGAGGAATCCCCGTGACCGACGCCGAGCTCAGGATTTGAGGATTTCGCGTGGACGTCGTGTCCCAGCGTCAGGTATTAGTATTAGTCGCGTGACACTGCTCGATAGTGATCTAGGAACTGTATTGTCGAGTGAAGAAAGGAACGGAAATGATGAGTGCTGAAAGTGCAAGGTGCAAGTGTGTATAAATTAGTGACTGTAAGTTGACTGACCTTCGAGAGGCGTGCCTCGAAGGCGCCAAAAAAGGTGCGAAGACTATGATCGACGAGCGCCTCCTCCCCGCGCGCAGTTTATGTTTTATTTTTGTAGATAATTTCGAGCGCCCAGGTGCGAGGGGGAGGCGGTCGTGGGATTGAACCCATCGTTGATATTGTTGTATCACGTTTCTCTTTTTTTTAAAATATTTTTCTCTGTCTATTGTGTAAGATACGACTGTTACTTGCCGTTTTCGATTGGCGGTCGGAGAGAATACTCGAAAGCCTTGTACATAGGAGGCGCGTAGCCGGTAAGCTACTGTGTAAATAATACTCGAATGCTCGAAATGAGCTCACACGACTTCTCGCCTATAATCAAAAGCGATAGACTGCCCTCACGCGAACGAATTCGGCGGTGTCGCGCCGTGGAACGGTCACGTTTACTCTGAAGGGGTGATAGGTTCGTTGGCTGCCTTTGATTTTCACGATTTCGTCGTAAGTAGGCGGTACATGGGCGTGGCTAGTGCGCTCCGGTCAGTAACGTAAGCAAGCGGTACAGTGAGTGTGGCTAGAGCGCTCCAGTCACTGGAGGGAGCAATCAGGCCCTATGAAAAAGCCTCCAATCTCTTGTATAGTCAACTTGCGACCTCCTCACAGTAGATGCGGCCGTTTTTCCGTTTCGGAACCGAGACAAATCGGCCAAAGGCTTTGAAGCTCGCCGCGAGCGGACTGATTCATTCGTAATTCGTGGTCAAACGGCTCTGGACACGATTTTCAATATTTTTTCTCTTCTCATGTAACTTTTTTACGTACCTCCGCCGAGTGAAATCTCGATGTAACGGCGAGACGGTACGCTCAAGCCAGAGCTACGTACGCATAAGCGCTAGTGGA
Organism: Lasioglossum lativentre; assembly: GCA_916610255.1. Taxonomy (NCBI): domain Eukaryota; kingdom Metazoa; phylum Arthropoda; class Insecta; order Hymenoptera; family Halictidae; genus Lasioglossum; species Lasioglossum lativentre. The sequence goes on from OU744355.1 coordinate 23,899,881, forward strand.
ATAGATATGTCATATTTTGTATAAAAGGAACACACACTCAACCACACAACTCTTTGTACAAAGACTCTCCTGTGAGCCGAGGATCCGCGCGATGGTGGATCTTAAGTAAATGAATTTTTTAGGAAACTGTGACTTCGTATTTATTATTCTGTTACCAACCTGCGACTCCTTCCGATCGTTTGAAGAAACTTAGAAAAGAATACAGGACGATAGGGTGTAAATGAAACGACAACGCCAGCTCCCGTATAAACCTGCATCTTGTTATACAACACGTTGAGCCTTATAAGTATATTCACATGTAGTCTTTGAAGTAGTTCGATAAATTCTTTTCTCTATTAAACCGTTTTCTGGTCTCTAGGCTATAAACAAAGCACTTTCCCCATTCACAAGTATCAACGGTGAAAACAAATAAGAAGAAGAGGTTTCGTATCGCGCGCGACGGTGTGTGTGGCTCAGAGAAACATCGACGCGTAACACGTTGGTTCGAGGTTGCGAACGGCAACAACAGAACAATGACACAACGAAGCAGACACGCACACTCTCTCGTCCTCTCGCGCACACCGAATCCCCTCTCGCTCGCACGCATACACAATTTTTTTTTCTCATTCAACCGAAACAACGAGCACGAGAGCATTTTTTTCATTTTTCGGTAAATCATTGCGGAATCGGTTGGGTAGAACGACATAACTACGAAGCACTATGTTTTGGTTTTTTTTTTTGTTTTGTTATCTGTTTACCCAGTTAATTTGTACATTTAAACAGTCTCTACGATAGAACACGTATCGACCTACGTACCTAGTGCCCTAGAGTTTAGTGAAACCCACCTTTCTTACGCAAAATCCACCTACAACGTTATACGTGGTAATGTACTTATTAAAACGACATATTCAAATGGCATGTCCAGTCTTGAGGCTGCTCTGTCGAAAGAGCGCTAGATGTGATCCTCTCTGTCCTTCGTATCTCGGGATCTACGCTACGAGACGGGGGAACCATGTCTCGGTTAATAATATTACTCGAATTACCCTATAAACGGGATATGGGAACACTAATCGTGACGGTGGTGTGTGTGCTAACGGGCGGAGAATCCCACGTAACAGTTTTTCTGTGTGTCACTGTCGAAACTGAGAAAAACCGCTCGCCGCGCACTCTGTTCGTCGTCAAATGGTCCGAAAAAGTTGAAATTCAGCGGTTATAGTCATGTTCTAACGACAACCTACGGTTCGTTCTTTGCTCTCTCGCCTACGGTGTGTAGCAACGTGTCCGACGTGGCGCGCCTAAGCTAACCAATCACTATTTATACGCGCCGCCTCGCCGCCAACCGGGTGGCTCAGTAGTTTCCAATTAAACAAATTCCGCGAGTCTCGCGACGCTCTTCTAGGTATTCTACGCTCGTCACCTATAAACGAGAAACGACAAAACTCGCGACGTTCTCATTGTCTGACAATCGTGAACTGGTCGACGGTCTCGCGTTCATTATTACGTTGTGTAATCAGTGGAAAAGTGTGTTACTTCGTGGCAGTAAAACGATCGATCACCAGACAGTGTCTCTATCAGTCAACGGAGCCGACTCCCGAAAAATCGAGAACCAAATGTGTACATGTATACATATATATCTCTATCTTTCACACTCTCTCGCATCTCGTTTTTATTTCTTTTTTTTTGTTCCGTGCAGTAGTTCTCTTCTACGATATATCTCGGATGTAACTCATTTTTTTTTGTTCGTTTGTTTTCGTTTGTTTTTTTTTTGTTTTTGCAGTTTTCGTTTGATAATAGAACTTTCGATAGCGGCCGACTGAACGCCGCGTGAAAATAAGGCACCAGATTCGACGCTGCCCAAGCGCGGCCCCAGTCGCAGTGAACGATCTTTACCGGTCGGATCCAGGAGTGCGATTGAATCGGTGATCTCTCGGTTTACGTTATCCCGTCAAAGCTGCTACATGAAGCCTCTGAGAACTCGGTTATTGCTATGTCCTTTGCTGCTGCGTGTGTGTGTCTGTGGTCTCTCCCGTGGTATTGACGCACTCCTTGATATTGACTTCGTTTATACATGTACAGAGAAATATTTATATGTATATATGTATGTATATAGAGATTCATTTTTTTTTCTTTCTTTGATATATTCCCAAGAACACGCGCGCGCGTCGCCCTGTGTGATCCGTCGTACGAACGTTCGTCTTCACGGCGGAGCAATTAAACGTCTTGTACACTCGCGTGATCGCGTCCGTTGGAAACCGTGTCGGAACAACCAGGAGAGAGCATGATTCTTCCTGTTTTGTTAACGACCATTCTCGAAATAAACCTCCCCGCGAAGAGGCTGTGCGTTCGTTAACAATTCGCTCGGGCACGTCTAGAACTAATCTCGGGACGAATCAATGGTCAAACGGTCTCCTCGGTCACGCTCCTGGGCATCTGCAACACGCTGATGCTGAAACGAAACAACAAGTTTGAGGGAGGCTACGGCGTGTGCGGTGACTCGTTGCGGCACATTAAACAAGCGTATGAGGTCTCAATGATGATGATGATGATGCACACAGAGAAAACAAATCGTGAAACGATCGAGAAACTTGTGTGAAACCGTGGTGGTTCGGCTCCTGAGGGAAAGTATAGGAGCAGCCTGAAGCACGAGAAAGGGCATAGGTCGCTCCGTGGGACAGCCGAGAGCGGCGAGGCCACGCTCATCACTAGGTGGGACCGCCTCCGGACGCCGCCCACTGACCGCTCTCGGCCACGGGACGCTCCCAGGAGCCACCCGGCAGAATCAGAAAAAAAAACAGAGAAAAAAAAGCGCAAACCGATTCCAGGATCTACAGTATTTTGCTTGCCATAAATTGCTCCGGAACAAAATTACAACTCTAATGTGAAATGAGTGCGTAATAAATCGAGCGAGCGGATTGTGTTTAGTATGAACGGTGTTGCCTGATGATCGACGTGGTTGTATCATTGATTACGAAGCGGCGAGCGCGGCGGACGATTTGAAATACTTCGGGACGAGAGCGAGGGAAAGAAGCCTGTCTATGAATGGTTTATAAATGCCAACGGTTTTTGAAACGGTTGTGAACAAGCGAGCGGGGCGATCCCTCCCACCTCCTTATTTAATTTCTTCTTTCTTTCATTATTTTTTCCTTTTTATCTCGTTTGACTATACTCCACCTCCGCCTAGGAGCGTAGCGAAGCGGAATCAAAGACACAGCGTAAAACCAGGATGAATGCACGCGATCGTTCGTGATCGTACAAAGTGATAGCCTAGCCCTACCAACAAGCTTGTTTACTTGGCGATGCCGGCTATCCTCGAATCGTCCTGCATCTCCACCACGATGGTGTCAGGATCAGGTACTCTGTTCGCGGAGATGCATCCGTTCGCGATCGTCGTCGGCAGAACGGTCTCCGACTGAAAAAGAATAATCAGAATGATTCGAAATAATAGTCAAAAATAATGGCAAGAATGGTTTCTCGCACGATCGTACCTGATAGGCAGCCGCATCCAAGGCCATCAACTCCTTCTTCGACAGCTGCTCCACCACTGCAGCGGCGTAACAATCGCCTAGCATGTTGTTAGTGGTTCGAATTCGGTCCCTGAAAATCCACCAATCAATTAATTCATTTATTTATTTATTTATTATTGTCGTACAAGATCGTACTGTTCATACTTACACAAACCAGTCAATGGTAAATAGCAGCGATACATTGTAGACTGGAGCATCTATAGCGCTCAGAACAACCAACAAAAGCACGAGGGCAGCGCTTGGAACCGAAGCCGACGACACTGACGCAGCAGTCGATGTTAAACTGTCGGTAAAAAAAATTATTATTAAATTCATGAATCCTCAAATAGTCGAACACTGTCCGACGAATTAAATATTATTAAATATGTTCAATATTAATGATTAAAAGCAGAGGCTTCAAGCTTTAAAATTTCTAAATGTTTGAACTTTCAAATTTTTAATTTTATAAAATTTTAATTTTTTTGTGAAATAGAGCGATGAACTTACATGACGGTGACGATCTCCCCGAATCCCAGAACGATGCCGTGCATCTGCGCGATGAAAATGCTCGCAACGGCGACGAACAGAGCCGTGCCGTCCATGTTAATGTTGCACCCGATCGGTAGAACGAACCTGGTGACTCTCGGATCGACTCTGAGCTTGTCCGTCATCAGGCGGAACGTGACCGGCAGCGCGGCGGCCCTGTACAAAGCTGCGTTAGAAATGATCAAGCAAACCTAATCTGGATTCATCGTTAGAATGTTCATCAATTAGTTCTCAATTTCAGTAATGGCGCGCTTGCTGCTTCGGCCTGCGTGTCCGTTGGAGAGAAAACAGTGTGGTGGTCATTCTGGTGAGAGGTCGTCGAGACACAATCTTTCTTTAAAATCTTTCAAACGCAAATATATAAATGATCTCGTGTGTATCATCCTCGCGATCTTACGAGAGACAAGCAATCGCAAACGAACAGAGTCCGAGAGCTTTGCTACAACGCGTTCGCTAGAATTATTTATTGATAAACGTGGGCCACCACCGGTGAGATGCAGAAACTTTTCTTCAAAAAGTAAGAATTGATCGATAAGAATACGTGGTTCAAACGATTGGAAATTAGAGCAGTGACCGACGGGAGTGTATGAACGAAACGCAATTGACCAGAATGACCGCGAGGCTGAAAATGCAACCTAGAGAGGGTTAATCAAGGACCTAGTAAGGGTTTAGAAGAGAGGGTTGTTGTGACAAAAAGGGGGTGTTTTTTTCTTTTTTGATTGTTTCAGAAGGTGATCGTCCGTTGCGTCTCGCAGTGTACCCTAAAAGAGCCTAACCCTGTAACAGACAATCGTATTGTACCTTCATGTCGCGGCCATCGATTACTTACCAAGGCCACCCTCGACCTCTCTCATCTGAACCACCTGCAAAAGGCCGCGTGCAGCGCGTGCTCTAATACATCATCATGATATTCATACAGTCTCTGTTCAGATAGGAGACTGAGAGCTGTATCTCTCAGTCACTCAGTGTACGCACAGTTGTGTACGCTCTCTTCTGGAAAAAGTTAATCCACATAGAAAACATGTTGAATTAGACAATGGCGTTGGGCGGCACCGCGACGATGGGACGGAAAAGGTTTCGAAGCGTGATTCGTTTTTTTTCGATTAGAAAGGAACGAGCTTTCGAGTTCCAGTCGACTTTCCCGGCACGAATGCTTCTCTGTCCCACGATGCATTTCGGGATCGAGGTCTGGGAACACGGGGAGGGGATCACGGGAAATGCGGGATGATCGATTCTGGGGCCACCGATCGTCGAAAAGTGCACTTTTATACAAAATTGGAGCTCTGGAATCGCATATTCAATTTTTAATGGGAAGCTTTGAATGATAAGAAACTTGGAAGATGGCCAAAGTCCGCCATTTTGTCCGATTCGGTGGTCCCAGCGTTGACACGTTAACTACTTCAATTCCAACTAATTTTCCAAACAATTCCAATTTCCTTTTTTAGAATCAAGAATTATTCAACTTTGAGACAGTAGGTAATTTCAGCTTTTTAGATTATGTTTCAATGAATCTACTTTCTCCAGGCAGTTTATGGTTGCTGTAGCTAACGTGTTGGAAATTCACCTACTGTTCTCCTCAAACTTCCTTCGCAATTGTTATATAAAAATTCGAAACTGTACAGAGCCACAGGATCTATATTATTGTTAACTGAAGTTTGGGGAAAATAGTAGAAAGGATGTGCCATAATCGCCAAATGGATGGAGGGAATCCTGAGAAACGTGGATCGAAAAGTTTATATTTTCAATGTTAATTGAAAACTATTTCTTTCGGTTGCTAAGTCCAGGTCTGTCTAAATGTTTTGCATTTCTCGAGGAAGTTTTTTTGGTGAAAATGCATAAAGTATCCACAGTCTAGTCACAACGAAACCATTCTGCGTCACTATACATGTGTTCCTGCATCAAGCTTGAAAATATGAATTTTTGATTCAAGTTAAACAAGAACATCCACAATCCATTCGATGAATAACCACCCTCAGGTTTGCGAATCCTTTTCTCGATCACCCTGCGTGAACCAAATGAAAATCCACAAACACATAAAACCACAATGAAACAATAGTACAGAAAAATTCCACGAATTAAAGAACCTAAATAGAAACGATCAAAATTTAAATAACCTGTTCGACACCAAAGATTAACTATAAAAATCGACACAGATCGAACGAAACAATAATGAAAATCAGAAAAAAATCGTGAAGGATACGGCCGGTGAAGGACAATGGACGTTCGGATAAACGTTTGATAGCACGTTTCATCGGATAAACTGAAAAAATGATCGTTGCTTCACGTGATCCGCGGGAGAATGAATAGTATATATATATATATATGTATTATAATAATAATAATAACAATAGTCAACGTTAGAAAGCGATCGTAGTTCAGCAGTTCTGGCCAGTGATGGACGTCGCCGTCAAACCTGGAAGAGCGGGCTCGACGCGAGCAATCAATATTTTTTTCAGTTTCCCTCTTTTGTTTTTTTTTCCAATCCGAAGAATAGAAAAATAATTTCTTAGATAGTAACATGGTTAGCGCGGAGAAGCCTCCTTTGACTTGTACGTATCTTCGTCCTCCATCTTTCTCGGAAGACTGGAGGATTCGGATCATCGAAGCCCTCGAAGGCTTCTACGCCGCGAATCAGTCCAGGTGACACGGAGTCAGCTGATTTCCGGCTCAAGAGACACGAAACACCGGTCCCCATTCACTCGTGTGTATCTCTTTTTCACGTGTCCTCTATTGTTCGTCAATTTTTGTCATCATAGTGCCGCGCGCCACGAAATTTCAGCCTCGCGCTACCCATTCCGTTCATCAAAACGGCACGGGACAAGCCTAACTCTTTGTCACGCTGAAGCGACAACCAGCAACTTAAAAAGGCGCCATTTCTTGCTGAATGTTTGCACAAATGTGCGCACTCCCGTTTGAGGGGGTGTTGTGGTTTTTACCAAATTCTTCGAATTTTTTTTAGAAGAACTATCGAACATTCTGCATTAAGATTTTGGACACACATTTGTAAACACTTGATGTAGATATGTGATTTTTTTCAAGTAAGACTAATCAAAATTGCATGAGTTATATATATATTTTTATAGACTATGTTTCGAGAGACTTGACTTTGCCTCTTAACCCTTCGAGGACGAATCCTCTCCCTACTCCTGGGTTCTCCCCACCAAACTCCTGTGGGCCAATACGAAATAGTTGATAGTGGGGGATCGTGAAGCGCCCCCCTCTGATTTAGTTTGTGAGAAATATTCGGGAACATTTAGCAAGAAGTTGCTGATCATGGCAATCCAGTGGACACAGTATGAAGAAACAAAGGGGTTCTCGCCGAAATTTCGCGGACGATGACCGACAACCGGGAGTATCATCATCCTAAGTGCCACCCGGAACTGCATACCTCTCTCCCTTTCCCTTTCTTTCTCACTCTTTTTTTCTCTTTACTTTTCTCACTTTTTCTCTGATTGGTCATGACGAGACCGTCCCATGATCGAGAAACCCGCGAGAACATTAAAGAAACGTAATGAGCCCGGCGAAGAGATCGAAATTATCTGTTTTTGTTCTTTTGATTTGGACGGGAGGTGTGATTCACGGCTCCGTGTATCAGCGTTCGACAACGTTTGTACAGACGTTGTGAAACGCTGCTCTAAAATATTCGGAGTCGTTTTGGAATGGAATTACGGGACCACGGCCTCGCAAAGCCTCCTTCCCGGCTAGCTGAAACACATATTGTCTCGATCAATCGACTCGAATAATTGCACCGCTGTGTACGGGCCTGGTACCTCGTCTCTCGCGGTCCCCGATACGGCGACTATTATTTCCTCTTTCATCCCACTTCCTCTCCCTCCCGAGAATACAGTATTCCCTCTCTTGCGTCGCGCGCCTCGCCGCGCCGCTACGGAGCACTTTCACGATTTTCCTCTCTTTCTCTCCCATTTCGTGCACTGTTATTCATCGACAAAACTGTTCTGAAACTGTTCTGTCCTATAAAACCACCGGTTGTCCTTTCCTTCATCATTTTTCTGTTTGATCATGTGCGTGCTTGTTGTGTGGGTGGGGGGATATACAGACGCGACATTGCAAGAGGGAATACTGTGTGTCACAACACCGCGCGAAAAGCAACGACGAGAAAAGAAAATCTTTTTTCGGTGGACGGGGGGCGGGTGGGGGGAAATCCCGCGGAGACCGAATATTAGTTTTTCTTTTTTTTTTTGTTGTTCCCCAGCGAGAAAAACGAAAATAGAAAAGTGGAGGTCGGAGATGACGATGACAACCCCGAGGCCATGTGAGGCAGGCATATGTATATATATGTATATATATATATCGATATTTTTCTGTGTGTGGTTTATATAAATATATATATATAGATATGAGCACGCTGAAGGTCGGGCTGAGTTCGAAGATCGACGACTCACGTTGATGCCATGGCGAAGGCGGTGAGGGTGCCCTGGGCGAGGCCGGCGTAGAATTTAAAAGGATTCTTTCTCACGAACGCCAGGTAGATCAGCTGCATGATCACCAGCTGATAGAAAAACACACCGATCACGATCGTGACGATGAACCAGGCGAGCTGCGACATCACCAGAGCCAGGTCGGTCACGCCCAGTATTTTACCGGCGATCACCGACGTGATGCCCACCGGTGTCATCCTGGCAACAAAAATTTCCACAATTCAAATTCGTCATACTTATTTTCGTAAAAAAATTCTCTCAAAAATTCTCATAAGGAACAGCAGGCCTGGGTAACTCTCCCTACTCCAGGGACCGCCCACCAAACTCCTGTGGAGTGGGGAGGTTGGGGAATCGCGCGAGGCACAGCGCGGTAGGGGCAATAGTTGATAGTGGGGGAACCGGTACACTGGTAGTGGGGGAAGAAGTTACCCGGGCCTGATGTAGGACCATTGAGAAAATTGTTTTCATTTCTTTCAGCTAAAAACTATAAAATTTCTCAAGACCACATCCATAGGACTCTTTAGATTTTTCTTGAAAAATTGCATTGTACATAATAGTATGTACTTCAAGTATCTACATTTTCTAATAAAAATGATTTTTCAGGAAATAGAAATTCTCTTATCTAACCCTATTTTTCACACTTCAGGGTATATGGAGGCCTAATTAAAAGATTGCAACGCACCACATCACGGTCGACACCATGCGCATGATGACCTCGAACACAGCCTTGAAGAAGTCGATCACGATCTGGCCCTTCTCGCCCAGCGTACCTAGGAACGTGCCGAACACGAGACAGAAGAAGACGATACCCAGCGTGTTGGTTCCGCTTCTGTACTGAGTGACTCTCATCAGCTCTTCCTCCCCTAGACCCTCCGTGGATGTGCTGCTATCCGTCAAATTCCGGAACGGTTGGGTTTTTGGAACGTACACCGTGTGTGCCTGAAAATACCGAAAACTTCATCAATAAAACAATCCGTCGAAAAATCGTGCGAGAAAGATTAGAAAAATTCACGTACTTGCTGGAACGCCGCTTGGAATATATTGTCCGGGAACATGTTTCTGCAACGTTCGAGAAAAGTTCGATCAGACGCCTGGTTTTAGAAGTGTTTAATCGATAACGCGGGTTTTATCGGGTGTGTCGGAACACCGATTTTCGATACGGTTCCGTTATTCTATATAGGGGAACACGAGGGAACAGGCGCTTTTAAAACAGAGCTCGTCAACGCTCGTGCGAGCAAAGCACCAGTGTCCGATCGATACGCATACTTCTATTTTCATCGCTCGTCGGGTATCATCCTCGATTGGCCGCGGCTTAGAAAAGTTCACCGATCGTCGAGGTTACCGGCGACCGTAATCCCCCGTCACCGCCTGTTTCTTTTCGATAATTGATCGCAGAACTTTCAGACCCGCCGCGCGGCGTAAAGCCCGATTCATATCGGGGACACGCGCCACCCATGCTCGCCCGAATAATTCGAACCCCCCTGGGGGAGAAACTTTTATCCCCTGGCAATTTCTGTCCCCGCCGAAATCGACACGCGTCCCTGCTTCTCTCCAATTATTTTTCACAATGGCATCCCCCGTTATAGTAATAGCACGCTTTGTAATTTAAAGTTCCGACGATCGCGTGTTAGGCGAGTGTGCGAACTAACCGATTTCTGTTCCACGGTATCCTGCGTGGGAAAAGTATTCAAACTATGTTCTCGGACATTGTTGATCTTCAAGTTGTCATAACTTCGTCAAAAATAATCATACAGGGACCAACTTGGGCTCGTTCTGAAGCTCGAAGTCTCTACTTTCGTGTGCCGTTTATTTTATTGCGAGATGTTTAGTATTCTATTTTATAGAACACAAATGGCGGACCACACAGTGGACACCGTATACCTCGAATTGCAACACCCTGTAGGAACACTACAAATTTTTTTCCCGGGACTGAATCCATCACGGATTTGAAGATCGAAGCTTCCTCTTTACAACGCCGTCTTGAAAGTTGATGTACGATTTTTTTTAGTGATTTTGTGATTAAATAAAGAGGAGCATGTTCATGCATATAGAGGCCTCGTGGTGTTAATGTGAAGTTTGCATCCTCCAGTGCATCTATTTATTTATAATATCTATTTTTATGCAGGACACCGTCACCCTATTCGAAAGAAAAATAATATAACTGCGTAACCACCCTGCGTAGCCCATAGGATATTAAAGATTTTCTGTTATTTTTAAATATTGTTTTAAAGAATCTGAAAAGTTACCATTTTTTATATCGCCTACTATTTTCGCCAGGAAGATTGTAAATTATTCTTGAAAAATCCGGAAGAGCATCGATCCGATTTTATTCATACGTTCCACTAATTTTAGCGAAATCCGTGAATAGTCCATCAGAATAATTCTTCCTCCGAACTTTCTGTGCGCCAACGCAGAATGAACCCATTATTTCCTCTTTCTATTCTTCCCTCCCACACCCCTGTCTAACAATAGTGTATTGATTTTCATGATTTTTTTCTGGACAAGACTATACACTGCGTGGCGAGAGGAGCTTTCACTATATAATGCACATCTACATATGATGTAGAACAATTCTTCCATTTCCTTCTTGCTCTGAAATACCATTCTCCTTATAACAATAATCTTACATGATCTTGCGGAAAATTGAAATCTCATGAAATATTCATAACTTTTTCCGACGACCATTAAGACCCGTTTAACAACAGTGTATTGACGTTTGTGATTTTTCTGAGAGAAATTATACGTAGCCTCGAGAGAAAAGCTTTTTGGAAAAATGTAGGACACGGAACAATCGTTCTATTTAATTTTGCTCTAAAAGGTTTTGAGGGGAACCAACTCTATTTTCTGTCGATATAATAATTTTATGAAATATTGAGAAGTTGTAAAATAATTGTGAAAGCTTTTTTCATCGACCATTAATTTTCTTTTAATATTTGCTCAACGATTTAATTCATCATTCTTTGGACTAAGAGGTAAACAATAGATTAAGTCAGATTATGACTTGTGTCCCCACTCTACCTTTCCCTTCCACGACGCTATTCCCCACGCATCCTGCCCTGTCACGTGACGCGTTTCTCTGGGCCTCTGCAAATGGCGGCTCGCGAGCCGCAGACGACTGGACCCTCCCCAACAAAATCCTGTGGAGTGTAGGAGAGGGTTGGGGAGACTAGCGCGTACGTCGCGTGCCCCTAATGTGAATCGACCTTAAGGGTCGCTACTCTAGAGCGTCGGGTAAAGTGTCGATTGATTATTCAGAGCCGCGTGGATTCGCCATTCTGTTTAGATAAAGACGAGCCGTGATCGATGATACTATTCCAGCTGCGAGCAAGGTTACCGTGTTCACGATTATCTCTGTTTGAACCTTCTCGGATTACCCAGTTTTTCCCACTCAGGTAACAAACGTTATCCGACATTTCTGTTCGATCAAGATGCTTTATTTGTTGTACAAAATGTAAACCGTACAGCTAGAAGTCACGTGTAAATTTAGCAGAACGCTAAAAAATTTACAAGTTACAGCAAAAATAGAAGGGTCCCAACAAATTTGTGTATATTGCCAAAAATTTGTATCTTTTGAAGTCTTATCTGAATGTAGAAAAAGTTTTGAAAAATTGCGTAGAGCCGGTCAGCGACGAAAAATTTCTAAACAAGCCAAATTGATGACGCAGTTGCCATTACTCTAGGCGTGCCAAAAAGAAAAATGAACATTTACCAAATTTTAAAAAGTAGTGAGTATCACGATCTTGTTTTAGGTCATCCACGGCGGCTCTGTGATCGAGAAAATGGGAGCGCGTCGCTCTAGGGTTAAGGTTCGGGTTCACTGGAGCAAGAGGAGCCCGTGATCGAAGGCACGAGGCGAACGACTCCATTTTCGTCGCGGAAAAATTCCGGAAGGCTGTTGCCATGCGTGACGACGCAAAAGTACGAAAATAACGATTCCGATCGATAGCCTAACGAGGCGTGAGTTACAGGTCGTTGGTAACAGGAGACTACCTTCCCAAATCCAGCAGGCTGTCCAGGATGTTGACGGCCCTTCCGTTGTGCGAGGTCGCCATCGATTTGCGAATTCCAGGATTGCCTGGATGAATCAGTAGCACGAGGATCACGCCTAGTATAGCGTTCAGCAACGACGTCAGGATGAAGTAAACCAGGGTGCGAACTGCGATCATCCCGTTCATTCTCGCGTTCAAACTAGCCGAGCCTAGAAAGAAACATTCAGCAGTGTTAGGCTTGTTGTAAACTAGTATAGGAAGAGGGCCGCTTGATCTCGAGTAAATTACCGGATATAAGGCTGGCGATCACCAGCGGCAAGATCATCAGCTTCAACAGCCGCATGAACAGCTCTCCAGGATAACTGATTAGCATGACTGCGTCATCGCCGAGGCCCAACGGCCGCAGACCGAAACCTGGAAACAATAACGAGGTCACTGTGAATCGATACTTTTTAGCGGGTAATAGAAGGTGGTTCAGGGTCCCTTATGACCCGGCAAGGTTTCTGTGTGGTTTTTTAGCTTTTGGCAACTAGCTTAAATCGTCGGTTAGGTCAGGATCACAGGAAACGAAGGAACTCAAAATGTTGGCGCGTCTTGCCAAAGAATAAAAATTTTTTTACATGTTTAACATCCTGTCTAGATGTCGCAATATGTTTAAAAAAATTGCGATCAGTGAGAAATTACTAGAGAAGCCTAATTACTCAAGGGTGCAGAAAATAAAAGAAGGCCCCCAAAGAGTTTGCATATCTGAACAGAAGATCAATATTCCAAGCTGGAAAAATTTGTACACGTTCTTTGAAGACCCACCTAAGCGTAGAAAAAGTTTAAATAATCTACATTGAACCATTTCACTGTAGACAACTCCTGAAGCCAACCCAATTCCGGCAAATTAAGGGTAGCAGTCAAAAATAGAAGGGTGCCAACTGTGTATCTTGAAAAAAATTTATATACATATTTTTTGAAGTCCTAAATGTAAAAAATATGAAAAAAATGTATGTTCCAAAATTTATAATCAATTTCGAATTTGAGCCGAAAATCGAAGTGTTCCAAAAAATGGACATGCCAAAAAATGGATAATCGGAGCTGTAAATATGTCGACATATTGCTCGCAGCACCCTCTAAATGTACCGAAAGTGAGAAAAATTTGCGTTGGTTCATTCAACAGTAAAAAAATTGCTGAACTCGGCCGTTTCACTGAATGACCGAGTATAACCTCCAACTGGTGCGAAGCGAGGTTTCCGAGCGGCCATGATATCGAGCGAACGACCCAATTCGGCGGTGTTTATTGCGCGCAGAATTAGGGTAGATCGAAAAGCATCTTGGCCAGACAAGGACAAAGACGAAGAACGCAAAAAGTAACCGGCTGAAAGCCTATCCGAAAGCTGTGGATGTCAGTGAAGCAGGTACATACGTAGTTGGAGCATTAGCTTGGAGGCATACAGGCTGCACGTTATGTAACAAATTGCTTTATCGATACTCGCGGACGGATGCGACGAAAGCTTATCATCGCTGCTTCTGCATAATTGAGTCGCAAGGAAAGTAGCATGGTTTCCGCGGTGAATTTCGATGAAGTATTGAAGATCGATCGTAATGTTTTGACGGAGATTTACGACGCTGTACAGCTGAGAATGTCGCAATAAACCTATATTTTTTATAATCCATTTCAGTGAAAAAACATTCAACTGTTCATCTATAAAAAATTTCTGGAGAGACCCTAATTATCAAATTAAGGGTAGCAGCTGAAAGTAGGAGGCTCCGAAAAATAAATATATAGAGTTGAAAATTTTTGTATCTGTTCCTCAAAGACCCGTCTGAATGTAGCAAAACGTTAAAAAAAATTTCATCGAACCGTTCCACCGTGAAAAATTCTTAAATGGAGTGAAATTCAGTTAAGGGTTGCAGACGATAAGGAAGGGGCCCTAAGATATCGACATATCTAGTAAGAAAATTCATATTCGGATAACGATAGAAACGTGGCTTCTCTGTTTGAAAAATTGGCAGAAAAAATTTGTGCTTTACACAAAGAGTCTGACCATTACAGGTCGAAACAGTGCTTGATTTTCGCGATCTTTCGGTGTCGGCGGTCCTCTCAAATTACTGGAAAGTGGAGCGGCTCCTTCAATAGTTGGCGATTAATTAAACGACTGGACGGATCAGCAGGATCGAAGTGTTGTCAAGGTTGATCCTGGCGTGGCAGGAGGAGGCCGAGTTAATTAGATGAGTGTTTCGAGGGAAACCCCTCACCGGTGATTGGCACCTTTTAACGGGATAACGTGATCAGCTTTTATGTAACCCGGGGGCGCGAATTGTCTCGTATCGTTGAAGCTGCGACCTATTACGTGCTTGGAACTCGGCTTGTCGTCGAAACTCGTCGCGTCGGTACAAGACAGATTGCATCGGTTCCTTACGAAACGAACGTCGCGAGAAATTCGTCGTAGATCCGATGATCGCGTCCCCGCCCCGGAAGCCCTAATCGGATTTCTAAGCACATAACGAGCCCGTTATTAACGCGAACGTGTCCCAATGACGCAACCGTTCAGTTTTTATTCTGTAATCGATCGATCGATCCGAAACCGTATGTGCAGACTAACTCCCGGAAAAAATGGAGAAATCGGCCAGAATGAACTCGACCTTGGCATGTTTCCCCGTAATGGATGCGAACGGAGGCGTGCTTTTGGCACCCTCCGATCATTAGCTCGAGCATATAACGCGCCTCTAAGCCACCTATACAATTCCTTCTGTCCTATTTCACGGAATCCGGAAACAATGCGCGATCGAGCTCATCGGAATCCGCGAAGTTCGCCGATCGAACCTTCCACGCTCTCCGCGACGTCTTTTTCGCTGTTCGGAAGTTCAATCCCGTTCACGAACACATACGTTGCAAACTGGTAAATCCGAAAGTCAATTTTTATGCATACCACCCCTCATTTTGGCGACATCTTTTTAATAAGAGAAACTACAATGAAATAAATAACAGGGTTCGAAAGTAGAGGGATCAAGCTTTAAAATGAGCCCAAGTTCATTGCTATACTATTTGTTTTTACGAAATTATAATTATTTTAATATCAGTCATTGCAAATATATCAAGTCGAGAGCGTCTCTCGTCCATAGTAGGCTAATTTTGGCGATATCTAAAAAGATATTAAAAAATAAGAGGAGCTACAGTAAAATGGATAAAGGGGTTTACAAAGAAGAGGCTTCAAGCTTTAAAATGAGCCCAAGTTTATGGTTGTACTATTTGTTTTACGAAATTATAATTATTTTAATACCATTCATTCGAGGGCGTTCCTGATCCACAGTATGGTAAGTTATGTACGTGTACACGTTCCATGTGCGGATGGCATTAATGAGATTGCATGAACTGACAACTTTTTTCTTTTTTCTACTTTGTCCATGTTTCCAAATTGACCACTGTGCAACGTTGTTCCCGCTTCGAGTTGAGCGCGCACGCGATTGACATTTACTCGACATATCGACGATCTGTTTACTTAACACGCAGGGTGTCTTACTCCCCGCGAAGCCGAATTATGCATATTTCATTGTACAATGCTTGGGAGACTGTGCATATGATTGCCTTTCCAATTAGACGTAAAAATGTGTAATTCATAATTGACCAAGAATTTCTGAATCGATTTTTCGATAGCATTTCTGTTAGCACATCTTCCTCAAATATGAATATTCCAAGCTGAACATTTTTATACATATTCTTCAAAGACCCACCTAAACGTATGAAAAGTTAGAAAATTGTTCGTTGAATCGTCCCACCGCAAAAAATTCCTAAAGAGACACCAATTTCGACCAATTAGGGGTCACAGTCAAAGGCAGGAGAGTTCCAAAAACATTTGCATATCTTGCCAAAAAAATGAATATTTCAAGCTGACAATTTTTATACGTAAAAAAATTTACGTTAAGCCAACTGTGCGAAATTCCTAAAGCATACAAATTAAGGGTTGCAAATTAATATTCCAGAAAATTAATATTCCATCTGAATAACTTTAATAATCGTGAAATAAGGAATCTAAAAATCGATCATTGTATGTACCGATAGTGATAGATTCAGTGTGAGTAACAGGCAGTGGATAGATAAAGTGTGAAGGGATGTGAGTCACGAGGCTCTTTGAAGCCTGGGTATAAAACTGCGCACTTCAGAAAGCAATTGCGAGTCTGTCGATTACGCTGGAAGTCAGTGGATTTCTAATCCCATTTCGCGGATGTATCTTCTTTTTCAATGGTTGTATTAAAATCAATATATTTCGAAGCCCATAGTGTGTAATCTCGTTGCAATGTATACACTCCTCGGAAATCTCACTTGAAATCGACTGTTTTTTCGAGTTGTTCCCATTCGATTGCCAAGAGACAATTGATATCACTCGATTCCACGTGGTTGAAGATGAAGCTCAACACAGATGCTTGCCAATTTTCGTGCCGTGTACGTCACCGCAAACGTCAATCGGTTAATGCTTCTTAGGCTACGAGGATGCATAGCTGATCGGATAAAATATTAACGTCTATTTTAATACTGCAGGCGACGATACGTCTTCTAAATACGGGAAGACTTAATTTATACATTCGATATTTATTTTTATATAATTTTTTAATTTGTAAATATTGGGAGATAATAAAAGTCTATATTTTTTCTTCAAATGAACAAATATCCTGTCAAAGCCAAGAATTCCTCGAAAACGATGACCCAATCCGTAGAATGGCTTTCCTAAGGGCTAAGGGTAGGTGCGTATGTTATATCTATCAGTGATGAGCACTGAAGCGCACTCTACAGGGGTTGCACAAAATAATGGAAGCACTGCTTATAGATCGCGTGTCGTGTTTATAAAGTTTGTAATCACGAACTTGTACATTAACCATGTGTGCACTACGATTATTATGTGATAGCAAGTCATTTCTCAACGTTTTTTACACACCCCTTTTGTACTGTATTTTGAATAAGATTTTATGAATTAGGGGCGTAGCTGGATTCGTATAAGTAACGACAGTATTTACCAGCAATGTAGAACGGGTTAAAACGATACTGTCTATTGTTATTCTTCAGAAACTCTTTATATTGTCACGAAAAATCATCCCTTAAATGTTCACCCCCCGGAATGCGATGTACATTCGCGTGAGGGGTGAGAATAAAAGCCGAGGATGAGATACATACTTTATAAAATACATTAACAACTACTAAAGATAGGACAAAAATTGCTAGTGTTTTTTCGTGACGTAAACACAATTTCCAAAGCCTCATAGATGGCGCTGTAACAGGATGTAAGTACGTTCTCCCTTTCCCATAATATTGCCTGGCCTAAACCACTGAATTCAATATTCCTTATTGAAACAGACAGACTCTATCAATAATATAACTCAGTAATTGTTAGTTTACTTGACGCTACAATAAGCCCCCCGAGAAATAAATAAATAAACATTTTATCAATCACAAGAAACACAGATTCAACAGAGAGCAATCTCTTTCTCGACAATTCCAGCAATTCAACGACAAATCTCCCCAATAATTTCACGGTTCCCTGTTCTGTAAATAAACAATTCTTCCCATGCATGTAAAATTAAATTCCTCCGATGACCACGTACAGGGTGTCTCCATTGTCATCACCATACTGCGTATTTTATGCATCGACACATATTCTCACGTGATACGATCAAAAAATGATAAAATTTATAATTTCCATAATGAACATTTCAATCAGCGAAAGAGATTTTTCTCTCAATTCAATTTTTAATAATTTGCCCTCCATCTGCGACCTTATTTTGCAACGCTTAAAAAATTCTGTGATACGTATTGAAGTTTCTACTTTAATATACAATCGTTCAGATGTTGGAAGCATTAATGGAAAAAAAGTAAATATTCGAAAGAAAGAAATTCAAATTTTGCTGCGACCATAACCGGTCCAGGTTGCCCACGGAGGGTTAACCTACAAAAATGTGAAATCGCATAGAGGTCCTTAGTTTACGGATTCTCTCCAACCTCTAAATCCAACGTATGCTACATGTGACGACGAGAATACTCACCGAGTATCACGCCGAACAGAACCCCGGACAGGGTGACCACGAGCAGCAGGTTCTCTCGCATGAACTTCCTGGTGTCGGCGGTCACCTTACGGGGACCCTGAGAGGCCGAAACGTCCTGGCCATCCATCTTGGCGAACAGATACTCGGAGAACCGAGCCGAGGACTTCTCCTCCATTTCACTGGGCCGCCAGTAAGCGGTGTAGGTGGTGGCGGTGGAGCCGGTCGCGCACGAGGATGCCGATCCCCTGGCCGAGCGGTCGACCGATTCAGCCAAGCTCCCTTCTCGCGATCTCTCGCGGCTAACGGCGGGGCCCCGGCAGCACCACGACGACGACGGGTTGCCGTTTTGGGGGTGTTTCGTGAAATCCGTAAGGAACGAGCAATCACGGGCTCCCACCAGTCGTCCCAACAGCCGTCTGACGGCTTTCCGCGGGCCTGGTAGCTCGATCGTGATACCTGCTTCTTCCTGGACCCCGTTCGACCGACTCTCTTCTCAATTTCACACGGTCCACTCGCCAGCGGTGATCCTCGGATCGTTCCTCTCACTTCTTCGAACGGGGTGGTGGCTCTCCGAACTTTGTCCTGTCTTCTTCTCTTTTGTCCCCTTTCTCTGTTCCGTTTGCTGGCTACCTCCTACCTCGAGAGCATCGACGCTGAACAACGATCTCTCCAAAGGAGGAGCTCGTCCGGTGGACCGATTATCTAGGCTCGTCCACAAGAGGTCACCGATCCAGCGCCGAACTGTTCGCGCTGTTGCACAGGGTCAGTTACCTCGGTGAGCCTCTCCTTCTGGGCTAACGTTTGCACCTTCGACGTGGATTCGCGTCCTCTTTCTCAGAGCTTCTTCTTTCGCAGCTCGGTCCCGGAAGGTCGAGCTTCAGTTTCCAGATTCGAGCTCTCGTCACCCCGGGCAACCGTACGAAGGGATGACGACTCTGTGTGTGCGTGATGCCTGGAGAGAATTCTCTCTGTGTGTCTCTGCGTCGACGCTCGTCCAATTGTTCGATACGTTCAACGCGAAGGATCAGCTCCTACTGGCCGGTTACTGGCGGACATATACGTATTGATTTGCTGGGACTCGGCTCTTCTCCCCTTGCCCTCGACAAGGGGCAGCAGCGTCGCGACGCTTGCGCGAGACCCGCCGCGCCGCTGCTAAGTCGGTCGCCGGAAAACGAGGATTGTGCACCGACGCCGATGATATTGCCGCTTGATTGTGCATCGTCAAACAACCTCGGACAGAGACCGAGCACAAAGGCTCGAGGATAAAGCCTGGGGAGCTTTGATGCTTCGTAGCGACGACCTGGCGAACGGTGCAGATTTTTTTTTCGAGGATTCGATGCATTAACGGAACATCATGCCTCGTATAGTAAATACCCCGGGCAGATCATCACTGTTCCTTAAGTTTGGATAGTGGGAAGTCTCTGGGGGTCAGAACTCGCGGAATTCATAGTTGAATTTAATTATGTACAACAGATGAAGCTTGGGAGAAGTTTGGCAACGATCGTTTTTTTTTCAACGGTTCGATGGATGATTTGAGAGATTGTTGTTAGATTCGTGAAGAGTGGAACACTTCATTGCCTTGATGTAGTTCCCAGGCTTGAGCCGATGACTTTATGAATATAAAATATTTCGAACTGCGACAAATGATTCTTGCCGAATCTCTCGTAAGGCGCCGTGAAAACAGTGGCACGAATCATCTGCTCCGTAAAATCTCAAAATAGCCCTTTAAAATGTCAAAATAGCGCCATTCCATGTATTGAGTATTGACGAACCGCTGAAACTGGTAGACAAAATTACCGACGGTCGAGAAATGCGTAACTTGGCTGACAGTTTGAGCGTTTCGCCGCTATACGAAATGGCGCTGTATAGACGTTTAGGAGCAGCAAGTAATGCGTGCCGGAATTTACATTGCGTCTTATGGGAAAAGCGACACGAATCATTTGCTGCTGTACTAAATATTCAATACTCTTCATTTTGCATCAATAAATTAGCTTTGTTGTATAATACGGACGCAGATGATTCCCCAGTACAATCCCACGCTTGCAACCAATTGTTGAATAATAATTTCATTTAATATTTTACCATAAATTTATTAGATTTAGATAGGTGGCGCAAAAACCTTTGTTTTTTCCACATCCTCGACTCTTCCATGACTTTATACAGAGTACAGTGATTTATATTACCACATGTTTTGTGTTTACCTGTTGTGATTAAATAAATGTACGTTAACAGTATCTCTATTATTGTGTAACAAAATGAAAGTGAAAGTGTTATCAAGAAATCCGGACGATTATTTACGAGAAACGACACGTGATATTTACAAAGGTTAGTGATATTTAAACGTTTACTATTTATCTTTACTGTTACTATGAAAAAATGATATTCTTCAGTATTTTGTACATTCGTAAATTCTCTATATAGCATTACCTCTTTCCGGTCCTATGTCGAGCCAATCTCGACATTAAGTTTTGCACTAATATTCACTTATTTCACTGATTTATATTTGATTTTCCAATAATGACACAATTAGGTACATGGTATGCAACAACTATAGCAATTCTCATGTGTATGATGTGTTCAGTTCCTAGGAGCTACGATCCAGCTTTACATCCTTTCGATGCAGCCAGAGAATATACCAGGGCGCTAAACGCAGTAAAACTAGACAGGGTATTTGCAAAACCTTTTATAGGAAATTTAGAAGGCCATAAGGATGGGATAGCTAACCTTTGTAAACATCCCACGGAATTGTCTACACTTGTCAGTGGAGCATTCGATGGTGAAGTCAAAGTATGGAATCTTATTCAGAAAACCTGCGAGCGTACAATTTTAGCACACGATGGTATAATACGTGGCATTGTGTATGGTATGAATGCCAGCCATATTATCACCGCTGGTGATGACAAAACTATTAAACTGTGGAAAACAGAAAAACCATTGTTTGGTGCAGAGGAGGAACCTATAAATACGATCATCAGCAAAGTAAGATTAAAAGAATCTGAACAAGAAAAATTTGTTCTAGATACAGAATTTAGATTAAGATTAAGATAAATATTAACTAATAAGATTAAGATAAGTATAAGATTTGCAACATTTTATAGACCATGATTAGTGGAATTTCTCATCATCGAAATCAACCTATATTTGCGACATGTGGAGAAGCATGCCATCTCTGGGAAGAAACCAGAAATGAACCGATTCGGACGTTCAAATGGGGTGTTGATAGTTTATACGATGTTAAATACAATCCAGTACAGTCAAATCTACTTGGTAAAACTTATGATTAACTCTTACACGCACACGGGGAAATATTTTTTTATAAACTCATGAACATCTAAATATATTTTTCGTAGCTGCTTGTGCAAGCGACCGTAGTATCATTTTGTACGATGCTAGAGAAACAGGTCCTCTACGGAAAGTATTCATGACGCTAAGAACCAATAAGTTGTCATGGAACCCCATGGAAGCTGTAACTTTCACATGTGCTAATGAAGACTATAAGTACGTTCATGTAAAGCATATTATTACAGTGAAAAATATTTTCATTGTAATAATAAGTTATAATGTTTCTGAAAGACATTGTGGTACTACAAATTGTAAAAATACACAATGAAATATTAATATTTCCACTTCAGTTTATACACTTACGATATACGCAAATTGAAAACGCCAACACATGTACATATGGATCACGTAGAGGCTGTGATCGACATTGACTATTCGCCAACTGGAAGAGAATTTGTGACTGGCAGTTACGATAAATCAATTCGTATTTTTGAGTATAATAAGGGTCATTCCCGAGAAATATACCACACGAAACGTATGCAAAGATTAACGTGCGTATCGTGGTCTCTGGACAACAAATATATTCTCAGCGGCAGCGATGAAATGAATATCAGAATTTGGAAGTCTAAAGCATCAGAGAAGCTGGGTGTGGTGTGTAACTAAAATATCAATTTTTTTTATACTAACACTATTAGCTTTTGGAAGTCTATTAATAGGCTCTTTAACATCTGTGTTGTGTTTGAGAGAAGTGTACTAATTTTCATTTGAATGATAATTTTAATGGGACTGTTAAGTATAGTTTTAATTCTGTAATATTTTTAATTTTGGTATAAACAGAAACTAAAGAAATGATTATTGAATCGATTAACGAAATATATTATTTCAGTTGCAACCTAGGGAAAAGGCAAGTCTCAATTATAGTGATGCATTGAAAGAAAAGTTCGCAGCACATCCTCAAGTGAAACGAATTGCTCGGCATAGACAAATTCCAAGTCACATTTACAAAGCAAGAGAGGAGCTGCGTACAATTCGCCACAAAAATAAACGGAAGTATGTATCAAAGAAATATGAGATTTTTATATTAATTATTCTGGACTATTTTATTACTTTGTTTGTTTATAGGGAGGCTAACAGGCGTACTCATTCTAAACCAGGAACTGTACCATTTCTTACGGAGAAAGAGAAACATGTTGTTCGAGAAGACGTTTAATAACAAATTACAATTCAGTATCATTTGTTTCCTTTTTCCATAAATTTCATAATAAAATTATTTTACTAGATTAAATATTGCGACTGTACGAATAACTTAATAAAATTGAACTTTACTAGTAATTCAATAAAATTTGATTTTAAATGATTTAATGACTTACTGAAATAATTTAATAAAATTTGGCTTCTGAAAAATTCCATTAAATTCAAATGAATAGAAAATATATTTTAAAGGACGAGCGGAACGGTTAGCAATGACGTTACCTCGTAGACTAAATTATATTATTTTATTTATCGTTTATTGTAATAAATAATTTTATTAAAATTATACAACGCATCGCTATAATGATTCGTAAACCGTTACAAACTTCAAGCAGTGATTAATGTCTCGCTTAGCGTAGATTACGACGATTAATTAATTTTTTCATTCGTTTTCTTTGCGTATTTACCTTAGCAGACGTTAATTAATTTCGCGGTACAAAGACACATCTCTGTACCATACTCTCGATTATCCAAGCACAATGAATCCTCATAAACTAGCTAAATCATGCTGAACTCTTATTTTTTGTATTTTTGTATTGAAGGTAATGATAAGCGATTTGTTGTTTGCACCTCTTCCATGCACATTACTTTTTGAAGTCCGCATTATAGCTGCTATGCGTTTCCCGTCGAGTCTGTTTCCACAAATCAAACAAGTTTACCAGATTTTTTCAATCTTCTCACAGTTAGTCACAAAAATATTCAATTACCTATCAATAAAATTTTACATGAAATCAGCAAATTAAAAGGTAAATCAAAATCTATTGTCTATTTAGATTTCAATATACTTCGAAAACTTACAATTGAAGATTCTAGGCAAAATTTGTTTGATATACATAGAAGGTGGTCGATTATTTTTAGTGATCAACTGTGTATAACATAAATCGTAGCATTACAGGAGGTGTATTGTATTCAATTCGAAACCGGATTCTCACGCATAAATTCTCGTGATCTTCTTATTAAAATACTATTTTATAATTTACCGGCTATCTCGTCTGTCGTGTATTGTTTAGGATAAATTGACGGCCGTTCGTGTATTATATAATGTGATCCAATACGTTCGTATCGTTCGGTGGAGGGGTTTTTGTAAATTGTTCGATTGTTTTCTCTCTTTCTCTCTCTCTCTCTCTCTCTCTCTCTCTCTCTTTTTTAATATCCTGTGCACTGAAGAAATAAAAGAAAATCGAGAAGTAGCAGTCGCGCGAATGTATATTCTCCTTAAACGTTCTACGGTCTTCGGCATACAAAAAGCAGCATACGTTCCTTCGTTTTGTTAGACAATATCGGCTGATACACACACATAATCTTTCCTTACGTTTCCCCCTTATATTCACTATGCGTACGCGAATTCTGTACAAGACTAGGTTAGTCGACCGATTAAATTACCACTTCGAAGTTATTTTCTCTGTCGGCTTTGATATTCCACGGAAATCTACGCTTCGTCGTGCTGCAGTTATTCGAACCCGTAAAAACGCGAACTATGCTCGCATTTTTTATCTCATCGGAGTCCATTAAACTATAATAACGCGTCCTGTGGCTTATGTTTTGACTGCAATTTCATTTCAAAAATAAATATTCATCATGTATGCATTTTAAGTAGAAATATTGTTCACTTTAAACGAAGAAACTTTTAAAGAATTTAGAAAATTCAAGATGCGGTTGGAAGAATAAAACGTAAGAACATAGCAAAAGTTTATTTTCATGATAAAATTGCAAACATGGATAGCAACTCAGTATCTATGTATTGTGGATTATTATATACTATCGGAATATTTTTCGAAGGCTTTGAAAGCATGAAAAAATGTCTGAAAATAATTGAAAATTCAAAACAAAAATGTTTAATCATCGGATTAGTATTGTCTCATCTTATTCTAAATAACTATGAATTCAGTTCACGTCTTTACGGTTTCGGATCACCATGCGCCGGTGTTCCAAGGATACAGCTCTTTGCGACGCTGCCGTCGAGTTCTCTCAATTAAATATAAGTAGTATGGTAGAACAATAATTATAATTTATATACATATAAACACATGTACATCAATCTTTTTTCCGAACACGCTGTTATAGTTGCGTGAAACGTTAATGAATCCCGGGAACCATTCTCTCTGATCGATCGAAAATCATAATCACCGACGTATGAGTCTAATTAAAAATCGTATTTAATACGCTACACGTTCGCGGCAGTACGTTGCCGGTAGACTTTCACGACTTCATTTCTCGATAACGACCGTCGGTAACGTTATCGACGAAACCATTCGTATTCTAAACTAAATTCGATCATGCTATAACGCCAATAAATTTTCACCACTCCGTTCGAAACGAAATCCACACTGAAGACAGTCGCAATAACATTAAAAAATATACTCATTTCGTTCTTACGTTAACGTTCCGTCTCGCAGAAGAAACTGCGGCGATCTAGTTAATGTTTAATGATTTGATTGATGGCGTCACGTCATACTGACGCCGATTATGTTGATTTCTGTTTTGATTTTGATAGCGATAGTATCGTAGTCGTCTCGAGTCATTTTTCGTTACGTGCGAAAAGCTAGATTAGGTTTCCTTGTTGCATGTCTATCGATTTTTGATTCGCTTGTCACTATTGTTTAATTATAGTGAACTCTAAATTTCTTATTTTACATATTGTAATGCTGTCGCGATGTTCCACGCATCGTTCAGAGAAAATACAGTAGTGCTCGCTTAATAGTCGCAGTCTCAGGCCTGTGTCGCGACTGTTTTACTATTTTACATTAATTTTGTGTTCTAATAACCGATATCTATAGATTTCAATAAAAAATTTTTCTCCATTAGTCTCAGTTTCAGAGTTTAATTTCATAGAACAAGTAAAATTTCCAAATTTAACAATTTTATCTACTTTAATAGTCAGACTGATTCTGTAGACGTCTCTAAACACGACATATATTTTTATAACATTGTAAACATTTAAACATATTTAAACAATTTTGTAAAGGGTGCGAGACGTTTTTAACGCACTCCCATTATGCATGAATGAAATCATCTTTACAAGATACGTCTTGGCATTAAAAATTAAACTGCAGACCGTAATTAATAATAAAAATGTCCTAACTCAATCGCAAGCAATGGAATTCAGATAAAAATATATTTTTCCTTCAAATAATTATAACAAGTCGGAAATAACACAACAATATTCATTATTTCTTCTGATTTCTTCACTAATTTGCATATCTTTTATTTCTTTTTGTCGAAAATGCATACAATCTAACAATTGTGTTCGTACACGGTGTATAAAGAGTAATGTTCATCCGTCGAAGTGGTGAATCTACACCTTTGGATCGATGGACGTTTGTAAAATAAACTTGCCGCAAAATTGTTTATACCAAAGAAAATTGTTGTTGAAGTTTGTTTTTACATCAACACATATGAGACAAACGAAATTTAAAAGGACATTCGCCGCTAGGCCAAAGTGACTAGACCAAGTCATTGCCTCCCTGCCCATTCAGATCATAAATCTGAAATTGCAAAATATGAAAGAAAACTTTATTTTACATTGTTATACGTCAGAATATTAATCCTACATTATAAAATACTAATGTAAAATATAGGTACTTACAAATTTTTCAGAATCTTCTGTTCGTCCGTTGGATCCACAGCACACTATTATTTACTCACGCGAATAAGTCCGAATGAATGTGTCTGTCTTCCGAAGCCTCCTTTCGAAGCAGAAAATACCCGACGTACACACAATCACTAAATACTACACAACACACTTTTCGATATCGTGACAGCGAACATGAAGTTACTCCGACAACAATAAAAATAGTTTTGCGATCTTAATGCGATTTCCGCGCGAAAACTCTGCTCTCCCAGCATACAATGTATTCGATGAAGGTTGTACGATTGAAACAAAAGAAATTGGTTGTAAGGAGATATTGATATTTTGAGAATCTCATCTGTGTTCCGTCACGTATCGCTTTTTCATATTATTACTGCGGGCATGTAGGCCCGACTACTGACGATATTTCCTGGAGACTTGGCCGATTATTTACAACCACCGCGCTCCGACAACATCAATCCCGATAGATGGACAACACGTGCGATAGACAAATCACGCCATTGACGATCGCAGACAATACGAAAAGGAATTTCATTGACAATTTCCCACTCCTCAACCCAAAGTACTTCCGACATACTCGCGTCCAATTAACAAATGACATTACATGGCTACATTTTCCCACCTAAATCCACCCTAACCATTTACGAAAAACCCGAGGTGACAATCGCAGAACTGTTTTGATCGTGGTCGGAGTAACTTCTTTTCGTTCGCTGTCATGATTTCGGAAAGCGTGCTGCGTAGTGTTTTGTATGCTTCACAGTTATTAAGACGTATTCGCGTAAATGACAGTGTCCTGCGGATCCGACGGAGAAACAGAAGATTCTGAAAAGTTTTAAGTACCTATACTTTACATTAGCATTTTATAATGTGGGATTAATATTCTTACGCATAATAATGAAAATAAAGTTTTTTTTCATATTTTGCAACTTCAAATATATGTAGATTTACCCTTAACACGGATGACCATTACTTTTTATACATGCTGTACATCCATAAAGTGGGTTTAATAGCACAAAGTATAGCAAATATAGTAACAATTCCAATTCACACGTAGTCAATAAATATTTTTAAATATCCTTGTATGCAAAGCTACAAAATAAAATAAATCTTGAAACACTTTCCCACTCGAATAGGAGCATTTCCATTACAATTTCGAATACTGTTCACTAAAATTTCACCCAGTTCTCTGAGTCTACTTTATCAACAGAGATAATCTAACTAATTTTCTAGAATTATTTCCAAATATTCTTCTGTGTAAAACTGAGAAATTGGAATACTATCTTATTCAAATAGAACCATTTCAATTACTATTTCTAATACTATTTATTGAAAATTTACCCAACTCTGAGACGATGTTATCAAGAAAGAAATAACTGTCTCAAGAATTCCGGGCTGCTATTTTCACCTAACTTTGAATTCCATTCGTGAAAAATATTGAAAACAAAATCGAAAGGATGATTAGAGTAGTTCGAAGAAGTGGTGGGGAGAGCCAGCGTTCCTCGAGCGAGGTGATACGCGCCCATTAAACGAGCACTACTGTACTACAGTACGGTTCTCTGTCGCGTGGCGTTCCTCATGTTCGATCAAAAAATTCCTTTGTTCTTTGATAAGCATGCTCGGACACAAAACGGTGCGGTATCCAAAACGGGATCGCGGTCTCATTGTTCCTTGTGTCCCGATGTTGCCCCGTGCAATCGTGTGCACGATCGTGTATTTTTTTCTTCTTCCTTTTTTTTTCTTTTTTTTTATTTGTTTAAAGCGCAATTCAGTCTGTTATCTCGGAATGAATTCGCCTCGGTCGCATGAAATTGCGATGAACGAGTGGCTCGCAAGGAATGAACACCGGGTTCGGGTCGGTTTGATTGTCAGATTCATTCTAAACGTTCAAGTCGGCCATCATCTTGCGGAAGTCGGCGAGGGTATTGTAATCGGGATCCGAATCGATGTCCGCGAAATCTTTGTTCGAATCGCTTTTCACGAAGCTGGGGTTGTATCGGCTTAATGACAATGGGCACGGCAGTAATTCTGGCATCACCGAGTGGTGAGTAATTAGGGCAGTCAGTGTCGTGAACTCCTTTGTGAAACCCTGCAACAAAAGACCAGAGAAAAAACACTGTAATTAATACTTGCTCCCAATGTTAATTATGCGTGAGCCCCCCCCCCCCCCCCTGTCGCAATGGGAACAAGAGCATCGGTGATCCGCGCGCAGTTCCGATTACGCTCGTAAACAAATCACATGCTAATCGGCCGCTTTTGGAATTGCAAATTATTCTTGTTCAAATTCGAAATGATTTCGTGCATCTTTATTCTTGGTAATTTGAATATGTGTAACTAAATAAATATATAAATACAAATAAAAAAAACTAAGAAAATAATATAAATACAAATCTCCATTTTTCACTACTAATTTTAATGTAGTAAAAATAATATATTAATACTCTTAAAATAATCGTTTCACTGTTTTAAATTGCACCTACTCATTTTTGTCACAAATTCATAAAATCCGGAGTTTAGTGGTGAATAATATTGTGTATTGTTAAACGTGCATTTTTATATATATTATTATTATATATTTTTTTATTTGGAATGCACAAAAGCCTGCAGTTTAGGGGATGCTTTATCCCTCGAATCGGATTTACAAAATTTGAAAGACGGATCTTTGGAAACGTTGCCGACCATTAAAATCTGTTTCACCAATTCACGGGCAGTAATTATATCCTCAGATTAAACAGCTCGTATTTTTGAACGGATCCCGAACCGAATGAACGAGTAGTATGAAAAGGGGGAGAGAGTTTTGCGACCGAATCGCTTTGTACGGGAATGTTAATTAGTGCGATGCAACGTCGCGCGCTCCGGCCGTAGCTTTCTGTTCTGAAACATGATAATGGGAGATACCGTGCGAGCATAAAGTTACTACGGTTGTGCATTTTGCTGTTTTGGCCGCTTGCATTTAAATGATCGAACTTCCCTTGTAGGATAAATTAAATGGGTCCGCGGACTTTGATAATCTCTGAAACCAGTATAAATGAGTTTCGCTGGATGTACCGTGGGGAAATCAAAACTCTCCCCCTCTCTCCCTCTTTTCGCCCGGAATTGCATTGCTCTAGTAATACGTCGTGAGATTCGAATACGTACGACACACGGTGATATTGACGCCGCCGGGTTGTTTAGTGGGCAAATAATACATTACTATTCAAATTACCTTTAAAAGTTTTTGTCGACTTTAGTTTATGAGATATTCGCAAAAAACTTGTAAATCAAGTCAATGTGCTACCTCATCTCTGTTTTCAATGACCTTGAAATATGTTGTCAAGGTCACCATTCTGAACAACATTTCCTTTCGAAGTTTTTGGCGGTCAGCTATAGTTGACGAGATATTTGCAAAAAACTTTTCAAGATCATTGACATCGGAGAGGGGTTAGGTTAAAAATTTAGATTGACACGGTCCTGTTATTTTTATAAAGTAATGTAAACCTAGTGTTAAAATTATTGAGAGAAAAATATGTTTCTCACGTTTCCTGTTTTCATAACGGAGCGGTGCGAGGGGTGAAAATGTCAAAGTATCGCACTCGTTCGCAGCGGAGCCAGCTATTTTTACGAACAGTTTAACCCGTTCCAGCGAAAGTGTTAATTATCACAGTCTAGGGCAGCCGGTTTACAAGCGTTTAAAGACGTTTTATATGGAAGTCCGAAGCCGGGGGCGAAGACTTGAAAGGTGGATTTACCTTGATTTTGTAGCCTTTGTTCGTACGCTTTATAAGATAATGGGCTATTCCGCTTGGCTGGAATTCGCGCGGCACTCGAAGCGAAAGGGCATAACATCCGGGTTTACTGGTGCTCTCGCGCACCATGAACGCTCCTTCCGGTTCTTGGCTCAACACTTCCAGCGTTATTTCCCTGAAATCATAAATGACCACGCAGCACCGTTAGACCGAGGATAAATCGCCGAACGAAAATCGATCGACCTTCGGTACACTCGATCCGAAAAGTATTTCAATGCAGAGTAACTATCGAAATAAATTGAAAAAAATAATGACCTTGGTATCCCAGCTTGGAACCAGGGGGCTTTGCGCAATTCGGCTTCCTCGCTGCGATTATTCAAGCTATCCGTTCTTTCCGGTAGAGGTGGTGGTGTTGGTGTCGATCCATGAGTACTTCCGTCAGCAGGTACCGAACTGCTCGAGGTACTGATCTGAGATCTTCTTTTTGATTTAAATTCTGTCTCCGTACCCGAACTCGGAGAGTTGTGTCCTATCCTGTAAATCCAATAATCACGTTTTCAACAACGAATCTCCTCTACTACAAAGAATTCAACCGTTGTCCCCAAAGAAAAACGTTTAAAATTTACAAGACAAGGTCAGATTGTGGATGATCGAATCACCTGTTGTTCTCGATGTTGAAATTCTTCGCGGTAATGGACGCATTGATAGTGTTATCGAGGCTCTCGGAAGGGGGTATTTTGTTGTAGTTCGGCCTGGTGCCCTCGGAGTCGATGATAGCCTCGTTTATGTAACCCCCAGAATGCGGCCTGTTCGAGGGGCTCGTCGGCGTGCTACTACCACTGACGAGGGGGCAGCTGTCATCCTCACCGTTCAATCCATGAACGTCACGTCCACCTGTCCAACCCATCGCCAACTGCTTTATCCGAGCCGGCTTGTCCGTTAGCCTCTTGTACGAGTTAAGTTGTGTCGGTGAGTTGCTCTCGTCGCTGCTCGGTGTACTTTGCTGAGAGATACTCTTTGGCTCGTCCTCGTTCGTTATGGGCCCGAGAACGTTCGTGAAGTTGTGCGTCGGTCGTAGACCGGGAATCGTGTTCGGCGTCTGCTTCCAAAAAAAAAAAAAAAAAATAAATAAATAAAAATCCGTTAAGCATCGTACTCACTTCGTTAACCAAATTCAAGTTTAAATAATTAAATTCTTTTTCGGTAGTGTCGATGACGTAATCTTCATTTTAGCCGGTAGGGTAGTTAGCCTGGACCCTTTGCCACCCCCACATTAATTATATCGATTTTCATTACGTCGTTTGTTTGTGTTAAATTTTGTTTCTGAATGTTTTACAGACGCATGTGATCTTCAATTGTACAATATTGTGTTTGGTATTTGTTCAAAGTTCGACTAGTTCCAATAAAATTTCAAACATAGCACCTCGCCGGGGCCGCATAGCGACGTCTCTATTTAAACGACGCGCGACGGTGCCGGAGAGCCGTGGCTAGAGACTATTAAGTGCCGTGAAATAACACGGGAACGGTTCTTAAAAACGCCGTTCAGTAGAAATACGAGGAATTAGAATTCATGGTTGTACCTTCACGCTGGCGAGTCGCAGCGTGGGCGAGCCGGCGCTGCCGAGCTGTACGTTCATGTCCGCCGTAGACGAACCGCTTCCAGTTCTGGACGTGGGCGACGTTCGACTTTTCAGCCACGAATTCGAGGATGAATTTCTGCAACCACCTCCCACGCCGGCGATCGAACTGTCGCCAGTCAGCGATTTGTTCTGCAATCATACGGATTCGATCGTTAGCTAGAAATCGTCCCACGGAACCATTAATCTGTTACATGCTACGCAGTATCTCCGTAACTGTCCTATCTCCGTAACTGTCGTATAGCTCGGTCGCCTGTTTATCGCTCGACTGGTTCCAAGGGGGACCCCCCAATGCTGGGGATAAGATTTTAACAGTTACGGTAGAGACTCTCGCGACAGTTACGAAGGGATAATTGGCGTAACTTCAAAACCAATGTAAAATTATTAAGCTGTTATTATGAAAGCTGAGCCAATTTTTTAACACTTATTTATTCCATTTTATTATGTTGTTTTGAAAAATGAGAAAATTTGTTCATCTTGTGTTAAATGGTTAACTATTACGTCCTTCAAATTTTACGGTAGTTCCATACAATTAAACTTGCTCAGTGACCTTCAAATTACTTCAAGGCCACTGCAATCCTCGGTTAACCCTACGCTACATAATTACCAACGATGTAATTGCGTTGAATGTTTAACAGGTTGACGAGCTGAATCCGTGGATCGTGTTGCGGACAGAGAGAGAGAGAGAGAGAGAGAGAGAGAGAGAGAGAGAGAGAGAGAGAGAGAGAGAGAGAGAGAGAGAGAGAGAGAGAGAGAGTTTACTCGATATTGTTTCGACAATAGTCGAGCGGTGTAATATCAAAACTAACTGTGTCTCCTCTAATCCAATTTGAGGTATCTAACGGACTTGCTGAATATTTAAAGGAACAATTTAAACGTCATCAATTTCAAACTATTTTATATTTATACTTGTTCTTGAAGATTGAAATCAGTGTTCAGACTGTACTTTGATGAAGTACAATCGGTGTCGACTGAGAAACAGATTGCAATAAACGTCTCGGTGCTTTTAAAGAATGAACACGGCTAGTTTCGCGATACTATACCCCTCGCGTCGAGGTTCAAGGATTGGATCGCAGGTTCGACGAGACTTGGAAACCGATAAATAGTTTATCGACGGTGCACTACGATTCCCAGGAGGATTGCGTAGGGAGAACTAGCGGGCAGACCGCGGCGGACTGACCGTTTACTTGGAAACGCGACGGAGTCGGGAGAGACTTGGGTCGAATTTATAATTAACGCGGCCTGTAAAATGGGACACCTCTACTGGAGTCGGATCGCCCCGCAACGCCGCGCCGCCGCGTCACGCGTCGTTTATTTTCCCGTGGTCATCTATTTAGAAAAATTAATCCGGAGAACATTGTTTTCGTACTTTTTTTTAGTACAGAAAATTACAAAATGGTGGAGTTGTGTAATCTATCTCAATGTCCAGCAATACCTTGGTAGCTTGTAAAAGTGATTGGAATATAAAAAATAAAAAATTGTTGTATTCGCTTAAATAAAAATAGATTCTGGATATTAGAAGTTTGACGGATTTTGTAATTCTAGTGTTAAATTATCGGGAGATGGCTTCCTTTTCGCGAAAGGATTTACTGTTGCCATGTCCGTTTCAGTAATTTCCGCGACCTCGAGTTTTCAGGTAGAAACTTTTCCGCGTCTCCCCGGGCTCTCTGGCTAGGATTGCCAGAGAATTTCGTTTCTGATAAATGGTCCCGTTAAAATCCGGTGACAGGCAATTATTTGAAACGGTCGACCGTGAAAAATTGCTATCAAACGCAAAAACGATCGAAACGAAGGGCGACTCTTTTGAACAAACAGCGTCGCACCGCGTGTATGTTGCAACGACGCGATGGTTTAAATAAAGTTGTTAGAATTTCGTGACACAGTTAGCTTTGACAGCGGCTTTAGATTGTGTAGTGCGGCCATATGAGGGGAGGGAGCACGAATAGAGGGGAAAATGTTACCCCCTCCGTGCCAGTACCAGACACAAATTGTTGAATTTCACTCTGCATGTGACTCTTTAAAAAGTGTAGCTCCGGAGTTATCTGGGAAAGATTCATAAAAATGACCCAGTTCGCATGGGGTGGAAACAACGGGACCCTTTTAAAGGAAGCGAAAGTGTTTCCACTGACAATGCGAAGGGACAGGAAAAATACATACCCACGAGGACCGGGTCTCCTGTTTGTCTTTGCGATAGGGTGGCGATGACTGCGATGAGATCACATCCTGAAGGATCGGTTGGCGCTGGAGTTGCGCCACGTATGCCATACGAAAAGCATTGCCGACAAGGGTGTTCAACTCCTCGGCCTGCAATCAGATCGGTAACAAATGACTCAAAATATAAATCGTATCAAGATCCAGCTAGAATTACACGTGACGCAGTATAGCACGATTAAAAGTATAATCGTATACAATGGCTGGCCATTAATAAAGCAACATTCCAAAAAATAATTTTTTAATCAGGTGACGAATAATATTGTGTGCTGATCTTGTCATTTGTTAAGTTCCACCTAAAAGTTCCACGAAGGGTTCTCCATAGTGGGTTTAGTATGACAATATTTTTCGCTGCGATCATACTCGCTAGCAACATTACACGCTTGTGGCGTCGCGGATGCTGGAGGAAACGGACACCGAGTGTAATCCATATGCTACGGTTGAAGAGAATGCTAACGGAAGCGAAGTCGATACAGAAAATAAACCAGCAGACCACGCGCCTGCCCCGCGTGTATGAGTACAGTGTGTGCTCAAATTATTAGGATGGGAAAAATGAATTTTCTCTGATATCGCCAGATCAGGGGAAATGACTCGAATCGAGGGGGAAAAGTTACCGCCTCTCTGCCAATACCGGATCAGTGACGTGACATAGTGACGCAAGCACGACAGAGACCGGACGCGTCACGTGACACGTGGGGGAACAGCGTCGTAGAAGGGGAAGTGGACATATACTGTACCTAAATTCGATGCAGTCTTCGAGAAATTGAAGATACGTGCGGTATCATTTTGTCCAGGAGTATATCTCGAGTGCCCTAATAATTTGAACACCCACTGGTACGCTGTACCGGTGGCATTTATGAAGGAAACGCGGAGAAAAGCGAGGGAGAAGAAGGCGGAGAGGAAAAGTGGAGAGAGAGTATCGTGTCGAGAGCGCAAGAAGAGGGAGCAAGAAGGAAAAGGAAGAAAAATAGGGAACAGGGGAGAGAGAGGCAGCCGCATTCGATACTATCCCAGAGGCTGCGGTCGCCGCTCGCCTAAGCCGGATATTCGAAATGGGAACCGAATGTGAGCCAACGCGATGGCGGCGCGGCGACGGCTGACGTTCCTCATGTTTGCGGCCGAAATGCTGGCCGGTTTGATATTCGCGTTTCAGGGCACGACGATTGCCAATGCTCGCCAGAATTTTATTCGACGGTGTCCGGCGACAGGCCGTGAAACAGGTGATCGGCGCAGAAAGTTGTTCCATGCGTGGTCACTTATTCGAGTTTTACGATGGCGGCGTCCTGTTTCCATAGGGTCGTGGGTTATGGTCGGCCGAAACGGAAATTTTTGGAAATCGATGACACTGTCAGACAACGATCGGTATAACTGGTCAGTTTATTGTCGCCAGATCGGGGAATTGACTCTAGGGGATTACCCCCTCTCTGCCAGTACCGGATCAGTCACGTGACATCGTGACGCGTGCGCGACAGATACGGAACGCGTCATGTGACCGGGCGGAAGCGTGGGGGAACAGCGTCGTAGAAGGTGAAGGTAGCGCCTTCTAGAATTTCTATCGTAAATGCATCGAGATATAACTATTACTGCACACTCTGAAATTCAAAGAGTACCATTTTCGAACTATCCAGACATTTGAATTTTCCCATCCCTCGACTCACGTCAATTCTACTTCTGGATCTTAAGCAGGGACGCAGTTATCTTCAGAACAATTGAAGTAAGAAACGCAGCCAGCTAACTCGTTGTCACAGGAGTCACGTTCACACGGAAGGCAGTTAAGCGATACGGAGACTACAATCGGATTAAATTTAACTGGCCGTTTAAGTCCGCTCGCCCGGCTCCGGGATCACTTTAGTCGTGATTCCTACCTTTACGGTATATTAACTTTCTTATTCATTTCAATTTTAGGAATGATTTTCAGCAAAACAAAACTGAAAATTTTTCGCAGTCAACATGAGAAGTGAATGGTTTGCGGTAAATAGGTAATAGTCCTTTTAGGTTTAAGGAACACACTTAACGCGTAATTTATGTGCATGCATCTCGGGTGAACATGGCCGCGGAGAAACGTAAACGTCAGCCGAACAGCAATATTTAGAATAACATTTTGATATTCGTGGAACGGGTATTGGTAAAACCATAAATGATAGTTAATTTATCGCCGTTTGTGCTCGCGAAGAGGGCAATAAATATCCGTGCGGCTACAACGAAAGTTCTTATATTTATGGCACTCCGGCAGAAGAGAGAAATTTTTCAACGACTTACGTAATTTTCCGAAGTCAACGGCTCTTACATAATTATTTCTGTTCACCGGTCGAACTATGCTTGGGAGCAACTTTCAGTGCTGCAGCCGCCGCGCCGCGCCGCCGCCGATGCCTGCGAGGTTTCGCAGGAAAGTAAAACAAGGAGGATGCTCTCGTCGTGTTTCGAACTTGATAAAGTCGTAACGAATAAATTCGTTAACGAGATTTCTTCCGAACTAGTTAAAAATTCGCCAATTTCGGCAGCGAGCCGTTGTTGTTCCGCTTTATCAAATCGGGAACCGGCGATGCCTGGGTTAAACTTTCTTTTGTTTAAACTTCGGTTTTAATTTCCGGCCAATTTTATTGCATATAACTCGTTTTACCCTCGACAAACCCTACGAAATTAAATAAATGAAAAATAGATGTAGCTTAGGGACTATAATAATTTCTAAGATTGAGACTCTTCTCACCATTCTACCTTCCCCTTCTCCGATGCTATTCCCCTACGTATGCGTCACAATGTCACGTGAGTATTCCGGTACTGGCAGAGAAGGGGTAACTTTTCCCCTCGATTCGAGTCGATTCCCCTGATATGGCGACTCCGAATCCCTTGCAAACAAAACCAGACATTCGACCACCCCAAACTCCCCCTGTGTCCACCATCACAATCTATCGACCATCTCGTTGTCTTTCGAACCGAGCAGCAGAGCGACTCGCACAAAAGCTGCCTCTAAATTGTTCTGCCCGAAAAAATTCGAGGAACAAAGGCTCGGGATTCAGGCAGTAGAAAGAAATTTGCAAAAATTCGGGGAGACGTTGGCACAATGCGTCCCTCTCGTACAGAGTCGATCGACCTAGCGGCGGTTAGGTAAGTCGGGACTTCGTGTAAGGGGATGGTAGTACTCCCATTCCTGTTCGCACAATGCATCGTCTTTTAGGTGGTTTCTCTCTCTCTCTCTCTCTCTCACACACACACGCACACATCGTGCAACGCACAGTCAACATTCGCGCATTAATACGCACAGAGCCGTGGGCTTTTATGAGCTTTGGAAAAGAGAGCGATAGACTTCTACCCTTCCACCTGTAATCCCAGGCTGTTTTCACCGTGGCCGATGCGTGTTTG
This sequence comes from Lasioglossum lativentre, assembly GCA_916610255.1. Classification (NCBI taxonomy): domain Eukaryota; kingdom Metazoa; phylum Arthropoda; class Insecta; order Hymenoptera; family Halictidae; genus Lasioglossum; species Lasioglossum lativentre. The sequence continues at coordinate 23,937,410 of OU744355.1, forward strand.
CCTCACGGCCTGGCAGGCAACGGCGCGCCGCGCCGCGGCGTCGCCCGCGCTAGCAATCAAACTTGCGTCGACAGTACACTCCTGGACAAAATGATAGCACTCGTGCGCTATCTTTAATTCCTCGAAGACTAGAATTTCTGAATGAAACGTATCGTAATTATTGCGACGCACAAGGAACCCGCTAGTAAATACAGTCCTCCTTCTACGACGATATTCCCCCACGTATCCGCCCGGTCACTTGACGCGTTTCGTCTCTGTCGTGCACGCATCACAATGTCACGTGACTAATAGAGATAGAGAGAGAGAGATATAGAGAGGGAGGGTAACTTTTTCATTCATAAAATCTGTGGCAGTTTTCGAGAAATCAAAGATAGCTCACTATCATTTTGTTCAGGAGTGTATCATTCTGTATCACATACACACACGCACGCGATTTGTGGCTCTCTCGGTGAGCATTCACGTGTGGGCCCCCACGTACGCGACCGCGGCGAACGGCCTGCGAACGCGTGTGCGTATACCCAGGACCTTTCTAAACGCAGACACCGAGGCACTGGTCTAGCCAAGGGTTGCGACGTGAGTGCTTATTACACATTCAAGGCTTGCATTTGCACTGTGGCCTGCTGGAAAGCTGTACGCCATTTCCCTTCCCTTCCAACCCCACATGGATCTCTCCTCGCCTACACCGCCCCCGCACCCTCACGGTCAGTCTTCTTCTTTCTATTCCTTCTCTCCGGCTAAGGCCGGCTTTCGTTATACACATACGACATGCCACGGCCATTGCCGACCATCCGACAAAAAGATACAGCCGATGCGCGCTCGCCGAGATTCTTTCCCCCGACATTTTCATTTCGTTTCGTTTCGCCGCGCTACCACCTCCCCACCCCATTCACCCCCATCCCTCGCTGACTGCCATTTTATGGTAGCCCGATGGTCTGCGGACGGTTCAGGATATTAACTCAAGTACCAAAAATTTTTTTACAATTTATTTTTTCTTAAATCTTTAATTTATTTGGTTTTAGTGATTTTTAAGAATTTACAGGATCGCGTTACGAGATGGTTGAGCGTAAATTAATTTCTGCAGAGACATCGTCGGGACCGATTCGGTTAGGGTACCTCGAAAAATCAGTTGAATTAAAAATTTAAGAAAAAATAAATTATACAAAAATTTTTCGTACTCGAGTTAATTTCCCAGGCTACATTGGGGAAATCGTGTTCCACACAGCGGTGGAAAATCTCTGCCATTTTGCACAACTATAGATACGCACGGTGCAACTATACATAGATCGTCAGCAGCCACCGTATTCTGCTCGACCTGTAGTGACATTTAAAGAATGTCTCGCGTATTTTGCATTCACCCAAGAGATGCTTCACGTACCAGCCGTGACTCTCGTCACGAGTAGTTAACTACATTGTCACCGTATAGATACCCGCGCGCTTTAGCTTTTTTGCGGTAATACCGGCAGCTTGTTTCCCCATGGGGAAAAACTCCCGGCAAGATATTATGAAACGCTTCTGGCGATCCTCTGTCCTATGTATTACGTATGCATATGTAAATACCGCGTGAGTTATGTACATTGTGTCCTCGAAATATTCGCTTCCACGGTCGAACTTTTTGTTGTACAAAAAATAAATGGTCAGGCAACCCTGCGTCGCTCGCAATATCGTTCCTCGACACGTGGCTTCGTGGTGCGATTGAAATTACGCTTTTGGATGAAACAACCAGATTTGGGGAATGCTGATTTTGGAGAATAATAATGCCAGAAAATATTTTCTTTGACATTCTTCAGAATTAATTTATTCCCGTGTTAACATATAATTTTGTTGTGATTTTTGCTGAAATTTGTGAACTATTGATTTTTGGGCACTGATAATGCCAGAAAATATTTTCTTCGATATTCTAATACAGTTATTTCTCCCAAGAAAACTCATTGCGCTGAACCGTATCGATCAGCCCGATCTTAGATCGATCGGCCTATTACCATAGATCCATCGAGCTTAAAACAAAGATCATGACGTCGTCTAAGCCAGAGCAATGGAGGACCGTTTCACCTTCAATGAAGGCCCGATTGTGAAACCGGCTCGTACATCTCGAGGAAAGTAACCGTCGAAGAGAAGGCACCGTCGTGGGAAAACCTATAGATCGCGAGCCACCAGCGTGGGAATGATCCTGGGTTAATTCATCCTGCAGGATCCTTCACAACTGGATCCGAGATCTGGTCAGTTCGATCAGTGCTTTCTCGAGAGGTCAGTCGTTCGAATTACCTCGGAAATCGACTAAAAAAAAAAAAAGATTTTCGGCGCGAAAGATCAATGCTGGAAGGTTATAGTTACGTCACTGTGAAAAATGTATCCTTGTAGGCGGCGCCGGGGCACAAAGGAAAATACGAACCCCGGGATTCCCGCCCCATAGACTCCCATAGAGAACACGGCTGTTTCCGTTGCTCCGAATTTGGGCGCGATGAAATCATCGTTCGTCTTATTCTGCCCCTCCCAACCGTGGACGTTGACTTTGGACCTAACCCTCTTCACTGTCCTCAGATCCGGGTTTCTTTCGAGTAATCGTCGGTTAACGCCGCCGCCGCGGCTGACGAATTTTTTGTCGAACCCCACGAATCTGCGGGTAGCTGACGCTACTTCTCCGCCTTTTTTCCCCGAAAGAGACCCCGATAGAAGAGCTGTGTGAACTCGACGAAGAATTACCGGCGAGTATTATTACGAACCCTGGGAATTTAGGGGAGTCAATTTTTCCTCGGGACGCTTTTGAAAACGGGTCCGGCGCCGCGCTGATGCGACGACACGGCCCTTTATTGCATTCGAAATGGGATTCTTGCTGGGTATGTAAAATTGAAGTAGTTTTGTGGTATGGATTTCAGAGATTGGTTATGAATTGTAAAATATAAGAAAATGTCTTTTGAAAACAATTTTTATTTTTCGATGAAGATTTTATAAAACTGCAAAGAATTCTTTTAAAACCTTAGTAACAATAATTGGGATGCTCAACATGAAAGGAACAATTTATGTCTGGTATCCTGTAACTAATGGCCCCGAGGTACCGCCCCCTTGTGCTTCTAGGAATAGCTACCATTAGAACCAGATGGGTCAATGTGACCCATTTTGGATTCCTCGTGGTACAAGTATTGGAGCACTTCCCAAATAGCCAATAATTAATTCTTAAATGACAACCTGAAAAATCGTCATTTCTAACAGCATTCTCAATCTTCTCCACCATTTCCCCCATTTTATAATTTCCACATTTTTACCGTAAACGCCCATTCTCATTACGTTCTCCCTAATTCCATACAATTCGAAATCTCGTTCTACGTGGAAGTTCAAACAGTGGAACCCTCTGCTCTTTACAGCGCGGGCTAACAGGATGATTTCACATGAAAGCGGGAATAATGAGGGAAACGATAGCACAGGCTTTAAATTCGATTTTCACAGGTGGCGGAATGTAGGGGTCGTGGCGGAAAAATCGGTGCCAGTGCCGGTGGTGGTTAAGTGCACGCGTAATCGTGGAATTGCGGCAAATTGATACGCAATTTCACGTGGACGTCTCGAGCGTAAAGACGGGGGAAACGAGGATCGAAGTGGACCGAGAGAGGACGGTGGGCTGCCACGGCTTTGCTCCGGCGTGACGGGCCACATTCCACGGATTCCACGCGGTCACGGCCATATCTCCCATTCCTCTAGATTTCACGTCCCACCAGCAGCCCCTACCATCGGTTTCATCGCCACCACCGACACCATCCTCTTCGCCAGCGCCACCACTACCATACACCTTTCTAGCCTACTCCTTTCATCCGTGTCACCCACGTACATCCTCCACGTGGATACTGTTCCTTCTGCAATTCCCTTCTCCTTCCGAAAATATAAGCTAGCCATTTTTTATTGTTATACACAGATTGTGTTTATCGTTTATGGGGATATTTCGCCTTCGGACCTTCTGTCCTGCGTGCTCCACGTGGATCAGGAATTTATCTGCAATTTTCTTCTTTCAAGAAAGTCTTGAAGCAGAGAATTTTTTGGACAATTTTTTTATTATCATAATCATTTTGTTTCTTATCCTTTATCAGGATGTTCGTCCTTTGGACTGATTGTGTTTGTTAGATTGCAATTTGTGAATTTGCAATAATGATTAAAAACATGTTAATAAATGTTCTAGACATCAATACATTGTTTTAGTTCATTTGTTACCGATTGTTCAGTAGCACTTGCAACGACTGTATGCACCAGTTTAAGATTGTATTTATCTAATCGCTATAAACATTTATCCCTTTCACCATATTTAGCACACAGAGACTGATAAGTTGTCACCTGCTGTCTCTTTATCAGATATAAAGCAGCACGGTAAATAAACGGGTTCGATATTACGCAATATTACACTGCTAAATTATTTCCATTGAATTGATATTTATATCCGAATTTTATACAACGATCCCAGACGTCAATTAAGAAATAATCACGCTATAATATTCATGCATCGATATAGCTCGTTCCACCAGAAATTCCTCCGGCATTTCTGTGCACTCAGCAACGGTGAATCAACAAGATATTCCCAAGAGGCAAACCGCGATAAAAATTAAGCGATCGGGCCGGATAATTCGCGTTAGGTGAACGAAGAATAATTGGCGAATTCGCAAGATGGAATCGGGGATCGGCAGTTTTCGGTCAGATGCGAAATACCGCGAAATTGTTTGACCATCGGCGCGGCGATCCGCTTTGCTCGTCGTAACGTAAAACCAAGGGAAAATTAGAAGATACATACATACGTATGTATATGGGCATCGTTAGAGTTCACAGAGAGAAGTGCGGATAGAGCGCAGTTCTGGCTGAAGCTCTGGCTCTTTGATCAGCAATTAACACCACGAGTAGCACTGAGCTCGATCTTCCGTATGCTCATTGGATGAACCCCCTCGAGATACCCCAGCCACCGATTTTCCTCTAGCCCTTCATAAATCGAATGGTTCACCTGTTTCATCATCCTTCGATGCACCTCACGGCTTTGCTGGATATTTCTCTGTATACGTGTAGCGTACATACGGCCGGTTGCACATGCCAGCACAGTCCGGTCACGCTTCTGATTGATCATGTTTCCGAATGCATTGGCCAAGTGCAGTACCGCCGCACAGTCGGAAGCGAAGGCTTTCCGGGAAATTACTGACCAAGGTTCAAATTGCGATCGAGCCCAGTTTATTTCGTGGATCTTGTACCGAGTGTCCGTGATATGAAAGCGCATGTTCGCATTTTTCCTTGGATCGCTTACATGTACGCACACTTTTACGCGTAATATTTACGATTAACTGCATGAAAAAAGCAACGAAGAGAAAAAGCAATGTTCCCGCAGCGGGAAAATCCTCCGGCTAATTCGAAAGCATTGTAACGTGGAACGTGAGCGCAAAAAAAACAAATGAAGGAGACCGAGATAAGTTAATTCAGGGGCGAGTTGATACAGAGAAATTTTTTCGACGCTCGAGATGCGTGGGGGTCCAATCAGGACGAGGTATATAAGAGGAAAGAGGATGTTTGCTCAAGCTGCTAATATAACAGAGTGCTCGCATGCCATCGTCTACATTAGCACACATTATTGGGCTGCTTATTTCGTTCAAGCCCTCCAGAAAAAAGAAATTAAATTGTCCGAGCCAACAGAAGCGAAATTATATCCTGTATTTAACAAGTACGCTGAAGGTTTTTATGCGAAATAAAAATTGTCTGCGTTAACTGTGAGATATAGGTTTTACTCGTTTTTTATACAGTACTCTAAAATGTAGCGTACTATTTTTACCTCAGATATTTTTTAAATCAGCGTCGCCAGATTAAGACTTGTACCCCCACTCCACTTTCCCCTTCTACGGCGCTATTCGTCCACGCTTCCGGCCGGTCACGTGACGTTGTATCTGTCGTGCATGCGTCACGTGACTAATCCTAGCAGAGAAGGGGTAAGCACAGGCATTGTGAGAAGTCAGAGTTATCGCGATGGATTATTTCAGTTGTAATCCGGTGGCAAAGCCGCGGTTGAATGCGGCCGATACACGGCGCACGGTATCGTCTCTCGCCGATTGCAGATTCTTTTCAGAAAATCCTGTCTGGGCCGAAGTGCTGGCGCATCCAATCGAGATCCAATGTGCAAGATGGCGTTCCCTTATGTAACATACGGTTACGTGTATATATAGTAACCCGGCGAACGTGTCTTTTTCGAGCTCGTTCTTCTCCCTTTTTTTCCCCTTTCCTTCTTCATCCCGTTCGTTTTCCACGGGTGATACCGGCATTAGAGATGTCTGCTAGATTAGATCAGAGAGAGGAAGAGATGCTTAGGTCACGGAGGACCGTTCCGAGGGAAGTTCTCTCTTCATTGTCGCGCGAGTTAACACCGATGTTTTAATGGGTTCCAGTGTTATTCCAGGACCAGTGGCTTCCGTGCACTCGTTCCACGGAACAGGCACGTTTGCCGACGGTTGTTATTATGTATTCACGTTCGTTCGACGACTTTCAAAATTCCTCTCTCATCCCTCGAGTAACGCGCCGCGAAGACAGGTAGCTCGCTAATTAGCGAATGTTGACACAAGACGCGTGAGATCGGAAAGATTCCGTTCGAAACGTTGTCTAAATATTTGTTCCGCCTCGAGATCCTGACTCCGCGCTGCATCCGGATCACCTGACGCGCGTTTGTCACGCGCACGCCCACGCCCCCTAAGTCTTTCGACGGCTAGGAAGCATAATGCGAACATTAATCGTTGGCAAATGCATAGGACCTCGTTAATCTTTGGGTAAAAATCGCGCTGGTTTTTGAAAGTTTTGGTCCTTTGCGGATTTTACGCTTTTATATCGATACATGTATGTGCTTTTTTATGTACTTGGATATTTATAAATTATGTAGGTGTCCATTTAAAAAAATGTCAATAACCTTTATATGACCGCACCGCCTCCAGGCATCGACGCCATCTTGTAGCCCTCTAGAAGCCATGCATCTTAGTCAAGCCTTATCTCATCGCATCGTCGAATTGTGTACAGTCGTGAACCACAAAAATGCTTCACTTTCTTTTTTTTTAACTGGCTCAAATTAGTAACCGAATACAGGATTAATCACTTAGGATAGTCGCAGTTCGGATAGAAAAAAAAGCGAGTGAAACGAACCGTAATATATTATTGTCGGTTTGCCATTGTTATTCTGTTACACGCGTTAACGATGACTGTACAAAAATTCCACCGCCTTTTGTGGGGGATGAGCCTGTGTGCGTGAGCGTGCCTATGCCGCGTTCTGCGCGAGTGAACGCGTTAAATGTTGTCTTTTGTCGTTTTGATTGGTAACGAGGGATGTCGATTGCGACACTGCCAGTGAAGCGGCGTGGTTCACGTAAATAAAATTCTGTTTGTACGGTTACAAATATATCACTAAACATAAATTTGAATGTTTAGAGATAAGGCCACTTTTACGTAGTGGTTCATGTACATAAGCAATTTTTTAATTTTTAATTCTGTGATGTTACTGTTCTTTTATTATAATTTTATTCATATTTTCCTTACCGGTGTCACCGGAAAATATTTTCCGCGTGCACATGAAAATTCACCTCGCCAATTCGTTCTCTTTTTTTGTCGCATAGAAATAAAATTCAGAAGGATGCAAGCGAAGATAAAATAACGAGACACTACTCCGGGAGCACGGGGGACAATAAAAATATTTTCTTCGTCCAGCACGGTAAGGATATTTTCATGGTTATTGTGGTTACAACTCGTCCGGGGGTTTTTTAAAATTGTGTTGTTTTTTCCAACTCCCCCTTCTCCTCCCCCACCCCCCGCGAGGAACGCGGAAAGCTCGAGGGGCTTATACACTGGAAACACGTATTCGCGAGACAATGGGCCTACTACCTTGGCCCTTTTTAATGGCCCCGGGCGATACCCGGCAACTCAGGAACAATGGTCCGCCGTCGAAACACAAACTACAGTTTCATTAGTACTCATAACTGATGAAATTAAGACCCCTTTTCCTGTCGTCGTCGTCCTGCCTCTCTCCGTGCCGCCGTTTCGCGTGTCATGAGTTAATTAAATCTGACCAAAAACATTCCACGGAACTCGGAATTTTCTGCCGCGGCGCCTTCTGTGCTGCCGCGCGCGCATATCCGCCGCGCCGCCGACTACTTTGACAGCTCGCCAGTTTTCAACAAATGCTGCATAATCCACTTCTCGATATTCACTGCTGTGGTATTTTTATTTCCTATCAGTTCGAATTTATTTAAAAATTATTATTATATTGCTTCTTGCTTGATGAAACGACTAAAAGAATAAATATATTTTTATTCAAGTTGCACGCTAAGAAGTAGGTCTCCCATTCACAGCCTGGATTTAGACTGATTAGAGCAATTAACATTCGCGACGAGCTCGATAAGCCGTGTCTCGAGTGTATTGTAAAGCGATCGTTGCTTGTTGCAATGATTTAGCTGCGCATGCTGTGCAGGTTTTTTCGTCGTTCCCGATGAAACAATAAAATACCCAGTCTAAGTAGAACGATCTTACAGCAAGGCAATGAAGAGTTATGCAGCGTGGTCGAATGAGATGGTAGCAGGTTGTCGGTTCGCGTCGATCCTTACCGATTTCCCATCGATAAATTACTGCAGGCATTAACTGGCAATAACCTGGCTATCGATATACTCCGTGCTCACTATTAATTCCCGATCCGATAATAGCGAGGACCGATAATCTTGAAAGACAAATGCCAGCGTCCGTTGATCGGAGGGGGAGCTAAATTACGACGAGCAACGCTAGACTGATGGATAGCGGTGTCACGTGCACGCATCTCGCTGGTAGAACTGCGTGCAACTCTTCTTTTTCAGTGACGGAAATTATCCGAAGTCAATCTACGAGAAATTTAAATTTTACGAACTTCCATTGAAAAATCAAGCGAAGTATTAGGTTAATGTTTAGGTGAAATAATATCCTCCACCAAAGGGGGATACAATTAACAAACTTTTTGCAGTAATCGGCAGGGACGAACTGCCAGGACCATTAGTTAATATAGAGCATAGACGAGCGCTATCGTGATTTTGTCTCGAGCTAGTTACAGGTTTACGACTGCACTCTAAAACCATGCGTTAGCTCCTTGCTCGCGCGGATATAATTGGTAACTTCCTGTGTGCCAATAATATCACGTCACAGTAGGAAAAGAAAAAGGTAGAAATCGTTTCGCGGTAGAAAGCACGTGATGAGAGTGAGAGAGAGATAGAGATGTAGGAAGACAGAGACACAGAGACACAGAGAGACAGAGAGACAGAGAAAGAGAGAGAGAGAGAGAGAGAGAGAGAAAGAGAGAGAGAAAGAGAGAGAGAGGGAGAGAGAAGAAAGAAGCAAAAGTTGCGTGTGTGTGTCTGTGGCCGTGAATGTCAGTATGAATAATTGTTATTACCCAGAGTGGAGAGAAACCGCGAGACAAAACCGGAAGTACACTTGAGTAAAGTGGATAAGCGTAATGGTGCGTTGTGCACACAGAGGGCACATGCGCTAGTGTTATCAAAGGGGGTGCGTACACACAACGCGTATAAATTCCTTGCGGGGGTTGGGGGGAGGGGGGATAGTGCTGGAAAATAGCGAAAAAAACTGAAGAAGAATATTGTTGCACGGGTCGCGTCGCATCAGTTTGCGGTCAGCGGACGTATGCACATCGCTAAATGTATTACACTTATTTATTTCATCCTGCGAACACACACAAGCAGCATATAGTACTCGAAACCGCAGGAGTCATAATATGCGACACTGAATTTAATGTTTACGGGGTGCGGTTGGGAAATTATTATTTTTTACTTGAAAAATAGAATTTTGGCGTGAAATTAATTTTCCGTAATCTCCGGACGGACTTGATTCGGTGTTAATCGAATGTAGGCCACGTGAAAGTTGTGCAACAGAAGCATCGAGCAGAGGGATTATTTTCCTCGGTCGCGGCAACTTGTAAGACAATACTGGAAAGTGTTGGCCACTCGAAAGAAGCAAAGTGGATAAACGTACGCGGCGCGCGATGTGCACACAGAGGGTCGTGTGTACGCTGCATTTAAACATACGGATCTCCGTCGTGTGCGTAACGTGGAAATCCCGAGTGGACAGAAGAAGCCCACGGATGTCGCCGTTCTCTTACGACGTTCTTTCGATTTTCAAAAGTTTAAACCCTCCGGCTCCTAGTGTTTCGAAAGTCACCAAAGTGCACAACCTGCGCCGGGATTCCCTTAAAAACACTCTAAACATCAACACCGTAAGAAGATCAGCCTGGATACTGTAGGTCAGGCCTGGGCAACTTCTCCGCTGTCGCTTCCCCCACTACCAATTATTTGATATTGCTCCTACCGGCAGCCGGTTGCCAATTAAATTCTCATGGATCCTCGTAGTTGACAAGGAGCTTCCTTGGCCGCGTGGAAAATACCACAAAAAGGTGCTTTCAAAGTCCTCTAACAAAACGGGAGCGTAGCCCCGGGTTCGCGGGGGAGAGAATGAGCGAGTGAGTTCGAGTGGCACGACGAATCCACGACGGAGCCATTACTACGTTCTTTGCCGGGGAAGTAATGTGTTATTGAGAAGCTACCAGGTGTAACTTATGCCTCGACCAAGCCTCGAGAGTTCATATTGTACCTGGAGTTCCTATGAAGTGCTCCGACAATAATGGCCCACCCTTTGTGCACGATGCTCTATTGATGTCGAGAGGAATTCCGTAACGTCTGCGACCTGGAAGCACTGCCTCTCTCTCTCCTGTTCATTCTATCAACGTTCTCTCCCGCGTCTCCTCGGCCTCCCTATCTTTCTTCAGCTCCCCAGAAGCCCTCCCCCCCCCTCTCTCTCTCTCTCTCAGGCTCACCTGGAGTATCTTGGCTTTTTTCTTAACCAGAAATATATATCTACGTTTCGACTGTGCGGCCCACATCGAAGGATGAGAACGAGTATCGTATGTGGGTTGGCTGGCATTGTGGGGACACAAGAGGCAAGTTAGTCCCACCTGGATCCCCCGATGGAGTCGCTAGGCTGAAGAAGAGGGGGAGGCAGACCCGATCGAATTTTGGACTCCATTATCTAAGGGCTCGTTAAAAGACTTCGAGGTTTTGTCCGCGGACACGCTGGGGTGAGATCAGCCTCGCGTTCCTCTATTGTCAACAGAGGCGAGGGTGACCAGAATGTCGTTACAATGGGATCCCAGGGGCTGGCTCGGCGGTTCACTCTCTCGTTCGACGAGCACGGAAAGTCTCCGGCCTTCGTGAAAATAAGTCTTGAGAACGTCATTGAGGCCGACTCCTGCGGCAAAACATCGGAAGACGTCGGCAAGATTTACTCAAGTGCGACTCTAGCCACCTTGAGGGCCGAGCTCTTCTCTCTTGGTCGACATTCTCTGCTGCACCCTGCGTGATATTCTTATTGGAAGACGGGGATTTCGCCACCCTCGGCGCCTCTGTGCGTGCTTAAAATTTGGCCGTGGAGTGATCTTAGCTGAATTTATTTTTTTTTTATCAATTTATACGTTCAAAAAATAATAGAACAACGTTTTGCATAATAATATAGTTTAATTCCCACAAAAATGAATTATTTTATTAATCGATTCGGTACAACTAATGTTTATAAATTTGTATAAAAATCCACAGTCGAATAAATTAGGTTAAATAATAAATAGGGAAATCAGATAAAGTTAAATAATAAGAAATGAAGTTAAACAATAGGAAAATAAGATCAATACGACACAAAAACGAATAAATAAAGTGAAATAATAAATACAAAAATACAGAGGAGATCTTAATGCGCTTGCTCGCTATACAGTCAGCTATAGGAACTCCTAGTTATGGTTGTGGGCGAGATCCGCACCGTTTTAACAGCGCGGCGTTACACAGACGCGTGTGCATTAAATCCCCGGAATTTTCAATTTCATCGAGTCCGCCGGAAAATTTATAGCAGTGGAAAGTCCGGCATAAAGTCGAAGGCACTAGAACGCGGCACAGTGATCCGCGGGTATTATATTACGAAACCAGGCGAGGGTGAAACGTTCCGACCGGCGCGGCGCGGCGTCGATGTGTGTTAATATACGGTCAACATGTCAGAATATTCTGCAATGCTCGTCCCACACGAACGTATTGTGTACGCGCCGGGAGAAAACCGAGAGTATTAGCCGCGGTTTCTTTGTGCTGGTTATCGATTACACGTTCGCGCCGCTCGCGCGGATCGGAATAAGAGTACTATGCTGGAGAGTTTCATTTGCTATCACCCTCGCTTAATCTCAGGGTGAATTGGTAATCGGTAATCCGACTTGTGTGTGGACCTACTAACATTTCGTCGGCTCGCGGCCGTTGCGTAATTGCTCGAGCAACGTTAGATGCGATCAGAATTGCTGGAATTATCCCCGACACACGCGAGCAATTGTAGAAAATTCCTTTGTGAGCCGTGCGATTGCCTCGATTTCCGACCAGCCGAACACGGAAATTATTGCAATCGAATTAGCGCAACCCCCCCTCCCCCGGGTTTTCGAGAAGAAATTCCTCGTTACCGCAAATACAGGTTCGGTGAATAAAACGGCCAGCATTGGCGTCCGCATTCCTTGCTTTGCAGACCAAAATCCGAAAAATTGTAATTCCATATTTTCTGGGAGAACATTCTACGACTGAGCGAAATCCTCTTCTATGAACTCCTATTAAATGAATAAAATCATAGTAGTGAGCAGAGTCGCCAGATTCAGATTTGTGTCCCCACTCTACGTTCCCCTTCCACGACGCTCTTCTCCCACGCTTCCATCCGGTCACGTGACGCGTTTCTCCTCAATTCCCCCGATCTGGCGACTCTGGTAGTGGGAGATAGAAAATTTTTATTTACGTTTGCAATTGACTACAATTTTTATTCTCCATAAAAGCCCCACGTTGCGTTTCCGAGAAGCATTGCCAAACCAGCCAACTAATTTCGAGCAGAACGTTTCTAAAAAAACAACGTAAGCTTAATGTTTATTTCCGTTTGTTTAGTTGAAAAATCGAGGAGTAAATGTTGGGTGTACGGAAGCGTGTTCTCGAAATAATCCGGGGTAAACGGACGCGACCACTTGTTCCGCTTCTTCCGCGGCGGCGGCGGCGGCCACGTAAAAATGAGATTTTTTTAGAGGAATACGGTTTTTTGGGGGGTGGGGATAGTGCTTAAGGTATGGCCCAGTCATTTCGTTACTTCTGTTAAGGTCGCGGTTCAAGTGGCTGCAATTAACGTACTCTGTTTCCTCAGCTAACCTTTTAATCTCTCCGCCGCGCCGTTGCTGCGGTTTATCTAAATTGTGCTGGTTGCTAGTGTGGGAAAATTGTGCGCGCGCGACGTGTCACGGGGAGGAACTGGAGCGAATGCATCGCGATAAATGTGTCTGGCCCGAGCATAACTTTAAAGGGCCGAGTTAAAAAAGGATTCAAGACGATTTACGTGGAAAGCGGCGATAAGTGCCTCAACGTTACTCCCTATTTCATTTTCTTCCTTTCCCATTCTTTTTTTTTTGCTTTTATGCAGCATGAAAACGTCGGCGAATCAGACTGCACACGCCAGTCTCGCTGCAGTAACAGCTTTTTATTGTGGCTAAATCTTTGAGCCTTTGTGGAGAGTGTCCCCTAACCGCTGCTGGTGCAACCAGTGTCGCCAGATCAAGACCTGTGTCCCCACTACACCTTCCCCACCGCGGCGCGGCGCGGTCACGTGACGCGCTTCGTTTCTGTCGTGTGCCCGGTACTGGCAGGGAGGGGGTAACTTTTCCCCCTTAATTCGTGCTCTCTTCCCTCCGTCTCCACGAATTGGAAACCATAGAGGCTAAATAGAAATTTCCTTCTTTCTCTAATAATTTTGTGGAGTTATTTTCTTATGGACTTATTAAAAACTAATAATTAAGATAATTAACTCCTATAAAACTTTTTGCTCCAAAATTTCGTCAGGTGATATATTCTCTAATTTTGAATGCAATTTGTTGGTAATCCTGACGTTTTGCAACTGTGAAGCGTAAATGACGATGAAAGAAAATTTTCAAGTAAAGCAGTGTGGTGAGATTAGTATGTTTTTCGAAATTCCACCGGACTTCTTGAATCTCGGTGACTGAAGTGCGGGAGTATGTTAGAGGCATGGAGGACCCCGGTGAAATATCAGTATTATGCAGGCACTCTATCGGTAAAGGAGCAAGAGGCAGCAAGCATGAGGCATCTGATGCCACGAACAGCCATAAGTACGGACCTGAGGAATGTGCCCGTCCGATCCCACGGCTTATCCCCTCTCCTCTATTTCTCTTTCCTCTCGCACTTTCTCTTTCTCTCTTTCGCAGCTCTCTTCCCTCGTGTACGGTAATATCGCTAAGGTTAGGCTGTTCGAAGGCTTCTGTATGCATTCGAATGATCGGTGATTCGCCTTGATAGGCTGATCTGACGTTCTACTTGCACCTAAATCGACCTTTACTATTTTTAAAAATCATTTATCGAGGCAGTCGTTGTCAAACATGATGGGACACAGCGTTCGAACGGATTCACCTCTCTGGTACACTCAAAGGGTGACTCCAAAACCACATGGTACCTCTTGAAACGATTACACTTATCACGACAATTAAACATCCATTTAAATAGAATTTTAATTTCAAAAATATTTCTGCCATTTATAATATCATAGAAATATTTTATACAAAAGTTGCATGGTTGCATGTAGAAATTAAAAGCATTAACACTTAATCGAGGGGACTCTCGATTATTTTAAAAATCGTCCTTCAAATAGCAATTCCAAGAGAAATGTTTAAATCACGTTATTGAGAGAGGTCTGTTGCATCACTTTGATTAAAATTGCAACAGCCATTGAAATATTCCCTAAGAAATTCTCAAGTACAAGTCGTAAATTAAAAAAATATTGTGCTAACAAGGAATGGCCCATTCAACTCCGACATTTAAAATGGAATTTCAAATAGCACTGTAACAATAATTAGTTAACATAGTCGTTGCGCAAGATGAACGTCTCCTCCTTACTTAAAGTGCACAGAAACGATTTGAAGTGTCGTAGATTGGTTATCGGAGATGATCAAGTGCTCCTCGAGCTAACATTACTGCTTAGCTTTCGGTAGTATTTCGGTTAAGATAGCCAGCGGTTTCTTAGTATGACAGCGAGTCTGCCTTCCCCTCCGACGAATTCCTTCTACTCTTTAGATATTTGTTAGACTTCTTTGAAACCTTAAAAATTCCTTTTTCTTCTGGGACCTGTGGGACCTCGCGCTGTGGGGCATTCGGGCCCACAATGCGGTAAAAACTCCGTTTTTTCTAAATTATTTTGACGATGAAAAATTTTTTCACAGCTAGTTAATCATTCGAATGATAGCGTAAAGGTAAAATTGAAAACAGTAAACATATTATATAAAAAATTGCTTATTTAACCCCTGTTTCTTGCAATTTTTGTTTTGCATAATATCCTCAGTCTATTTATCACAAATGCATAAAATCCATAGTCTGCTAACCAATAATGACATTTTAAGTAGTGAAAATTGATTTTATATTTTCTTCGGATTGAAAGCCATTGCCTTTAAATCGATTACGTTGAACTCGTTCCTGTGCACAAATTAAGCTCCTGAACAGCAAAAACAACGTTGTGGACCACCGTGTGGCTACATACGTTCGTCTCCATTGCTCTTTACATTTTCTCGTATCCGTTTTCCGTCGGCCATGTTCGGCCTAACCAGTTCGTTTAGGACTTACTAGGATAGCAGACCTATTTAACACGTCGACCGGTCGAGCAGGTACAAAATAGCATGAGAAGTGACAGGTTGTTGTTACCGTGGATCGCTGGGCTCCTTTCCTGAGCATGTGAAAATCATTTCAGCTTGATTTGTCCCATTACAGTAGTGCTCGCTTAAATTCGCGTAGTTCGGGATCCGGAAGTCGAACTCTGGCGTTACAGGCTTGCGTTTCTCTTCCAGGAATTGACACGACCACGGTTCGACGAACAAATTGGAATAGATGAGCGAAAGCGAGATAGATGCAGTTCGTCGAGGTTCGACACTTTGTGAAACATAAACGTGCAATAAAAAAATGTTCAAATCCAGTAATTTTCGTTTTACCTTGGTACCAATGGACTGTCGAGATTCTCCTGATTAAAACGAGGACAAACACGACGTGAATCGGACTACTTTTACAGACTTCGTATACATATAGCAATCATACGAATGTTCTGAATTATGTTATTTACGTTAAGTGTAAAAGTAGTCCGATTTGTGTCGTGTTTGGGTTCGTTTCAATCAGAAAAATCTTAACAATCCACTGGTACTGCGTTTGGAAAGGTAAGACAAGAATGATTGAATTTGACTTTTTTTTTTATTGCATCTTTTAGCGCCAAGTCTTTGAAGCACGTCTGATTTAGCAAATTTCAGTGAGCACTACTGTATTCATCGACGATTTTCGAACGCGACTCAACCCTTTCGCGATTCCCGAGACCAGCCCCCGGATAATCGTCGTCTTCCTGCCCCCGTCGGTCTTTTTGTTCATGACAGGTTTCGAAAACCGCCGATTCTTGTTCCTCGGACGCGGTAAAAGGTGGGATTAAGCAACTCTTGTTTCACGGTGCCTAGCCGGTGCCACGCTCGCTCTGCTTTATTTTCCTTTGTCTCGCGCTCATTATAAAATAAGTCTACCTAGTTGCCTCTTCCAACTCCGAAAATAGCATTGGCCGTCAATTAGCCGAGTCCTCCGTTTGACGAAACAATGGGGGCGCTCGTTTTTCCGCGAATTAGGAATGTCGGGGCCGCGATACAATTGCGATTAATTAATACGGTGCAAAGCTAACGGACTGGCTGGTGGATATGTGCGATGGGACTCTAAGAAGAATGCTGACAGATGTTAACGACCCCCTGGATCGTTCCAACGATGTCTGTCTTGGTCGATGAGCTATTTTTCTTGGCACTGTTTCGAATTTCCTGTATCTCTTTATGGAATGGTCGAACTGGATTTTTAACTGTATAATTCTATGGGGAATTACCTGGTTAACCGTTATTTCATTTATGTTGTTCTTATTAGAATATACATAAAAATCCGCCATTTGACGAAAGCATAATTAACACTCGACATCGTGCCCCCGAAGTCACATTGTCGGACCAACGGTTACCCGAAAAGTACACAAGAACTTACTTTGAGTTTCTGAGTGTGACCACATCGACAACAGCAGTACGACATGTAGTCGGGCAACGCTGGCATAAACTTGAGTTGTTCCTGTTGCTGCGAGTACTCGTCTACAAGCTTGCGATACTGCACCCTGAAGATGGGCCTCGTCGTGCTCTGCGAGCCTTTACCAAGGCGTCCCATAATCGCAGAGAATGCGGCCAGGGTTTTGCGCCTGCGTGTGAACCTCCTCATGCCACGGCGACCGTTGCACCTCTTCGTCTTCCAACTCGGCTCGAAGCGCACGGCTCCTCGCGGCTTTCGCCAGATTTTGCTAATTTTTCCGGTTTGCTCACGACTTCCGTTTCAATTACACAACCCGTCGGACCCCCCCATCAGATCCGAATTCACCCAGCAAATATTCACACACACAACCAACAAACACCTAGACTCCTCGGCGCAGCGGTTCGATCAGCAATTCCAACCGAGAACCACTCAATTCACCGAATCCGCGCTGGACCTTCGTCACACACTTGTTCACAGCATCACCTAACACACTTTCTAAACCGTGTAGCAATGGCATACCGGCTACGCGGGCATCGTGCACCGGCCGAGCCCTTCATTCACTTATCAGCCGGCCGAGGAATTCGCGTGGAATTCGCACTTTGGCAGCGACCGTGACTCGATCGTCCTCCGGGAGAGCCACGATTCAAAATATCCCTGGGTCTAGAAAGATTGACACTTGCTCCCCAACGTCCCTGAACAGTCTTCTATTTCGGTATCCGTCGCTGCTCCGGTAGGTTGCTGCCGACTGAAGGTTGCTAACTGTCTCCGGCTGCTGCTGGTCTTTCTGTCGCATTCGGTGTCAATGGTTCCCCGGGAGCGGGGTGTTAGGGCCGAGTATAGCTCGCTATATTATCTGGCAGGTGATCATCCGTCTCTCTGATCCAGCGGACCGGTCCGATCGCTTTATGCGTGGGACACGCACGGAAGATCGAGGGCTTTGCTCGCGCGCGCGCGCGCTCGCAAGGTACGTAGTCTTCACCGAGTGTCGTTCTGCATGCCGATCCGCGGAAACCGGTTAACGAGTTCGGAGCTGCCTTTCGCTTCGTCCTCGTCGACTGTCAACTCGCTCCACGTCTACCGCTCTAGCTCCCCGCGATTTTCTCTTGGCGCTCTCTCCTGCTCCTCCTCCTCCTCCTCCTCCTTCTTCTTCTTCTTCTTCTTCTTCTTCTTCTTCTACTTCTTCTTCTTCTTCTCCTCCTCTCCTCACTGCCTACCGTTTTATCTTTACGACCCCGGTGACGTAGCAGTCAGGCCCAGGATCATTCCCATTCAAGCTACGAGCCGACTACCGCCGGACGACACACCGGTGACGCCGACGCGACGATCACAGTAATATCCGCGAGGCGTTCGCGTTCCCCGATCCTCTCGTTTGTTTTATCTCGAGATCAACGATCCGGAGAGTTCACCGGCGGCTTCGCACATCTCTCCCTTTTTTTCCTGCGCTGACACGGCTCCGTTAGACTGTCGCAGCAACTGCCCCGGGCAGTCTAGCACCCGATTATACTTGCAATATGAATGGGACCTTTCCGGACGAGTCCCCCAAGTATCAGCTTTCTTCACTCTGTCAGAGTTAATTTCTTGGAGACGAAGTGAGACACACACAGGTTAATCGGTTGATTTTCGGAAGATGGGTTCCCACTGTCAAGCTGGCAGGTAACCTGTCGCGGTAGGGTCCTCAAGGTTCGAAGCGAATACCTGGCCCGTGGGCCGGTCCAGGTGTTGCGCTGCTGTGTGACGGGCTCGGCAGCGGCCTAGAGCATGCTAGCCGGCTCTCGGCGATCGCTATACCTCCCGGTATACGTGTAGAGAGAAACTGAAGTCGAAAGAGGAACACGAAGCCAGGAGTAGCACCGGCGGCCCACAGGGCTCCTATCCCCACTACCAGACACAACCGAGCCGACCGATCTCTTCTCTCCGACCGCTTTCTTGCTCCAACTGCGGCATTGAACACGTTCAACGGCAGCTGGCGAATACCAGGTATCGTTGTCCTCGTTGCACCTTGCATCTGCCCCCGGACTCTCCTTGTCCGGAACGCTCTGTTCATGGGAGGGAGAGAGAAAGAGAGAGAAAGAGAGACAGAGAGCCAGGCAGGCAGGCAACGCGCCGATCGCATGAGTTTGCGATTCGCGTTCTTTGACCTCCTGCCATGCCGGCACGATCGCCGACTCGTATTGGACTACGGACGTTACGTTTGATGTCTTCCATTTCGTGCAGGACGTCCGCAGGACGTCACCGGACACGCTCCGACGGAGACGCCGATCGGCAGGAGCCGAGGCCTGACGGGAAAGATCGTCGACGGCGATGGGAACGGCGCGGTCGCAACGGGATCCGGGCATCGGTGCTCACCCGAGAGAGCCTGGTCGTGTTTTCGGGGGAAAAATTCAATTTTGTGGGTGGATCGGTATGGACGTATCACTCTGTTAATATCCGGATATTTATTTCTTCGTGGATTTTATACAAATGTCGAATTTGGTTTCTTTAAAAGGATGGAAATGTTATGCTGTTTTGTTGCAAGCAATTTTTTTTTATACACATGAATTTTTTTAGAAATGTGAAGGTGACCTTTAATCTTTTAGAAGCTTTGCTATATGCAATGCTGTACATATTGTTTTATATCATATGAAAACGTGTGCCAAAACGAATTCTTACGTTAAGACATAAATGACCCTCAAGGTCATACAAAGTCAGAAATGGAAGAAATATTTTCCAATTATTTTCTCACTGCAGATTGAAATTTCCAAAAGGGTGAAAACAATGAGGGGTTCAAGACTTAGTCGAGTTTTCTCGTCTCGTCGGACAATACGGCGATTCGGCGACGGTTCCTGAAATCGTAGAACGATTCGGACGAAATCCTCGGGATTAACGCGTCCCCAGTGGATCAGGTGGCAATTGTCGCAATCGCTGTAGGCGACGCAGGTCCCGTTAGATCGGCAAATTCCGAGGCTGCAGTAGAAAGCCAACCGATCTTCTACATAGAAGCGTGCATTAACATTCTGGATTCGCATATGGACCGAGAAATTCACTTTGTCCGGTGTACAATGCACATGTTTTGTCGCTTCTTCCTTCCTTAAATGGCGTCCGCGACGTGTAAAAATCCGTCGTGTCTATATGGTAAAACCCCGTTGAAGCCTTACCGTGATTTATTATAGATAAGTATAAGATGCCTGTATATCACCAAGATTACTATCTACACGGACGAAAGTTTCTCGTGACAAGCTTTCCGACAGTGAGTGACGCAAATCTTCGTCTGACTACTCAGGATATTCCACTTGTTGCAACATTTCGGAGGGTACTCGGCGCCGGGATACGATTTTAATGTATAATAAGCCTCGAAGCTTATTTACGTAAACTGTGCTCGTGGCGGAATTTATTGCAGCTTATTTTACACGTCCCTCTGTATTCATTTCTGCGAGGAGAGTACAGTCAATCGCAACAGTAGACGTATCTACATTGGTGTCAATGCGAGAAGGTAAAAAAGACATTCAATTTTTAAATAGCTATGATAGTTCTTTTAATTTATCTGAAAATCGGGAGAGATATTTTGTATCCCCCTCTACCTTCTCCTTCTACGACGCTATCCCTCACTCTTCCCCCGTAGCCCGGTCACGTGAGTAATCCGGTACTGGCAGCGTGAGAGGATAGCTTTTTCTCCTCAATTCGTGCTCCCTCCACTATCACTTAAAATGCAGTTGCACAGTTTTCCCAAACCACAGCGTCTCCACGAATCGAAAAATTCCTTTTCCCAGATTAGAAGCTCCCATAAAAAATCGAGATCCGCCGATTAAAGGACGCCGGTTACTCGGTTTCGAGGGTTTCCGTGTTATCGGCGGAATAATGTAATAAATTGGTCGCCTCCACAGGGCCGCGTTTCCATCGGCCCTTGAGGACAGAAATAATGTCTGGCGTAATTTTCCAGATAAGATAGTTTCTGTGAAAAAAAAAGTGCCGGGCAATTAGTATGAAAACGGAAGTAATATATCGGCCAGCGATAGGCCTCGCTGGAACACTTTTATCGATGTCCCAGTAATAACATCGTTATTCACAGAGCACGACGCCTCGGCCAAGATAAAAAAGATACACGGTATAGTAATATGTACACGTATACCGTATACGAGATAAACCGTACGAAGAAAGTAGCCCATAAATTACGGAATACCGGCCGGTTATCGAAATAAATCGGGGGAAAAAAGTCGTGTAATCGCCGATTTACAAGATAAACATTTTTCGAAAGACGTGAACGCGCGCCGCGCCGATGAAACTTCCTTCTTATACAGATATCTCTTCCGAAGAACTTAACGCGTCGCGGATTCGCAGTTATATTAGCCACGGATTCGCTATTTTAGATCCTGTTCGCCTGGCCTGTTTAGCGATACTGTCATTTCTTCTTTTTTTTGCGATTTCTTCGAGTTTCTTCTTTGGTTTCTGCATTTCCGGCAGCGGCCGATGCAAGTGGACCGTGGAGGAAATTTTCGTGAATTTTTTTGTTCTATCGAATTGCTTTGAATCAATGTTGTGTGACTTCTAATCAGAGCTGTTTCATTTTCTTCCGTCCAATTTATTGAACCGCATTTTTGTGTCCACTTATTTTATTTTTACGTCTACTTATTATACACGCTAGTTGTTTATTCTACGTTTTCCTGTAGGCTCAATATTTCTTTATTTTTCTACATTGTTGAATAGAATTGAAGAACAATGCGATTATTTAACATTTTCCGACCAATTAAAATTATTCGTGTCTAATATTGAAGCACACCGCGTGCGAAGAATAAGTAATTTCTCGATAAAACCGTGATCGGACGCGCAATTTGTTTAAAAGATCCCCTCAGATTACGCACGGAGTAGAATCACGTGAGAAAGCATTCTATTTGTTCGTATTTCATAAAAACGCCTTGGGGTCACATAAAATCCTCGGCGTGCAGGACGCTGGAGCGAAACCTCTTGTACATTAAATTAGCTAGGGTCGCCGATTAACTCAAGATCATTTACAAGCCCTGGCTAACGGCGTTGCTACCTTTACCGCCTCGTGTCCGTCCACCCCGTTTTCATCGCAACTGCTGTAATTGAATTTGAGAGCAGCTTCAACGCTCCTAATTCGACTTTCCGTATATACATGTACATGTGTATATGTATACAGTATATATATATATGTATATACACTAGGAAAAAACTTGATAGCTGCCTACCACGGGAAAATCCAGGGAGCTTCATCATTTTCTCCTGAAAGCTTTGAGACCCGCGATTTCCACGAGAAACGTTTTCCCATTTATTCCGATGCAAACAATCTGTCCTACAGATCCTAAATGAACCTCTCGCGTTTCAATCTGTTGTGTGTATTAAATGAATTTTCACTGAAAGAAAAACCCTTTTTCGCTGACGAAGATTTTCAAACTTCCATGAAAATATACAGTAATTTCTTAACTGTTCAAAGTCCTTTTTCTTGTCCGCGAAAGTTGCATTCGCGGCCCGAGGATGAGGATGTTACTTTTTACCAGCGTCACCGTCGGCGTCGTCGTCTTTTTCGACGTGACCGATGGAGGAGGAGACGTTCGGATAGCCATAATAAAAAGCTACAAAAATGTCCGAGGTTGCATACCTTACATAGTCACACGCCTCCACGCGACTCGCGTCCTGTGAACCGTCGCGTCGCTCTGCTCAGTATCACCGGATGAGGGGAGGGAGCACGAATCGAGGGGAAAAAGTTTCCCTCTCTCCGCCAGTACCGGACACATGCACGACAGAGACGGAACGCGTCACGTGACCGGGCGGAAGCGTGGGGAATTGCATCGTGGAAGGGGAAGCTAGAGTGGGGGAAGTCTTAATCTGGCGACTCGACTCTGCTTCTTCTAACGGTTCCCATAGTTCGGTCGCTTTATCAACCTGCACTCTTAACCTCCCTCTTAAATAGCTATTTCGAGAGCCTCCGAGTGAGTGGCTTCGACGAATTTAATCGCATCTGATTCCGAAGCCGAATCGATCCGCAGCTGTTCGATCCTCTATTTTTGAAACGACGTTTTTACTATGCATTTCTGACTGTGTATTTTTAACAATTCGTCAGCAGTGTTTCGATGATTTTAAAATTTTAAAAGATTTAATACGATTATTGTTGGTCAATCTACTTCTTGTTCACTTAACTGTAAATGTTTAATGCTAAAGAACTTATGTACTGGTTTAAGAAATCGGAACGTAAGCTGTCTAATAAATTCTTCGTTTATTGTTCGGCGAGAGGGTAAAAGTTTCCACTAGATAAAGAGAATAACCAAAGAGAATACCGGCAAAAAGTTTTAACTAGACAAAGGGAATAATTAAAGAGAATGGGGACGGAAGTTTTAACTAGAAAGAGGAATCCAATTACACAGTGTGTGGTTATGTTCTTTACGCGTTCGGTTTCGTTCAAGTTCTTTTGCCGAAGCAAATAATTAAATACCAGCATTGATTCTTCAAGATTCATTTCACTTTATTTGATATTCCATAATTAATATCAATATAATGTCCGTACTTCGTATTTTACGGAATTTTATTCTTACGATATTGCGAGAGTGTAGGATCGTTCGGTGACCCTATAAATTCCGAAATAATCCCAGGAAATCGACGGAGCAGGTAGGGTTCGGGACGATATCAGCCCGCGCGTACACACGCCGACACACCGGTCACTGTGGCCTCGGAATGAGGTTGACCTTGGCATTCTCATACAGATAATAGTGGTACCTAGTTGGTGGTTGCGTACGCTCTCTTCTTTTGGACGTTGTACCCTCATTTCGCTTCTTGCGGCCTCACCCCGTAAGCTGCAACAGCAGCAGCAGCAGCAGCCTCTCCGCTACGAAATAGAGCAAATCGAACCGGCCATGGGCTCGCGGTTTGCCTTGGGCTTCTATTCGTGACGGTCATGACAAGTTTTCCTGGGCGAGGGGAAGGGGCGAGGCACTGTGCACGCGATGCACACCCGACGCGCTACACATTTGTTGAAAGAGACAGCAGATTTGATCGACGATCAACCTCGTTAACTCACGGCTTACGGATCACTAAAAATACCTGGAATATGTCCATCCGAATTTTTAGTTATTTTTCAAATACACTCAACTCTCAATCATTGAGCGCAATATTCATACACATTTCAATTATACTGGCTGTCCCAAAAATGTTGTATTTTCTTGCAGTGGACGATTCCTGAGGTCATTTGAAATAACTTTTTCCTTTGCGAAATTGTTTTCCGCGGATCCGTTAAGGAGTTATCAGCGAAAAACACGGACCAATCAGAGCGCTGACTGATTCCGGCACGGCCAATGCCAACGCCGGGCTCAGCGCGCGCCACGCTCAGTAGCCACGCTCTGATTGGTTCGTGTTTTTCGTTAATACCTCCGTAACCAAACTGCGGAGAACAATTTCGCAAAGGAAAAAGTTACTTCAAATGACCTCAGGAATCACCCACTTCAAGGAAGTGCAATTATAACATTTTCAACAAGAATTGAATAAATTTACTTATCGCGGTATTGACCTTAGTAAACATTGTTTCCCACCGGCAAAACGGAAACGACTGTGAACTGGAACAGATAGCAGAATGGAACAGGTGGTTTTCTATTCAAGGTTTTCACGCGACTGTCGCCGGGGTCCCAGTGATAAAAATTTTTCACGAAAAAGTAGAACTGGAATTTCTCTGCAGCAACAGCAACGGCGTACACGGTGGTGTTGGCACTCGGCCGTCGCGCGGACACTGCCAAGTGATTGCTATGAAAGCTTGGCTTGAGGTTACACCGTTATCATCGCGCACTTTTGACATCAAACAAAACCACAGTAACCGCAGCAGGGCCTCCTATCGCGGAACACGGAAGACTTTTAATATGCGGAAGAATGTTCCGCCATCTTTGAAACCGACCGGAGGCAGAAACGTCGACTCCTGAAGGACTATTAACTGTAAGAAACGAATGCGCGGTTCAGAGCACACCTAATTCTGCTCGTCACACGATTTTATATTTAAACCTTTGTACTGTAAATTTTCATCAATTTTATTTTCAATTTTCTTGAAATTTTCTTTTCGGTCTCCCTATCATTCTAAGTGTCTTATTTAAAATGTACTTCAAGTGACAGTTCCATAATTGGTACTAATTTTAGAGAATTATTTTTAATAAGAACAATTTGTTAGTTTGCATTATTGAAAGTTTTCTAGATAGAATAAAAAACCGTATTCCTTTGTAGGTGAAATAATTTTTTTCACTCGGTACACTGTCTATTCATTGCACGGTACATTTTGAATTATTTTTTTACCGTTTTTTTTTGTATAGAAGATACGCCAGAAACGGAAACAGAACAGAGCGTTGAGTTCCCAGTTGTTCATTTCTTTGTACAATATTCTCGTTTTAATTCCACCCGACACTTCAATTTTCCATTCATTAATCTAGGCATCTGCTCATTCAAACCTGTTTCTTTTATTAATACTTGGCATTTTACTAATGAACGTTTCAATTGATACTGGTTCTCAGTTATTAATGAGAAAAATGAAGCTGTTGCTACAGGAGTAATAGATTGCTACGACATCATACTTGGATATAATGTGCGTCGTGTGAATACATAATTGCTCGGAAGTATGTGGACACAAAAAAGTGATAATAATATAATAAAAAGTGAAATTTTTAATAAATTGTACGACAGTGTTCAAGTACTTGTAATAGGTAGTGTAAAAAGAAACTCGAATATAAAGAAACTAGTTTCTTTTACCATATAGTTCGAAACTCGTTTTTATCACTATGTTCGATTCGTCGAAGGTTTTTTCGTCGACGCAGAAAAATGGGGGAACAATCCGCCGTGACGACTGTTATCCCAGGATATGCTTTATGCGAATCCACGACGAATCGTATCAGCTACCATGCACGAGGGTGAAGCAAATCCCAACTATTTCAGTCTTCGCACAAGATTAAAAAGAAACCAGCGGAAACGGAGACACTGATTCAGCATGCACGGAGCACGCGAAGGCTTGCCGAGAGTTTGATTCTTGCAAGAAAACGTGAAATTCTAGAGTGACGCTGCGAAAAACGCGAATCGACGATTTACCGAAATCGTTTTATGCTCTTTCAGTTCTAATAGCATTGGCACTTTCAATTTTTCAAGGTTCTTCTTCAGAAATGTTATTTACTTATTTTGCACAAGACTTTATTACGTAAATGTTTAATTAAATTAATATTTTATTCTATTTGACAAGTTCGCATAGAATATTTTGTAAAAATTAGTATATTTCCACTTCAATTTTTACTAAATTGCTGAAATATGAGATTGTGTTCGTTCAGCATGTTAATTTTCGTGCTTTCCAGAGATAGTAGCTAATGACTTAGGAAATTGCACAGAGCTGTATCTGTGGGTGCATGGGCACCACAGCCATTTCATAGGTGTAGTGCGTGAAGTCAATGCGGCAATGGTTTACGACAGCCGATTAATTAGCGGAAATTAACTGTTGGCTGATCGATCGTGTCGCTATTTATCACCGGACGATTTCACGAATTCTCGATTGCCCGAATTTTCGACTACCGATTGCCAGCAACGCGTTGTCCACGATCAGAAGGGACACGATTGCCACGCTTTACGTTCCGAAACGATTTTTCATAGAATACATTCCGTATAAAATTAGATTGCAAAGAACTACGTGGAAAATTTAAGCTAAAAATTTTAGTATAAATTATTTCCGAGCTTGACTTAATTTATTACTATTTTTACGATTTCTAATTGGAAACTGGGGATTCTCTGGAGAGAAACAATGAAGTTGAAAAACTGTTCCTTTGAAATTCAAGTAGAAATTCCAGTAGGTACTTAACGTGAACTTCTCATTTGTAAAATTTGTAAAACTATTCAACGTTTTATCACACTAATCTTTTTAGACATTTATCAGAGAGAAAAATATATGTTTAATCTGTTCTTTTCACATTCGAGTCGAAATTCCACTATCTAATGCAAATTTGAAAAAATTGCGACTCAATATTTTACCAGAGCAACTTTCTAGAAATTCTCTAGAGAGAAAAAAGTTCAGTTTGAACATTCCCTTTGAAATCGAAGTAGAAATTCTGCTATGAAATCCAAATTTTTTGCGTGTAGAAATTATAAAAAACTGGCGTTTCAATATTTCAATATATGCAAAAATGTGAAGAATTTTTATAGGTCTTCATTATTTTGCAAATAATTTCGGTAATATCGAAGACTGCTTCACTCCCATCGCTGCAAGTGTTTCTTGGTCTCAAACAGATTGGTATTCGAAATACGCGGCGCTTGCTCTCGGAGCATCGTCGTGGAGGAAGATTCACGGGACATAGAGAGCGGGTAGTGGGTAGATAATGGAAAGAATTCGAGTATGATTTCCGTGTGTCGGATGATAAGAGCTGTCAGGATGGTTCCGAGTGATCGGTAGCGAGGACGGTCCACTTCACGTCTCGCTCGAAAGACTTCCTCTCTCCGGGAGGCTGCCAAGTAAATAAAAGGTTCAATGGGCCGCATGGTCGTTTCGGGACGACAGGAAAATACCTTGAATTCCATCAGTGCGTCCTTCCTTCTCCCGTCATCTCGATCCCGTCTTCCTTTGTGCCACGGTCTTGTTTCACTTTTTTTCTGCTTTCTGTAAAGCCAGCAGAAGCTGAAGACCAGGGGCCACAGGACACGAAGGCAAGAGGAAGATAGTTTCGCGAAGCTGATCGTACTGCTTCGTCTCCGGAGGTCGAATAACATCTTGAGATCGAGCAGGACGCATTGTACCACGAACGAAATGAACGCGATGCTCCCTCCTTGTGCCGTTCTCGGGCTTTCACCGAACCAGGAATTCGCTTCGGAAATGAGATCCAAAAACTCGTTTCCAAGTTCGCGGAAAAATTTAATTTTACGTCCCACGGCTCGTCGGTCGCCGACTACGCATCCTACGACGGCGATTGCGTTCCGAAGAGGCGCTAAACGGATTAGAACGAAAAGAAGAACCTTGCGATTGTGGATCCCCAAATTCTATTTCGGGACCGATCGATTTTTTACTGAATTTTAATTGTTTTGTACATGTCAGGAGAATTAGTTTACTGGGTAATGTGTGAACAACATTTTTTGACATTGCCACTGCTCGGAATTTCGAAGAAAATTCATAGGTCTCCCCACTATCAGCGTACCGGTCCCCCCACTAGCAACTATTTCATATTACCCCTACCGTGCTCTGCCTCGCGTGACTGCGACGATATACTAATCTCCCCTACCTCCTCCTACACTCTACAGGATTGGTGGTGGGGGGGGGGGGGGCAGGAGTAGGGGGAAGTCGGCACATGCAAACTAAATTTCGCACGATACAATACTCCCGTGCGCTTTTCTTTTTTCAATGTACAGTTATCTCCGACAGGAAGCTGAGTTCTTTGTTTTTTATAATAAGCTCGCTAATCACGCCGGGGGTACACCTCTGTGTTCACGTGCATACGCAGCTTTAGGCGAGTCACGTGCAACGATTTTAATCGAAATCGTTTCTACTCACGAGACCCGAGGTATGCTACTCGACTCACACGTAGTTCATTTTAACCAGTTGGAATTTCGTATAGCAAAGCACATTATGCGTTTTCTTAACGTAATTATCGTTCCATGATTCTCCCCACAGATTGAAGCACCCTTCAGCGCCACGCGTGGCTTACGTGAAGGTGCGTGCATGAAGAGAATTATTTTAAACTCATTTTAGTTATCGCGCACGTGATACTTGTAGTGGTTTATCGCTTGTATTTTATATAATAAATCATTCGAAATATCAGAGCGCGAGATGATTAATTGAAAACGTTATTGCTCGCTGTACGTTAACCCCTCTGGAATATCTGCGAACATATGTAGAATTAGATACTAGACTCAGTTTTAAATCCGTGCCAAATCCATGACAGATCCATGCCAGATCCATACCCTCGTGAAGAGGGCACATCGTTGTCATTCTTTTAAAATTTGTGAATATTTCAATTATTGAAAATACATGAACTCGAAACAGGTTCGGCTATCTGGCTGAGAACATGTTTTATAATTATGTTCCAACGGCAGCCCGGTGTATGCTGCAATGATTATTTTATCCGAGACGAAAGGAATTTTTCGAAAAAGAAACAAACAGTTTGCACAAACAATGCGTACTTGTGTAGTTTGCACGACACACTTCCGTCCTCGTTAGCGTAACGTGTCAAGTTGCAAACTAAACGGCAAAAGTACACTATGCCTCTCTCTCTCTCCCCCCCCCCCCCCCACCGTGACTCCGCGTAGAAGTGACTCGCGAGCATACCGTATGTATACATATACATATGTATATGCGCCCATTGACTTTCCATGTGTATCAATTATTCAGCTGAATGTCTCCTTGAATAATTCATCGGCGTTTCAAAGTTATAAGTTCGGGTCTCGACCGGCATTTGTAACCCGTTTACCTTCCTTTTAACGTGCAGCTTTCGAACATTATACTCGGCTCACGTGAAAAGGAACCTTCTTCCTGATCACCTGCTCTACCCCCCCCCCCCCCACTTTTATTCGTCTCAATTCGCGACGTAACGACACTGTGGACACGTGGAATCGCGAACCCGTAAATTATACAGTGTGTCCCACTTAAGTGTGACTCCCAGAATATTTACTTCAATTTTGACGAAGTAAAAAACTGTTTAAATGTTGTTTTTCTCGCAGTTTTCAAGGTCGTCGATGTTTCTTTTTGAGTAACCACATATATTTTTGTGTTGCATCGCGTGTAGCTCACAAAAAATACATACAAATATGTACTGTGTGACATGACCTTGAACTTCGAAGATGAAGGTGAAACTTAAATTTCTTAAATTTTTTGAACAAATTATATTGTCTGTATTCCTATAGTTTCATATATTTCTATACTATTTTTCATTTTTTTTTTTAACAAAATTATCAATTCGAATATGAGCAATGTCTCGAGAATAGGAAACGTTCGAATACTTTTTGGATCCACTGTATAATAACTTTATCTTCGCAGCGATGCTGTTCTCGATGATCCTCGGGAGCACGACGTAAAAGCATCTTCCTGTTGTCTAAAAGATTCCGCTGTCTGCCCGTAGGGCTTCCGTGTTCGTCGGAAAGGAGAGACGGGCATGGATTCTTTTTCTTCGGGATTACTCAAGTATGGCAGGCGAGAGGGAACTTCTTCGGACGAGTGGTCCCCGAAAAGTGAGGGAGAGAGAGAGAGAGAGAGAGAGAGAGAGAGAGAGAGAGAGAGAGAGAGAGAGAGAGAGAGAGAGAGAGAGAGAGAATAGTAGACTTTGCACTTTGAACTTTATGTTCGGCCCGCGCCGAGAACATTTAGTCAATCCTAATGGTACTTTTCGGATTAAACTTTAAACACGTTCCGGTGAATTAAGAGCGTCGTCGTTCGTGAAACTCTTAAATGGCAACCGCCAACCCTATGGTGCTCGATTCTTCGAGGCTGCTGAGAATCTGAGAACGGATCGCGCATCCCGCGGACGAATTAATCGAGAGATCGAGACACGTTCTTCGTGGTCTGGTCGATCATTCTCGTTCACCGACTTTTCTAACCATCTCTTGGCATTTCTTTATCTGCAAATCGTTTTCATATAAATTAAAATACGTTTAATATAAATTAGTGATTTAATATACACGAGAGAAGGTAAAATATTTATCAATGGTATTCGAATCGATGCGGGAACTAGTTCTTGCTATATTTGAATTCCAATTGATTGAAATCGCGAGGAGCGTCGCGCATGAGGTTGCCGGGACGTAGTTGCTCATAAGCATTCCGTGGTTTCGTGGAATCTCGATGCAGAATCGTCATTAACTTCGGTAATGAAACATTGTGGTGCTGTTCAGTTTCATTATGTCCCACAGAATGCCAAAGACAACAGGCTAAAGCAAATATTTATAAAAATTTTCAATTTCAACAAGATTGAAAATTAAAAGTAAAATTTCCACAGAATCTACTGCAAGAAAAATTGTACTTAAAATGCGATACACGAAGAACCAAAGTACATTTTAGAGCGCTTTACCCAAACAATTGAACAGCAATTATACAAGAATCGGAGGCTAGAAAAATATACGTAGAAAAGTATATAAACGTGTTCCAGTTTCGCTTAAATACATGTGCCGGATGATTGTCCGTAATGACGTGAGAATCATCCAGAAAAATGTTTTCGTAAACGGTCAGAAAGCTTTCGAAAGGCGGCGTAAACGCAGCATCAGCTTTAAGTGACGACGGAAGCTCCCAGTTTCCATCTGAATCCAATAGCATCTCTGTGCTGGAAACAGAGGCTCGGTCACGTACAGTGCCTTGGACAAGAAGATCCCCACTTTCATCGATCTATTAGTCGCTCAATTACCCAAAATACTCCGCGATACGCGCGTTGAATGCAAAGTCCCTCCCCAGCATCAGATACTTTTCCGGAATTCGAGCGAATGGCGGAGACTTGAGCGCCTCCGCGACCAGATGAGGGGAGGGAGCACGAATTGAGGGGAGAAAATAACCCCCTCTCTCTGCCAGTACCGAATTAGTCACGTGGGGAATAGCGTCGTAGAAGGGGAATCGGGGGGCACGTCTTCTTCTGGCAACTCTGGGACCAAAGGAGTCTCTATGTATATTATTAATTTCAAACTGAAATTGAATTCTATTTTATTTGATTCGATATATACCCTTTGCGTAACAAGTATTCGAATTTCACCGCCTCTCACGGCATAAATCTCCTTTCCTTTCCGCGACTGTTTCCTTTCCCTAATATGGTCAAGTCTGACCACTTACTTCGATTTACTTTTCCGGCATACTTTCACTGCAATTCCAGATTTTCTTCGTCCGATTCTCGTTTGCGATCTAACTTTCTATTTTATTTTCAATGTAACACTAGAGAACACTGCAACATGATAAACCTTTCAGTACTTCACGAAATAAATTACTCGGATTTTGATAGTTCCTCGATCACAACACTAAACGCAAACTCCATTATATCAGCGATACAGTTGCTCCATTTGTCTTCTCCGAAATCTGACGTGTTTTGTCGTATTACGGCCTGGCATAATGGGTACCATAATCCGGAGCCTCGGGTCTGGTTTGCATGACCTACTGGATATACGCTCGACCACCTTATCGATTAAGTTGTCCCTCCTCCGATCAGACAAGCGTACAAATGTTAAGCGTCAACGAACTTTTTATCGGCGTGATACTCAAGACCCTCAACATTACACGAGTAGTATGAATTTTATTCGATTTTAATTGTATCTGTTGTTGATAGCGTGTTATCTGCAATATTCAAATCGGTTTCGCTGTCAGTGTTGCTACCTGCAGAGACTGCTGCTATTAATAAACATCGTCGATAGAAATCAAATTGTCAGACTGTACCAATATATGGAAAATTTGATTAAATTATGCTCGTTTATATTTTACTCTCAAGTATTTATTGAATCGACCTTAAGTAACTAAAGAAAACATTTTTCAAATCCACCAGTTACAAGAATAAATTTATAATGAATTAATTTGTTCACCTGTTACTTGTACAAAGCCACGATCTCATGCGGTAGAGTAGAAAGTATAGGAGAAAGAGTGAACCGAAGTATCAAATTTTCTTGGTTACAGTTGGTCTCCACGCTTCTCTAGTTCTAATTCGCAAGTGGAACAGCTGAGGTGAATTTCGCACCAACAACAGAAACGTGTCAACGACCGAATGATTACGGTCAGTCGAAACCCCTCACGGTATAACAGGTCTCCGCGGCTCCTTGTTTCTGCTTTTACTCTTCGCACTTCCTTCGTTGCGTGCTCGAGAAATATACGTGTCTCGTGCATTGATTCTTCACTGTCCGATTAGCGAGCGTAATTCATTATAAATACAATTCTACCGTGCGGTTTCTGCACTTTCCGGCATCTGCCCTCGAAAAAAAGAAAAAATGATAATTGGACAGCCCCGTTTCTATTCTGACCACTTATGACTGAATATATTCCTGCATACACCCGTGCTCATTATGCGCTCTATATCAATACCGCGGCACGGTATTCATGATATTTCAATCTTCTTTTTTTTTCCCCCAGTGACGACTCGTTTTTGTTATTACTGGACGGGGGATTTTTATGCGAAATTATTTATTAATTTGAGGGAACAGGAGTGAAATTGATATTCGCTGCTTGTTTTAATAATTTTAACGAATTGAAACTGTTGGGTTGTAATGTGTCGTCTGGTTGCAAATATAAATATAATATTAATTCATATAATATTCGTGTTTTCTATAGTCTCTCCTAGAGACAAGATAAATCGAGAATCGAGATTTTCCACGATCTCGAACAATAAAAGAAGGCGCAGTGTACTGTTAACGAAAATTCTGGGCGAAGCTCTTCTCAAGACAAAGAACAAAGACTAATTACAAGCGGAGTCCTCGATAGACGATGCCGGTTGGCCAGTCGGGTCCGACCTAAGATCGAAAAGTTGAAAATAAATTGGTTCTCGAAATTTCTGGCCGTCGCGTCGGCGGGAGCACTCGAATCGATATTCGACCGTGGCCGGCCGGGAAATATGGAAAGCTCGTCGCTCGAGTTTCAATTAGTTAATTAATTACGAAAGAAATCCCGTTCCCGACGGGAAAATAGCCGAGGGAACCGATGCGGAAGCGCGCGGATCTCTTCGGTAAACAAATCAGCTTCCGGTATCCGAAACAATATGAACAAACCAGGACGAAACTATTAAGAAAATGAATAAAAAGTGAAATTTCTTACCAAAATACACTTTTTATGAATTTTTTTATACGCCTCATAATTTTGTAGCTTGTAATTCTGTTCTATGTTATCGAATAAATAAAATATAAACCGGTCAGGGAGTAATTCGTGACACACACACATACACGCACAGAGAGAGAGAGAGAGAGAGAGAGAGAGAGAGAGAGAGAGAGAGAGAGAGAGAGAGAGAGAGAGAGAGAGAAAGTGAGAGAGAGAGAGAGAGAGAGAGAGAGAGAGAGCACGTTCCTTGACGAAACTTCTTGGGAGGAAGCGTAACGAACGTTCGAGCTAATTAAATGTCTTTTCCCGTACTTTCCCGCTCGTTAGGTGACGCGGTATTTTCAGCACGATTTGCACGGCCGGGCAATTAGAACGAGCGCGACATAACAAAACGTATCCGCCGGCTAGTGTGTTTGTGTTTGTGTTTGTGTTTGTGTTGTCTGACGCGCCGAGCCGCGCGGCGCGCCGCCTTATAGAACGTTCTTGTAATTTCACTCCTTTCACGTGCCACGGACAAATTACTTTTCACCGTGTACGCGCCGGGGCTTAATGAAAACGTAAAGTGTGTGGGCGGCTAGGCTGCGTACCGGGGCTCTGACTCGTTTTAATTTCGCCAATTTTTCCCGAGCCCTGTCGCTCAAGGCCCTCGGAACAATTAAAAACGATCGCGACTTTCGTTATTGAAAATCTCTATCCCCCACTCCCCTCCCACGCTCCACATTGTTCCAGATCTGTACCCTCTCGATCAAAGCTTGACAATATTACATTCGATTTACAGCGGGAATGTAGATTGTGTTGAAAACGACTGGAGCAGAAGTTATTTATTTGAAGATCCAAGGATTTTTTAGCCACATTAAAATATTTAAATAATATTATTTAAATAAGAAATACAGAAATTTACGAAACAGATTAAATATATTCTAGATTAAATATATAAATTAAATATAATATGGAGAATAATTATTATTAATGTTGATTCAGAATGGAGCTCTCCGAGTTATCTAAACAGAAAAGGAAATGATGATCGCGAGGATGTTAACTGATTCGCTTTCACATTCATTAGCCATCGTGTGTCACGTTCTGTGGCGTATTAATTAGCGAAGAATCCAATTATCATAAAAAATGATGCGTTTATGACGAAGCGTTAGAACCTATTTAGCTTCTCATTTATTACTTGTTATGCACTCGCTGCACGTAGACTGTAAACGAGTTTTGCGCATGCATGCGATGAAACCCGCAGACAGTGGTCACGTGACCCTATAAATAGCATAAATGACGCGTCGTTATAGTAACTGTAATATTCGATAGTCTTCGACGGGAACGTCTCTTTCTTTCCTTCTCATAAACAATCTAATTATATATCTATGTTTCTAACAAATTAAACTTATATTGTAATGTTGCAATAAATGTGAAAATAAGTGTAATATGATTCTTAAATTGTTCGTATACATTTGAATTTGTATATATTTTTATTATTTCAATCGTGAAGTGATAAATACATTATTTAGTTAATTGGGGAAAAAATCCGAAAACACGGGCTTGAAACGGCCTGAGAATTCCTCTGCGTCGGGAATTGAGGAGCTTATGCGAGCGCATTTCATAATTGCCGCTTATGCACCCTTAACAACAGGTTCGTGTCTATGGTGTTTCTCCAACGCGTCAAGTGCTTGCCGAGCACTCGCGGCTCGGAGCAGCAACAATAATGGCGGTTCAATAATGCAACGAGCTGCAACCTGGAATTCTGGCTTTGCTGGATCGCTGTATCTATTCCCTGTCTATGCACCTCTTGCTTTTCCATTCCATTCCTCTTTGACTTTTCCCAGATGTTCGTACATGCGGTGACCTGTGTGCGCATGACCCACTTCGGTTTCACGTTTCATTTGTTCTTATCACGTATCTTTGAGCCAGGTGTAGTCACTACACTGTAATAGATCTTGCATTCATTTCTTTATTTTGTGGATTAATTGTTCTAGACTGTGATAAGATTCTTCAAAGAAAATTATTTAAATAATAAATTTGCGAGTACAACTGCAGTGTACAATTTGTTTATAACTTGCTGTCGAAATTACTTTCTCATTTAACCTTTCTACTGTTCTAAATAACAGCTATTCACTTTTTTTTTTATGCAGCTCGAGCATTCACTGTGGACTCTAATGTTGCAAAGAATTTTCGATCTCACGAAACGACGTGCATCAATCGCAAAAACAGCAGCACATGATTATCGATAATTTTGTAATTTACGTACAAGTTTGCAAAAGTGAATCCATCAGGCGAGCATAATGGCGTTCAATCTAAAACAGATTTCGCTGCCGGTTCACGGGGCGCATCAAGAATCTCTGACACGTGTGTACGATTTATTTGCATAGTGGATCTGAACGCCGAGTAATATCCTGCGCGCGGCTGTCTTTCCTCTGTGTCGGTGCAATTTGTCCTGGATGATGGCGATGCACTATGCAATATCACCAAGGACAACTCGCGACTCCCCTTTTTCTCTCGTTTCTTTCTTTTTTTTCTCGTTTTCTTTGCCCCCGCCCATCCGATACGCGTTACCGCAGCGTTGTGTCGATCAACGATGTATAAAGCGGATACGGAGGAATTTTTTACTTTAACCCGACACACGTGTTGCATGAAATATTCTACGCGCCGATAAAAACCGTGTCATTTAACAGCTTGCGACGGCACGCTGAATACTTGAATATCACGACGGGCAACGTTCGGCGTTCTAATCAATTTATCTACGTGTTCCAGTATGCAATAAGAACTTTCGCTTTTTCCGAATTATGACAGAAGTGAAATATTAAGTTGCGAAAGGAAACTGTTATTTTTCATGTAAATCCGCAGTCTAAATAATAAATAATAGTTAAGTGGAAAATGGACTTACCTGTTCTGCAGAATTGGTGATAAAAGAGTGGCAATATTGTATGCTGAAGTGCGCTCTAGGTTCGCGAGCGAGAAAGCTGAATTGTGCGTGCTGAGGTTCACAGGTTGCGTACGAGATGCGCCTCAACGCGTGCGCCATTTGCACGCACTGAAACAGAAATAAAAGTAGCCATTGTAATCTACCTGTTAAGAAAATAACCACTCAATATCTCCCACAGACTCCACGCTAATTAAATCTGAGATGTTGGGAACGTCTCCGAAAAAATGTCGGATAACTGTTGCAAGAAATATAATTGGAGATTTTACAGCGCTATCAGCATTCTCGGGCGTCGAGTAGTAATTAATTACTAATTGCAAGCGTGAAATCTATCGGCAGGCTTAACCGGTGGTATTACATCGGCTTTAAGAGAACGATCAGGCGCCACTAATTTTATGTAACGGTTGTTGGTATTGCACGATAAATCCTCGGAGAGTTTTCCTCGTGTTCGTTTTCCGTCCACGACTCCTCTCTATTTAGAAAACGAATGATAATTGCGGGCTTTCCCTACCTGCCACTTTTCGACTACTAAATAAAAACGCCGAGCGAATAATGATCCGCGCTACTCGGCAGAGAGGCAAGGAAGGTCAGAAGATCAAAGCAGCTTGTTACGTTTTAGTCTGGAGGTGTACCAGGAACGTTTCTCAAGCATAAAGTAGCGACGCGTCTCTCGCGCGACACCGTTCGTTCCTGCGCGAGCGCTATCTTCTGTTATATGTATACATATTGCGCGCGGGGCCTCTCGGTGAATTTCTCTTTGCGATTTTATGCGTTCTTACTAGTTTTCACCGTTTGCTTGCTTTCCTATCCGGCATGCCCCCCACCCCCTACTTCGCGGCAATTCAAAATGTTTGGTGTCCTTTTGAGGCGCTTACAGTGGCTCGCGAAAGTATTCGAACGCGGCTTTTACCCTGCGAAACGTGTATTTCACGAAATGGTGGAAATATTCGGCTGCTGCAGAAAGAGTTATGCAATATTTTAATAGGTTCTGTTTGACACGGGGACCATGCATTTTTTTTTTTTTTTGAGCGAAACGTT
The DNA here is from genome assembly GCA_916610255.1 of Lasioglossum lativentre. Lineage (NCBI taxonomy): Eukaryota > Metazoa > Arthropoda > Insecta > Hymenoptera > Halictidae > Lasioglossum > Lasioglossum lativentre. The sequence goes on from OU744355.1 coordinate 23,975,193, forward strand.
TTTATAGTTTCAGGGAGAATAGAACATTCTTGAAAGTCGAAACTTTAGAACTTTTTTTTTTAATGAATTCTTTTAGAAATTTTGCTATAAAAGGACAGGAATCTTCCTTATCGATATCGACAAGGTTCCCAATCATTCTCATAAATACTATCCAACAAATAGTATTTATATATTGTTAATTTTATGCAATATACGAATCACTTTTGTGGGCGACTGTACGCGCACCGCGACGTCTCTCAAACGCTACTTTATCCGACGGTTGCAGGATAATAAAAAAAAAAATAGGACGAAATTATTTCCACCTTACATTTATAAAAATGTCTTCCATCATTCTATGAGAAACACGATTTTCATAATTACTTGAATAGTAGTAGCCGAATTAAACAATATTGAATGAATAAATTCTATGTTATGAAGCACAATGACGTTTTAAAAGCGTTCGAGAAAATAGCATCCTCATTAAGCCGGATAACTCATAAATATCACTTAGATGTATCAAAGCGTTGGAGGTATCACCACTTGTTATTCATGTGACCGTCGTGATGAGTGTGGGATGAGATTCATGTGTGGGGAATTGAATCGAAGTTCCCATAAAATTCTCGTCTCTCATTCTAATAATCCATAACCACTTACTATACATATAATCATATTCGAGAGTTAGGGGGCAAGAAGACAATTTTTTTGTTTGTGAATAAGATGAATTTTTTTGGAGAATTGTTGTTCCTTTCAGATTTAATTTCTTTACAATTTAACTATACACTATAGTGCCTACTATAATATATATTATGCGTAACTATAATACCGACGCACATGAGTCCGGCAATATACCCTAAAGCGTTTAGTTTCAATGATCGACGGCAGAGTACGCTATTAAACGTGTATCACTTTAATATCATCCAAGCTAATAAGTGTTAATTGTATAATTAATTCTTAACAATACCAATCGAGGAAATAGCCATTAATATTTATGTTAATAACAGTGTACAAAAAATTGTTAATTCTGTTGCTATCTCGGTGATTTGATCCGTGCAAATGTCACCATCGAACTGAACAAAACGGGGTCCGCAGAAAAATAAAAAAAAATGCTGCTTTCAATTAATTAATAAATTCAAGTAATTAAGTTCTCCCCACCTCTCAAAATTATTTCGCCGCCACGATAGGAGAAACGTAGCAGTGGAACATGGTAACGCACGCGCGTTAAGTGAAAATTATAGAGTGACAGATTCGGTGCTGGTAATTACGGGACCACGGTTGACTGTTCAATAATCCGCGACGAAGTCGAACAATATCGCGAAATCGCTTGAAACTTCGGGCACAGACTTCGCGCGGCAGGAGCGAGACGAACTTTCCGCCCGATTTTTCCGCGAACGGCGGGACTACTATGAGCCATTAAAAGTTCCATGTTGCTGAACGAATCCGATGAACGAAACTTCATCTCGGGGCCGATTCGAAAAGGGCCGAAGTGGCCAATAATTGCGATTTATTCGTTCCCGTTCGTCTTAACGTGCTCCCGCGTTAAACGCGGCAGCGTTTTCAACAATGGTCTGCCCCTCTGGCATTAATTCTCCAATTATCGGGAGACTTTTTTCGAACGGAGACTTCAAGGCCATGGCGACTCGTCTAAAAAAAACCGTGCGAATATTTATTAACCGATTTCTTCATTTATTATTTATCCTATTTGCAGTTTTAGACTACTACTATATCAATAATTGTAATTTTTTAAAATCTGCATCATTCTTTCAGAAATGAAGGTGACCCTCAATTTTTCAAATGGAATTCGTTTACGACACAATGACCTTCAAGGTTATCCAAGGTCAGAAATGGAATTTGCTACGGTCACTGAACTAAATAACAATAAATAGACTGCAACTTTCAAGATCCTATAAACGCATAAACTTCCGTAATCTAGTAATAATAATAGCAGGAAATAATCTAGAAAAATTCAAATCGCAACCGAGCAGAAGTGACTCGGAAAGTTCGAAGCACCGCGGCCGGTTATCCCGTGTTATCGAAGACAGATACCAGAAAATCGAATTTCCATTGCTCGACTTGCCATTCATGAAAATCATTTGCAGCTCTCTCACGTAACGCTGGGCTGCAGCGTTTGGCTCGGTCGGTGTTATGAAACATGAAAAATTCAACGTGGATAATACGGAAAAAATGTTCTCGGCCCTAAAATTTGTTCCCCGGTTATCGTCTTCGCGAGACAAAAAAACGAGCGTGGAGAAGGCAGCAACACACGCACCGAGGCGCCGCTGCCGCTGCTGGTGGAAAATCGATCAAAACGGGCGAATGTTACTCGACGACCTAGGTTCGAATAACGCTGTCGGAACGAGTTATTTACGGTTGCGCCGACGATGGCCACGGAAACACAAATATTTTCCAGAGAGCGGGGGGTTGCTATCCCTCGATATAAAAATATTTTATGTCGCCGCGGATCCCGCTATGATGCGGATGCGCCGGCTTATAAACATTATGCATACTGAAACGCACACACTGCCAACGGTCTGTGCAGAGCATACGTGACCTCACGTTCACCGGGAGGTTCAAGTAAGAGAATCTTCTTTGCCCCGTGGATCACCGTGGCGAAACACGCCGAAATTATCGATACCAGACAATTCCGTAAATTATTTTAAGTCTTCGGAAGACAATCGAATAATGTCGGTCGAATAAAAACATCGAGAGACAATCGGACCTCGGACAGGGTAATAAACGAAGTTTATTTTCAAGGCGGAAATCTGTGGCGCGCGGTTCCGTGACAATCCAGTTCGAATTACCGGGGCCATTCTCCCACGGAATTCCGCGGCACCGCAAGGCGCTGGTTAGACGGCTCTAGGAATTTAATAAATCGAAACTTAAATGCGCATTGAATTCTCCCGACAGTGATCCCTGACGTTGCCAGACATCGGCAAGCATTCTTCTACATTCTTCGATTTAATGTTAAAATTAAGGTTAACGGAATTTAAATAAATATTAAATTTTAATTTTCGCTGCAGAATTTTCGTTACACGTGTGAACACGGTTGAGAAGATGGGAAATAAAAATTCGGAACGGAAGGTATCGAGTTTTCATCTGGAGAGTGGAAAGCAAAGTAGGTTAGCTGCTCTCGCTATCATGAGTTTGCGAATCCAGATAAAGTGTTCTATTTTTTGAAATAAATAAATCCAACAAATAACAAAACCCAACAAAAATTTCACCGACATTTACCACTTGAAATCTTAAATTTCCGCAGACATCAGCAGTTCTATCAATCGCAGACATAAGCACATAATCCTTCTGGCAAACAGAGAGTACCATCAGCATTTAAATACTTTCTGTGCACAAGTGCCTCGATACACGTTCGGCACGTTGTTTAATAAGGAACACAGATGTCATTATTCCGAGCGATTAAAGCCCCCAGCTCTCCGACAGAACGGGAACGAAATCCGGAAGAATCAATTTTGTTCTCCTACAAGTGGGCAATTCTCGTTCCTGTTGTCGCGCGGATAGAACGAGAGAAAATAGAAGGAAGATGATAGATGCGAACGAACAAATATGGACTCGAGAAGAGAAGAGAAGAGAGAAGAGAGGAGAGAGAGAGAGAGAGGGACCCGATCTGTGTATTCACTTGAAGCGGTGACTGTACGTGCGGAAGATATAAACGATGCCACAGAGCAGGGACCATCAATAACTTCTCCTTCCTCTGTTCTTGGCCTTTTCCGTTTGTACAGGAAGTATCGTCTATGTAGGTAAGCTGTTGTCCTTCGTCCTTATATCTTTCGAGGCTCTGGCTTTCACCGTACGGGTTTTTCAGTCCTCTTCGTCCTGCCCTCTTATCATCCTCGCCCATTCATGGCCGTGTATAGAATTTTGATGGACCGCGCCGTTGAAATTCATTAACGGCGAATATTTACCGAAATTAGATTTCGGGTTATTTATTGTTTCACGTTCCGCCGTGATGAGATCGCTCTTCGGCCATATTTAATGTGACTTACAACAAAATGGTAGCATTCACAGTTTAATACAGGGTGTCCCAAGAATATACTTCCTTGAGAGGGATGATTTGAAATCGCTTTGTTGGCAAAAATGGACAAACGTCACGGTCAGTCCTGCCTAGAGATTTACCACGTTCGTTTTTGTGGGACACGGCGAGGGATCAAATTTATCGGGGGTCCTGACTTCTGTGAGGAGCGTGAAATAAATTAGGGGTTGCGCCGGAATTATAGCGGAATTCATTAAAAGCACAGCGAAATATCCGACACAATTTATTAAGAAAGTTCAGAACCGGTGTCATCTATGACAGAATGTATTAGACAGAGAACAATTTCCAAGCTGGAATATTCAAGTTTCTTAACGGGATGAGAAAATGTTTAAGAAAATATTTATTACGAAGGTGCAAATATTCTTTCATTAAAAAAAATTGCAATTCATTTAAAAAGTGTCTTTTTCATTTTTCCATGCAATTACTACCAATTTTTGAAAAATCTTTTACGTCAGTTTGCGAATCAATGGAGTGTTTATGTGAATAAAAAATGAAGAAAGAATTTCGTATTTGTTGGGACACGGCAACAAAAGAATATAAGGCAGAATTCAGTTGGTAGTCCTGTCGGCAAGGCCGATCAAGGAGCACGCGGGATGGAAGGACCTTTTTCTTAGAGCTCGTTAAAAAGTTCCACGGCGGAAATGGACCGCAGCGAGGTACTACGGAATTCCGGGGGAACCAGAAATCCCGAAGGAATCCCATTGCTCCCTTTACGCGAGTTTGCTGCATCGACACCTCCTTTAGGAGACACTAACGGGCAGCTCCCCTTTTTTCCCTTCCCTCCCTATCAGCTCTGTGATGAGAAAACATTCTTATCGTCGCATTCCTTTCTGCGCATAATTATGCGGATCATTAAACCTTTTAAATCTCCAGTAACGTCGATGCTGGGAATATACAGTGATCAGCAAAACTGAACACACTTATTTTTGGACGATTAAAAATTGATAATGTAATAGATATATGCAAAATATTTCTTACGAATTTTGTACTGGTTAATGAAGACCACGATGAAATTAACAAGACGCGGCACCGCGCAATTTCGTTAACTCTGCTGTTAACCGATCTAATTTCCGCGTTCGGTGAACCTAATTTAGCGGCGGTATAGTGCGACGTTAGGTACCACAAGTATCGTGCCCCGGCACGATGTAATCGGGAAACCGTCGTCCGCGCTCGCGTTTCAATAAACAGTGAATTATTACGTACACCTATATTTGCATAATGTGTGTGCAGTGTGCCGCCATTACGGTGAAATCGATAACGTAGCCCTAAGCGAGCACCGATCGTGTCAACTCCATCTTGCCCGGCCTGAGATTCTTAAAGATGTTCCGCTTCCGGCCCCTAACCTATTCACCCACAAACCTTTCCTGATTCTGACATTAAAGATAATAATAATCATTATTAATAATCACGAGAAATAATAACGTTCCCAAATTCGAAACAACCTAATACACGCGTACGTTTGTTCAAGCTAAATTAATCTCTGAATTTGTTATAATTCGGCCGAACCAGTGCGGTGATCCCTTAATGGCCGTTACTGCTGCAATAATTGGTTAGCGTATTAATTAAACCGTGAAATCGAATGGTTTAATGTTCCTATTACGATTATTATCACGAGAGTAATATCGGTAACACGATTGATATTGTTATTTATCAATTCCACGCGGGATTTCGAATTGCCGCCGCTCGAAATTTGCGATTACCCTACTATACAATAATTGTGCGGCTCCATAATGGCGCATACCGCTTTATCGACGCAGCTGGTTCTTCGATACTACACCGGGATTTTTACACTTTTAGATAAATTTTCAAAGTGTTTAATTATACCAACTGTAAATAATATTTTTACACTTTTGGTAAAAGATTGTATGCATTTAGGACAACAATGAATAGGTGTAATATAAAATTATAGGAGTTCAAAAATGTCGTCATATGATTTATGCAAATGCCAATCTCACAGAATTTTTCACAAAAATCAGGAAAAGTGAAGAACGTGTTCAGACAACTAGAACACAACCGGGTGCAAACCAGTGCAAACATTCAGTTAATTTGAATCTAATTTTGACACAGCCAGAAGAGCGAACTATTACAGGAGCAGTGGCAGGTTAATGAAATGATTAAAGCAATCGCGGGGAAGTTCCGGAAAAATTAAGGAAGTTCCGTGATGAGGAGCAGCTCGCAATATTAATTTTCATTTGGAAAAGCGCGCCGCAATTACGGGAATTACGTTAATTTTAACAAAGTTCCACCCGGGGGGTGGGGCCATGGTCGGACAATTTTGAGGAACAATGGCAGCTGTACGTGCCACTTGGTTTAAAATTTCCTTAACATCGTGCATAGTTACGAGCTCGTGCAAACTTCCGGCAAGTTGTTAGTCCTCGAAGCGGAGAGAGGAGGGCTCTTAACGGTGTCCGGCAGTTCAGGTACGGAGAGCAACTATGCTGCGGCAACTATGCGCGAGCGCGGTACCAATCGTTTTCGGCGAGCAACAAACGACCCCCCTCGAGAGAGAATCGTTTCCACAGCTTTTGTCACATTTTTCGCATCATTCGGACATTGTTACGGCCCCTCCGTTCACGGTCCACCTGTACTCATTATTTTCACTTCGATTGTTCGTCATAAAAAATTGCGAACTTTTATGCAAATCCCAAATTTTTCGCACTAATTTATATGTGAATTAGGCACAGTTCATTTTTCAATTTATTAATGAATTTTAATAGGGATAAATATTGTATAGTGAAATTTTATGTTAATAATTGATTTTATTAAGATAAATTTCAAATAGAGTTAATTTTTCATATTATTAAAAAATTTTAATAAATATTATTAATATATAGTTAAAAGAGCAATTCCATAAAAATTGATTAGAAATAACTAATGGACTTTCTAACCTCACTAATAATGGTATTATTTTTAGAAAAATTGCTTTCGTGTTTTTTAAAATTTAATAAATTGAGCTGATATGTGTCACATCTGAGAGAAAATTAATTCATTTGAATATGTATGGAGATTTCATTCGAAACAACTGTTTCATCGTCGTTTTCCAACCGGTGGGAGTTCTCGCAAATTGAAAAATAATAAAGGTAGTTTTCTCTACAGCAAAAAAAAAAACATTCGCAGACTCCTTTGTTAAAATTACATTCCGCCAACTCGTTGGTACCTCGCTTTGTTATTTAACGAACTAACAGGATGTTTTTAATTCTCGTGCACGAGTAAAACGTGTGGGTTAGTATCACGCAAAGAATAGCATAACTCTTTCTCCATTTAGTGTACCGGATGAAGTGGAAATTGAAATGAATACGACCCTTGTATAATAAAAGATATTGTTCTGAACTAGTGACCTACATGGGAATAGTTAATTACATGCACAATGCGGCCCCGGAAGTTGGGTAATGAATATTGCTTCTGGAAGTTAAATTAGTGGAATTATAACTGATGTTACGTTAATGTTACGTATGACAAGAGTGGCAAATAGAGATACATTTCAGCCATTTTACATATTCAAGCGTGACTCGCTTTCCTGCAGGTTCGTACAAATAGTGAAGTGAATCAATATTATTAATAAATGATTCATGTTAAATTGAAATACTCTACATGTAAAACATAAATTATTAAAATATTTGAAATATTGTAAAATATCGATTGTATTTCACTAATATTTATTTATATTCTGAGCTATATTATGTTCACATGATGTGCGGATTTGATTTGATAAGTGTTTAAATTTTTCTATCAAGAATTCCAATTATAAAGTATTGGATTTGTCGAGCAAGCTTGTCATTTCACGAAAAAATTAATTTCCAAATTATTTTTATTCAAAGATCTGATTACTTTAAAAAATGTGGAATTAAGAGTTAAAAGGAAAGCCTTCGCTCCAGTAATTTTATCCGAATGAAGCTACATAGATGAAAGACTTCCGACGTTTCACATGTACAGAGAGTATACAACGCACCAAAAAGCTTCTATCAAAGTGCTTTACGGATAAAAATGCGGCCGTACGAGCTAGCTAGTACGTGCAAGTCCTTATACTTCATGTTCAAATTTAATTACACCACAGAACAACTAACCACATCCCTATATTATTAAACCAAACCCTTATTTTAATTAATTGTAAATTTTCCACTCTGTTCAATTAATTTATGATATTAAAACTTCAATCCACTGTATTCAAACTCATTTACTCGTATACATAGATGAATCTAAAATTATTCAAAAAAAGCTTTACAGACTATAGACAAATTTTTAATTAATTCATCCGTGAATGATTATTCTGTCGTAAAAATTTAATTCCAAAAAGTTCCATAATTCCCCAGTAAAAGAATTAAAAAATCAGCCAAAAAATAATTTCCAATGCCGATCCAGGCACCATTTAAATGGCACGGAGCCGCCCGGAAAAATTCGCGAACAACGTGGAAGAGCCGAGAGTATATCGCTAGGATACTTCGGCTAACAAGACGGTCAAGAAAGAAATTTTAAACAACGCGCCTCGTAACTCAAGAGTTTAGCTAGTGGACGACGGTGCGGTTCCCCTCCGAATCGCGTGGAACTTTCGCCATAAACATCGTTCGCTCGTGTTCGAGGGACGCGTGTATTGTATTACAGTGTGTTTAAACATGTACGGCATGTCGGGTCTCATCGACGGCAAGCGCGGCAAGATAAACAGTCGTGGACGAGGTCGAGATCTGCACTCAAGCTAATGCACCGCCGCCGCCGCTTTTCGCCTTTTTCTGGAAACCCGACCAGTCTTTCCTGTTCCCATCTAACAGGCTGGTGGTGTGTTTCACACCCTCTGGCGTCTCCGAGGCCGGGTTTCTTCCCGTAGAATTCGCGACACAACGTTGCGCGCCACGCCGCGCCGCGCCGGGGAGAGAGACCTGGTTCAGTAGCCAAATTGGATATACAGGGGAAAAATCTAGGCGACACCTTTCCCGCTGAAAGACGAGCGCCAAGCTTCTTCGCGGAGACTCCTACCATTCGCGTGTATGTACCAGGTCGGGTAATTTCTAGCAATCTCACCTTCTGCTTCTTGACAGCGACGGATATTTTCGCGAGAGAACGAGCTGCAGATCCCGAGGAGCGATTTCAGTTAAATTTCTAGCATAGTTGGTCGAGAGATCCAGCTTAAAGCCTCGACGCCTCGTAATTGAACACCGTACACACTGTCATACCTTTTTCTACCATACTCGAGCTACGTGGAAATTGACTCCGCCTCGTCAAATCGGTTCTGCAAGAGTACCGGGTGTTTGGAAAATAATGGATCATGCGACAATTGTTTTCGTTATCAGTTTCAATAAAGAAAAATTAACAGAGTGAACGACCAAGACATATTTGTGACATGGGTCCCTAGCGGAGGATGACTCTGGTTTGCAGCTGGATTTTAAAGATGACCAAGTAGAGCATCAAGCTAATTTCCCTTTGCTCCGCGTGCTGGAGATAACATCTGCCGTGAAAAAGAACGGTGCGGCGTGTGAAATTATTTATTGTCGGTGAATGCGGACGCTGTTTACTCCGCGACCGTTCTTGCGGAGTCGGCATGCCTTTGGTTGGACCCCCTTTAGGGGGTGAAACTCGTGAACGACGGATCGCTTGATCTTTTCAGGTTCACAATTAGCAGGACACAAAGACTGATGTGTCTCTTTTCGAGAATAAACACCGCTACCGATTTAGCATTCTCGTGGTGCACCCCCTTGTGTCCCTTAGGGTGATTATTCATCCATTTTCTATTTCTATACAACATTTAATGCACTACATGTTATAAAATGTTTTATTCTGTTTGCATTGTTCGATGCATGTACCCACTAAATTATTTAAAAATCGAATTTATTCATAAAAAGTTACAATGTTACTAGGTTGTTTATAAAATTCCACAAAAAACTTGTTTATTCGTCAATTCAAAAAATTTGACGAATGTCTCTTTTATTTAAAAGTTACACAATTATTCCGTGCGTTCAACGCATTTTATTGAACAGAATTATCCGAGTGAACCTTAATCCCAATCGCGAGAGTAACTCTGTTTATTCAGTAGTATAATAAACAGAATAGCACGCACGGAGCACTGTTAATATTTTAGCGGTGCACCGGTATTGGTATACTAGCATCACCCATCGCGCAATAATTTGACAAATATTGCACAGCACAGCGCAGATTGATAGTAGTCGATGATGGCGCGGCTGGCAAAGACAGTACGCAAAAGAGAAACGCGTTTCTAGCGTGAGTGCTGTTTCGTGTATGCACAAGTAAATCCGCAAATGGAGAGTAAATATATTCTACAATTGTGAACGGGGTATGGGGATCGAAACTTATACAGCCGTGTATATTTTTTATTTAATTCCCCATCTCTGCTATATCCACGCCTTTACTCCTTCGTTGAAAATTTACAACCCTTCGTAACTGTAACTGTAACACGGTTGAAAAATTATTAACTAACATTTTCAAGTGATTTTGGCGAGAGATTATTAACAGGTTATTTTTTATTATTATTATTTTTTTATTTATTCAGATTAATAATTCTCATGATTCAAATAGATTACATTATTTGATTTGTCAATTATTGTTATGTGGTTTTCATGATAAAAATTGTTCTTTTTATTTTTAAATTCCTCGCAATTCAACCCGGAAAATCGCAGCAGCCAGGCTCGTACAGATTATATTTTCCGACGCAGAAATTACCGTCAGACCGTTATCATCCATTTGTTTCCTCGCCAGAAGGAAATGGATTACTTTGTTTCTAACATTTCTATTTTCCGACAGTTTTTTTAATCGGAGAGCGCCACTTAGTGTAGAGGGATTAACACTCGGCTATACACGCGAGGCTCTGACCTGTCCTGCAAGAACATCTCTCTGTAGATTACCCCGTGGAACTTTTAAAGGTGCGAGCACTGCAACGCCGAGAAGACCGGTCGACCGTTCAGCGCTACTTTCTTGATGGTAAATCACATCAATCACGATTCATGCTTACATACGTACTGCCTGTTCACGCCTCTCACGGATTTGCTCAGTTGCTGCTGCACCGTTTCGTTCTGCCGCGAATAGAATTCTCCGAGTTTCCCTGCAGTCATTTCTTCACGATTATGTATATACATTTTTTTTATGACAAAACATTGTTGTTCTCAATTATTTTTTTATGCAACTGTTATCTACACGTTCGTCAGATTTCTCTCATTAAATTGATACCAAACACGACACAATTCGGTTCATAATTACTTGTTTAATCCACGATTCGATAGAACCTCGATTATCCGAACCGCGATTCATAAACCCACGCAAGTACAGCGCGATTCAATGTACAAATCAATAAAGATTTAACCTGCTATTTCAGTTTAGATCAAAACCGGAAATTCACATGCAACAATCCAATAAACAAATTGTCGGTACCCGGCTCGCGAGGACCTACTGGAACTACGCGTTGAGCAGCGTTATTGTGGCCCTTTGTGTCGTCAGAATCGCGACAGGTTGGCCGTGGACGATTGTCGGGAGGTCGCCGGCCCATTTGAAAATTGGGAAAACCGTGCATTGAAGAGCGGTGGAAGAAAGGGCTTATAGAAATTTTTCAGCTCGGGGGCCGAAAGGGGGCAAGGACCTTTTACCAGTGCTAAAATAATGGGGTATCGTCGGCGGCGCGGCGGTACCTGGCATAGAACCCACGAATGGACACTGTTCGACGTTCCTGGATGCTCCAGAGATGCATTTTACCCCGGAGTGCTGTTCCGTGTATGCACGAGTAAATCCGCAGGTGGAGGGTAAACATCGCCCTCGGTGATCGCGGCTGGAAAGGTCTGCTCGGGACCCAGTCATCCCTTATTCCGCTGCCGTTTTCAAAGGTTGGCGCCCTTTTTCGTCGTCTCGTCTGTTTGCACGGGGCACAGGCCAGGGCCTCTTTCGTTTTCTCGTTGTGTGCATTCGCGTGTGCCTCATTGATACTGTATTTTCCCCTTATCGCCGCGGCCTGGTCCGTCCGTTTCCTATTCAAACCTTTTGCCGCCAGCTCGTTGTCTCGAGATGATCGTTCTCGACTCTGTTACTTGCTCGGGTGGTATAATCTCCCTAATCGGGACCGCGACTTCTCGGCCCAGGATTCTCCGCCACTCGGCCTACCCTCTTAGCCCGTCAACAGCTGCGCACCGGGACTCTTGCGGCACGCGAAAACGGATTTGAGGGCTCTCACCCGCTTCGAAAAATCGATTTCCAGGCCTTCTGCTCTCTTTTGTCTTTAGCGCCTCCGCGCTTTCGAAATACCGTAATCTGTACAGCAGTACAGTCGGGCCAAAAAGTATTCGAACAGTACATATCCGGTTCTCGAGAAATTGTTGAAATTAGTAAATGTACTAAAAAGTAGTATACATGCATTTTTAACAATGATTAATATGTTAATTAGTTGGCGCTTTCACGTTTTGTGGAACCCGCACCTACTGGAACGCCTGCGGGACGGCAACCATCTTGCAGCGCTGTGTACCTGTTGGTGTAGCGTTCTCGCGGGTAACGCAGGTAACCACCATAACAAAACTTCGATTTCACACGGAATATTTAAAATTTGTTTCCTAATTTCTTTTCAATTTTAAAAATTTTTATATTCTTTCAAATTGCAGGTATTCATTTTTGTCGTAAATACATAATGACAGTAGTCTATTCGTAATCATCAATTTTTTAGGACTTTGTGGACCTACTATTCTTGGCAGGAATTTTATTCTGAAGCGAACTCGTCATGTGGCTCTAATAATTTGATCACGGTAAACTGTTTTCGATAGCTTCCTCGTGAGTCCAGGGCTAATATCACGTCGGTAAATGGTCGGCACGATCGCAAGGCCTCGCTACGTATAGAAACGATTGTATCGGATACAGACTAGCAAGGCAGCAAGGAGGGAATAAAAGATTCTATTGGACGCGATCGCGTTTGTTTCAATCCCGCACGCTATTGGTTTCTCAAAGGTTCCTTTTTATTTTTCAACGCGTGTTTACTCACCGGTTGCCCTTCGTGTTCCTTGTGAATGTAACGCCCTTAGAAAAGAGAAGTAAAAAGCGCGGAAAGCAGAGATCGTGACTTCCATCATGAACGTTAATGCCGGGGCGTCGTCGGGATGGGCTTTTGACGTTAACGTGCGTGCTCGAAGAACTTCTCAGGGGATCTGCAACGGGGTTCGGATATTTTTTTTTTTTTCTCCACCATAGAAATTCCTGTCGAGGCCTTGCATTCAATGCCCAAGATTCGATTGTGGGAGGACTGATACTGGCGACCTTCGAACGACCATGAATTCTTTAACATTAAAGAAAGAGTTTCATTCTTGCTTTTGTTTCAAGAACTAATTTTAGGTGGGCAGAATTCGGTACTGGGAAAAAGAATTGAAAATAAAATATTTATGAGATTTTATAATTATGGTAAAATTAAAAATATTTTTCTTTTGCCATTTCCAATGTATTTTGCATTTATCTCAGGATTTAATCTCTCTCTCAGAATAAAATTTAAAAATTACACCCGCAGTAGCATGATTGCTATTTTTCTCCAAGTTTTAATTCTTTGCATTATTCACCATTAACTTTTAAACTGTGATATTAAAATCCGAGATATTGTTATTTTCAGAGAAATTCAGGAATGGAATTGCATTGTTTTAAATGCGAAAAGTACACGCGTTTAATTACATGTGCCGACTACTATTGGTTAACGTTGTTAAATTGTTTGAAAACGATTACGATTGTCGAATGCAAATTTCATCGACGCTTAAATAACAGAACATGCTGGTTTATTATTCCTGCAGTATTTATTACATTGTAAACTTGCTGGGAAACAGTTCGAGCAGTTAACAACTTTTCGATTCATTTATTGCTAGTTTTACTTTCACGGACGTTTACAATAGCACATACACCGGTTTGAAAGCTATTGAGTGTCAACAACCGATACTCGATGGGTTCCCTCGACCAAAACCCATCCATCCATGGTTGCACAATGTGCAGAGGCAGCTCCATCAATTTTGGTAGCACACCTAACACTTTGTCAGTTTTATATTATTCTTTCGTGCCCCAAATTGACTTTATATTTATTTAATTGCGTAGTGAGACTATTTATCAAGAAATGAGTATTTTGAAAAACTGCTATGGTAAAATTCTTCTTCTTAAAATTCTCTTGCTAATGATGATTGAAATGATAGATAAAATAACGAAATAAAAAAATAATTTAATGCAGATAAGGATGAAACAGCTGAATTTTCCGAGAAGAGTGTCCACGAATTGAATAGACGTTTGAAGAAGGTGTTGGATGACCTGGTCATATTTATGAACACTCTCGCAGAACGTTTTCTAAACATCCTCTTGAAAGACAGCCTGTATAGCAGCGTGCGTGTTGACCAGGTGGAAGCAGGCGGACTTAAACGACGAAGCCTCGGGGCCCTAATCATTGCAAAATCACCTCGCTTCACTTTCTTGATAGTTGGTAAACATCTGCGAGCTTCCATAATGCACACACTATTTATCTTAATCAATCTCGAATCTTAATATACAAAATAAATATAGAAATTTATTTTCTCTGAAAATATCAGAAAAATAATCTTAAATACCTCTAATGTTCTACTGTATTTCATTTGACCATTCTGTTGCAAATGCATAAAATCTGCAGTTAGTTCTGAGTAAATGCAAAATAAATTTCATAAATTTGCAAACAAGAATTGAATAAAAATGTAATTCCTCTTTGAGGGCTCAATGAGCCTGAATAATTTTTATTTGCCTCGCAGACGAAGATTCCGGATGAACGATGTGTAGACGTCAGCTAGACATGAGATCACGACACGATAATACTATGTCCACAGTTCCTCAGCTCGAGATGATGAATTCAGCAAATTTTTTAGGACGGTCATATTAAAGTGACAGACGATGTTACACAGAACAGACAAACTTACTTTGGCTCTACAATATTTTAATCTGTCAAAATTCCCTTTCGTGCTCAAACATTTTTCAATTTGTGCTGGGATTTTAATTAACATTCTTGGTTACAGCTCGAGGTAAATAGAAGACGGATTAGCCGGTAGAATGATGAAATCTGATTCGATGCAGCATGTGTAGTTGATCGGCGAATAAAACAGTATGTCGATGTCGAATCCATCGATATTCCCACGAGCCCCGAGCGAATTTACACAAACAAATCTGCGACCAAATTATGAGGGAATAGTTGAATACAGATGAAAATGTATCGTGGATTCCCGTCGCGCAAAAGTTATCCCACGGTTCTCGAAATAAAAATGTCGCGCCTTTGCAGTCGGCTAACAAGCAGCACGGGAAAAGGGAACGTTTTATAAAGTAAATCGTCGGTGGAGAGGCTACCGAGAGGGAAAATCATGAAGACAAAACAGTAACAAGCAGCCGAGGAGTTTCTGCACATACATACATACCGGAACAAACTTTCATCTTTATTCCTGTCAAACGTTTTAAGGCGAATCAAATTATAAAGCAAGGGAGAGAACACGGACGAGTCTTCTATTCAAGGAACAGGAAATTTTTCTACCGATATGACTTGTTAGACTCTCTTTGAGGCAACCGGAGGAACGAGATGCAAGATGACTCCGTGCTGATCGAATAAAACCCTCTACAAGACTTTATTTTACGATATAATAAATTGCTCCGAGTCGCGCAAACTACTTACCGTGACTCTTGTAATCCGCCAAGCTCCCTTTGAATTGCAATAACTTTTTAAAAAGTGAAACAAGCCACTCAAGTTTCTCCGCGGAGCTGGAAGGATTAGTTTAATTTGTTGACTTGATTGAAGGCTATGAAAAATTAATGCTTTTTACAATCCCTCGTTTTAAATTGTTTAAATCTGACTGTATGAACAATATTTCAAAGAATTAAGATAATGAGTAAATCATTTAAGAACTTTTTAATTTAATCCGGTTTTAAAAATCACAGATCGTAAACTGTATTAAAACGATAGAACGTCTGCGTATTCGTTAAAATAAACTGTAAAACGTGCAAGAAGATTTTTCTTGGAAGATCTACCGAATCGCTCAGTCTAAATTAATTAACTTGGCCCCACTTGTTCATAAAGGAGCGCTGTTTGTCTCTTTCAGACAAAGCTTGCAAACAATTGAAAAATAGGTCGCAGACTTTTCTAGTGTCTTGCAAGACGTCTGGGTTGTTTTGTGGCGCGACAAATATTGGAAGACATTTTTCAGCTTCCTTTGACTGCAGAGTTGCTAAATTATCCGTGTATTGTCTCTGAATTAATGATAAATCAAACAGAACAATGTAGATTTTGGTAGAATAATGAAATGTTAATGTGAACTAAGAAACTCTAATATTTTCCTTAAATATTAATTAGTGCTTTATTTAAAAAAAAATATTTTTTTCTCGTCAATATTCATTAAAACAAAATAGCACTTTTATTCTCAATTTTTCTAGTCCTACATTAATCAATTTATTTTATACAGGGTGTCCCAAAATTCCTTCAACTCCCTGAAATAGACGGTGCCTGAGGTCATTCGAAGCAAAATTTTCCTTTTCGAAAATGTCCGCCGCGGCTTTGTTTAGGAGTTACTAACGAAAAACACACACCAATCAGAGCGCGACCTAGACGCGTGTTGACAAAGATGGTCCGACGAGCCAGCAGTCGTCTGGGTCTCTAAGTTCTTGATACGGGGACTTTCGTCATCGCAGATACGCGGAAACCGTCCGTGTTGATCCACACATCGTGCCGTATCAGTCATAAAAACGCTAGTGTTAACAGTAGGGGAAGGCGGGGTATTGTGAGCCACTTTTTTTTATTGCCAAAAAACTGCTATTAAATTAAGTTTTTCATCAAATTTCAACGCTAAATGTTGTAGTATGAAGATTTACCTTTCTTTTAGACACAATAGTTTAATCGAATATCTGCAAATTAGATGATTTTAAGACTATTACAAAAAATTTGCATTTTCTTGAATTTGCAAAATCTCGGGGAATCGTGAGCCACTTTCAAAATCAAATAAAAATTACAATTTCTGTTATGAAATGTTTATTCATGTATCTGAATGACAAAATAATTTTTTAATAATAAGAAAAAAAGTTAAAAATAACCACAATTAATCTGAAATGCAAAGCTCACAAGTCCAATTTCTTGCGGTCATTCCGGCGCATTCCAAGTGGATGGCACGATCGCAGACGTTGCAATGAATGGTAACTAAAAGAATTGAATCAGATGAAATATCTATTAGATATTGCCAAAAAATTTATATCGTGCTCGAATATTGCATAAACAATCATTGGGAAACATCAAACACGTGAGGTTAGCTCGTTAAATGTCAAAAATCGAGTGGCTCACAATTCCCCGAGAAAAGTGGCTCATAATTCCCCAAACCCTTATTTTTACAACTTGGCCACAAACAAATAACACAAACCTAACCTAATTCAAATTTCTTTATTTATTTCGAAAGCTTGAAGTCACACGAGTATTATAAACACAGTTACCTGCTTAGATCCACAGAAAAATGTAACAATAATAGACCAAACACGAAATGAAAATAATATTTCGAGCGCAGCGAATTTGTATCTGCTGACAGAGCAAAGTAATGATGCGGGTGCGTACTTCAACTGATCGTGGATATGTTATCTTATTATGAGACAACTCAAAAACAGTTGTTCGCAGCTGTCAATATTTACCAGTAAAACAAAGATGGCGCTGGCTCACGATTCCCCGTGGCTCACAATACCCCGCCTTTCCCTACAGTAATTTTCTGCTGACGCGCCGGACCATCTTTGTCTACACGCGTGTAGGTCGCGCTCTGATTGGTCCGTGTTTTTCGTTAATAACTCCTAAACAAAGCCACGGCGGACATTTTGGAAAAGGAAAATGTCGCTTCAAATGACCTCAGGAAACGCTCATTATCAGGGAGTTGAATAAATTTTGTGACACCCTGTATAGTTGATAGACTTGAGAGAAAAGTGCTTTTTGAAATCAAAAATAAAATAGAGTTTGCATTTTTTCAAGATTGAGTTCGCCGTTGTATGAGATCAAGCAGATGGTAAATGTCGTGACAGCCATTTAGAAAATCCGAAACGAATTACTGGCAGGGCAGGTTATTATCGGCTCATAAATTATGCTTTATCATTCTTCGTATGTGGTAAGGCGAACGAGGCCTTATCCGACCCGGTCAAAGAGTTTCCCGTCCGTGGGGAAATAATCGCTTCCCTTAATGTAACCACCTGAAATATACGAGTGAAAGTTTGCAAAGTCATATCACCGACTGAACGCACCCGCGTAAGATGATTAAGGCAAATGGAAACTTGTTGCAGTGGGTCTTAGAGTCATCGTGCCGAACTTCGTTCCGGCAACCATACCCGGGTTAATCATGCGTGTCTGGTGCGATTCGACGAACAGGAACACTGCTCTCTAGTTCTACTCGGGATCAATTACAGTCTGGAACAACTGCAAGAGGATGAACGCTGTGATTGGCCTCGGGGTATTTATGCGAATTCTGGATTCCATACGCGAATCTCTACCGAACGAAATTGCGTACTTGCTAAACTATTTGTATATGCATATGAAAAAGCAAAATGGCACTAAAAAACAACACAAAAACAAACGTCAATTTTCATAGTCCACAAAAATCTACAGTCTAATAACTTCTTGTATGTAACAACGTAGAATTTCTGAAGTTTATTTATTTGCAAAATGAAGTTTTTTATATTTTGTTTTTATATTTTTGAGGTTCGTGCGATTATTGATCGTATAAATAATCGCGTGCACTGCATTTCAGGATTAAATATGGACGAGAAAAGTATTTTGCCGCAGCCCCCGGCATGGTAGCATGATTAATACGTAATCTGGACTCTGTTTGCGGCATTTTTGCGGAATAGTTTCGTTCGTGTTCATCGTTATCGTCATCGATGGTTGCGCAGCCCTCCGCTTCGTACCATTAATCAACGCCGCACGAAATTGAGCACGAAGCAAATTGTAATTGAAGGGTAATTTTAGCTTTCTGTATAAATCACGGCAGCAATAATCTACAGTAATTACTATCAATCGCCGGTGGTTTGGTAGTTTCATCCTGTACACGATCAAGTGGCGCACCACCCTTGAGTTACGTTCAACTTCCAACTCTATTTACAGCGTCGGATTTCTCTATCTAATTTTACGCATCTAACGTTACCAAAAATTAGATTTCGGTACATGCATACATACAGTGTGTTCCACTAAAAGTCTTATACCCTTAACATCAAATACTTTAAGGGGTGATCCTGCAAGCTAATCTAAAAATGTTTTGTACACCATTTTACACATACACTGCCGCTCAAAAGTATGTGGACATTTCCTTAATTCTTATAACTACCTGAAAAAAGTTATGATATCTTTAGTAACATTGATTACCTTGTATGTATTCCAGTTCGTACCGTGTTAGAGAACATATTTCTACGCATAATTCGATTCTTTTCGTGCCTATCGAGCTCTCACAAGTATTTAAACCGAACTGATCTAGACAGAATACCAGAGTGATCTATGCTCTTATCTAAGGTTCTTCCGTTTGGAATCATGTTTCTAAATGTTTAAGTTACTCTTGAGAAGGCAACAGACCTCACTCAAGTAATACAGTCATCGTAAACAGCTAGAGAAAAGCCTTACAAACTGTACGTACGCAACGAAATATAACGCAGTTTTCCAACCACTGGATACACTTTTATTTATTTAAGAAAATTGAATAACTAAATTGTTAATTTAGTACTATTAGAATACATTACATACATATTCATAATAGAACTTAGCAACAAATATTGTTTAATAATAAAAATATACATTATATATCGCAAATTTCATGAACACGGTAAATGTCCACATACTTTTTAGCGGTAGTGTACATGAAAGTTATTAGACGAATGAGCAAATCTAAATAAATATTGCATAGTAATCTAATAAATAAATCATATTAAGGCGAATCTTGAAAGTTTTACAAGTTCATTGATACTTCAATTATATTGATAGATTACAATTTTTACGAATTGTATTTAAGTGAATTTTGAAATCGTGATTTTATGATATTATGAAACAATAGAAATGCCGAAGGAAAACACAAATTTTCCATCTGTTCCAACAAATTATTAAAAATCCATTTGCACTCGCCCCCGCTAATTAAAGTGAGAATTAATTTTATAAATACGGATTAAGCAACAATTCCCTGCCACGCAGGAAACGCAGCGAAGCCGAAATTTCTGTAATATTCGTGAAAACGAATGGAAATACGATATCTTTGTTATTCTCGTTAAAATAACTCCGGCCACGAGGTATGTTCTCATTATTATTCCGCTGGTTATAATTGAAGGCGGGATGCACAATCTTTGCCCGTACATCTACCGCTAATATATTCAGGTTATACCGGCACGGCGTGCAGCAGCATCCTCGCGAATATCTCTCTCCCCCTGGGGCTACCCCTCGCGGTTTCTTGTTGACGAACTCTAGAGAACGCATCGATCCGGCCGAATTAGTGTTTTATTTCGAGGGCTCCTCCTAAGCTCTCGCTTTAATTTTCTACCTGAAAAAATCCTTACTTTTTTACGGTCCCACCCCCTACACCCCTTCCTACCCGCTCCCTCTCTCTCTCTCTCTCTCTCTGGCGTTCCCGATGCTGTTCGAGATGCGAGAAGCGCGGCCGGAATAACAAGCCGGAACGACTGTTTTACGCTAGGCGAAATCGCTATTATACTGAACTTAATTTTTTCCACGTGCGCGCCGCGCCGGTTTAATCGGTTTTTCCTGCGATGAGGCGAGCTATCTGGTGCAATCAGTTCTGCTAAACATTATCATAATCGTGATAATGCACTCCGGCACGGAGCGAAACGTTATTGCGCCTGCGCCGCCCCACGGGCCTGTTTAATTAAAATTGTTAACCGTGGTCACTGAATTGTTTGCGCGAGCATTAAAGAGGAAAATAATATCTTCCGGGCTTTACTGCGGTGCTTCTTTTCATTATTCTTCCGTGCTTCCCAGCTTTCTGGATATTGCAATTGTTTTCAATAGCTGCGAGGTTAATATTCCATTGTCTTTTCCTTTGTCGTGGCTCGTATTGTTCATAATTAGTGTCGCTTGGATTTATTGTTTCGATGATAGCTCCCTGTTTTGTGCTCCTTTGACATGCTTTTTCTATTATATTTTACCTCGTGGTTTTATTTAACCCTTTTCTGAGGCACACTGCGATATATTTCTAAGATTGTTTTCTGATCAACTATATTAATGCTATTTTTTAAATTCGTTCGTTATGGTGCTTCTAGTATTTTTAATTTTATTGAGAATCATTTGATGTTACCTTTTTTCTAATAACTTACTATTTTAAAAAGATTATGTGTATCTTGTAACAATTTGTATTATTTTATTTATGTTGTTTTTGGCAGAGAAAAGGTTATTTAGTGCAACAAATCGGTGATTTATGAACAGCAACGATTCGTCGCATCGAATATTCAATCTTACCACTTGACAGATTTATTCAGTTTGTTTCTCTACTACTACCCCCAACTGTTCGCTGTCGGAAATTAATGGCAGCGATTTCGAAAAATTAAATCACTGCGTGTCACACCAATCGCAATGATACCGACCCCCGGCAGGAATTATCTTTTGGAAGGTAGCGCACGGTGAAAGTGATTCATGGATTCTGTCCACCGGAACAAGTCGATTTTAATTCAGATTTTACCCTTGTAATAGCAACGTTTTAATATTCGAATCGGTTGTCAGAATCGTCAATTTACAACTAAACTTATTCCTTCAAAAATTAATTTGTACTAAATGCACGGTCTTTCTAAAAATTTGATTTCAGTTGATTTAAAAAATTGTTTAGAAAATTAGAATTAATTAAATTAAAAGCAGTAGTAAAATACAAAATTAATTTGATTTCCTCTACCCAGAATACAATATGGGGGATCTATTAATCTTTTCTTCGAGGGATGATTTTTTGGGACCAAATCTGCGCAACGGTGACACGGCGCGTTCCGCGAAGCGATATCGACCAAACGATAAATTAAGGGCGGCGCATCCAGTCGATAAATGTCATACGTTAGGCGGAAGGGAGAAGAATTTGTTGGTCCGAGTCTCGGTGCAAAAACGGCGAGCATTAGGGATTGAAGTAGACACGACTGGAGTGTGCATTAAGGGGTGATTGAGAGAGAAACGAGTGAGAAGGGGTTTCGTACGAGGGGGTAAAAAGCGTATACGTACCGGGAGGGTTGCTCTCGCCGGGTAAAGGCACCCAGGTATACACGTATAGATGCCGCGTGCCGGCGGTCTTTCCGTTTGGAAACGCAAGAACTTCTTAGGAGAGTATCTGTCAAAGGGGTTCAACGAGCAAAAGAGTGAAGGTATATATACGCCGAGATAGAACGTGAGAGAAACCTCCCTTCAAGAAGGGGGGGAGGGGAAAGAATAGTGGAGGAAAGAGAAGTTCCTGGGGGATGGAAAATCAAAATGGAATTCCGGTCGCCCGACGAGAAGCGAAATTTTCCGCGTCCTTAAGCCTCGAGTTCGATAATTTCTTGGAACACAGTTTCGCGATTTCCGCCACCCTTTAAGTCGGCCACGCTCCCTGAACTTGCCCCTTTGATATGGAAAACGCCGATTAAATGTCCCCGATTCCCCAACTTTTTCATCCCCCGGACGAGTTCGAAAATTGCTCTCGGCTAATCGTGGCAATTCTGTTGGGTTCGTATTATTCGTAATAAATAAATTTTGAATATAAATTTTCATATTTTCAGATTTCCATGGAAAATTGGTCCGCGGATTTTCAAGCGAAATAAAAATTTTCTGACGTCAAGTACCACGAGTCACACACACATCCGCTGGATATAATTTCCTTATCAGATCCCCGCGACCATGCCAGAAACGAAGGGGCGGTCTAAACGAAAGTGCTCGATGCTAGAAGAGTGCCGAGGATGCTTGGCATTCACGAATACCGTTGGCGAAGTACAGAGAGTCCGGTGGCGATACATTAGCAATTTGGCGACCGGGGCGGGAATGCGCCGAGACACTGGACAGCAATACCTTAATCGCGAGTCGAGGAAAGCCGCAGTCTCCTTTCCCAGGACTTTAGACACCATAAAGCAGCGTAATGTAGTGTCGGGGACACCACTGACAAAGATACGACACCCAGGGGCCTGTGGCAGCTATAAGTGAGTGCTCAGCCGCAGGCACTCTCCGATTCTCTGTTTCCCCCACCCACCCCTTTTGAACCCCTTTCCACGCAATTTCTAGCCACTACTTTCTTCGTTCCACCACCCCTCACAACCTCTGTCTCCTTTGCTACCCCCTTCGCGGGAAACTGTTCGTCCTTTAACCCATTCTTGAACGAACTCGAAACCGATAGGGATCTTCGGACCATAACCTGCTCGCTTTTCCCGGTTATCCCAGGCGAATACCGCCTGGAAAAATCCGCAGTGACGTAGAGCAAGATTATATGTGCTTCATCTAGACTCTAGACTGTCTGCCTACCCCTTCGTCCCCGTGAACTCTATTTACGGTGCTTGATATTTCAAACGTGCAGGAAATTCGATGAATTTCGGTGCTTATTTATTTATTACATATTCTAATAGTAGTAAAATGTAAAAAATATTATTACGAAGGTGCATGAAAAAACTTAACGATTACAAAGGTGTATTAGCAACTCGAATAGCGTTCCAATATAAAATTTTCAACGACGAAGATGGTTAGTTCAGGGACACCGGGTACATTTTTCGGAGATCCATACGCGTAACATGGGAGACTATAAAGTGGGTAGTAACGGTTCGCGTCTTGAACAGGATAATCGCATAAGCTCGCTTGATATCATGTGATGAGCGGCAGAATCAGTGGCACCAGGTGAGCGTTGTTAATGCCTGCTCGTGTGCCGGACACTTTAAACCCAATACAATCCTGCTCAAGCATTACACAGCTTACCGGTACACACTACTCCTGGTTCGACTCTTCAGGCCTCTTCTATTCGCTCGCATCCCGGAGCTTTAATCCGAGACCATTCCAACATTAATCGGGACCGTTCCATCTATGAACTCGAAGAGCAAATGTAACGGTAAAATCTCAGTAGAAGGTGTAAGTTAGATTCGTATAATTTATGATGATCGAACAAAGAACTAAAAGAACCGATTTTCGGATGATGGTGAAAAATTTGGTCAGTTTCAGGTTTCCGTATTTTTTCGCGGTCGTTAACTCCATTTGCCGGTGCGGCGATGCTCGAAAGTTCGTCTCTGATGTCCGACAGAGTTGAACACATACGCACCGACGGAGGGTGTAGGAGAGAGACGAAGAGGGAGAGCGTGGAGAACACAAACGGCCGGGAAGAGAGAACGAGAATGTCGCATTATTAAAGCACCGTGGCACGCTCCTTTCGTTTCGGCTTGCAATTAATTGAAGCTGGTGCCGGGACTACGTGAAATAATTACGAAACACGTGGGAGAACAAGTAGAGCAGCGTCGTTGGCTCTCGCTTGATGAACGACACGACTCGCCGCTGACGGAGCTCTTCCCGTTACTGACGGAATTTCGTTGACGACGTCTCTTGACCTTGACTTGGCAAGGACGATCAGGCTTTCGGTATTTATTGTCATTGGTGCTCTAAATCAGGTCCTCTCCCTACTCCTCGGTCGCCCCCCCCCCCCATCAAACTCCAGTGGAGCGTAGGAGGGGGTTGGGGAAATTAGGGTGGCAGAGAAGTATCCTCGCAATCACGCGAGGCAAGGCACGGTAGGGGTAATATGAAATAGTTGGTAGTAGGGGAACCAGTACATTGGTGTTAAAAAGTTTAATTTGTCAATTTCCATTCGATTAAATAAATTGTTTAGACTTCAAGGAACTAGGACTGTTACTGAGTGTAGTATTTTATCGGTTATTCCCTTCGGCACAATTTGACCCGAATTTTGTTATCGAGTCCCTTGAATTTTCCTCTTTCAATTGCCGGGCGCGTTCGATTTTCCAGCCGGCCATTTTAAGTCGCATCGGGGGACGATCTTTGGAAAAACTTTTAAATTCAAACGCGGGTATGAATTATGGGCAGGTTCCCGTCGTCGCCTGGCGAAAACGTACGAAGAAAAGAACCGGTGAATGGAGATGAGTGGCGTACATTGTTCAAAACTTACGACCATTACGAGAAGCCTGCTTAGGCGGAGGGTGCGGGGAGGGGATTTTCCGTCTCCGGCTTCTCAGTCTTGATATGTCCCTGAACGGCTACGCAATCCTTGGGAAGTTTCTTTGGTTCCGGGAGCGGAAAGCTTCCGAGGGAAATCCGGACTTCTCTCGTGCGATTACAGACGGTCCAACTTCGTGGTTCTCGCGATGTTTTCACGTTTATATTTTACGACGGACCGACCACATTCTGCGGAAAAGTTCGGCCAACCTGTACATTGTTTTCCGACTGAAAATACACACGGCATCCCCGTGTAAACCCACTATATACAAATTTGGGTAAACTTTCTCTTGGAAACCCAGAAATTTTCGATTATTATACGTCTTATCTTGTTGATTTCTGCGAGAAAACTCCTATATGGAAGTCCCAGACCGAGGAAACCACTCGTTTTTAATTTATGAGCATGTAAAATTGAGTAATTTAACACTAATTTTCATTGTTTCACCTCAGAAAGTTACAGGTATGGGCGCCGCCATATTGGTACGTAGGGAGCCCCTTGCGTTTAGTGACTCTGTATACAGATACATAAAAGTGTGAAACATTTATGGTTGCCGAGTGAGTGACCCAGCAAATGAGAAAGTTCCACGTCCGGCATTTAAGTGACGTTCCATCATTGATTGATTCGATTTCCTTAAACGCGGGGGCGATAACTTTTCTAATATAAGTGAATAAGTGTGTTTCGGGGGGGATGGAATCGTACCTTCTGTCACTCCCCGTGCCACCTGTTACGCAACTTACGTGACACGAAACCCGGCAGGAAATCGTGCGTGTCATTCTCATAAAAGATCGACCCAACCCCAATCGGAGTTGCGGCTCTCAGTCACGCAACTCTCTATTGGATTTTCATGTTAATCGGCACTTTGCCACGCCATGTTTACACAGGACATGGCCCCGCACATTTCAGATCTTGAACTTTCATCGCCGAATTAGTCTGATTGTCCCTAGCATCGCGTTCCACATTAATGAATCACACTCTATTTCTTCTGTTCTGCTCAGCAAAAAATTCACGAACATTCTACCTAATAGCATACACTGCTATGAATTTTTCCGAATTTTTTGTCGCAAAATCAATTTTTTTAAAATGCCGTTGTGTCGTTGTGTAGTTGTGTCTTATCGTGATTATTAATATTCTTCAGATATTTAGCCTTACAAGGGAACATATTCAGTTGATACACGCCGATCTTAATGAAACTTATGTGACACATAGTTCTTCGAAAAATATTTGACACGTATTTTTTTTTATCAGCAACCATCCACTCTGAGGGGGTGAAAACTGCCCTCGAATTCAGGGGTCAAAACCACATTTTTTTAGATATCTGGGAAACTAGAAGCCGAAAAAATTGATTTTTTTAAAAATGTGTATTTTTTCATGGGAAATGTAGTCGCGCAAGAATTTTTTAACCAACTTTTTTTTTTCTCAAAAAATGCGGTTTTGACCCCTGACTTCGAGGGCTGTTTTCACCTCCTCAGAGTGGATGGTTGCCGATAAAAAAAATACGTGTCAAATATTTTTCGAAGAACTATATCTCACATAAGTTTCACATTAGTGTGAGTTATTTTCGTGGGAAGCGTGTCGAACCAATACGCTCGGTGTATAACCAACACGCATAGACAGAAACTCCAGATATTGCTGGTTCGTAAACAGAGACAACAGTTGTGTAGAAAGATTGCACTGCTTATAATAAAGTAATGCTTTGATTTTAACCTAGGCTAGGTCCCAACAAACCGAATTAATGTTTCAGGCAGTGACGAGTGTCGGTTTGCCTGTCGAAAGAAGAGGCAGTAGCGGCTGCACAGGGCAAATCGTGGCCAGATAAAAATGCAAGTAGGAAGTTTTACGATTCACGGAACGTTGGCACGAAAGATCGCGGAGAAACGGGATAAAATTTTTATTCGGCCAGCAGCACCGAAAACTAGCTGAAATAGGCCTTCCGGGGACGTTTTCGTCGTCGACGTCGCCGTCTGCTTCTCTTTTCGTCGAATTTTTTCTTCGACGTCTGACATGGAAAGACTTTCTTGAAAGTTTCGTGGGTACAGCCGGATCTCACGGACGGTTCGGGGCCGTGGAGTCAGAAGTTCGGGGACGGGAGAACCAGAAACAAAAAACTATATTAGACGGGTGAGAGGGAAACAGGGATTATCAATCAGAACGCAACGCCGCCGATATATAGAAAAGAACTAGGGCTACATTAGTCCACGTCCGGTGGGCTCGTTCGCGCTGCCCATCACTATACAACTTCCGAATCCATGGGGAATTGATGGAACCACCCCTAACTGCAGATATCCCGATATTACCCAAGATTTTCTTATGGGATTTCTTTTGGTACTGACCGAGATTGTCTTATTGAGGATCTTCTGACGTACAATATTTTATCTAGAACGTACAGGGTGTCCCAAGAATGTTGTCCTTGAAAAGGGTGATTCCTAAGGTCATTTGAAGTCACTTTCTCCTGTACGAAATTTTTCCCCGTGGCTTCGTTGAGGAGATATTAACGGAAAAAGCGGACCAATCAGAGCGCGGCTACCAGAGCCGGACTCCGCCCACTGCATCCGCGCTCTGATTAGCCCGCGTTTTTCGTTAATAACTCCTTAATCAAGCCGCGGAGAACATTTTCGTAAAGGAAAAAGTT
This sequence comes from Lasioglossum lativentre, assembly GCA_916610255.1. Classification (NCBI taxonomy): domain Eukaryota; kingdom Metazoa; phylum Arthropoda; class Insecta; order Hymenoptera; family Halictidae; genus Lasioglossum; species Lasioglossum lativentre. Next base: position 24,002,941 of record OU744355.1, read on the forward strand.
ATTTCAAATAACCTCAGGAACCACCTCCTTCAAGGAAGTACATTTTGGTACACTCTGTATAAATTTTCATTATTTTCGACGTATAATAAATTTCGAAATTTCAATTAAATTCCCCATTATATTGTTACAACAGTTTGCTAGAAATTCGAACTTTTCGAGCACGTGCTCGACATCAAATTCTACATGAAACATCGTTGCACAATCGACTGTAATCTAACTTTATTATTATAATACCTTGTTTACGCATCAAGAATAAACACTCCAGTGTACATATTAAATATTTGACAGTTTAATGGAATATAGAAAATATTTGAATATGTTCTCTATTTCGAAACTGTCGACACACAGCCACGTATTTAATGATGGCTGTACCAAGCATGTGAACCAGACCATTTCACAAGCGTATCTGTATACATTTTATATATATATTTACCATTTGTATGGCCGTGGAAATTAATTTAATTGAAGCCATCGAACTTTGTGTACTTTAATAAATATTACTGTTATTGATACATTAAAACGAAATTAATTCGCAAACAAATCTCTGCTGCGCACATCGCGCTCCGATTTTCTTCGTTTCATAAACTCGTTGGCTTAAACTATCAAGTGCTTTCGATGAAAATTATTTGAAACAAAATTAATTTATAAATAAATTTATGCATCAAACAAGGTTATTTTATTTTATGTTACTGGAGACAATGCTATTAGAAAATTAAGAAACAAGTTACTCTTTGCTTTTCAGAGCACTATTAAGTCATCGTCGGCAGGTGAAGTGTTAACACCGGTTTCTCACGCTCTGAAAACGTCAAATCAGTACTTAGAAAATCGACTTAGCAGTTCCAACGAGACAGTAGCCTGATAAGATCAGGGCAACCTCCAAAGTGCCTAACGTGCCGGCCCCGATTCACGTGAATAGTAAACATGCAATAATACTTTTCATTGTAGTTGAATGTTCTCTTAAATCGTCTCTCAGACAGATGACTAGAAATCAATTGGTCCCGAATCCACGGAATGTAATTCACAAATTACGAAATTGAATTTACCCAGGTTAAATTGATTGGCCATCGAAAAACCATTTCCAATAAAATCGCCAAATATTCGTGCGCACCATAAAGCCCGGGAAAAGCCGTTGAAAGTAAATTGTTGCGAATCGATTGTTTTTCCTCGCAGTGTATTGTCCCACGGCCGAAACCATCGCGAATTGGTTTCTGCGAGTGCACATTGAATCGACCGAAATTCTTGGCAATTAATTAGCCAATGACTATCGGACCTCCTCGTGCTGTATATCGAACGATAACGTGAACGTAATATTTGAACGGTATCGGTATCCAGACGGTTTAATTTCGTTTACCAGCATTCCTCGATCAAATACGAAACGGATCTACACCGGATCGGAGTAATTTCAATCGTTTATGGCTCGTCATCGTTTTATGTCTGCACGTCTCAGCACTTTATTTCAGTAATTCCGTTAAATGATTGTTTATTTTACAATTATTGAGATTGAGGACTTCCTCACGTTGGATATCGGTACAGTACAATTTTTATTAAATCAGGCCTGTCCAACTTCTTCGTCGCGAGCCACACGGTCCCCACAATCATTCAGTCCGTTCCCCTACTACGTGCCAAATGGTGGGGAAACGGCACCGCCCATCTTAGTGAAATGAAGAAGTGGGAGAACGGCTGAAATGTGGCGGACGAGCTGCACTATCTCCAATTTTTAGCTACGGTGTGTCATAGGTAAAAGAACCAATTTTTATTTCAATCTAATTACAATTATAGAATATTTAAAATATTCCATTTTAGCTTGTAATGCATCCTACACGTCAGTGAATTAGCAAATATAAATTCCTCGAGTCCACCGAAGGCGTTATTGAACAGCAAAGGTTTCAAAGGGCGGAGAAAAAGGGAAAACCTGCACATCAATTCAATGAAAATGCACAGCCGTCGGAATTCCGATTGTAAATGTCCACGGTGCAATTAGGAAGCTTTGTCCGGCTCGCGCTTAATATTTAATAGGAGAAGCGGTCTCCGAGCTTCCGTGAAAATAGTTTGATGAACCGTATTTTCTGAAAGACTTAGATTTTAATACAGAGGCGTCGCGTCGCGGCGGCCGGTCGACATTTTCATCGCGGGATACGTATATGTCCGCCAAAGGCACAAAGCATTCTGCCCCGAAATAGTCTGTAGACTAAAAGCTATCGTAAAAGAGCGTCACTCGACCACACCCGTTCGTTCATTGGCGAACGGCGTTTTTAAAGCACGCTGGCCGAGTTTCTTTGTGGGTCGCACTTTGGGGACACACGAAACCCCAGACAATGTTAATTTTTGCCACGCGAAGATGTAAATGCGAATGCATCTCTCTCCCTCTGTTCCCTTTTCGCTCTTCTTCGAAACTGTGCCGAAAATTGTGGCTGGAAAAGCTCACAGAGCGAATGACCTCATTATCGACCGTGGGCTTCAAAATTCTGTAATTAAATACTGTATTTCGTTGTAATTTTGCCTACAATGTGTGGAGAAATTAATTGAATGTAGTATTATTAATAATGATAATAATATTTATGATACTCACTTTTCCATCTGGACTGCATACTTTTATACCCGCGAGCGAGACTATCAGGAGAACGGGCGTAGACCGATCGCTGTACTGGAAAAAAAGTAAAAATTTTCATATCACTGGAAGAATTTATAGTTTACTGGAAAAATTGAATTTTTGGAAAATTTTCTGTGTCAATATTTTTGGATTAGACGTGCTCGGGCAATATAAAATAGGTGCTAGTGGGGGAATCGGTACGCTGGTAGTGGAGGTACCGGTACGCTGGTAGTGGGGGTACTGGTACCCTCGTGGTGGGGGAACTGGTAGTGGGAGTCGTGAATTGTAATTATTGTTTGTATCGTATTTTCGTGTCTTAGACCGTAAAAATTAATATTTCCATAAGCTCTCGTTACAACAGAGTAATAAATTTGGTACGATTAATGTGAATTTTATGTGTCTACATGATTTTTTAATGCACGGTACCAGCTACTTTAAGGCGAGCACCGAAAAAGCTCGGGGCCATTTGCCACTTTCTCGATTAGAAAGATGGCAAAGCGAGCGGCACGATTGAATGTAGCACTGGCAACGACAGAATATTCCCTATTTCTCGTCGGAGGCGCAGCTCATTGTCTTAAAAACCTACTGAGGTGGTTAGACGTAGCCTGAGTAGGAGAAAGGGGGATCGTCGGCACAATTACTGTAAAGCAAGGGACGGTTTTCGATAACGGACGCCCGGCGCTCTCTTTTTATACGGGGTGACCCGCGAAGTCTTTTCTTCGTTTCGCCACCCGTCACCGTGACTTGACAGCTGTCAGCTTTTACGGAATGAGAAATGAGAAATCATTGTTCTGAACAACAAGCGCACGCGTGTTGGGAAACATTTGTTAATTGGTGAGGGACCAAATGAATAATCTTCATCATTTTTTAATTATTATTTGCCGCGCTAGGTGCAGATCATTCATTTTTATTAGGAACACTTTACAGTTAATTATTAATGGATTATAAAAATTTATAATTTAGTAAAAATAGAAAAATCGTGCGAGAACAATTAATTTTCTAAAAAATATTGCAAAATACAATCATTACAGTCATCCGTAGAATAAGATGCAATTTTCAGCAAGTCAAAATTTACAGATGAAAAACTGTAAAAAAATTCTCATTAGATGAAAAAGACAATTGGATGCAATTGGACACCGTACTAATTTTTCCGAGTCACAGTAATAAAAATAATGCAGCGGGGCAGTTCGATAAACCTCGAGGATTCTCGGTATCTCCGTTATCGGGAGTAGCAACGCCGTTATCGGCAAAGAAAGGATCCGCCGAATTTATAATACGAACGTGTCACGGTTCGTAATTGCAGTGAGTGCAAAACGTGGTATCCGGAGCGCGGCGGCTCCCGAAGCGGCTCCGTCTTGAAAACGCAATATCCCTAATGCACACACGAGGCCAGAATCAATTCCACTGACCCAGTATACCTCGTCCATGTTTTCCCCTCAATTACGATTGACCGCATGAAGCCGGGACATATCAAAGCAAGCGGCCCGATGGACGAACTCCGACACGGGAGGGTGGCGAAGGTGGTAACAAAGATCACGGTGGTTTATTCGCGGACACCCGTTGGTTCGGTCACCTTTGTTCGCCGGGGGTGATTAAAAAGTTGCTGAGTGAGTCGTGTCGACAGGAGGATACGGGGCGAAGCAGACATGGAGGGTGAGAGCTGAAGATCGAGGAGAAAGGGACAGAAGCGAGAGAGGGGGAACCGCGTAGGTACCCTGATCCGAAATACGGCGAAGGCCGGCCCCGAGCCATCGTCTTATATCGGAACAAAACGTTTAAGCACGTTTAGAAGCAAGAGAAAACATAGAAAGAATAAAATATATACAGGGGATGAAAAAGATGGAGACTTTGTTAGAACGTCCAGAAAAAGAAAGAAAAATAATAAAATATGTAACAAAAGGTAGAATCGAGAGGGGAAATGAAATGGAGGCAAGAGAAGAGTAAACGTAGAGTGGTAAATGAAATGCAAGCAAGAGAGAGGAGGGGTAGAAGACAAAATGAAGACAGGGGGAGTGGAAAACACGAAGAAAGCTGCGTCATGAAAAATGGAAGTAGAGGAGACGAATTCAAAGAACAAAGACAGTAGGCGCCCGGTGGTGGGGAGAAGAACGACGGAGGTGAAAGGGATGCAGGAATAACAAAAGACCGCGGAAGAAAGGGTAAAAAGCGCGGGATAATTCCTACTGGATGTGTGGAACCATTAAGCGCAACACGGCGCGGCGCGGCGGCTACAACCCCGGGATGGGCTTTTGGTGTGATCACATAACATTTTCTTCCTGTTTAAGTCTCTTGTGTTTGCTGGCACGCCAGCCGCCACCCGCGCGCCCTGCATAGAACCGTTGTCGCCATCCCTCCGCTTTCTTTTTCCACTGGTTCTCTACTCGCCTTCTCTACCCTCTCCAAGGTTTTTCTTTCCTTGGAAATGTACCGTGCATCTGTCAATGCTCACCCAACTTTGCATAAATTGACACTCACTCGATTTACTTCAGCCAGTGTCGTTTCCTTCGCCCTCCGTGTCGCTGATGCTCTGGGCTCTTTACATTGTACCCTACTTTGTCTCTGTGACACGCGTTTGCGCAATTTTATGTTTGAGTTATTAGTCAGTGGGAGCTTCGTGGTTATTATTAGTGGATTTTCTGTTTCGGTGAACTTGGTACGATATTTTTCTTAATCGTGTAATTTCCTATCGGTGACACGTGTTTGCGCATTATGTTACTAAATAGCACTTTATGTCTTTATTACTATTTTCGATCTAAGCCGTTGGAAAAGCCGTATAAGGAAAAATGGGTTTATTAACAAAATTGGGCACACGGATAACCAGAGTTCACGACCGACGTGCTTGTCGTGGGCGTTCGTTTCAATCTGCCTTCTTTTTGCAATCCGTTGGCGATCGTAATTTTACAATTCTTTTGCTATTTCTGATTTTCTATTTTTATAAATTAGGGTTTATAGGGTTGGCTATTAACATACACACATACATACATACATACATACAACATTCGTACTTCAACTTTATAAAATTTTTGAATTTAGGTTTCACGTTCGGAACAATATATTAATAAGAAGACGAGTAGAGACTTGTTTATTAAACTATGCTAAAATTGTTCGCGTGTTTCGGCCATGGGATAATTTGATCCACGGGTCGAACTTATCAGACTACTTTGCGAAATTACCAACAAGAGGCTTCTGTGTAGGTGATTGCACGTGTCCAGACTGGAAGACACAGGGAGCGTACCTGGCCTGGCCTCTTGAACGAGGCGGAATTGGGAATTAATTGGTTTGTCGTCTGCAGATTCGCTCTTTCCCATTTTGCTGTAGAACACGGACCATCGAGCCGCGTATGGAAATTAGCTTTTCCAACAATTACACGTTCAATGTAAGTTCACACTAATTTCGACGACAGTCACTGATTTTATTTGTTCACAAAATTATAATAAACGCCTGAATGACAATTATAATAAAATTCTCAGAACATAAAAATAAGAATTTAGATTTTAGCCGCAGGATTTCATCGACACGATTATTCCCCGGTTAGGGGGTGTAGCTCGCTATAGTTCCGAACAGAGTACACTTTTAAATACCGGCACCCATTAAATCTGTCACGGGCAATAAAGGGAACGGTTATGACCGAGTGCCGATCGTCAATGAGTCAGAGTCGTGACTCAAAGTATCGACTGTGCGTCAAGGGTGAGAGACAAGGGATGATATTTTCTTGTAAGACCAGGCCTCTCTCTCGTCTTGTCACGACGGCTGCTCACGGCTCTCTGAATTTATCAGCTGGGGAATCGTTTCTACAAATACGACTCAAATATCATATGGGGTTCATATCAAGCGTCATCCCCTCAATGATCAGGAGGCTGGAGAAAGGAGAGCACTCGAGGCTTCCGTGCATGAAAACGAAGGGTGAATACGCCTGATGAGAACGGGAGCATTGATTCAAACTTCCGCGCTTCTTTCGTGTTCGCCGGTTTTTTGTAGAACCATTAACCGGATTTTTAAAAGCGAGTCGCATGAGCAGCGGAAATTAGGAGCGTTCTAATTCACCGCGCATATGCAGAGTATAATTCTCGCCCATAATTTTTTTTTTCGCATGCTTGTTGTGTGGGAATTTTATTTGGTGTGCGTATTAGTCGCAGATTTGTGGCGGGAACTTTGAAAATTATTGACACAATTTCTCGAGTCTAATATTTATATGTTTGAAAATAATTTTGTAGATTGTCTAGTAGTAAAAGAATTTTTCAAGTCGATTATTTATTAAGTTTTAAATGTAAGACAGTCAACAAAGATTGGATAATGACGCTAATAATTAACTATGGGTTAATTTATATTTGATACAATATAAATAATGTTAGTTTTATTTATTAAATCTGTTCAAATATTGTTGTTTGAGTATTTATATGAAGGAAGCAGTGCCGATAAATTTATTGATTCATCCAGGTCTATTAGCAGATAAGAATAATTTGATGAATGCGGTGAATATGAAATCCGCGCTGGTATTTCATAAATATTCGATAGATCCTATCGCAGAAAATTATCTTTGGTTCAGGCATATATAATTTATCAATTGGTTTTCAAAGGTTGGTCTTTCACGTCGGCGTATTGAAAGTCGACTGCGCCTGCAGCTGCTTCGAAAGCCGGATTTGGGGGTAGCGAAAACGCTCGAATAGCCAATCGGTAATTTACTGATCAACTAATGGCTAGAACGCTTTAAAGGACCTTTGAGACCGAAAATTCATTCGACGAATAACTCGTAACCGAACCTAATAAATTGTTTAGCTTCGAGTATCCCGATGAAAAATATATATTCGATGCCCGTTGAACATCTATAATAAAACAGGAATAAATTTGAATTGATAACAGTAGAAACGTAGACCAGACCGCTAATTAATATGTATGCAATTTCCCGTCACAGCCTTGAGAAATGTATATTAATATTTATCTCGATACAACCGACGTTTACATTACTCCTTTATATGTACTATAAAAATTGCATAAAAATCCCAGAAGAATAAAGCAATCATCCGGTGGTGTTTTGCAATTTTATTTCTGATATAAAATTCGTAAATCAATATTTTTGTCTACCCTGGTGTTTTTTTTTCATTTCTACGATTCAATGTATCGTATTTCCCATTATACGGATCGAAACAATGGAAAACATTTTATAGCAGTATTTGTTGGCCATTGTGTATGCGTGTATGTGTGTGTGTTTTTCTATTGCAGTCTGCATTTTTTAACTGGCGCGGATATTTTCTGGCTGCCTTTGTTTCGTTGAATTGATCCTGAAAAACACACCACCACGGTGTTCCATACACGCCTTTAAAATATGGCATCGGGAACACAATACGGGTAAAGAAATTTATTTGCGAATCGAGAGACCTATTCTCAATGGTAAAGCATTCTTTATTAAATAAATAATTCACGATATGAAATTCGAATATTTTCAAATGAACTGAATTATTTATTAATAGTCAGCCTCAAAAATGTATTTTTTCTGTTTTATACAATATTTAAAAATTACTTAGCTTGTGCTTTCAAGATGGACAGTTAAGAATTTTAGTATAGATTGTTATATCATTATAGGTGCAGGTAAAAAAGTTAAAATTCTGAGCAATAGAAATTTAGAAAAAATTGTTTTCTACACATTACCTAGTAAACTAACCCCCCTAACACCTCAAAAAGACTCGAGCTGTTTCGTCCAATTTTTGAAAAAGTTATCACTTTTTAAAGTCCACTTAATATTGCCCCCGACTGTATAGACAGAAAATAAAATTCTCAGTCGATAGTAAACATCGCGATTTTAATTCGTTTTCGAGCGAAGCTCGGCGCAATCCTGAAATCGGCTGCCACAGTCTTCACAGAAACACATAAACGCGCGTATATGGTAGGGGGTGGAATAGCGGAGATGGTCGAAATCGAAGTACAGGAGGAGCAGAATCGGTTTAATTTCCGTCCATCGTTTCCGATATCTGGCCAGTTCTGTCAGACGTCAGTACATTTCATAATAGTGGATTAAAACCAACGCTGCGCGCCGACCTTCGGAGAGCTTTTCGTCATTCATCCACTCTGTTACATCGTTTTGCTTTTATTTCGAGCTGGACACCACCCGGCATAGTTCTGTCGCGTTTTTCGAGAATGTTTTTTTCCTCCCACGCCCACTCCCCCTCCACCTTTCCTCACGCTTGTTGAACAGTACCGTGTATGATTTAATACCGGCGCCGGACACGTTACGTTTAAATTACTCACACCCCCCACCCCCACCCTTTTTTACTACGAATTTATCGCTAAATGTTTTTAACTCCCCCGTGTATCGCTGATTTACCCGGCGATCGGATGACAACGCTTGATTCCGGGTCGGACCTTTTCGCTTGTTCCGACATTTCGCACTTTAAATGTTTTTATGGTTACAGCGGAGTTCATTTTTTTATAGTCACAAAAATTTGCGGAAACGCTCAAATTGTTTGAAACTGTGCGATCAAAGCTTTACACGTATTGTAGACGTTGACTTATGATGAATTTTTACATTTTTGTATGCAATTATTTAGTATATTCTTAATGGTCATTAGAAAATTTTTTAATATTTTTATGGATATTGCGAAGTACACATTTTATACTACTAGTCCTGACAGTCTACTAAAATGTTTAAAATTGTTTAAATAGACCAGTGCAACTTCTCCCTCCGCTGCCGTTTCACTTCTCCCACCAGTGTACCGATTCCCCCACTACCAACTATTTCATATTGCCCCTACCGTACTCTGCCTTGCGTGACTGCGATGACACATCGAAGGATTGTGGTGGGGAGATTAGGATGGGGGCAAGCAGAAGTTTGTGTATCAAAGTATGTATCACAGTATCGCGCACATTAACCTCTTTAACGCCGGGGAATATTGTTCGAGCAACTCATTTCCCGCTGTTATCGTAAAATTATTTCTCATAACAGTGTGGTAATTTCTCCTGAGACAGAAACGAGAGGGGAAAAAATGAGACGAAGAAGGAAAAGAAAGAGAAGATGGAAGCCAGTGGAAGCGGGTCTCTACGAGAAAATAATTTTCCACCCCAGCCATGATATAATTGTTACTCATCCTCCGGCCCGCCGCATCGAATTTCAGTTAGCCACCACCACCACGGAAATAGACAAGTGACAGAGGTACAGCGGAATTTAATTTTGTTTCGAGATGCACGAGCGCCAACCTCTTTATACATACATACATACATACATACATACATACACACGCGTGCGTATATAGACAAGCCAGGAACAGAGAGACGGACAGATACGGGGACACGTACACGACGGTTGTTTATGTATGCGCGAGCCGCCGACGCTTTGCTCGGTTGCGCGAGCTTTTAAATGAAATCAATTATCGCGCCGCTCGCGAATAATAATTATTATGCGGACGGTTTGCACGAAGACGAAGAAATAATTTTGACGCCGTGACGACTGGGTAGCTGATTGTTACTCTTCTGCTCGTTATATCGTCCCGGTCCTGTTCGCTCGGATACGCGCGCGAGCTTGTTCAATGTAATTGAAAAGTGGACGGGAACTTCGACCGCCGCGACGAGAACGCTCTATTATAATTACAATTAAGTGATCGAAATTTCATAATAGCGACAATGCGACTCCGTCCGATGCACTGTTAATTGTTCGCGAGGGAACGAGACGGGAGACAATTACGGGTGAAATATCATCCATATACAGGGTGTTCGAATAGTAAACGTTAGAAAAAAATTAAAGATGAAAAAAATTGTAGGCGTTGTTTCTGACCTTGGGTGACCTTGAAGAGCATTATATCGTATATAAATTCGTTTTGGCACCTAAAAAAATATACACAAATTGAAAGCAACGAATTTTTATTATATTTTTTAATTTACTGAATTAAATTTTCAATTTGAAGTGCTAAATAAATGCATAAAATGTAAAATCAGTCAGTCAGTTTGAGTGTTCCTAATGTTGAATAGAGGAAGTCGTACGATGCACGATCTGGAATATCGCGTGCACCGATCCGATATCAATCGCTGTTTATCCAGGATCGTGTAAAATCTGTGTGCCTCTAGAAAACGTTGTTGCAGAGTTGACGGTTTCCGAGAACACACGTTTTCCAGGGGGGCTTGGTGGCAGGGGAAGGGGAAGGGTACACATGGTAGTTAGATGGGGTCGGCAGTTCGAAAGTTTCAACGCATCCTATCTAGAGCCGATTAATGGACATATCCGATATTGCACGGCTGCATGCCCGCAAGTATTAAATGTTACATGCCCAGAAATAGCGTTGGGTTCGTGTATTCGGCCGCTTACACGTGTTTACGTACTGTGCCGATTTTCAGGGAAAATAGGCGGACTTACAACTATACCAGCGGCAAGGGAACGTTGCCATGGGAATAAGCCCAGAGCGTCCTCTAATAGAGATGGATTTCTGCGTCGAAGACCTGGCCGTATGACAGACAAGCTTTCGAAATTCTGCATCGAATGCCTGCGTCGGCTTCCTCCACGATTTTAAGCGTATTTACTCTTTCTGTACCCAGCCTTTTTATCGGACGCCCACTGTCGCGAACGGGCGATCGAATGCTGTCCATTATGGCGGATTTAGATCTTTATGCGCGAACTGTACAGGCATCCATTGAAATTTTAACCGAGTTTCCTTGGAAAAAAACGCTGTTTTTTTACAATTTCACAATTTTTATAATTTTTCAGGAGAACGATTGAGTTTTGACCGATGGTCCCTGTTGCACTTTTTATCGTCGCGACGAATAGAATACGATGCGATAAAAAAAAAAAAAAAATGGTTGACCTTTTAACTTTGAAATTCAATTTATTTCCAGATACCCTGTACCAAGAGTAGTGACCAAAGTATTTATTAGAATATATTAGAATATTTTTGACGAAGCAATTGTCGCCGTTTGGTCTTTCATCGAATATTGGTGATTCCGGCGATGAAGGTAACCAATTATTAGGATACTTTTTTATGTATTTCGTTGAGTGATGAAACGCAGGCTATCGGAGTGAATGCAGGTTGTTAGACTGCACGGAAATGCGCCGATAAAAAATGAGTGGTTGATGCACGATTCGATCACAGCATTCATTCGACGCGATCAAAACGAGCGACTGGCACTTTGGCTGAAACGCTGGGGCTATTTATCGGCGTAATAGGGCGAAACGGAGCAGTCATCAGCTGATTGATACGTCGACAGCTCCGAAGGGTTTCTGCGTTGCCTGGGTCTCCCTCAAAACGTATATGCTAACTCCCACGCGGGAATATTATTTACTTGAAGCCACTTAAAATGCAGTCGGAATATATATATTTTCGAGCATATCAAACTCTTCCCAATAAAAATAAATGAGTAACGAATGTGAGAACAGTCAAATTTTTCCTGAGAACCTATTAATTACGATTTTTAATTAACTATTTCATTATTCACCCCATCGCGTGACGAACGTATTCTCCGGAAAATAATTAAACGACAGAATGGATAGACGCGAGAAGGCCCATGTCTCCTAGGATTAACGAGATTATGAAAACAAATAATATTGCTAGATGTTCTAACGGTGGGCGCAGTATCTGATAATTGAGTTGTTAAGTGTATTAAAACGCTTGACGCGATGACAGGTGTGGTAGACGGGGGTGCAAAGAGCGGAGCGGAATTGCTTCTGCTATTAACTTCCGGATATTTGTATTGGGCTCCCTGCTGACAGCAGAAACTATTTGTGTTACACCCACAGTGACTCACGCCTTCGGGAACTTTTGCGTGATCCATTAACGAAATTCGATCTGGCACGCCGAGTGTCGCCCCGTGATTTCCACCCCCTTATTTTAAACTTTTCATTTTACCATACGACATTCCTCCAGAAAGCCCCTTTTGCGTGACTGTGTGCAGGAGTATTGCTCCGAAGACACACACGTGAAACATATTTGTGATCATTTGATTTGATAGGATCAATTTTTAGCGCTGCTGTGGGTGTTGCTACTTTTGATGAATTTTTCAATAATTGCTACAAAGGGTTTCAAAAAATAACATCTCATTTTCTAGAGAACATCCGAACACACGGACTCGACGGTACTCGCGACGTAATCCAGTCTATTGTTTTCTCGGTTATCCTCTTGAATATATGGAATCTTCGGGTCTTTTCGTTAGAATGCGAATATAGGTGAACCCCGTGATTTATAACAAGATATTACCAGCCCCCGCGGTGCTCTCTCTTGTTCTCGGGGTTTTGTCGAGTGAAACATATCAGCGCGTTTATTAAATTCTTGTCTAATATGCCGGAATAATGACTTCTCGCCGCACCGCGCCGCCCGGTGACTATTCAAAGTGTCGGCCGACTACGGCGACCCCATGGAAATTTACGTTCTTATATCTCATTCGCGAAAATTCGGAATCCACGTACAGTGGGGATCCAAGAAGTAGTTGAATTTTCCGTTCTCTGACAAAAATATATTTTTTTGTGATTTTAGAGTCAATTCAATTTATAGCATTCTCGACCAAAAACGTGTCCTCGTAGGACTCCCCAAAAAGTAGAGGCATCGAGAGTTAAAATGAGAAATTATTATATTTCGAATATTTTTCGAGAATTTAGTGTTCAAATATTTTTTGGATCCACTGTAGTTGGAATCCTAATATATTGCTAAAGTGTTTCCTTGTGTTGAATAAATACTGATAAATTAATTTTGGAGGATTGGGGCAAAGGATTTGTTGTATTTAGAAGTCATTATAGTATAATGTTGTGGCTCGATGGTGTTGCGCGCTACTGTACGTGGTCCACCAGTGTTCCCAACGAGCTTTACACATTTAGGTCGGTTTCACACAAACCATTATCGTAGCAAATCCTGTGACACCACAAATACATTACTTTCAGCTGGATCTTCTGTGTGGATTTGGAGTTCGTTCGGTGTCACACCCGATACCGGATTGACGGTGCGTGTAAAACTAGTCTTCCGTCATAATCACATGTCACTAGTGACCCATTTCGGAGTATTATATTATAGAAACAGTCCGAACGAGAATCAGCGAATCAAATAATTAGATTACTAGAAGGAGATACCATCCGCAACACAATCCGAGAACTAATGAAAATTTTCTTCAAAATCCTAACATCAATAATTCATTTCTAATTTTGGGATTTGATTGAAACGTTGAAAAATCATCGAGCAAATTCAAATTTTCAGTTCTCGTTCATTTTACAATTTACTTGCCCCGCTCGAACATTCACAAAACTACATACAATAATTCCCGATTAATTAACTTCGGCAATTCCAGTTCGCGCCACCGGAACTGAAGCGAGGGGCCGGAAGACAGAGCCATAAAAGCAAACAGGCCTGCAAGCTCCTCGAAGCGAGTTCCTTTTTCGAGCTTATAAATTTTCCGCGAGGCAGCGTCGAAGAGAGCACAATACGGAAGAGCATCGAGGACGCTTTACGCGCACGTGCTCCCGTCGAATTAAAAGAGCATCTTAATGCAACGAAAGAGAGAGAGAGAGAGAGAGAGAGAGAGAGAGAGAGAGAGAGAATTCCTCGGAGCAGTCGAAGACATAATTTAATGTAGACGAAGAGTGGCTTCGAGGAGGCGAGAGTCCTCCGTTCCTCGAGGGACGACAATAATTAGGGAACCTCCTTATAATAAGAATGCTTTAGAATAAGGGGAACAAGCAGCCTCCTCCTTTCTGTTTCCAGTTTCTCTCTCTCTCTCTCTCTCTCTCTCTCTCTCTCTCCCGCGGTGTGCAAGTCTTGCCAACAAGTTTCACGGAATCGCGGAAGGCGGTCCCTGGTCTCTGCTAATGATTTCCACAAATTGTTGTAGACCGGGCATAATTACATTTCGCGACAACACACCCAGAATCCCGCCGCGGACGCTTCCATTATCTCCGCCGGAGATTCTTTCTTAACTTCCCTAATTGGTCGTTAATTCTTGTTCGCTTTTATGTACAGGGTGCTTCAAAATTATATCTCGCGAACGCTGTACCGTGATTCTGCATCTTCGAATAGGCGGAGAGCTGTTGAAAAAAATTAAACGCAAAGACTTTGACACTTTTTATCAAGGTCAAACTTTTCTTTTCCATTGCATCCTATAATACACATCCTGACGAACAAAAGTCTCGAAGGAACTATAAGTCTCGAGTGAACCGTTCTCTTAAAAACCAAGTAATTAATAGAAATTGTTAATTCGCCAACTGAATAGAACGTTTATGCACCGACTGTACAGTAATTTATTCACCACGGAGTAAAAAGATTCGCTTGAATCTGAGAGAGTCGTAGACTTGCTCGTTCGCCAGTTCGCCCGTCATTGGCAGAGCACAGATGTACTATTCACCGCGCAAATTTTTTCCCATTTCGTTCTGCCTCCTCTTCGTCATCAACGGAGAACGTCTCTGATATTCTACCCTAACGACCGGAATCGCGATCGCATCGAGTCTACAGCTCTCGTCGGATTCCTCTGGTTCCAGAAAAGGAGCAAGACAACGGGAAAGTGGATATAATTTTGCATCGAATCGGATTCCCCTCGGTAACTCTATTACCAGAGCCGCCCCGGTATCACTTGTTGCTCGTTGTTTTTCCGTATTTTTATGAAATCCTAATAATCGAGGGTCGAGGGACATTCTATCAATCACGCCCGTCGTTATTATATCCTAGATTTCACGGTCGCAATCACTTTTCAAACCGGAGACGGAGCAAATTATTATGAAATAAGAACAACGTTGATTTAATAATTTTATGGAATTTTTCGAGGATGTTCCCAAGGTTTCCCGGCTTTTTCAGCTCCCTACCCATTTGTCTTCAAGGCGTATTACGTGATATTCCCACGTGCAGCTATGACGACATTAGTCGTCCCCGATGTAGACTGTTCTTGTCAATGTAGTTCCTTGTCGTAAGTGAAATTTTGCATAATCAAGCGTGCACTGTGCCCGGAGCTATCTACGTCATCTCGCGTTCGGTCGTTACATGTTCCTCAGTTTTCATTATTACCATTAAGTAATAATGAAAGGCTAAGCTAACACGAGTCCATGCAGCGAGAAATATAGTCAGGGATGAATGGGGTGAAAGAATTCGTTTGTACTGGGAGAAGGCGAATTCATTAAAAGTGAAATCCTGAAATTGCACAAGGGATATGTATTCGATCGAGCACTTCAGTATACAGGGTGTTACGGATAGAAATGCATTTTTGTTTCTAACGGCAGAATTCGTGTATGCGAAATTGACACGTAATGAAATATGAAATATTGTAAGAGATTAGTGGAGGATGGCTACTGCTGGTCGATTGATACGACATGGTGCATAGCACAAAGAGTATACACCCGAATCTCGTTGACTTTGGCGACTACGCGATAGCGTTTGTTGCATCTCAAGCCAATAGCGTGTAAAGATAGACACCATGTGTCTACCTTAGGCCGCAAAAAACATCTCAATTTGATGAAGTTTCTCACCTGAAGGTTACTAGCGAGCACGGAAAAACCAAAAGGTGGATCCGGGGCCGCCAGGCTACAAAAAGTCGCGAGGTTGGGGTAGCGGAAAATGTGTTTGTAAATTAAAGAAATTAACCGTCTAGCGAAAGTCATTGCGCATGTGGGGGCATGCAAGGACGAGCCCAGGGTTTGCATGCCTGGGACGACGGTTAAAATAAACAGTAGAAAGCAACAGCTTTAGCCTTTTTCACGAATCTCAATTTAGTTGGCAAGAGTAGGGGAACAGTATGTAAAGGGAGGGAGCGAACTTTAAGAGTTCAGTCTCCGTTCCATCGTCAAGGAATCAGGCGAATTTGTAAAGCATAACGGGTGAAAATAAAGTTTGTGAAGAAACACCAGGGTGTCCCAAAAATGTTGCACTTCCTCGAAAGGGATGATAATTGTATTATACTTGCATTCGTGTATTTATTATATACTGAACATTATGCCCAATATGGTTAAACAAATTCGATAATTTTCCAGTGTGCAACCCCTCGTAAAAATTTCAATAATTGCAGAATAAAAGATCTGAAACCATTTCAACTGATTCGATAGAAATTTAAAACATAATATTGTAAAAAATATTTGTTGTGAGCATTGTGGTTTTAATTTGTATTTTGATATCCGTGATCTGTGACAGTGAAAATATTCGAAGTCGGTTCGTGCTGGCCGTCAAAATTCGTTCAGTGTTGTCAGAGGGTTCCCGAGCTCACATTATACTCATCGACGAGAACATCGGGTTTCCCTATGCAAGCTTAGCCGATCGTAAAAGCAAACGATGGAGAACGAGAACGAGAAAACCAGAGGTAAATCTACAGAGCGGGCTTGTGCAACTGGCGTTCCACGAAAGGACGCACGCATGCATGCCACCGGAAGCCTTTCGGAAATTGTTAGTAATATTGACGTTGAGAAAATACGATTTCCGCATACGTTCACGTGCAGGACCGGTCGTTTTCGATTCGCGAAGGCTGCACCAATTAACTAAACAATCGCGATCGTCGGTCCAACAGAAATTTTTTTATCCGACATAGTGATATAATCAATATCATAAAGAAGGATTTGCACTAAACGAAAAGTCAAAATTAACATCTCTTTTATAAGCTATTTTGTATGAAAAACATAAATGGGATCAATAAAGTGCATAGTCTCGTGTTATTGTGCAGACATATGTGCTGCAAGTAGAGACAGTGAATAATAGCCAGACATAATAGAAACCATACCCCAAAGCACGTATTTCTAGCTGGTTACCACAAACAATTATTGAACTGTTAATACCTACGATTATTGCAGACCTACAATATATTTTAATGACAATAATGCACTCACGATAGCAGAGATAAATTAATAACAATATTAATAGATATTATTGATGTGTTAACCACCAATAATGGTAAATTCAACTCATTTCGTTTATCGTGGTATGTAAAAAACACAAAGGTAACAACAGAGAACTAGTTCAACTCTAAAATACTTAAATAAAATAACTCATTGTTTTTCAGATTCTCACTCAACGATTTCCAGTAACAGCGCAAAAGAAACGGTAATGGCGGATAAGATCAACAGCATGGCGATTTACTATTTCGTTTACGAAAAGCAGCATAAGACCACGTAGAACCGTTTCATCGAATTGATTCGATTCCCCATACGTTTCCGTTCGAAGGAGGTCCGTGACCAGGAATGCGAATTGCGAGATCTTCCTCATCCAACGACAAATAAAGGAGAGAATGCCCATGGATAATCAGCGAGCCATATTTCATATTCAGCGACCCGTAGCGACTCGCAATCTTCGGATGGTCGAGAGAAGAGGATAAGGGAGAGGGGCTAACTGGCTGGACGCTTCTGAAATTGAATCCACAATCGAGAGCGAATCGTCTACCCCCGTCGCACTGTAGCGTTTGCATTGATTTGAGTAAGTGGACGATGTCCACCGGTCGGTCCTCTTCTCCATCCTTTTCCCTTGCTACCACGTTTATTCCTCGTCCCCTAACTTCGTTCCACGTACTCTAACTCCGGGCACATCCCCAGGAGCATCGGGAGGTCTTTTGCCCTCGATGCAGGTACTTTGCCCCGACTTCGGTCACGTTTTCTCATCCTAATCCACTTTGTTCACGGTAATGCGTCTACATATGATTCTTTCAGACCGCTGTGGCTTTGTGATTCCATTGTGATTTAACGTTGTCT
Source organism: Lasioglossum lativentre (assembly GCA_916610255.1). Lineage (NCBI taxonomy): Eukaryota > Metazoa > Arthropoda > Insecta > Hymenoptera > Halictidae > Lasioglossum > Lasioglossum lativentre. Next base: position 24,021,138 of record OU744355.1, read on the forward strand.
TCACTGCGATCAAATTGACTCCGTATCCATAGATTTAAAAATTATATACACAGATTATGTTGTATCCTCTATTCTAATCGGTTCGAAATAACTGGTAGGTCGAACACGTGATTTAATTAAATAAACGGGCAATTCTCAGCAATTACGGAGTTGTAAGAAGATCCTCTCGTAATAACCTTGGGGAAGAGAAGTTCGGCAAGTTCTCCCGGGCGACTCCGCCGTCGGAGCAGGCTGATAGGGAGACAGATATCGAGGAGGAGGCCGGACGAATCAATTAAAAATGAACGGCAACGAAATTATTAAGAAATACTGCTAGACTCGAGCGTCCACCTAGTAAGTTTCCTGTCAGGAGAGGGAACGGTCAGAGGCAAAGTTTCCCGGAAGTGCCACCGGGAGAGAGAGAGGGAAATAAGTTTGAACTTCGTACTTCTGTTACTGAAGACACCTGTGAACAAACAGACGCGTCTACGGCAAATTAAAACTTGTCGCTTCGCTAAGTTGTCGTCGTTGCAAGTTTTCCCGCGTTATACACGTTATTTCACCGTTGCCGACGCGACGCCCGATGCTCCCGGCCAGTTGTATAACTTGGCCAAGATAAATACGAGAATTAACGTTCGGCAATCCCTTCTCGATATCGTCGGAGCTTGTTAGCTTTCTCCTCGTAAAAAACCGTGCGCGAGCCCGGGAATTTCACCGTTGGATATTCGACGTTTCTAACGCTCCCTTTATCCTACGATTTAGTGCTTTTTCTCCTTCGATCCTTCCGATTCCTATTTTATATTTTCCTCGTATTTAGGAATTTGTAATTGTTTCAAATAGTTGAAAATTGTTTTCGTATCTCGTTGTCACTGTAGGTAATGTTGTGCTTCCTTGAAATTCCTGAGCTCATTTGAAATAACTTTTTCCTTTCCGAAAATGTTCTCCGCGGCTTTCTTAACGAGTTATCTCTGTTAGCACCGGCCGAGCCGAACTCCGCCCACCGCGCTCCGATTGGCCCGTGTTTTTCGTTGATAACTCCTAAACGAAGGGGCAGAGAGCATTTTTGTAAAGGAAAAAGTTATTGCAAATAACCATGGGAATCACTCATTTCAAGGAAATACATTTTTGGAACAGCATTATTAATGTTTTACGACAAAAATTGTTTCAGATTTGATACTTTAAAAATTGTTTTAGATTTGATACTTGAAAAATTGGACTTTCGAGGATTGTCACGAACACCGCGCGTTCCCGCCGTAAAAATCGCAGACCGCAACCACGATCAGGTGCTAGAAATATGCGGTTTGATGGCTGACGACGGGGAAACGAAACGACGGATCGAACAGAAAAATATTTATCGTCCGGCAAACGGTGGAACCGTTCACGGCAGCAGTGATCCGGGTCCAACGGTCGTTTCAGCCAGCGGTGGATCTCAAAGTTTCATCATTTTCAGTGCGGAAAGGAGGGGCTTTCGAGCAAATTTATCGACGGAACAGGATACATACGGGCTGGGGACCGAGTAGCCGACAGGTCAGCGTTGGAGCTCGACTGAATTCTTCATCGTGGCCCTAAACAGCTCGCGAATACTGTCCCCCACTGGTCGTACTACCGATGAATAAATTTCGCGTGCGAATGGCTCAAACATGTTCGACCCAACGAACAAACGCGTTTGCACATGCACAGGCGGGATTGCGAGACCCGTCGGCGAGGGTGTCGTTAGAAAAGGGACGCGGATAGCCTCCCCGCCAACCACGCCTCTTCCGCGTATTCGTAACCACGTCTAGCGGTTTCCTTAAACAAACCGAAAGTGTGCCGGATGCTCTTTGTGCAACGCTTTGCCTCGCCCAGATTTCGTCCACTCCGAAATGCTAATTACGCCCGAGTAATGGCTCTTAACACGTTTCACAGGGAGAATTATTCTTAAGTGAACGGTCGACGCGACGCGGGACAAGTGCCTTTTTTCTTTGTCGCGGAATTTTTGCGATCAGACGCTTCTCCGGGAAATTGACAATCGCGTGATCTGTCGTTTTCGAAGCGTGTCATCATGCTGTGCCGGATTTTGAAATATTATTAGAACTGTGCTCTGGATTTCATAGAAACAGCACTCAGGAAATTAAATACAGTTTTTCTTCGATATAAAACGATGGCTGGGGGCAGCTTTCGCCGTATTACGGATGATGTGTCCTGTACTGTGGTCGGTAACCCTATAATGAATACAAATTTGGATGGAGCTCCGAAAAAGATTGTCTTTTTACATGCTTCCGAGGAAGAAGGTCAAATGACATTTCCAGTTAAAGGTCGAATTTCCAGTTGGAAATGCCCGCGCTCGAATTAGGAAGTTTCCGATCGTAGGTCACTTAAAAGTGAGGAAAAATCCATCCCCGCGAACGTGAATTGCGGCCGGGGCGGACAGAGTGATTTAACGAGGCAAGTTTTCGCGTGGGGCGGCGCGGCAGTTCCTTCTAGGACGGTCTTCAGGAAAAAGGATTTTTTTTTAAGAAAAGCCCAGGAGAAGCGAGCGGACGGGGGGGGGGGTTGACTCAGACTACCTAAAGGCGCGAGTACACATGTCGACGAGCGACTTTCCACAATAGTGTTCTTAGCTCCGCTTCCTCGGGCCGGGCCTTCTTGATTTTCAGGCGCCTTTCAGAAGCTTTCTCGGGCAAAGTACACGCCATTTCGGCATTCCCCCAAGCTTCTTACACTTCTCTGATCTCTCCGGCCGACTTGTTCTCCTCTTTGTTGCCTTCCGTCTAATTATCGTCCTAACTTGTACGCGATTTTCCTCCGAGCTCCCTCGGTTTTGACGAATAAAGATGCCACCGAGGGAATTGGAACGGAAGAGCAATGCATTCGGGGGATTACGTGGTTTTATTAGGTCGTAAGTATTATAATAGAATATTTTTGGAGGGTAAAAAAATACAGGAAGATAAATCATGAACCTTTTATGTGTCGTTCAAATTAGTGAGAAACGTATTAATAATCAATATAACATGGGATAATACCACGGTCCAAGTGAACATGTTTTTCTTCGCAGGGAATAGTTCAGAGGATCAAGTTCGGTCTCCGATTCACCTCGAGTTTCCCGATATTTTGTCATTAAAACTCTCGAAAACTTCAGTTCGCCGGGAAAAATTGGGGCGGCCAAAGAAGTGGGCACTGTGAAAGAGAAGTTAGAAGTGGAGCACACACGCGCGTACACACACGTCCACGAAAGTGTGCTTCAATTCGTAATTTTCTGGCTGATCCGGACTACATCGATACTCTAACGGAGTATAAAAATCAACTTCGATAAGCGAAGGTCCAATTTTTGGTAACAATTTTAGATATCAAATATTCTTCTTCCATTCTCCATCTCCACCATCAATCAGTCCGTTCTCCCACTTCTGGTGGTACGGCCGTCGTCAGATGGTGGGGAAACATCGCCAATTTTCAGAATAATTATACAATATTAATAGACAATAAAACAGTTCAACAGCCAACATACTTTTTAAATAATAACAGATCGAGAAGGCACGAAATAAATGAAAGGTACACGTGTTCCGAAGCGATTTCAATTGTGACGTCGCTGGCATAGTAATGCTTCCCGAAGCCCTCTCATACGCATTCAGAAGACTTCCACAAGCTCCCTTGAAAACAACTGTTCCCCGTTTTCGAGCTCTCGTGAGTATTTACTCTATAATAGCGTGTAGTACGCACTACGGAATTTCGCTGCCTTCATTGTTTCCACCCCTTACGAATCTTGAGACGTCCGGAAGGAAACTGACTTTGAGCCCTTTCCTCTGTCTCACCCCCCACCCCTCCGAAGCATGTTGTCTTCACGATTTCACCTTATTATGTCGAATAAACCCTTTGGGAAGTTAGACGTAACCTCTCGTGCCTCCTTGCAGTAATTTGGTACACATACTTAGCCGGAATATTATTTCCATAACAATATGTACCTCCCAAACGAAATCAGTCTTCATTATGCCGTAATGAAAGGGACAAAGCTCGAGCACCACCACTCGCGTTTATATGTTTCGCAAAGTGTGCTACCGTCGATGGATCGTACAAATAATTAATGAATCTCCAATACGGCGCGGCGGTTCGGAGAATTAACTCGAAAATAAAATTGCAAATTCACTGTGAGAACTAAAAATTAATTTTTCTAACAAATTAGTAATAGCGATTGAACAGTTTGCTCCCTGAATTAATACAGGAGACCATCCCCGGTAACTAAGATAATCTCTGCTCGGAAGAAATCCCGAAGTAGCGTTTCCGCGGACGATACCTTTTCCGCCCTTAACTTTCGCCGTTAAGTAAAATTCGCCCGTTTAACGGCCGAATGGTACAAGGACGTAAAAGGGGAACTAATTTCGTACGAGCCCATCGAGGTTCACGAAAGGTTATCTATTTCACTCCCGTAAATACTGAACAGTGTAACATGCGGACATGGACTCTGCACGACCGCAGGTTATCTGGACAACACCTCTCTCTACCCCCACCCCGCAAACATTTGCGGGCCTGGGATTTAATTGGCTCTTCTATTTTGTGCGTCACGTACGCAACGATTTGCGGCCCGGACAAACCCGCGATATTAATTTTCCCGACCGCTCGCGCTCTGCCGACTAATAAAAGAACCAAGAAATAATCGCGATTACGCCCCTCCAACCGGTGCACCGTTTAATTGCGAATCTCTTCGATCCGAACGCCAGATATGACATTTCAGAGTCGAGTCAGGCACGATGCTTCCCGCCAATCCATGTCCCGCATTTTTCCGAACCCTCGTTCGCAACTGTTTCCCTTGTGTTCGCGAATATTATTGCAGCTAATAATCAGATGGGTGCAAGAAAAAAATTCTTCTTCAAGAAAAACTTCTTTTACCAACATATTTCTGACATTTTCCTGATTCAAACAACTCTAAAACACGACACCATTCCGATCATATTTACTTGTTTAATTCACGATATAGTAGAGCCTCGATTATCCGAACTAACTTGTGGAACGTGTCACCTGGCTGTAGTGTTGGGTTTATTAATTTCTACAATAAATCGTGTTCTATATCCATCGCTTAGAGAATTCAGATGCGAACGGTTCGGTTAATGGAGGTTCCACAGATTAAATGAATAACTGAGATTCGAATTATATCGTGTTTGGACTCATTTCAATCAGAAGAACGTCACGAATGTGTTGGTGAAAGTGTCACGATAAAATTAATCAAATCCAAAAATTCTTTGTCGTTACATTGTTTCACTAATAAAATATCTATTTAATTCTGTGGTAAGAAGACTCTTGCAACCATTTCTAACGCGAGGATCGAAGAAATAGAGAGAAATGAGAATGAGAAATGTGCAACAGAATATCTTCGAGAACGCGGAATCACTCGGAATCGTCCGTAATTTGATATCCGTTGGGATTCGACGGAGTCGGCACAGCCATACTTCGGTGGCTATCGAAAGTAATCTAATTCCGAATGAGTAAGCTGGAAAAAGAGGAGACATTATCAGATCAGATGTTTTCCAGATCGTGCCGCGGCACTTGGGGACGTGTCACGACCGATGAGGAGCAAGTTACACGATTCCCCATAAAATATTAATCTTCCTGCGACTTCGAGTCGAACGTGCTACCGTTTATATGTCATGTAAACAATATTACGTTTGCAAAATAATTTACTTATGGACGTTAAAATTGATTAATAAAAGAAATAGGTGATGTTTAATTCAAACTTCAATATGCCAATGTTTCAATATAATAAAACAGTATTTTCCAAGATGAACCACTTTGTGTACGATAACCATACATTTTATGGATGCATGAAAATCACGAGGTTGCGAAACACAAAATCGAAAACAGTTAAAAAAAGGCTTTTAAATGCTGCATTTTCTATTTTGAATATTGTTTTATGAATACTTTACATGTTTTATGCATTCCTGGAAAACATGGGGGTGTGAAACAACCAATGAGACTTTTTTATTTTCACTGCACATATGTAATATTATTTCTGAAAAATCATGTTACTGCTATTTCAAGTATAAAATTGTTTCGATATATATCCGATTCTGTGCAACAATGATCGATTTCGAATTGTCTTGAATATTCTCGTGAAGAGAATAATAGGGTAAAGATAAGTCGATCACGAATAACGAGCCCGCGGAAAGTGTCTGGTATTCGTATTTACATGAAATTTCATTGTTCGAAATTGAACGGAAGCCAATAGGAAGGAGAGAACCATAAGAGAAAACTTGAGAAAGGGAGCAATTGCACGGAATTGGCTTCGGGACACGGTTCGATTATCTATTCTCGATTCTTTCGAAACGATCCGACGGGCTTGATTCTATTTAATGGCACCGCCATTGCTATCCGTTCCCCATGAAACCTGCGTATCCGCCATGAATTCCACGCGGATTTGCGTTTGTTACCGAAAACTAGACTCTCGTATTCACTCGCGCTCCGACTGTATTTATACTTTTTCCAAGTCCTTCTCGCTTTTATTTTATTCACTATTTAAACATCAACTTTGGAAACTTTTCTAAAACACAATTTTAATTTTGACTTGAAAATAAATTGTAAGGAATCTATAATTTTTTAAATAGTCAGGTTTATAAAATGCAAAGAGACAAGCACATTAATAATAATTAGTAGAATTTGCTTTTTATTTAATTTTTACCATAAGGAATTTTTTGGTCGACGTAAAAACTGTAAAATAATATACACAAATTTGCATAAAGGCAGTCTACTGCAATAATTATAATTAATCACGTATTATAATATACGAACATTTCTCAAATTTCCTTGATATTGGATATTCAGCTATATTAATTTATTAAAATATAATGATACCGTGTAATAATAACTTTTCAGCCGTAAAGAAAATAATGAACATAAAATACAGTAATGATGTTATAGGAACGCATGAAATTGTCGGTTCAATTTCCCGACTGTTTTAAATATGAAAGTGGCTACACATTATTGCGATGTAAATCAATAAAAAAGAAAATGAACCGATGAATACAATTTTCTAAAATTGTTGACTATAAAGCACTCGCATAATTACAGACATCCACGGTATATACATACGTATAATACGTACAGGTTGATGATGATATTAAAGCGCGGTATTTCTCGTGGTTATAAAAACCGGTGTTCGTGTGTACGTCCGGCCCATGGCGATCAAGTGTATCAATCGGCGCGGTTAATTGATAATAACAGTGTACTCTTAATGTCAGCGTCCCAGCTAATTAGGATGTGGGTCTCTCTGGTTCAATTACCGTCATGTTATTATGAAACCACTCCGGCTTCCCTTTATCCTGTTCTATCTTCTCTCTTCCTCTCGCCTTATCTTCAATAGCTGATCATTTATTATTACAGGTTCGTCTTTATTGTTACCCTACTTTCTTTGTCATATATTTCCTTCCTCTTCATACGTATTTTATTTCCATAAATGACCAATTTTTTCGCAGTTCTTTCGAATCTTATATTTTAAAGATGGAATTTATTTTCAATCTACGTATTATTAAGAATATAAAGAAAAAAATTAAAATTTTATTTCACCCCAGTTTGTTGCAATTATGCATAAAGAAACATTGTTGTGAGTTTCTGGGTGATCGGTAAATAAAGCAGAGAAGTTTTAATTCGACATTTGTGTTATTGTTGTGTCAGAAATATTTCCGGGATAGCCTCGTTCCTATTTGATCGGATAAGCTGTTTGAAAGCACGAGTTCCCGAGGAAATACATTTCAGTCAGCATATTTTATTATTTGCCATTTCAACTTTTAATGCATTTTGGTACACGGGCATCGGACACGATAAGCTGACAGACCTGTCGTAGATGCCAAGATTCAAATATTTTCCTAAATGTAATAAGTCTCTTGAGAAACATGAGGTTGGCTGGGGCAATATTGATATGGGAAAAGTCTCGGGCTTTACGATTCTCACGAAAGTCGCATCCATCCTTGGCTCGTATATGCATGCATGGAAGAGTCGAATTCTCATTTTAAAATACAGACGTGTGTTATGGATCCCTGGTTAACATTAATATTTATGAAAGTGTTACGAAACTAATCTCACGTTTTTCCCCTTTGTCCACCTGCACGTATCGATCTTGAAATTACTTTTGTACCAGGACATGTACCTCGTATTATACACAAATATTATAGCAGAATATTAAAAATTAATATTTTTCTTTTATCATTTTATTTTTCGGTAAATTTTTACATTCATTAAAAATAAATATTAATTTCCAGTCGATGATTTTTATCAAAAAACATTTTACAAATTTTGGACCCGTGATGAAACTGTCAACGTTTATCATGAACGACGAAAAATCCCGCCCAAATAATCGAGTATTCCCGAACAGCTGCAAATACAATCGTTTAGTTATTCGATTATACGCTTCCCTGCTTTATCCCCTTCGGCCGCCTCTTCTACAGCTTCATGCTAATCTCCCAGGAAGCTGAAGAGCCGAACGAAGACAGAGGAGGGGATTGTGCCTCGACATCAAGGGCATCGGAAAATCCTTCTAGCTTTCATTATTGTTATTGCTATGTCGACGAGCGCGGTACAATATTACCATCTCCATCACCGTCTTTGACATTGTCTACGTCCCCGTGCTCTCTTCGTCGTACACCCTTCCTTTACCTTCGCGACAGTGTTGCCGGTGGTATTCGTCTGCATTGTGCTCACTCTCGACTTTAGTTTCGTTTAGACTCCTCTCCCGTTACGGTATTTTCGCAATCTCACGCACAGCCAACTTCCATATTTATTCACGGCAGAACTCGTCGCTTTCATTTTTGCAGATTAAATTTTCAAATTCTACGCTGGTCTCCTACTTGTCAATAACCAATATTTTCTACAGCGTTCAACAACCGTCATTTAGTTGTGTAAAGTTTTATTACAATCAAGGTTTCAGTTTTATCAATATTGAATTCTACGATTGTTTAAAAAGTCTTCACAAGCTTAGCATGGACCTTAGCATTTTACAAATCAAGGTGACCTCCAATTCTTTCAAATGGAATGCTATACATATATATGTATATTTATATCATACGAAAGCGTGTGTCAAGCCAAATTCAATCGCACACGGCACAATGACCTTGAAAGTCGTGCAAGGTCATACAAGGTCAGAAATGGAAGAGAGATTTCGAATTAATTTCTTTTTTTTTCGTAATTCAAAATCAAACGCAATTTTTCCAAATTACATGTCATTTGGTGAATCTATTTAGCTGGAAGGCTGAAGGCGTTTGGTCCATTAATAAAAAAATTATTCTAATTTCAAGTATGCGCCATAGATTACGATTGTATACATTTATTAGACTCCGTTCAGAATTTTCGTCACTGACTCTTGTGGGGCAAGGGGTTAAAAAATAAAAATCGAAATCGTAGGTGTAAGTGCTGAACACGGTGAGACAATTTGAGAGCATTGATAACACGTCGTCGCTCACGATCTTTATCGCGAGGGAACGGTTCGGTAAACGGTTCCATTAACGCTCGCTAGTAATTAAGTGCGGTCGCAATCGCAATCGGACACTCGCCTCAACAATCTTAATCGGTTCTTTCGGGCCGCGTGCACGGGCCCGATCCGATGTTTTAATAAATCGCGAGTGGCAATTTTCGTGTACACCACGCCGCGTCGGTGTCTCATTGTCTCCGTTTCTTTCTATCGCGGCGTCCCCCCCCCCCCCCATTCTTCTCAACTCTCAAGTCTGGTGTCTGCTTATCCCGAAAGCAATCGAATTACGCGCAACGTAAGGACGTTATTCAATTACGGGCGGACTAGCCCCGGAGGTGGAAAGTAATTTGCAGGCACGATTCGATTACCCTTATCGCGAATTGCTATCGGCACGACCGTTGCGTACTAATTACTTTCCGACGACGACGACGAGGAAGGCGACGCCGACGACGGAGGCGACGTTGACGACGCCTCTTTCTCACCTCCCAGCCTAAAGCAAGCCTACCTTGCTTACGTCGTCAGATAAGGGGAGAAAGTTACCCCCCCCCCCCCCTCTTCCAGTACCGGATCAGTCACGTGACATTCTGACATATGCACGACAGAGACGCGTCACGTGACCAGGTAGAAGGGGAACGGTAGAGTGGGGGGACGAGTCTTAATCTGGCGACTCTGTCCTCGCCTAACCGGCACCTCTCGCCTGACTAGAAAAGTACGATCGATGTACGCCGAGGTTAATCATTCTGAAAGACCTGTCTCGGCACAGAGTGGCATAAGCGTCCACCGACCGCGGAAGTTGCGGAAGAAGTGAGCCAAGCTAATAGGCCTGCAATGTTTATCGAAGTACCCGGACTGAAAATAAAGAGGCTATTAAGCTGCCTGGTCCCTACTTGTATTTCCCAGCGATTAAAAGAAATAACAATAGAAGTTTCTTCTTTCGATAACTCGATGGAAGGGTTCGGGTTATTTTGGTATATTTCAAAAAATCATTATCATCACTATTATTCTCTCCGTCCAGTAAATATTACTACTAGTAATCGTAATAGCAGTATCTTTATTCTCAAATATATAACTGTCAGGGTTATATTTTCTCTCTTCTTCCATCATTCCGTATAATTTCATTTTTTCTTATCTCTATCGTACACTAAAATTTACATTAATATTCACATAAATATTACTATTATGAGAATTAATGACGAAGGAGGTGTGCGAGGTACTTTTTCTTGTAATATTGAATCAGATCTTATTTTAATGACGTACATAACCGATTTGTTTCCCGCGGTAACATCGAACGAGAGCTTACAAAATTCGGAAGAATAGAGGGATTCCGGTCGCACAACATTCGCCGCGCGTTTTATTGTCCCCGATGCTGAAAGTTAGACAACGCTTCGGAGAACAAGTGTACACAATTGAGGAGCCGCTGACCGTGGCTGGCCAGGATAATTACAAAACAAACGGACAAACGTATAAGCTCCTCTTTCTTCGCTTTTCCCTGGGCCCGGCCCGGCCCGGTCGGTTCCCTCTCGACAGTCTCTCTCTCGAACAATGTGGTCGCGTGACAATGACGTACTTCGTTGAATGACCGTCGAGAAAGACGCGGTGTATTTGCAGACGAACCGCTGTCTGTCAGGTAGACGAAGACAATTCGACAACGATTGTGAGCGTCGCCGTCGTCGTCGTCTAACTCCCTTCTTTTCCCTTCGGTCATCCTTTCGCGTCCGAACAGAACGTTGGACAGGCAGACATCGCGAATGAAATTGTAGCGAGACCTGCGGAGGAGGAGGGGGAAATGGAAAACGAAAATCGAGGCACGCAGCAGAGTGACGGGTTTCCTTATTCGGGCAGACAAGAGTCCCGATTCAGGCGACCGGACGACAGCAAAGAATATTTTCTTGTATGCATAAGGCTACATTGAAATTAAGAAAGGAGAAACCCTGCGAACCTTTTTTGGGAAATTTCTTTTCCTCCTGCGAGGTCGGAATTCAATCCTCGCAAAACTTGCTTGATGGAGGACTCTAGCAGTGAGCTTCTGAGGCCTGCAAAATGAAAAGACTTGAACTCAAGATCTGATTTAGACTTAATTCTAATCAGACCTAACCAGGATCCACTGAAATCTTAGATCCTGGACCTCATCTTGTTTCGTCAAGATAGACTTGGGACTTCTTGGTAGACCTAACCAAGCTCTACTCAGACCTAATTAAACACAAACCTAGACCATGCTCTGTCATCAAAAGGGGATACCAAGTTCTGGATACAATCGCGAAAAACTAACAGTCTCAAATACTACGGCCATTTTCACTAAAAACGTCATCCCAATCCTTCAACCAAGTCTCACAAGACAAAAAACCTCCGAAGGAAGCATACTTGGTCTTAGCGATGCTCCCGCTTAATAATTAAAGGAGCCCATGAAATTTCATAGGGAGCAAAAAGGTAGTACGATGCAATCCGTCCGCGAACAATAGTGATGCTCCGTGAACTCGGCATTTCCGGCTCAAAGAGCCGTCTAACTCCACAACAGAGAGAGAGAAGGAGAGTGAGAGAGAGAGAGAGAGAGAGAGAGAGAGAGAGAGAGAGAGAGAGAGAAGGATCGAGGTGCACGCGGGAAACTTTACTAGCTAGTTCCGAAGAAGCGGGCTCGAACAAAGAGAAAAGGACAAGAAAAGGGTAAGATCCAAAGAGAAACGGAAAATCCAGATGCATTATAAAGGCAGACGTACCCTCCCCCATGTCCCCCATGTCCCTCCCATCAACCCCCCCCCCCATGAACCTCTGTCTTACTCCCCCACCTGGCAGACTAGTGCGCCAGCTCGAACTGATAGAACTGGTTGCAAAGAAAGCCGTCGGACAGCATGTCCTCGTGTGGAGAATACCGCAGGGGTGAGATGCTATTGGGTCCCTAACGGGTAGATTGCACTGGTGGCTCCGGGCCACGTTGCAGGGGGGATCGAAGATGGCGGCTCTCGATGAGAATGCACCCGGGCTTCCTGGACGCTCAGCTCCAGGCATGAGTCAAACGAAGGGTGGCCAGTAGTAGGTGGAGAGGAGGGAGAGGGAGATCGAGAAAAGAGAAGAACGCAAGCAAACGAAGAGGGCGGACAGCTCACGGTCACCGTGCACCAGGCGCTTAATTGTGTCGCGGAAATACTCAGACAGACGGATTCCTTTAATAATGTGCCCGACGGACCGCTCAACCGATTCACCCTCTTGACGTTTTCTTGTTTCCTCCTTTTCTTCCAAATGGGTCCACGGGTTTAGGTTTCCGTTCGTTCTCTCGCTCTACACCGCTATTCTTCTCTCTCTCTCCCTCTCTTCCTCTCTCTCTCTCTCTTCCTCTCTTCCTCTCTCTCTCTCTCTCTCTTCACGCGCGCATCTCCTTTCATCGGGTCCGCGTCGCTGTGTTACCCCTGGTGCATGCGACTGGACTTCGCAATTAAGTAGAGGCTCAAAGACGCGGCCTCACTCGATGCCCTTGTCTTCCGTAATCACTGCTTTGTCATATACAATGCTGCGCGCGTTCTCTATGCCCCGAGACCATGTGTGCGCGGGTTGTGCGATTTGAGACTGTGGTTTTATTTAACACAACGAATTTTTAAACGAGGAGCTGAATGTTTGTAAATTAATAATAATTTAATAATTCACTGTATATTCGAGCAAAAAGGATTCTCTCAGAATCTACATGCTGCAGAAGGATGAAAGGAGTAATCTCAGCGATAAATTTTAATTCTCCAAAATTTCTTGGATTTTATGCGATCGTACGTGTTAAAAAACGTTTTTGAAATTTTTTTACAAACTTTAGAAGTTTTACGGAGTAGAATATAGGAGGAAAGTGAGGCATCATGACGATTTGCCATGGAAATCGATTGGCAATAGAAGAAAAATGCACACGTCCCCGTCAAGAAAACTTTGGTCGGATTCCAAAGTGATCGTAGGAGAGACGCTATAGACGAAGAACTCCTTTATGGAGTGGATGAACCGTTTCTTTGACGGATCATTCAGCTCTAGTCACTCGACGACGTAATCTGTCTGGGCCTTGAGGCGTGGGCGTCGCTGCTCTCATTTTGTTTCTGGAAAACAACGTGAATCCTGAGAGAGAATCTTCGCTTTCGCAACTGCGCCACTGTCGGGAGCTTATACTATCCGCGGTCGCATGTCAGAGACAAAGGTCTACTTTCGGTTCCCCGCTCAAAGGATTTTCCTTCCTGATCATCGGACAACTTGTCGTCCCCCGTAAGACGGGGTCCCTTTTCTTTTGTTTTTAACCGTCCCAGAACCTAATTAACTAGACGGTGCATCCTTCCTCTTTTTTAATGAAAAATCTTTCATTAATTATTTTCCAGTGAGGAATACCCATGGACCATAGACTTTCGGAAGTTATGAAATAATCACTGGTAGATAATGTGTTAAACATAGTTGTAAGAACAACTAGGCTAGTACACAATTTATGCAACTTTTTGCATCGCTAAATTAAATCATGAATATAAAACAGTATTTGCAACTTCAATTTTAGGTTCTACTTCATCGAAAAACTGCAGCAACAGAACCATTCGGCATACATCCCGGTTTTACAAATATCGATCGGAGCTGTACCAAAGCATCGTTCACAGGTAGAACTAGAACTGGAGATTTCGAATTCCCATTTCGTATCCAAAGCAATGCTCCGCATTATTGCAACAAAAATTGCTTCGCCGCGAGATTCACCGTGTCGGAAAAAGCGGAGAACCGTTCGGCAGACTTGGTTCTACAAACATCGATCGCGTCGCGGCTATCGGTTGCACGTAGAACCTGAAACGGCGAAGCGATTTCGCGTCCCCATGCGATGGCTCGCATTAATTCCGGCTAAAAAAATTACACTATTGAAAAGGATAACAATCGATCGGGTCGGCTGTCACTGGTGGAAGAATGATGGTTCCAACGAACGGAAGCTTTTCATCGGATAATACTGCAGAGCAATTGACATAATGAATGCAATTTTATTTGAAGCACCACGGACGGGAGCACGAAGTGAGTTGTTACCAGTCGCGAATGACTAACGGCTTCGTAGCTGCGGAGCAGTTCGAGCAACAAGTGAGAGGAAGAACGAGAAAAAAGAAACGAATGGGAAGAAAAAATAAAAGAATAAGGGTGGGGGGGGGGTAGTACCCATGGGATGGAACCGAACGAAGACGAAGAACGATTGCAATTGGCATTATCAACCTGTCGACGTTATTATTTACGACGTCGTTAACTTAGGAGCGCATGCATTTTTACCGTGTGCGCATTAATACGAGAACACCGGTTTGTCCTTATCCTGATGCATTCGTTCCAAGCGATCATAAATATGGATTACCGAAAATTATATTTGCAACAGACCGGCCTCGATCGATTTCACTTTCCGACGGATCTTGCGTAAAATAGATTACGAGGACCCGGTCATTGTCAGCTGGCACCAAAGAACCCTACCCGGCGTGTACTGATCGTCCATCAGGAGATACCAGTGAGAAACTTGTAGGGACCACGTGATATCCCCACTCCGCGTTACACGGCTTCCGCTATTGGCCGATTCGGGTGACGAAGTGGTGACCCTGCGCTCCTATGTCGACCGTTCCCGTCAGAACCTGAGTGGGGACCGCAACCTGGCGTCAAGAGCGGGGTCTTGCAGATCTCCTGATGAACGATCACTACACGTTGAGATGTTGGTTTCATTTCTATAAACAAAAGGATTTTAAATGTCATGTTGCGATCTCAAGTGACAATATTGTTCGTGCCTGATTTAGTTTTTTACGTACGGTTTGTTCGTTCATTTAAAAATTTTAGTTAGTCGAATATAATATATTCATAATTTTTTTGAACTTTTTTTTCTTCTGTATAGTGTTTTATAGTATCATCGTGGAGTGGCTGGCCGGTTCAGAAACGATCCCGATCGCGCAGCTCCAACACAGAGCGTAATTGCATCGCAATCTTCATTTTCCCCGAGACAAAAGGCAAACTTTCGTCGGACAATACTGTTGGACGCAGGAGCGCGTTAACGTCGCGAGGAATAATCAAGCGCAGCCCTTCGTCCCTTTATTGTGCTCGATGCGAAAAATCGAGACTCGGCGCGGCGAGGCGCGGCGAGGCGCGGCGGCGTTCTCACATGCACTTTTCATTGAAACTAAAGGTCGGAAATTCGCGTTCCTGCGCTGAAAGGACTTCCTTTGTGAACGCACGAATATATCCGCGTTCCCGACGAAGGGACCGCGCCGTTGTGCTGGTCAAGAATTAGTCGATGCGCGTTCCTTGCGAGAAATTGGATAGGTCGCGGAACAACTTCAACTTTCGAGAACACCCAGCCAATCCGCGGGTGCACGCGTCGCCTGAATGAAAAGTTTGTCGTACCACGGATTGATTAGTACCACCCCCTGCGGTGAGGGGTTGAATTGTTTTAAAACAGGGGAGAACCGAACGAGAATTAATAATCGAGTATTTGGAGCCTCCAGCCGAGCTGCTCGGCGGGAATTCTTCATGTTAACTTTAGTTAAGGGGGTAGACTATCTGAAAATGTACTGCTCTTACCAATTTTATTGGAGGATAATCAATAGTTGAAAAATTCTGGTTTTTGGCAATGATATTAACACAACTCTTATTAGCTTCATTCTCCATTTTTTTCTCAACGATATTTAAAAAATGGCGGAGTTATCTGCTGTTTTTTAAACGGTCTTCAGGGGTAGATTAACTTCACTATCTGTAAATATTCTGCTCTTACCAATTTTATTTAAGGATAATTAATGGGTGGAAAATTCTAGTCTTTTGCGGTGATATTAACACAATTCTTAGCTTTATTTTCCATTTTTTTCAAAACAAAATGTTAAAAAATGGCCGTGACTTGTTGATCAAAGGTCGCCCGAGTCAATTGATCCAGTTTCACATCCATCTGAAACACTATAAGACAGCCACGTAGCAATTCAATTAACATCGGCCCGCGTTATTTCCAAGCGATAGAGGGGGACCGTTCGGCGATTGTTCAAGGAGGTTTGACTCGAGAGGCTCTGATATTCGTCCGAGCCGAAAGTCCAAAAGGTTTTTCAAGGGCTGGCCAGTGCCCTATCCCGAAAGGGTACAACTAGGCCTCTCCCCATTTGCAGTGGACCCGAGTCGAGAGCAGGTCTAATATGCTTTAACCACTGCCATCGAGCTGCCGGAATAACCAAAGAGAGTGAGAGAGAGAGAGGAGGGAGGGCCTTCCCTCGAAAATCAGAGAGAAACGGCGTCTAGGCGGAAGGGCGAAGAGAACAAGAGAGGAGAATAAAGGAGGGAGAATGGAAGCCGCGAATATTCATAATACGAAGCCGATGGAATAAGCTGATCCTGCAAACAGGCATTCGTTGGCGCCGACGGGGATCCCGGCGAGCATTATGAGAAACGAAAAGTTGGAGGATGAGAAACAGAGAGTTGCTGGGTGGAGACCAAGGGCCAAGAAATTTGAGAAAGGGAAAGGGACCCGAGAGGAACAGAAAATCGACGGACGAGGAGCAAGCTTCGGGAAGACTAATAAACGATAGGAAAAGGGGCGGTTTCAAGTATGGGTCGAGACGGCCCTTCGTACAGGATCATTTAAAAGCAGCGTCTCAAAATTTTCGTATTTTAATTAACTAACGTATCAACTTAATTTTGGTGGAGATCATCGCTATTATTTTCTCTATAGCTATATTAAAACACGACGTTTTTTCGCATCTTGAGGAGGAAAACAATACTTAATTAATGTTATTTTTTTTAAGATATTAGGAAGCACGAAAATTCGTCGATTTTTACGGTCTACAGTTTTCTTTCGATATAAGGCGATGACCTCGGAGCGATTTTCGTCCTATTGCGGATGAAGTCTGCGCTCGAAAATTTTTTGATCAGCCTGTAAGAAAAAAAGGCTGAGCAAATAAGAGGAACTTCCTACTTTCTTTCCGCGCTCTCTCTTCGCTGCCAATGAGCCTGACGGAACGAGTACGTTCGGCCCTCTTCACCAGCATATTTCTCGGAAACAGGACTAAGCGTTTATAGTCAATTAAGGAGCCGAGAGTAGGCAATGCTCTTCGCTGCTCATCGAGAGCGACGGAGAGAACCGGCATGAGAAAAATGAAGTGGCTCATCCCGAGTGAAGATCGTTTGGCAAAAATGAAATGTCCATGGAAATTGAATCTACGGTTCACTTTGGGACAAGGTCCGCGCTGGATTTCACCGACAAAGAGTATTTGTACGCTTCGCTTCTGACGAGTCTTTACCGGACGCATTAATGAAATGTGTTTTATAAACGATCGAGTTTTGAGAGTTGTACCGAGAATAACATGATTTAAGAATTTCTTTTGGAATTGTTATTTATTGGAAGAGATTTGTCAAGACGTTTTTGAGCTCGCCTCTAGTCAGCACAATCAATCGTTGTGGAGTTCACGTGCAAGTGCAAGAATTACAAAAGATAGGAATCCGACATTGTCGAATGCGTTTCGAAATTTATGGTCTTCTTGTCATAGCAAGATGACAGAAGACCAGTACTTAATGATAAGTCGCACAACCAAAAAATCTTTCTTTTTTCCTCCGTCTATCCTTCATCCAGTTTAATTTTTTGTTCACAAACACGACATCAGGTCGGTTTTGAAATTTTTCAATGTTTGTACAAATATTTTCGATTGCAGAACATCGTCTGGGCAGTCCATATCGGATCGAAAGAGTAATGAGGTATGAATCACAAGGTGGTCTCACGCTATTAGAGAAGACTCCAAAGGGACAAGTGGAATAGAGTGGCCCATGGGATCGCTCGTGTAGTACTAAATCGAGAACATCCGGTCGATTATCGAAGATATATGAAGTCAAAGCACTAAATCGTTCGGTCGTGTAATCGAGCGAAAGACACGATCTATCAAAAAACATGCAATATAAGCACGTGCAAAGCAACGTGCCATTAATTAACAGCTATAATTTAAATTAAAAGACAGATATTTCCCAACATTTTGTGACCGTTGATGAACTTTTTGAAGCAAATTGGATTTCGAGATAATTATACTGTTTAACATTACATCAAAAACATTAAATTATGAAATTTATTAGGAACGAATTAAAATTTGTTGATACGACAATGTACACATTTGTTGCTCTGTAATAACAAGTTTTGTACATTTTAATAGATTCATGCTAATTGTTAGAGGGTTTTCGGTGACATTTTTACCGTTTTCTATTTTTTGCCATTTTCGTTTCAACAAATGTAAATGATATAACTTCTTAAAAAAAATGTTAAAACAAATGTTGCATGGTTTCTGGGGGGGGGGGGCATACAGTGCTGTAATCCATTTTTTGTTACATCGATTTTTTATCGACATATAAAGGTCACTTTTTTTAAACTGAGATAAAGCGCAAAAGTCAGTGTAAAAAATGATTGACCTTTACATGTCCTAAATCTAATAAACAAACGAGAAGCTCCGAGAGTCGAATGAACTCCTCAGACAGACTAGAAAATAGCTAGAACAATGAAAAATAGAACAGTGGAATAAAAAAGCACGGTCGCCGTACGTCCCCCCGGTCGCTGAATAGTACGTATGTACATAAAGAATCGGTTGGAAAGTATACGCACGCACCATTCGTTTTGCGGACACGCCAAACATACGTTGAATCGAAGTAACTGTTTTTTGGCGCGATTCTCGCTCGTAGGATGAATTTTTGTCGCAAAAGCTCCGAAGGGGTGGTGGAAGCGGTGGTGGCTGCGAACGGGGTGGGTGGGGGTTGTTCACGTGAAAAAGCTCGCTTGACGTGGATCGCCCATGGGCTTGGGGACCAGGCTGGACCGCAATGTTTTCCTCCAATTTCACCCAAACAAACAGTCCGTTATAGATTTGCAGCCGCTGCCTGCTCGTCAATTTATAATAGCGAACATTGTACAACGAGAAATGAGAATACGAGGTTCGTTGGAAGTAGATACGCGCCCGTACGGAAGGAAATCTGGCGGAACGTCGGGAGAACATTGCCAATTCTCTTTCTGGCCTCGTGGAATTGCTGGTGGAACGGTACCGGGGCGATTATAAATACAACACTGAACACTGGAGTTCGAGAATGATCGTCTTTGTTCGGGAGTTTTGCTCTTTGTCAGATGAAGTTGCTTTTAAGCGTCAGTTTTAATAAACTGATGCTGTTCGGTAATTATCTTTTGAATTTTATCTTTAAATGACTATTTATATTTTTATCCCTTTCTATTCGGAATATATATTCCAAGTACCATTTTTAGCTATCACGAATTAAGGTGTACTTTTAATTTGGTTTAGATTGATTTTTAAAATTGTTTTTCTTTTTAAAGTACTACTACATGCAATGAGTATAACATGGTGCATATTTATATTAGGGAATGACCATTTTTATTTCTGATTTTATTATTTTCTATTCTGAATATATTCCGAGTACCATTTTTAGCTGTCACGAATTAAGGTGTACTCTTAATTTGATTTAGATTGATTTAAACATTTTTTTTTCTTTTTAAAGTACCACTAAATGCAATGAGCATAAAATGGTGCATTTATATTAGGGAATTACCATTTTTATTTTTATTATTTTCTATACTGAATATATTTGAAGTACCATTTTTAGATACCATAAATTAAAATGCAGGTTGGTGTACACATATGCTTCCCGCCTGGAACAGGTCGCGCGACTATTGTGACGATGTCGATGCGATTGAAACGATTAGGGTGGAAACGAGCCTCGTAGGCATTTTCGGAGGGATCGGATTTCATCGAATTTCTGCCGGAAAAAAGTAACGAGATGTTCGTACGGGAATCACCCTCGCACGACTGTTGTCAGAGTACTTACGATCCGACGTATTTGGGTCACCCCTCGAGACTCACAAATAAATTGCGGTCACAGTGTCACGAGGAACAGGGGGGGGGGGGGGGGGTAGAGGAATCTTAGTCGAGAAAAATCTGTGCCATACGTCACGCTTCTTCATACGTGCGTTTTGCCCAAAACTGTTACCGTAGAAACATGATTGCAAAAGTTCAAAATAATTTTTCCTCAGAATGTGACCAAATTAATTTTTCTTATTATAACGAAGAAGATTAAATAAGATTAAAAGCACAGAAGATTTAATTTCACTATATATAGCACAATATAGTAATATAGCAAAGGCAGCTTTGTAAATAAAATATGGCTTTTTAATTGGTATCGACTGGTCGACAACCGTGATTCTGAATATCAGTTCACGTTGAATTTACGATCGAGAATCTGTATTTCATACTTTCTATTTTTCCTAGAGAGTGCTTTACGTTTCAGCGATTTCTATTAATATTTTTCGTCAATAAATATAACGCAAGCCATTCGTATTTCATTGAGCCTGTCGCTATTCAATTTTCGGCGTTTATTTATTGTGCCAACGATGTATTGCAGTCAACAATGGTGCACTGCAGAATCGATTAAAATAACTATATCGCTGAGTCCAGCAGTTACATCGCTAAAATAAACATTCACTCGAATTAGAAACGGAAAACCTCGATTTATTGGTTATTGAAAATTTGCTTCGTAACAACTTCATTTATACATTTTTACATTTTCAAATCGACGGTGTAGCTAACATTTTCAGTATCATCTATTTTTCTATATAATCTCACAAATCTTAGCATTTTTTCTAGGCCTTACAATTTTCTGGAGACTCTAAATTTTCTAAACTCCAAAAGTTATTTTTCGAGTAGAGAAAAATATTATTTACTGCAGCGGGAGATAGCCATCCCGAAATCTGTTTCGAGTTTGCGTGACCATGCGGATCCCTCGCGATATCATCTCAAGGGTTAGCTGGTCGGCCCGAGTAGATCCGGAAAAAGGTAACGTTTCGGTTAATCAAGAATAGGCCCTTTTACGAGGGTTATGGTTGCTGAACGATAAGGAGTATAGGGTGGACCAGTACCACGAGCCAGACACACGTCGGTCAGCACGAAGCGAAAGTGAAACACCATCAAGGATACCGGATGATCAAACGGGGTGGGATGATCGAGTGAGTGATCGATCCGAATGGAGAGTGGAGGTTAGGGTAGCTGTGTTCCCTGCGGCCAGATTAGATTGCCTACCCCTCGATCGTCTTCGGCTTGAGAATCGTATTCTACGACTTACAGGAAATCGTTTCTGTCAATAAGTCTCTGTAGACTCGGTGCGACAATTTGAAATAAAACAATGCTCTCGCCTGACACGACGGAAAGAATGATCCAGCGACTTCGGAAACAAACTCCTAGATCCATCGAATAAACACGAAAATGTATAAACGAAATAAATGTTCCTGTATATTCCTGACATTTTTCTGATTAAAATTACAGCTACAACGTAAATCACGCCTGGGTAACCGGTGCTCGGTGCTCCGAGAGTCGGCCTGCCGCGGCAGGTCCGGACAGGCTCCCGAAGCGCGATAGTGGGTGTAGCCGATTCTACGTCATCGTCTCAGAGCACAGAGTTGGCTGGGCAGTAAATTAGGTTTCAAACATTACTAAATACTTAATTGTATTATTACATATTGAGACGTCAGGACCACGGATTGTACTCGGCACATTATTCTGTTAATACGATTTCAGAGTTTGTTATATATGGCGATACAGTATTGATGGAACAATTGAATCGCTATTTCCTCGGCAAATTGACAGTATAACAACAAACACCGGACAATTAATAGAATGTACACGTAGCCCAAGCGCGATTAATACGTATACACGTTCTATAGGAGATTGACTGTCGATCAGTATGCGAATTGCGGTTTACCATTGATTCATTAAGTCGTGAATTGTCAGAAATTTGCATAATCGTTCGAAGGAGCAACTGGATCTGGGCTGTTGCAGGAACCATCCCACGAGAGAATCGGCTTCACTCGATTTACTCGGTAGCAGCTAGGCACCTTATGCTAATACCGAGGTGCACTATACAATGGCTTTTGATAGCGACAATGTTGACTTGCTGTACAAACAAGGCGAAGGGGATCTACGACGTGTATGTGATTAGAACGGAGTACTATGGCGCATCTCGGGAGAAACAAACGTAATCTTTTGAGGTACACGATGCTTAAATTAAATACAAGTAGTTATTATAATCACCATAAAAACAGAGACAGAGGTGAACGAATAAAATTACTAAAATTAATAATAGTATTCTGACGAAATCAATAGAGTCAGCAAAATTTTAAAAATGTTTAAAATTCTGTACATATAAAACTTATAATTCAATTAAAACATTTATCGTGAAATTCTCCCTACAATTTGTCTGGGTACCCAGTTTGAAAAATGCAAAAAATTACTGTGCACCATAGTTAAGTAGATTTCGGTGCACAGGAACAGTTCGCCATTCTCGAAACTTTCCGGTCCATTCGAAATTTATTTTACAAGCTTATATGTATAGCGTGGCCCGGCTGCGAATTTGCAATATTAATTCTGAGAAACACCTTTTAGGAAGCTCGAAGTTTTGACGTCAAAGCTCGCCAGGGGTCGTGTCCTGAATTATTTAGACGCCACCCATGTTGTGATGGATTTACGAGTGACGCGACAGGAAATTTTGGAGAACTCGCCCGTTCTTGGACAGATTCGACGCGTTATGCTTCTAGTTCCCCTATTAATTTATTTACCTAAAATTCACTTGAAACGAGAACAGAAAATTTTATTTGGCACTGTCTTATATTAATCATAAGTATGACTAGTAGAGAAAATGAAAGTATTCGTAGAAAATAATTTTAATTTTGAGTTGTACACAAATCAACATATTCCTTTCTCCACTGTTTAAGCTCATAAATCCGCATCAACACATGATAACGAATTCATCGAATGATAAATCAGGGGTCTTACGAGCGAATTTGCCGAGAGATTTCCGTCGGATTTAAACAGACAGATTTTCAATCAGAGGGAGGGAAAGAGGGGCGAAACACAGCAGTCGAATGTAATTAGCATAAACGATGAAAATCATGAGAATTATGGAACCGCAGTTAGGTAGTTTCTATAAAATAGGAATTAATTCAAAAATGTTCATCCCCTTAAACAGGTCTTTTCACGCGGCGCCGCGCGTCTTAATTAATATTTCAAAAGCCGAGTTCCGGCACGACGTACGCGAAAAAGTAATAATCCCGCGCAGCTGATCCGATTGGCATTAATTCGAGATGAAACGCGACCGTAAAACATTTTCGGGAGATATTTAATGCGCGGTCTCGCACCGGAATACACGGGGCGGACGTGAATTTATTAAAATGCAGAAAAACCGATTACTAAGTAGCGTGCACGGAGAGCAAATAACGGAGTCGGGCCCAACACATCCCCGGCCCGGCAGCCGACTGGCAATTGTTCGCCGGTGAAAAATCCGACCGTATTTCCGTGTCGCCGCGTAAAGCTCGGAACAGTTTCGACAAATTGGAAAATGTTTGGACGAAATCGAGTCGATCGAGAAAATTCCCGTTAACCAGTTCATAATGAATATTTGAACTGGCATGACAATTAACTTGTTGGGTAATATAATGGCGGTGAGAGCGCGTCGCGTCGGCACCGCAACACCCGAAATAATGATTCTACAGCTTTCGTGGAATCCACGCTCCGCAATAATAGAACAAAAATTGCTCGTGGCAATTATGCAATAATTCTCGATTGAATTTTACGAACATTCTATTCGGTATTCGGAGGAAAGGAATTTAATGAACATTCGAAAATTATTGTGACCTCAAATGTTTTAAATGGAATTCTATGTATTTTTGTTACATCATTTAAAAGCGTTTGTGGAAACGAATTCATTCATATACGAAACACCGATCTTCAAGCGGTCACACAATGTCACAGAAGACAATAGTCATTCTTAAATTTTTTAAATATTTCTACTATCTGAAATCGCACCTGGTCATTTTCGTCATAAATCTATCTAATGATTACTAACTCGACGTTTAAATTGATTTCTAAAAATATTTCTAGTCGTCCGATGGCACAATGGCGGAATCCAGTTTCGCAGTGTCGTTTACCGAAACGGATTAGTCCGGCTATTAGTTCAGATAATCGAGGCTGCGCAGTACTCGCGACTCAAAAGTTTGCCGATCGTTCGAACGGATAACAATATCCGGTTGTTTAGAAGAGTTCCGGAATTCGCGCGAGAGGAATTTGTTTCGTCGTGTCATTTGGCATGTTGACGACATTCCCTGTACAATGGTCGACGACAGAAAATAAAAAAAAAAAAAAAGGGAACCGTCGGGGATAATCCGTGACAAGTTACACGGCGTGTTTTGCATGATCCGGGGCGAGCCGAAACAAGCAGAATGGAAGAGAGCGGGAACATAGGAGGAGGAACGAAAGTATATAAACCTGGTGGGGCTGTTTATCGAAACGTCATGCACAGGCAGCCTATCAAAAGCAGAATTGCTTTCAGGAGCCTCCTCTCCTCCTCGTTCCCTCATTTCCACGCACGCTTCATTTCCCATACACACAGCGCGGGCGGCACAGCACTAACGCAACGGGATCGTTTGTTTATAGTTAATGCCTAAAGCTGCTACGCTGCTAATTCGAACCTTCTCTCTTATCAGTTCATCCGTTACCGGGCGCCGCGACCGCGCCGCTGCTGCCAGTCGAGACAACAACTCACAGCGTCACGTTCAGGCGCGCGAGATTATGTCGATCACGGTCAACCCAGATATCACCGACCGGCCCCTTGATCATTTATAGTTGTCGTCGATGATAAGCCCACTCGCCTTATGAAAACGGCCGGGAGTTCAATCTGAATTACAGTGAGTGATTACATTGTTAAAGTTACCTGGACCAATTGACAATTTCGGATTAACACTTTCCACTAGAAACGACGATTCTGAGGCGCCATCAGTGTGGCCAGATCAGGGGAATCGACTCGAGGCGATTACCCCCTCTCTGCCAGTACCGGATTAGTCATGTGACGCTGTGACGTATGCACGACAGAGACGGAACGCGTCACGTAACCGCACGGAATCGTGGGGGAATAGCAAGGGAAGGCAGAGTGGGGAGACAATTTTTTCATTCATAATTGTTATTTTTTTAACTCCTCCTTTATCATTTCTGTATACACTCTGTACATTTGAAATGCACTTATGTAATAAATGCATTACACTTTCACGAGATTTTGCATAACTTTTCCTCCTCGTCCGTTTGATTTAACTCTCTCGTGACCAGTGGGATGCAAATATCTCGGTTGAATTCTCGGTTAAAAACCAATTGCAATGTAAATCGACGGATAAACAATAAATTTTGCTAAAAGAAATTATTTGCTCGTGAAAGGATTAAATGAGGCGCGCGAAGCAGATTATTTAACATTTATGCAGCGAATATGTGAAAGCATAAAGTTATAATTAATCCATTGGTTTACAGTAGCAAATTTTTATTTTAACCATAACGTTCATATCTTTGGAATTATATGTATGCGTTTCTAAAAAGGAAGAAAAATTTCCAAGGAAACTCAGGTGACAAGTGTAGCGGTCCTGAGGTATTGTCAGTTTTTCCTTTTCAACAAGCGGTCTTGCCTTCGTTCTCGTTTTTTATTCCTTCGTCGCAGCAATCTATTTGTTTCACAGGTCGATGGGTACGAAACCAATCAGTGTAACCCGCTCGAATGGAAGGCCCCGCAGGTGCACAAAGAGACGCTGTGCTGTTCGAAAAGCGAACAAAATATTACGCAAATTCCAAAAACACCGGCAGAAGCTGCTCTGCTCCCCCGATTCCGCGTGATTTTCCGTGAATGCGTATTTTTTTTCGCGCAAAGTCAGTCCGACGATGCTCCCTCTGTGCGAGGACCGTTTTCGATCGCCATTTCGTTTCACCCAGTTTAACCACTGCACGCTTTTCGAAATGTTCGGAAAAGATTTTTTCAATTGTTTTCAAAAAGCATTTTCTCAATTATTTTCAGTACTATCGAACCTTCCTCTTCATCGTTAATTTATCTTGTAAATAAACGACAATCTTTATGCAAAATGCAATTAGCAAAATTCTATTAAAAACAATCATATTGTTATAACATTCAATTGCCATTTATTGAAGTCTGCCAGATGTCCAGATAAATGTATTATTAATGAAATACCAGCAATATAATTCTGTTAGGAAATAGTATTGAGTGGTTGAAACGAAATTAAAGAATAGTTAGAATAAAATTCTGTTAAAGAGCACTACTAAATTGAAAAGATCAAATAAAATTTTACGAAATATTCGTTACATCATTGTACGATCCGTACGTCTTTTATCCAAACTTTTATTCGGAACATCCGCACAATGGCGGAAGTTTAATGAATTCGTTCTGAAATCGTGTTCCATTCTTTCATTACAGAAGCCCCGATCTCTTTACAATTTCCAACGATAATATAAACTGTCCCAGACGACGTACCAGGCGGCAGCATTATGAATATCCCCGCGAGTTTTATTGCAAAAATGAAATTCTCGTATCAAAGTTTCAGGAGGGCCCGGGGTAGAAAAGTTACAATTAATGCGGCGGGGTTTAATCACACATAATAGCTCCGCCATTTTCGCCGAATATGCAAGAGTCCGGTCTCCGGTCTCGAAATCCAACGTGGACATCAATTTGCGCTATACTATATCCTATAGTAATAGCTGGTTCGTTCAATCTTCTTCGAACGTTCTGCCGACGGAATCACATTCCTGGACGCCGCGCCGCCGGTCTCTCTCTCTCTCTCTTCTCCCTTCAGGAAAATTCACGGGAGCTACTAAAGGTTTTCGCTAAATTATTCAGAGCCACGGAGCCGACCCCGTGGAAGGGTGATTTCCTTTCGAGTGATCGATCAATTAAGTCGACGACCATCCCCGAAACAATCGTGCTTTATTATCTGACAAATCCTGGTTTCCGTTTCATTGCGGTCGTTCGTCTTGTTACGCTCTACAATAACAGGACGGAATTTTTCATCCCTTTGATCCACAGTCACCAGATTAAGACTTGTCCCCCCACTCTAGCTTCCCCTTCCAAGACGCTGTTCCCCCACGCTTCCGCCACGTCCCGGTCACGTAACTCGCAGAGAGAGGGTAATCTCCTCGAATGAATTCCCCGTATATTTTATTTACTCTTTACTATTAATGAAAAATATAAAAAATATTTAAAAACTTTAATTTAAACAGTATTTATTGCTCAATTTCAATATCGTATGTAAAAAAAAAAAATAAAATAAATTGAATAATTCGCCATAAAGTCGTGAGGTAACAATTCAATAATTCTGGAAAAAAAAAATTAGAACTAGCGTCAGAATAAAGGTACTGTTAATAATCGAAGGTTCTCGGCGCAACAACTTAATAGCTAATAATCCGAGCTGTTGAGGCCACTCTAAACAGAATAAAAACCTGGGTAATAAAAGGAGCAGGTGAAAGAAGTCCATGTGAAGCTGTCAGGGGATTGGCGTTAATTGGCGAACGGTGGAGCACTCGGCATATCTGGAAACGGTTGAATTTTACGATTGGTGAAAAGAATATCACCGTAAGATCGACTCCGTCTGCCGCGCCATGCCGCGCCGATGGAAATAACGCGCGCGATTCTCCCGGGTTCGATGTGTATAGGGGCTTTATGATATCGCGGTGTAATATCGGACGATATTTCCGTCACGTAAATTCGTAACGGCCCGTTCAACGGAGAGTTGAGAATTCGATTGGTAAAGGCGACGCGGTTCTCCGTGGGTTGAAATGTGGCGAACGGATATATACATATGTATATGCATACATATATGCATGCATATGGGACAAAGGAACACGCTTAGAAACGGCTTTGTACGTTTTAAACAGTGGTTTTGACACTTTGACTGGTCGCCCCAACGGGACAGACCCTGCGAAACTGCGACAACAGATTTGTTTAACGGCCGACTACTTGGAGAGCAATTAACACTCCGCCCCCCCCCCCCAATTTTTATTCGATGCGAGCAAATTTAGGTAGGAGCAAAATTTCACTCGGAACATTTTTTATGGGAATTTAAGATAATATATTTTTACAGAAATTGGTACAGGTAAAGAGGTCATATTTTATTGAAAAACTTTGGGTGTCACTGGAACGTATCAACTATGATTTAATAATATTCCTGTACCCTGTAGTTTAGGGGTACTAACATACTTCGGATTATGCTAATGGGGAACTGTCCAATTAATTATTTATGGTTAAGAAACTGTGCAAGGTATTTGTACGAATGTTTTAAAATCTTTTAAAGTCTTCTAATTATGTTTATGAGATTAAACCGATGCTTATAATTGGGGAATAAGCTATACACAAATGTATGCTAACGAGAGACCCAGATTTTCGATTTACGAGGCAGCGGTGAGCTAAAAATCAGAATTTATGACGAAGCAATATTCCCAGGCACAAACCAGAAGTTTCTTTGGGAACCGGGAACTTTCTTTGCAAACTCCTCTATAAGTGAAACTTGAAACCTGCATAATTGACGTAAAATTTCGAGCAACCGGGAACGTTCAACGGCGAGAACACCGAGAGACCGAGAGACTGCTGAATTTTTCTTTTATCGTATAATCACTTTGCAAATGGATGATAAATGACATGTATATCGACGCGGTACTATGCTACACGTTCAATCTTGCGAAATGCACGTACTTAACACGATTTCGATTCCCGAGCGAATTTATGGTCCCGATAACTTTCAATATTCAGCAACGTGGTTATATACACGAAATAAATGAGAATTATTTATTAAGCGTGTAAACTGCAAATCTTTGCAACTGATAAAACGGTTTGTAACATATTTCAACAAAAAGCTTGAAAGAAATTTTTTCAAAGGATTTACTTCGAAGAATTATCTTGGACACTGTGCGTATAATTAAAATGCATAAAATCGTATTACTTTTGTGCATGCCCGGCATTAAAAATGACAATGCATCGCACGGCTTTTGGAAAATCAGGAATTTCTCTTTTGTCACCGTCATTCAATTTCGAACGAAAAGGGTAGATTTTAGTAAACTCGTTGTAGTCATAATTGAATCATAGTCACATTTTATAAAATATTGTAATAATTTCTACTGTCTTCGTATACTGGTCCCGGAGAGATTACGCTTTCCGTGGACCCTTGTTTAGAGGTTAAATTTCTGTTCTTAGGGTTATTTTAAGAAAAAAATGTATATGTCACAGGTATCGAATGGGCCTGGTTTAACCGGTAAAGTAGATTTCCTGTTTTTTATAAATCTGCAAATATCTCGGTAACTATGCGAAATATAGCAAAATATCGAGAGACCTTTTTTGTAAAAAATTAAATTTCCAACAATTTATGTCGTACGACATTGTTTTATCTGCTGCGCAGTTTCCGAGTATATTTATATTTCGGTGAAGTTGCGGAACACCTGCCTCCCCCTCCCCTCCCCGAAATGATGGTCTGGGTTAGGTCGCCAAAAAATCGATTAACAATTAAAAATGTAAACTTTGATTAAATTCCAGTGACTATTTTTCGTGAAAAACGGAATTTTATCATTTTAATGGTTTTTATAGGAAATTGAATTGCCTACAAAAAAGGTCTGTATACATTTTGCCACATCTCGCATAGTTTCCAAGATATTTGCAGGTTTATAAGAAACAGGAAATGTACTTCACCGGCTAAATCAGGCCGATTTGGTACCTATAACATATACAGTTTTTTTTCTTAAAATGACCCCAAGAATACAAATTTAACCTTCAAAGTAGGGGCCACGGAAATCGTAATCGTGCTCTGGTCCCTTATTTCTTCTATCAAATTAATCTAAAAAAAAATCGTTCAAATATTATATATAAAAAACGTCTGCTGCACAATCCCGAATCCTAATCAAACAATTAACAGCAGGGACTGAAGACTGCACTCTCCTCCCCAATGTTTCCCTTTGCAGCAGAGTGAAACATCAGAACTTGCAAACCAATTTGCACACGGCGCGGTGTTCTCCCGCAAGAGTTAATACAGTCCGGGGCCATTCAAATTTTTATCGAACCGTGTCTGTATCGTGCATCACGTAGAACTCCGCCGTATCAATCGGGCTCGCACACAGAATAAAAAAAGCGAGCGAGCGAGAGAGCGAGAGAACGAGAGAGAGAGAGAGAGAGAAAGTGATAGTGCGTGATCGCGTCGCCGGGCTCAATTTACCGAAAGCAATGAATTTTTACCATACGTGACATTACGCGGTTATTTACAAAATGCTCGCACGCGAGCGATGCTCATCGTGCGATCGTTTATTTCCACTGGTTGCGCGCGCGCGCGCGCTCTCGCTCGCAGCCGAATGTAATGAATTTTTATTGGCCACTCGCAGCACACACGTCGGTTGTATCGAACGGGGCATTTTTTTATCGTCGAATCATCGGCGGCGGATACGTCATTTGCCAAACGCAATGGATTTTTAGCGAGCCCGGTCGACGCTCGACGTCGGCGGCGTCGTCGTCGTCGCCGGTTAACGAACGATCAAACGATTGACCATGGGAGAGCCACCGGCCTCGGTCACTCGACATTTTTATTTTTAATTGGGCTTCTCAAACTAATTAATTCTCGTACCCCCCTCTCTCCTTCTCCTCCTCTTCCTACTCCCCACCCCCCACTTTCGATAGTGCTTTCTCGCTCTCGTTGACGCGACAGAGAAAGTAACGATGGAAAAAACTCCATTGACGAACGCGCCCAGGAAAGACCCGTAATTTATGGTCGGCGTAAATGATCACGTAGAAAATACTTTTTGCGCCGTCTGCCGTGCTGCCACCCCCGACCGCCAGTTTTGAAAAACTCCATTGATTGATGTCGATCGATTGGCTTTGTTGTACTCGGTCACGCACTAGAGGCGTCCTCTATCCCTATCACATTCCTACACGGAAAAAGGAACAATTATGGAAGAGGAATTTTCACACTTTTTTTTCCAGCGGTTTTTTCGTTGCTGTTGAGCTTGCGCAGACACTAAATTTAATTTCTGTACAGTTTTTCTTTCAAATTGGGCTTAGAAACAATGGCAATTATTTATACAATTACTAGAAATCTAACATTTTTATATTGTATATATGGACTGCTCATAAAAATATTTCAAAATTGGTGCGTAATACTAATTAATACATTTTTCGATAATTCAATATCTAATTAAACTGGCATCACAGGAAGTACAATTTTAATGAATTTCTGATTTATAAAATTTGAATATAAATATTACACGAAATTCTAATTTTAATAAACGAACGATCAAATATTTTTTTAATAATTGTTTATCGGTCTCCCAAACCAAGTTCTCTCAATGTATTCCCAAAATGAACAGTTTACACCAACATTGTTGCTAAACGATAGCAATCAAACATAATTTTGCCGAAAGCCCGAAACAGTAATCCCGACAGCATAATTACCCCCACGATTCTACCCACTATGTAGCAAATACGCGTCCATCAGATCCCGGAGCATCAACTACAAACTTTACCATAAAATCTCGCCTAACTCCCATCGAACTACTTCCTCACAACTCAACAACAAGCCGTGTACGATCAACGACAAAATAATCACAGTCCTTTCACTATTAATAAACTTCACCGTTTAACACAGAGACCGATCAGAGAGAACGAAGCTTTCTCCCATTTAAGCGACGAAAGCTCCTTTCCCCCGACACACAATCCAACGGAGATGATCCTTCATACTCCTCGCGTTTCATTTTCCTCACTATAACCACAGCATGATGCCCCTGGGGGTGGCCACGACGTATACCTCCGACAACACTTCCAGAATTCCCTAAGTTGTTTCGAATAAGAAATGAAACCACCAGTCAACAAGTCGCACTGTCACCTTTTAAATCGTGCGGTTAAGGTGTTTAACTCTTTCAGTGCTCGATCAACCCCCGTAGAATCAGATCTTCGATCATGCCACACCTGTCGATAGCGTTTCCCGTATGCTCTCTTAAATCGTGTAATTTTTTAAATTAGGGGTGCCAGAAAAATGGTCAAATCATTAATGAGGATTCTCACTGGTGCAGCCTAGGTCAAGATAGTTAGGGGTCACTTTTGGGGTAGACAGACCACTTTCAATATTTTGTCTGGATATTTATTAGAAATATAAAATTTTTTGTCTACTCCATCCACAATGATCTTGACACTTGCTGTCAAGGACAAATTATGATAGTTTCAACCCCTTGAACTACAATAGGGAACATTTCTTTCTATAGAATTCTGAACGATGAAGAATTTTTAATCACGATAACCACAAAATAAATAGTAGTACAATGAGTTAAGGCAATTTTGTATAAAACGAGTAATAATTTGTAATTAATCATTAATTAAGCACTTCTGGGTTAAAGCTGGGAGGAATTGTTGCCACTATTTGTTAACTTGTTAGGTTAACTTGAAGCATGGCTTACCTGTCCGACTTTAGAGCGTGCCTCGCAACCCCAACGTCACATTAGGCAACGATGAACGCACAGAAAACTCGCGCAAAAGCACCCGAAGGGGGGTGATGAAAACAGCCGGAATGGGGAACCGTGATACACGAATGACTCGCCGGGTGCGACTGACAGTACCGTGTTGCTCCACGTGGGCTCCAACCACCCCACGGAACCACCACAACGACGGACAGACCCGCACCTACGGGAATTACGCGCACACAGACGAAACAGACGGGAGGGGGCTAGGATCATGCGCACTCCGCGGAGCTTTCGCGGATTCGAACTTCCACTCTCTTTCCCTTTTTCTTGTTAAATGCGTAATTAGCGTTATTTCGCGGCTTTCGTGGCCGATAATTGGTTATGGAACGCATTTACCTACCCGCCCGCTTTGCTTCCGACTTGCCGACTTCCGCTCCCCTAAATGGCTTTCTTACTGACTGTCACGTATCGGGAACCACGGGCTGACGAAATCCTTTGCGTTTTGCTACCTCCAGTTCGGCACTGTTGGTAAACTATTTACCATTACTTGTATTCGCGCGTCGGCCGCAGACCGATTTTCAGTAAAATTAACTCGTGGCCCTCTCTTCAGAAATTATTTATTATTTACAAGGGTGCACTCTGCTCCCGAAAATAATCTTCAATACTATGTATTTTCTACGCTAGATAAATAATTAATCTCCAATATCAATATTATTATCAATGCAGACAATTTTTATTTTGCATAAAAATCCGCAGAATTTTTGTTAGTAGATATGCACTCTTCTTTTTCATAGTTACAATAGTCTACAAATTGGCACGTCTACGAAGATTGTTATTCGGATTATCACTAGTCGCCCCATTGATAATCAGTCGTCTATTGAGCGCCATGATGCAATCGACTCAATTGAATCAGTTTGAAAAGCAATCGAAACCCTATTTCGAACTAAATTTGTTCCTAACACTTTAATATCTCGTTATTCGAGGAGTTCACCATTTTGACTCTCGATGGAAATATTGTTAAAATACAATTTTAATTGCTCTATATATATATGTATATGTTATTCACATGTCGTCCATGCACTTGCAACGATACTCGAGCATTATTTCCCATTGAGACATTCCATTGTGAATTCTCGATTTCGGTACTTCATTTACAGTTCTGAATTATAGAAATTCATTACGTTTAATTGGAACCATTTCCATCATGGACATTTCGACGGTGAGTGCAGTTTAATGATTGCAAAACATTTCATGATGCACGCACCATTTATTTGCAACCTTGGGCCGATGTCTGATTAAAAATGTATTAGCCTCCTCTGTGAATATGCGTTTCCATTAATAATACTTTTAATAAAATTGTACTCGAACTAACGCGCGTTAACGTGAAATATTGATCTATTTTCGCAATTTTTCTTTAATTACATAGACCAAGGAAACACATTGTAGGAAAAATCGCAGTAAAAATATTATTTGCATTAAAATTATAAAAAGAGGAAATTTTCTGAAAATTCTTTCTACACATAATCTGAGTAAGCTAGATTCTTGGAAAAGAAGCTAAAGCCTCTTGGTCCAATTTTAAAATAGTTGCTCCATTTAGAGGGGTGTCTTTTTGGACAGCAGAGATGATCAGAGTCTGTAAGATCGCTTTCAGAAAAATTCGATGACGCTCACATGGGTAGATGGACTATTGTCCATCGTCGGTGTTAGGTTAGCCGCCCCCCCCCCTCTCTCTCGAAAGAAGGGAGGAAAGGCTTGCGTCGGTGTTTGAAGGGGGTTGAGCGCTGGAGACCACTAATTACCAAGGCTTGTCTAAGTCGTTAAAGAGGCTATCGGGTCTACTTCTTTTACCTCCGGACCCGGCTTCCATCTCCTGGATGATCTGCACCCTTTTGCAGCAGCGTTCAGGCCGCTGGTCTGCATTCAGGCCTCAGCCAGGCGAAACGAGAAAGGCTCCGTTTCTATCTCAAGCGTGTTAATTAGACGCGCCTTTGTTTCCTTCCGGAGGAACCTCGAACGAGGCAAATATGAACGGGCGGAACGACCCTCGAATTTTGTCTCTCCCTATGTCAGTGTCGCAATCGCTGTTACGACGAATTATTTATGCTGTGGGAACGTATGAAAGCTTCATAAGGGGAATATCAGACGTGGCTTTGAATTCGGCTGCTGCTGCTGCTGCTGCTACTCCACAGTTTCTACCTGACGTCAGGACACGGGGACTTCTGACAATCGTGCCGGGGAACTGTCCAAATTGATAATAAGCCCGTCCATCGTTAAACCCCGCTAATTATTTACCCTTACACAACTGAATTACACGACCATTCTCGCGAGCCCAGCTATTTACGAAATCTGCTTTCGTCGTGCACAAGATGGCGCTTAGAAACTCATTGGTCATGGGAAATTTCACAAATCATTTTTCGAGATTTTTGAAGTTGTACATAAAAAATTTCACTTTTGAAGAATTTCTACTAAAGTAATGCCGCAATTTATGTATCTCAGAAAAAAAATCAATTTTAGTAGGGCTAAATAATTTCTAGTATATCGAGTGAAACAAATACAAAACGATGCAAGTATAAAAAGTCGTAATGGCCAAAATTTTTAAAAAGCGTTCCAACATAAGAGTCACTGAATTTATGTAATGGTACAATGGTGATAAAATATCGTTTGGCGGATCTACTTAACAACGTGTACGAATTCGATCATCGTCAAAGGGTGTTTCTAAGCGAGCACTTAGCGCGGCAAGTTCCTTATATCATTTAAGAAAGATACGGAACGAAGTGGAACGTACTAGGTATTACATCACGGTCCAGGTAAAATCGTCTTCTCCTTTAAAACCAGCCCTCCCGCCCTTTCGCTTTCTCTTCCTGCTTCCTTGATCTTTCCCTTTCTTCCTTTGTTCAGCTGGGAACAGAGGGACGGTCGAAATCTCGTAAAGCTCGCCATCAAGCTCTGCCTCAAGAACAAGCTGGGTGTTTACAGTTCAATTATCCGTGGCATCGCCCATGCAATTATTAGTATTTGCATGATTCAGTAACCGAGGGAGCGTGCCTTGGCGCGTCTGGAGGTGTCTCTGAATCGAGGAGAAATGTTACCCTCTCCCTCTGCCAGTATCGGACTAGTCACGTGACGGGAACGGTAGAGTGGGGAGACTGCTTCAAAGTTTCTGTCCTCCCAAACAATTATAGTCCAAATATTTTATTTAACAATTATTGAAACGATAATGATGCTTTCGCGGGAAATAAATAAATAAATAAATAAATAAACATTATTAAAGTATTTTGCATTAAAAATTCGTGGAATAATTTGCGGTCGAGCGATCGCGTTACATTGGATGACTTTGAAAGGCATAAGACAGCGTGGAAGATTTTTAACACGGACACGAAGTAATAGTTATTCTATAGAAAAGTCGAAGAAAGATGAAACGCGTCACGTTCCGCAATGAGAAAGGCTTTCTTCCTTGCAGTTTGCACTGGATGCTGAAGCTGCGCGTTTTAACGAGCACAGAAATATTCCACTTTCCCAACCCCGCGCCCACCGCTCTTTCCCATTCGCTTCCCTCCATCCTTCTTTGTTTCTTCCTTTCGCTCGTTTCCGTTCCTTCCATCGATTTGTGGAATTTCTCCCGGAATATTACACCGGGGTTTCGTTTTCCGAGTTTTTCTTCTCCCTAAAGAGAGATTCTTTTCAATTCTGTCGTCCCTTTCTTATGATTCCTTTTTCGCCTTCATTTGCCTACCACTCTCCGGCGCAGATCCTTGAATTGCCCGGTCGATTAATCGATTAACGGCGCACTAATGGCTCCAAATTCCCTTCAATGATACTAAAGCAGAAAATCTGATTGATTGAACGACCATTTTTTCGCTTTAATACGATTTCAGAAATTTGCGGTCCCCCCACCGCCGTTCTTTCCTCGATTCGTACAATATATTGTTTATTATTCTGTACGTTAAACAGTGGATGCTATACTAATTTTTGTACTAACATTAATAACATTTTTGTTCAATTATAGTTTTCTGATATGCTGATATGATTTTCAGAATACTTATGCTAAAAATTCTCCCGCAAGACGCACGAATTCAATATGGCTGCCACACGGATCATTTCCCGATTTCATCGAGCTATGACTTTCATAAACGCGTGTAAATACTTCACTCCCGAGCTTGTCAACGACCAAAAACTCCTGTGAACGGAGCATAAATATGAATTCAGCTAACATATTACAGCTCGAAAGAAATTTATCGTTCACGCCTCATCAATCATTTCATTAGAACGTGCAACGTCAATAACGTTTATGCTGTTACAGTGTGAGTTACACCCCGACAACCGAGGTGTGGTGGAATACATGAATATTTATTGGATTTTCGAGCAGCACACATTATTGTTTTCGCATATTTTATTTTAAACCATGTAATTTATATTCAATATCAATTATTAGTGTTTGTATAGATATCTCGTCCAATTTCTTTAGTATTTACCAATAAATTATGCAAAATTTATCAATTAAAATTGTACAATTAATTTATAATGATCGAATTATAATTTGATTTAGTGGGGACGTTAATGGTATTTTTGCTGGATTTCTTGATAAGATCTAATGCGTTATTAGTTCCATGATTCCCAGAAGTTGTTCTGTTCGAAATATGAACAGACTTGTAAAAGACTGTCAGGAAATTATATGTTATCTCACATGTCCCTTCCCATTGACCCTTAACCTCCGTAATGTTCTGTCCAAAATCGTCGGAAGAATCAGTAAAAGAAGGGAGAAAGTGGTTTGGAAAGATCCTTCTGTGGCATTAAGAAAGAGATTAAACTGCTGTTATTCCCCTGTTTTCCCGTCGGAAATGAGCTTCCAAAATCGATCGTGAACCGATATTTTGGAACTTTATGAGGAGGACGATGAGGTCACCGCTGATATTGACCACAAGCTGCGTTCTATTTTCATTTTTGACCCAAATACGATTCGAATTCACCCTAAAACGCACCCCTTCGAGCACACAATTTCACGTTCATAGTCTTTCAATAATCTGTTTGAAAAATTCATTAAAATCTTATACACACTTTTAGTAAAATTTCACAAAAAAAATAATTTTGACAAATTTTTCCTCGTGTAAATATAGCGCGTAAGGGAAGGAAGGGATTATTATCGGAACATTGACTCAGCACCCTACGGCCCTACAGGGCACGGATCACTGATTTTATTAGGCTTGAGTCATTGACATTTATACTACGGCGTTCGATCATCGTTTCGTGCACAAAAGACTCCTTTATTCTCTATAATTAAATTATTTAGGTACCAGACATAAATGATCAAATAATAAAATACTATATTTATTAAGAGACGTCGTCAAAAAGTTTCAATTTTAGCAAAAAAAAAAAAAATGCATTTAAGAGCGATCTCGAACGACCATAATTGAAATCGTGGAATTCTTGGCAAGCTGACAAAAAGAAAAGGTGTACATCGATGGCGAATTTTTCATTCGTTTGTCGAGCAAACGAGTAGGGAGCTTCGCTTTCGCCGACAATTGTCTTATCTGACATCTACAGTCTTCGCGAAGAGCCGTTATCGCTCGAATTCGGGACGATTTCACCCACACCCTCTGCGAACGATCTGATATTCACCAAGTTCGGGAACAAATGGGGAAAGCCGGGCTAACTGCGCCGTTGGCAGCAGTCAAGTTTGCCCATTCGAATTTCAACGACAACGGTCAATGACGCAGCTATCCTGTCCTCGTAAAACCGTCGATCCGTGAGACGGACATGCGAAGACGAACAGCGTTTCCGCAGAACTAATTTCCGTGAGAGAACTGGGGGGAAAACGGCGACATTAATCTGCAGCGAGATACCTCGACAGTGTCAGGCTCGTACTCCGAAGTCGTTCTGATTACCGATTGCTTTGCTCTCTGTTCTAATCGCTGATGTCCTCCGCGAATTCACATCTCTTGTTGATGCTCCCTCCTCCTTTTTTGAAGAAATTCAAATTTCGTCTTTTTTGTTTTAATTGAGATTATTTTTTAATCATAATAAATCTCATCGAAGTCAATAATAATAATTTTTAATTTTTCAATCAACTCATTTCATCAAGGAAAAATGATTTGGAATTGCTACAATTTTCAATCTCATTGTTTTCGCATAGAAAAAATACTCTAAAGAAATATGCAGGATAGAGGTCATGTAAAGGTCATAGTCAAGAAATATTCGCGTAGAGAACACATGAAGGTCGAATGGCTTTGGGACAATGGCAGCCACGTTTTTCTAGTTTAAGATATTCAGTTCTACTCTTTAAACGTCGTTTAACAAATTGAGTTTTTAAAGAGACACAATTCGATATATAAAAAATATAGTCGAAATTCACTTGTTTCTCAAAATACTATTACGAGTCCGTTCTTTTGTGTACGATAGTGTACATCGAAATCTCGTCCCCGATGATTCGAGTGGCTGGTTTCCATCGAAGGGCGTAGTTCGCGCCCCCCGTAGCGAGGAAAAGGGGATGATGGACGCGCGCGGACGCATTGAAGAATCGCTTCGACAGTAGACCGCTGCCAGGAAAACAGTTTTGCAGGAAACGCGCGAATGGGACAGAAAGAGAGCATGGGGGAAGAGAGCATGGGGGTAGTCGAACGAGAAAAACCGGAAGCCGGGACCACCCGCCATGGGTTTTCTTTATTGCGAACGACGGGGTTCTCGTCGCGTTCGTAGATCGGCAAGGTGGAGAAACTCGTGCGAGGGTGCCAAGCCACTCGTTTTACATCGTATAAAGAGCCTGTGCTAGGCTTCGAGCATACATATTTTTTTCGGCCACTTTTTCTCAGGGCTCGGCGGACTCTTAAATTGGCTGTTGATCAAAGAGTCCCAGCTAAGGAATGTTGTTGCCGCGCGAAACGACTGCTGTTTATTTTTTTTTTTTTTTTCTGCAACAGACGACTCAGATTCCGTGAAATACACGCGTATTTCCCTGAACGGCCGACGTATAAATTA
The DNA here is from genome assembly GCA_916610255.1 of Lasioglossum lativentre. Classification (NCBI taxonomy): domain Eukaryota; kingdom Metazoa; phylum Arthropoda; class Insecta; order Hymenoptera; family Halictidae; genus Lasioglossum; species Lasioglossum lativentre. Next base: position 24,060,768 of record OU744355.1, read on the forward strand.
CGAACGCCGCGCCGTTTCGCCCGGCTGGATTGTACAGTTTGTTTACCAAATCTAAGAATAGAGGAGCGTTTCAAAACTTTATTTTTTTCATGGGTGTACTGTAATGTTTTCATTTTTAAAGTTAGATTAAAAATAGAAATTAGATCTGTGTACAATTTTGTCATTTTTATTTTTAATATGCAATTTATAACGTTCATTTTAGCAGAGACGACTCCTCTCCCCTCTCCTGGGTCCTCCCAACCAGACTCATGTCGAGTGTAGGAGGAGTGTAGGTGGGGAGATTAGGAGCCATATCCTCGCAGTCACGTGAGGCGTAGCACGGTAATTGGGGGGAACCGGTACACTGGTAATGGGAGTCGTGTAGATATGCTCTCCGTTTTTAATTGTCAGAAAAAACATTGTTAATAATTTTCCAGCCACGGACTTAGACAACTTTTCTTATTTGTCTTTGTAATGCGGAGCTCGTCGTTCTCTTTGTTGCCGGCTAGAACAAGTCCGGAACCAGGAATAATAGAAAGAGAAAAATATATCCAACAGATGTTCGGATTTCGGAGGCGAAAGTTCGTCGTCGGGGAGTTCGCTGCAGAAGTATCTGTTGTATCCTGTGTGAAATATTAGGTCACATCCAGAGAACACCTGACAATCTGTACTGTCGGTCGTTGAGAGTTTCGGGATGCGTGCCAAGTGCCGCGCTTTGTTTCGAAAGCTCGCGAAGTAGGAGTTAAAAGGAGCGAAAGGAGAAGCGAACGGGAAGAAGGAGGAGGAGGAGGAGTAGGAGGAGAGGAATGAAAGGGTACGTCGGTGGTAATCGTACCTTTCTTTGTTTCTGTAGTTAAAAGCTATTACACCGCGATCGAATGCACTTAAAGCGTCAGCCTCCAGTATTTTCCGTTCTACTCGGGGCCCCGTATCTCTCTCTCTTCTTTACGAGCGCAAATTACGAACGAGTTAAAGATAAATCGACTGCGATCCCTCGCTCTAGTTTAACAGGAAAAAAAAACTTGATTTTACTGGGCCGTCCGCAATTACCGATCAAATTCGTTATGAAAATGCCCGATTTGCTTGACCATCGTTCCCGGATTATGCGAGCACCGGAAAAGCTCGAAATGTGAAGCATTGGACCGAAATATCGGGTGAAATAAATTTAATTTTATTAAAGAACAAAATATAAATTTCTTAAAAAAATTTTTTATAAATATTATAAAAAAATATTAATATTTTAACAAGAAAAAAGTAGTATGTATTCTTTAAATATGCATTGAATAATCTATAAAAGTTTCAAGTCGTCTTTAAAAAATATTCCAATTCTCGAATATGGATTGAGCTATTTGTTAAGATAATATTTTTTAAAAAATGTTGAAACGTTGTTTTCAGCAGTCACGGTAGACTTAAAGCTGGTAGGTTGTAACCGGCAACGCCACGTGGCTGACGTAATTTAGAGTCGAAGAAGTGTCCTCGTGTAGCAGATTGTTTTTGTCCGGGCTGTAGTGACCGAAAGCGAATGAAACACGGACCGTACAGTTTCGAATACAAGCATCCGACATGTTTATCTTCCTGTCAAAACAATACCGCTGTTCCGATATCATTGTTCAGAATGATGTATGTATGTATCGGGGCAGCAGCGCTTTAAACCTTTTAAACCTGTCCAGAGGGCAACCCGTACCTTTTCTATAGCGTCTACAGTAATGGGTTAGAAAAGGCTCTTAGCAAGTGCTTTAGGTAGGCGTTTTCGATCGCAATGTAGTACCTTTTAACCGTGGAAAAAGGCAAAAGGTACCGGGAAATGTACCTCCTGTCTTTCACTGCCTTCCCGCCGCCTTTCCGCCTTCTTGTTTACCTTCTTTGTGCGCCTGCTTTTCCTTTAACAGCGAGTCTTTTATTATTTTGTCAATTCGAAACGCTCCTTCCTGCATCCCAACTGAAAAATTATCATACCACGTTCTACTTCCCGGTCATTAAAAAATTAACTACTTTTTAAAATTTGAGCGACTCGAATTTTTTTCAGATATTAGAAGGACTAGTTTACTGGATAATTTATAAAGAAAATTCATTAAAAATTGCGATGAATAATGTAATGGTCACGATGTTTACCGTTTTCAAAATTGGGCCTAAGCGACTCGAATTTTTTTTTAGATGCTAGAACTAGTTTACTAGATCATAATAATAGTGACGACTACGAAGTTTTTGGATTTTTACAAACACTTACATGCTATCTTATGCCAGAAATTACAATTTAAAAAAATGGTTGGACGTCTATTTTTGCAGACATAGAGTTTCACCACTATGTAGGGGTGAATTGGGTGTGGTTTCCGCGAGAACATGTTCAAAAAGCAAGTTATTCCGGTAAGCGATGGTCCTCGTTTCCTTGACCTTTTGCAGGTCGTCTCGTGACCAGCGACCATTTAAAATTTACATGGCCGCTCGTCAGAAGTTCAATTTATTTTCGACGCGGGCGGGTACACCCTCGCAGTTTTATTAGTATTTACGAAGCGCGGCGGAAGGTACCTACGCGATACGACGCGCAAAGTAAACGTTGAACCGGCTGCTGTTTGGCCGCCGTTCAACGGTCCCGTAGCAAGGCATCAACGGGATTCGATACATTACTTCGGATTAATATTTCCTAGTCCTGCCACCTGCCGAACACATAAATTTACCTGAAAGCGAGCACATACGTTCGAGTCATTCCGGTTTGGTACCGGGGAAACTAACCGCTAACACGAAACAACCCCTGAAAGGCAAGATAGCAAAAATAATAAAACACAGCTAGCTAAATATTCGATCGCTAATGATAATTAAAGTCTGCAGAAAAAGAAAGCATTTTCCATCTGAAAATTACATTCTATAAATTCAACTTAAACATTAATTGAAAATTTATTTTATTCCAGGCAAGAAATGTCACTTTCTCTAAATTGCAATTTGCATAAACATTCACGGTCCAGTAGTTAAATATAATTACGGTTGTATAACCTTCACGAGCACTACAGTGTCTGTGTAATCTTCGATGTACCCAGTAGAAACAGACCGTAAATGTACAATCAAACAGTCTTTTGATTTAAGTGAATACAGACATCATAAGTCAGACACGTCGGTTCAAACATTCCATCTAACGAACCCACTATATTATATTAACCAATATTTCGTTGTCAATTTATACGAAAATAAAAAAGTCATTAAACGTCGTGCGTGCTCGTTAAAACCCACAGTTAACAACTCTCTGGTAATTAACTTAGTGCTACATAAAAACATGTCATTCTCCTGGCTATAACACTGTCTCACAAACTGCAAATTGTCACTGGCTGTGATTAAATTATACGTATCAGTTTTATCTTTATTTTCAAAATATAATCAACATTTTTTTAAACAATTGTAAGCAACAGGGATTCTTCTTTCATTAATTTTAATAATTTGTTTAATATTTCAGGCATCCTATGGGTAATCCAGGGTTTATGTTATGGGGTATCATAGGCACATTTACACTGTCTTTGTAAGAGTATATCCAGTGGTGAAACTAGGATGAGCCTAGGAGTTCTTAGCGGGTGCTAACGAAGTGCAACGACAGTGTAAGTTCCACAGCAAAGGCTATTCGTCCCCAAGTCACCACCATTTGTATTCATTTTCCGTCAGCGTGGTTGTGCTCTGCAAAGTAATTCGGCTTTTGCGCTGAGCATTTTGATTTATCGCCACGATAAAAGCAACATTAGACCCGTCGGAACAGCCCGCGCCACGTACCGTTCGAGTCCCCGGAGTGCAGCGTATTATCTACTCTTAACAACCTTCGAAAGCGAGCGGTAACGAGCTGACACACGGCAGCCGCGGTTTCCACAGTCTTATAATAAACGTTTGATACAAAAGATAGGGACGACATCAACTATGGGTGGTGGCTCTCCCTATCAGTTTTCGCAATACCGCAGATTTATTCTACCCCCGCAAGATGAATCACACCATTACCGCATTCCACAGATTAGAACGTGTTAATTTCGAACTTTCCCACATGGTATTTGCTCTATCACTAGATCTCTGGCCAAAATAAACATTTGGGACGACAGGACTTTACGCACTGACACGTTCTCGCACACTTTTCAGCAGTATTTCCGTAACTGTCGCATCGTCTGGTCTGCCGAGCGACAGCAGAAATACTACGGTCCTCATTATATCGTGTTTGGTGTAATTTTAATTTAAAAAACGGGACGAATGCAATGGTGAAAGATTCATTAAAAATAATTAAAAAATAAGAAAAGTTGCAATCTTTGGGTTCGCTTGCGTTAGTGCGAGTCTCGCCGATACTCGAACGTGTTTACCGCTTGACTGGATTCCCCAGTGGTGGGGATATAATTTTTACCGTTACGGTTGGGATCTCTGCGACAGTTACGGAAATAGTACTGTACCCGCATCGGAAACACATTTTGCAAGCTAAATCATAAAAATAATCACCCATCCTAAAAAATAATAGTGGATTACACATGAGTGGAGCGTAACATCGAAATTAAAATGTCTAAAATTCTCCGCTATTACCGAAGGGAGATCCAAGCTCCGTTCATTATCGGTTGGATCGTTGATCGATACCTGTGCACTGTATTATGCCACTAAACTGTACGTTCCGTAACGCGGCGAGGCTCGAGATATTAAAACCTTGAATAGAATCTCCCGCGTCACCCTAACGAAACTACTCGTCTACCTTCGCTCGGTTACACTGCAGATAGATGAAGAGGAATCGGTAGAGAGTGTCTTTCACCGATGGAAGAAGGTACGAAATAATTCCTTCGGCGATAGAAGTGTACGGATGCACAATAGACGTAAAAGTTTTTCAAACAATAGAATCATTCAGCCTTTCCTGGACATCTTTCCGGACGGTCAATGAGCGCTCGTCCCCCTAAGTGCTCGAGCCGACTTCGCGTCTACAGGTCACCCCATATTACGTGGACACAGTCGATTCTATTTGGTTTCCTGTACACACATTGTTTTACGATCGTTTAAACAAAGGACGAAGGGAGACGGAATCACCCGGTGTATTATTAATTTATTTATTATACTGTACATTATTAATTTATATTATCGTTGAAATAATTTGTTTGGATAATGGCCCTGGTTCTGAAATACAGTGTACACAGTTACAGATGAACACCTCTCGAAAATTCTCTGGAACAAAGTCACGTTCGGTCTTCGATTGCTAAGAAACGAGCAGTTTTGCGACTCACTATGAGCACAGCCAACTATAATCCAGTCTATTATCGCGAGCTAGGAGGTGCGCTCGCAGGGTAGTTCGATAATCCAAGGTAAACTGGCAAATACAAAATTTGATTTTAAGGAAGTAATTTTGCAATTTCATTGAAGGTAGACGGGGCAAACAATCGAAGTATTCCCATCGAAGGAAATAATGGAACACCAAATACCGGTCTGTTATCCCGGAGAAAAGCGGCGCGGCGGCATGGCAGTACCGTGAACTCTCCCCGGCTACGTCTGTAGCAGGGCCCTGGAGAAAGACGGAAGAAGATATAAGAAGAAGGAAGGAGTATTTACACATGAATACAGGCAGAGCTTATCGCTACGTGAATGGAGCCACGGGGATATATTGGTTCGACAAAGACTCGATGAAGGCACGGCACGGTATCGAACTTATGTGCCTAGGGATGAGGACGAGAACTGAAACGTCTGCTTGCTCGCGATATTAGAATCCCCGGCATATTTTTCCAGTGCTCCTATAACGCGCTACTTTATGGCGGTGCGTCGCCAACAAATTATTCACCGCCAATAACATCGCCGTGGAGGCCGCGGTTAAACATTACGGCGAAGGTATGCCCCGTCAAAAAGGTATTGGCGCACTATGTGCTGTTTCTCAGACAGCGACACAGTGTTTCCAAAACGAAACCGGGACCAAAAATCAATTTTTTGTATATTCTAGTAGATTTTAGTACTTTAATGCATATTCTAGTACGTTAGTGTATATTCTAGTATATCCTGGTACTTTAATGTATATTCTAGTATATGCTAGTACTTTAATGTATATTCTAGTATATGCTAGTACTTTCATGTATATTCTAGTATATGCTAGTACTTTAATGTATATTCTAGTATATGCTAGTACTTTAATGTATATTCTAGTATATGCTAGTACTTTAATGTATATTCTAGTATAGGCTAGTACTTTAATGTATATTCTAGTAGATTTTAGTACTTTAATGCATATTCTAGTACGTTAGTGTATATTCTAGTATATCCTAGTACTTTAATGTATATTCTAGTATATGCTAGTACTTTAATGTATATTCTAGTATATGCTAGTACTTTCATGTATATTCTAGTATATGCTAGTACTTTAATGTATATTCTAGTATATGCTAGTACTTTAATGTATATTCTAGTATATGCTAGTACTTTAATGTATATTCTAGTATAGGCTAGTACTTTAATGTATATTCTAGTATATGCTAGTACTTTAATGTATATTCTAGTATATGCTAGTACTTTAATGTATATTCTAGTATATGCTAGTACTTTAATGTATATTCTAGTATATGCTAGTACTTTAATGTATATTCTAGTATATGCTAGTACTTTAATGTATATTCTAGTATAGGCTAGTACTTTAATGTATATTCTAGTATAGGCTAGTACTTTAATGTATATTCTAGTATATGCTAGTACTTTAATGTATATTCTAGTATATGCTAGTACTTTAATGTATATTCTAGTATATGCTAGTATCTTAATGTATATTCTAGGATAGGCTAGTACTTTAATGTATATTCTAGTATATGCTAGTACTTTAATGTATATTCTAGTATATTCCAGTGTATAATCACAAACCCTGTCAGTTCTGAGCTAATCCAGCAGTAGAAATGAATTTTGCCAGTAAGAAGGGGGGGGGTATATCCGCGCGCCAGTTAGCAGTAAATATAATTTTATCCACGCGAGGAAACGGAAGTCTACGGAGCATGTAAGGAGGTCAACTCTCGGAAAGGTTAAATCCCAGGTGGAAGCATTTCCTACGATTACGTTAAAGCGAATATTTGCTGGTTCCATACATACGCGTTGTTACGTAATGCTGGAGGCTAGAGCCTCGAATAAGCCGCTCCATCCGAAAGTAGACGAAAGTCGGAAAAGGGACGAAGGCGCGGCTATAGTATACATATAGTATATCGCGCTACGGTCTACCAAGAAATTTGCATTTTTATGGAGCCACGTTCTGCACGCAATTTATTATTTAAACATGAACAGGTTACGTGGCATTCTCTCCTCTTAATACATCGGCGTCGGCCATTATTCGACGTTAATCACCCGACCACCGCACCGATGATCTATTTTCTGATAATCGGGCGAAGTTCGTGCCAAATTATTCATTTGCGCGAAGGATCTCTGATTTATCGAGCTCTCGGCGATTCTTTCTGCATAATTAAATATTTCTTATTTCATTTTTGTCCGAGAAATTTTTCGCTGTTGAAAATGTGCAGAACGAATTCTTTGTTAATTTTATAGAATAGCAAATGATATCAACAAATTAAAATTAAATTTAAAAAATCGTTCAAAGAGAAATGTGTCGCAAAACAGTCTCCTAAAACATTTTAGCTAAAACATGTTTATGCTTTTATAACCGGTGAATTATTCCGGGGTTGAATAACACGCACTCGCGCACACAGCGATAATCGTGAATTGTCGAAGTGGTGGTCGCATACTCGACCGTCTCCTCCACTTTCATCAAAACTATTTTGAATAATATTATGTTCGAGTTCCTCTCCAGTCACAGGTCCACCCTACGGAATAAGAATCTCGTGGATGCGGAAAGCGGGAAAGAGAGAAGAGACACGAGAGAGCTACTTCGAAGGCGAGCGAGTTTCACCGTAATATTCGGGATACTTGGAGATATTTTCAAAGGATGGGCTCGTGTCCAGCGGCGGAGGAAGACGACAGAAGAAGACACGGGGAAGGAGCGAGACGGTAGGCACAGACATCGCGTCCCGATCTCTATTCTACTCTCTAGGACTTTCCGATGACCCCTCTCGTACTTTGCACATGGAACCACGACTACACGGTTCACGATGCACACGTGTGTATCGCCTATCTGCATTCGCGTATCCATCAGCATATATTGCGCACTGCCTTTATCTTCTGCACTTGTTACTCAAGCTCCGATTCCACTTCCACATGCACATGCACATATTGATATTGGGGACAATATTAAGTTAACCCTTTGAAAACCAATATGGTCATAAAATATATTATAGGATTTGTGAAGAAGAAAATCCAGAAATAGACTTGTCAGTCTTCTCCGTCTGTTTGAACGGGTTCCTGAACGTCACTAGTGCCTTGAACAAACGTGGCAATAATGGTAATGCTGAACAATCATTATGCAATCCTTCTCGGTTTCTAGGTACACCGAGAGACACGTTGAGAAAGGCACATCAGTTAACAAACTAAATATCTATGAAGCTACAACCACCTGCTAACCAAACAGCGAATTAATCGAGCACTCTGAAGCAGATTTGCATACACTCGTGATCAGTATACTGTGCTACTCTATTATGTACCGTTTCAAATTACACCTACTCATTTTTTTTCAGAAATGCATAAAATCCGCAGTCTAATAATTACTAATCCAGCGTTTAATGAAATTAGCGAGAAAGAGATCAAACAAATCGGACGGTCTAAAGTGGTGAAATGGATCCGTAACAAAATGACTGGAATAGCATTTAATGGCAGGTGGTCGAATTTCATAAAAACTAGAAGTCACGCACACAGACACACATCGTTTCTCGAGATCGTTGTCGAGAAAAGGCGCGACGATGTTTCCCAGGAGCGCCGCCAATCGAGCGTTTTCTGCGCTGTCTAAACACGCTCACTTTTTTCTTTTCCACCTATTTCCCTGTCCTCCGCTCATCTCCTGTTTCTCCTTTCACGTTTGTCAGAGGCAATGACAGGATATTAAAGTAGGAACAGCGAGTAGACTGCAGACTGTAAATATCCGGTGGTGCTCGAGCTTTGCTCGCAATGAACAGGTTGAGCCCACGAGGTTGGACACGGGGTAACCTGGAGCCTTCAACGTCTCTCCGCAAAATGCGAGGCCGCTCCCTACTCGCTTTTCGTTGCAGACGCAATTTCGATAACACACCCGGAGCCTATAAACGTTACCCGTGGTCCTACCGTGCGGCCCTCTCTCTCTCTCTCTCTCTCTCTCTCTCTCTCTCTCTCTCTCTCTCTCTCTCTCTCTCTCTCTCTCTCTCTCTCTCTCTCTCTCTCTCTCTCTCTCTCTCTCTCTCTCTCTCTCTCTCTCTCTCTCTCTCTCTCTCTCTCTCTCTCTCTCTCTCTCTCTCTCTCTCTCTCTCTCTCTCTCTCTTTCTCGCGAATCGATACCAGTACGAGCGATTGCATTTACCGTGCAATAGCGCCGCGTTATCATTAGGTCGCACGGTGCTTTGACAATTGACAAAATTAGCCATCAACTTTATGTCGTGACCACTATAGAGTGATTCTTCTCCTCTGCAAAGGCGGAGATTTGTTTAAAAAAAAATGGACCACTTTGACCTTGACCCTTTGTTCAAGGTCAAACTTTTTTTTTTATCGCATCCTATAGTACTCGTTGCGGGGAACAAAAGTCTCGAAAAAACTATAGGTCTCAAGTGAGCCGTTCTCTTAGGAAACGACTTTAAAGTTTCGCTTTAATATATGTCTACAGTATATAAAGTATTACGAAATACCAAAGATTTAACGAGCAGAATCGTAACAATTAGATCAAGGATGTTTCTGCCAAGATATTAAATAGTTGGAAGCTCCCCCGGGCGCGTGCTCGTAACGAATTTTACCAATTTTCTTAATTAAGATCGTGCGAGCGCACGGGATCGAATGAAAATTGTAATTATATCGTAAACAGTCTTTAGGAGGGAAGTTTTTGAAGAGTTCTCGAAAGTTTCCGAGCGGCGACGTGCTTCGTTAGAGAGAGGGAGAGGGAGTCCCGGATTGAGAAGAAAAGTATCCACTCAAGAAAATTTAGGACTTCGATACGATGGGGTTCTACAAGAAATATGAATTCCAATGACGGGGAGCAATATTGCTAGGTCATCCTTTATTGCGGCTAATAAAGACAGCCCCCGGAAACGGAGTGGATCCGAGGGGTCAGCTTTACTTTCCCACTTTTCTTCTCTTCTTTGTTTTACCCTCGACCTCGCGTATGGGAGTCGTCCATTATAGTGTTTTAATGCGTTTTATATCGGATTGTAACCGCCGCCGCTGAGAGGATATTAACGTTTTCACGACATACTGGTACACATTCGAGAATTGTCAATATTTTTATTTTTGTTAAAAAAAAAATAGTAACCTTATAAATCTCAATTCATTTCAAAGCTCGGAGCCTTGACTTTCGTATCGTTCATTTATTTCTAAAATACAATCATGATTAATAATTAAAACTGCAAATCTAGTGCGCGAAAGGAAACTGATTTTTAATATTTAATAAAACGGGATGTTCAGAATCTCAATTATAGAGTGCACAAAAAATACGAATAAAAGTAAAGGTTTACTTTTGGCTTGCATTGATCCGCACAGTGGGGGATGGCCAAAAAACACGTAAACACAAGTGACGGCGTTAAGTAATGCGTAAGCTCCAAATGGGACTTTATGGCAGTTTACGTATTCATAAAACAACATTTTAAAGAAACGTGAAAACCAGTGGCATGAAAAGATTAACGTCGGAAAGCTTTAAATGCTGATAGCATCAAGAAATATTTTATTCTGTCAATTCGATATATGGAACTCTGAATCCAATGTCAAAATTTTGACTATAATATTAATAAAATAATAATACGACAGCGAGGAGGAGCATAAAACGTCTAAAAAGTTAACGAATCGCTGTCCAAAGTGGAGACAAGCCTAAAAAAAACTAGGGAAGAAAATTGCAGGATGGGTTTTTGCTGAAGCCGCGTAGTGGCCGTGGTGTGTGGAGGATGTTACAGAGAATCGTGTTCACCGGACCGATAACCGAAGTCTCGTTTCCTGTGAAAACGTTTAATACTGTTAGGCTGCTTCTCACGTTAATCCGGATTAAGAAACTTGACAGGAGAGACGCCTGCGCCTCCGCGAGCCACGACAGCGTAAGAGTGATGAAATAACGCGAGCAGAAAAATGAAGAAGAGGAAGAGAAGGAGGAGGAGGAGGAGAGCAACGGAAAGGAAAAAGAAGGAGACAAGAAAAGGGCGGGAGATAGTCGCTAGCGGATTCCAAAGGCAGAAAACGCCGCTCTCGTTGCAGTCTCTCGTTCTCTCTCCTCTCCTCTCGTGAAAGTAAGCCCGGGAGGGTAATAAGACGACCGACAGATAAGCCGTTTCGTATTGCCTCTCGATCGACGCCATATTCCGCCGACGCCTATGCCGAGAAATCATCGGGAATATGCTCCAGGACCCCGGCGATTCCGTTTGAATTTCGCCAGCAAAGAACTTCAACGATTCTCCGAATAACCTGTTCCGCGCCGTGGGAATCGCGTAAAGTCGCAATCTCTCAATCGATAAATCGAGAACGCTGCCTATGAGCAGTTTTTCGAAATTTTACGGAAACTCACAGCTGTCGCACAGTATTCGAAACAATGCTAGCAATACAATAACTGATTGCCTGTACAGGGTGCCCCAAAAATTTTATTTTTCCTTGAATGGGATGATTCGTGAGATCATTTTAAGTAACTTTTTCCATTGCGAAAATCTTCTCCGCAGTTTGGTTAAGCAGCTATGCACGATAAATGCGAACCAATCACAGCGTGGCTACTGCGGACCGATTCCTGCTCGGCCAATGCCAATGCTACGCTTAGCGGCACCTGTGCTCTGATTTGCCCGTGCTTTTCGTTAATATCTCCGTAGCAAAGCCCACGGAGAACATTTTCGCGAAGGAAAAAGTTACTTCGAATGACCTCAGGAATCACCCCATTCTAGAACGTACAAAATTTTTGGAACATCCTGTATAATAAGTTATTCTATTAATATCAGTAACTGAACGATGACTTTCCGTTCTGAGCAATTCATGCTAATTTATTCTCGTCTCCATCTGTTGATGTCAGCCACGTCTGGACGTTTCAGTATTCCTTGTTCAATTAAATCAACGCGAATAAAAACATTTATTTTCTTTTTAATGCACGAGACTAGTCCATTAAACACGCAAAAAATTCCCACAGTCTTCGGAGAGGCTGAACAGTTGAAAATAAAGGGAAACGAACAAACGTAAGCAAAGTAATAGGCACCCCGTAACAGACAACATAAAATCGGATATTATTGTGCAGTGATCTGATCAGACTGATAACATTCGCATTAAATTTCTCGTTGCAGCAAACACTTTATTACCACGTTTTTTCTTTCTTTGATACGAGCTACTTGCTTTAATCGAGTCGTGTTAGTCTCTTCAGGTAAAATGTCAATGACAGTTGCATATGATTTTTTTCAATAATTGTAACGATTAAAAAATTGTATTCATACATTTTTCAAACATTTTTACTATTTACCATTTACTATGCTCCAATTATTTATTTTCCCACAAATATAAAATCTGCAGTGTACATCCAACACTTTAATAACACATTGGACAACGTTATTTTTAAATTGCACAGAATATTGATTTTATGGAAAACAAAATTGGGGCTGGTGAAACAATGAAAAATTTGTTGTTCCCTGTTTATTTGAGCGAGTAACAGCGGTTACTCAGGCAGGAAAAAAAAGATAGGGGAGTTCTCCGCCTGGGGAGATGCATTTTCGCATGACCTGAAATTGATTTTCACGAACTAAATGCGTCATCAACTCCGCTGATCATTACAGGGATCGTTACACGCCCGACATCTCAACGGGCGAAGTCAACAAACCTTCCGGGGAGTCATTTTAAACCTTTCCTTCCACTCGAAACAGGAGAAAAAAAAGAAGACAACGAGCGAAGCTTTCACCTTCTGTCGATGACGATCACCCATTAATTTACACCCAGACATTTAAACAAATGCATTTCGAACCGGAACCAGGGCTTAAGGATATCTCTGTCTGTTGTTACAAATTGAGGATATCGATATCTTTCGACTGGGATCCAATTAAATATATTAATTACTTTTGCTTCAACGATACGGTACCACGGAATATTTAAATAAGTTTTCCTCTGGATTGTTGCAAGTACGAAATTCTTTTCGAAATGATGTAGTAGGTAATTGAAAATATTATATCGTGGTATACAAAATTTACATGATCTTCAATATAAAAATTATTGTATTTTAGAAGATCGAAAATTGTATCAAAATTTTTTTCTGGTTGCTCACGAAGAATGAATAAAATGAACTAAATGAAAGTGTTTAAATAAATTAAAGAAACTGCCTAATAGTATGATCAATGTGTCCCGGACTGGTACAGTAGAGCCAGTGGTAATATCTTATTCAGAAGATCGGATTTCAGAGTTGGTAAGACAGTAACGGGGACCGTTTTTCGATTTCCGGTCATCGCGGTGCGGCTCGCATCGTTCCACATCGTTCCATGGGTTCTCCGGCTGGGCCGACGCGACGCTCGGCACAGACGCAGAGAGAACGAGGATGCGTTCGTTCCAGAAAGGAAGCCGAAAGGGAGGAGATATTCGCACACAGGCTTCCAGCATGATCAGGAAGTTCAACGACCCGCGGGAATGCCAGGGCACCAGCAGACTGCCGTCTTAAACCGTGCCTGGAGATCGCATAGATGCGACTCTGCGTTTGGGGACGCGGTTCCCGCAGGTGTGCGTGCGAACGTACGTGCATGCGAGAGTCCTTCGGAATACTATATCCAAGATTCCCGTAGATATGTATGCGCCGATGCACGGATACCCCCGAAAGCACCGTGGAAACACGGGGGAAACGCTTTGCCGCGAACCCGAGACGCTTGAAAACACGCGGAAACCATGCCAGATTCTCTATACGTGCGAACCAATTTATGGCAGAGTTTCTCTTTGTAATAATCGTCGCACGATCGGAACACCAACTATAAATGTATCTAGTATTCTTTCGAATTTTTCTATGGCTCTGAAAGCGAAAATTCTGTACAATCGCGACAAACTGGGTCAAAATAATAATTTATTTCCCTTCTTAATAGGTTTGACAATAGTTCTACAATTCTGTTGGAATTTTCTGTGAAAGTATGGCGGATGTCGATAATGTAGATTCCTATACAGTTTGTCCCGAAATTCTTTCAACTCCCTGAGATGGACGGTTCCTGAGGTCATTCGAAGCAAAATTTTTCTTTTCCAAAATGTCCGCCGCGGGTTTGTTTAGTAGTTATTAACGAAAAACACGGACCATTGGAGCGCGACCTAGACGCGTGTTGACAAAGATGGTCCGGCGTGCCAGCAGTCGTCTCGATACGAGGACCGTGTTAACTCATACATCGTGACGTATCAGTCATAAAAACACTAGTGTTAACGGTACAGTACTTTTCAGTATACATACAGCGATGTGTCGGGACGGTATTTCGGCTCTGCTAGCGCGCCGGACGATATTTGCCAACACGCGTGTAGGTCGCGCTCTGATTGGTCCGTGTATTTCGTTAATAACTCCAAAACAAAGCCGCGGCGGACATTTCAGAAAAGAAAAATGTCGCTTCGAATGACCTCAAGAACCGCTCATTTCCGGGAGTTGAAGGAATTTTGGGACACCCTGTATAGTCAAGATGTCGTGAATAATTCTGAATAAAATCCGTCGATCCAACAACGCCAAAGCAATGTGGAGTAAGTGGTTCCTAAAGATCGCTGTCAGGAGACCACGAGGAAGGTGAACGTACTCGGAAGTGCGGTGTAAGCGTGGAAGTCGCGCGCGAAGGCGAAGGAGGATGAACAATAGTAGGCTACACAGTCGAAAATATGATGATGGTCAGAGGGAACCGGGTGGAGGCAGAAGTAGCGCCGGAAACACACGTAAGTGTACGAAACTGCGGGGAAGTACGTGGCCACGGTAATGAAGATACTGGAAGACTGCGAGAGAGGGTTTCATGGAGGACTCCTGAAGGGAGGGAAAATTGGAAGAGGACGAGAGAGAGAGAGAGAGAGAGAGAGAGAGAGAGAACAGCAGCAGCTGCAGAGCAGACCTCGGTAGGTGGGTGTGCAAAAGATGGAAATCTCCGCACCCATTGAACACAGCCCGGAGGTGTTTAATGAGAACAGCCAGCTCTGCTACAAGCCACGCTTGACCTACATTAACGGGCACAGACGACGACGTCAACGGCTGCGACAACGACGACGATGACTGCGACGACTGTCTGACGGAGAGTTGGAAGCCCCGCGACCAGGATAGGGAAACTCCGCGAATATCACTGTATGTTTGTTTAGTCCGACACATTTCGTTACGTAGAGACGTCCGATGGACAGCTTAATTTCGTTTTAACGTACCGGTTGTCCCGTTTCCGGTACCTAGTGTCCTTCATGTACTTCGTATACTAGTGTACTTCGTGTACTAGTATACCTATGCAACTGGTCGCGTTTGCGGAGTCCCTCCTAATAATTTAGCTCCTAGCCAGCTAGATATCGTGTAACTGAAATTACACTGCTCCTAGTGCTGCTAAACTACGATTCAACAATCTGGCAGATGGTGTCCCGGAAATAATGGATTTAATGTTATCGCTGCTGCGATTCCAGATAGTGTGGGGGCAATATTTGGAATGCTCCCGGTGATATAAATGTTTTATAACATTTAGTAATTATTTACAACGTTATTACAACGCACTTTACGAAGTATCAATAACCGAGGCATTCCGATTAATTAGACTCGATATCCTTCAATCTGGAATCAATAATATTGAAGCCAGACTATATTATGTTACTTCTGAAGGCAGTCGCTTTGAAATCCTTATTAACTGGACATCTTCCTGAACCTTATTAAACTTCGTTCCATACAATTTTTATACCCCTCGGCGTTGTTTGTTCAGTTTCAATACAATTTGTCGAGGACCTATTGATCGCACTGTAATTGATTGGGTAAGATAGGTTTTGAAATAAAAAATAATTTTACATTAATCGAAATATTATTAGTAATATTTATGTAATTTTACAAATATACAATACGTATTTCACTTATGTATTTTTGATTTAAATATCTCTCATTACACGGGCACCGAGTATGCAAATGTTATTTCATGAAATCGTACTTAACGCGTTCATTATATTCCACTTAGTTCTTAAATAATAATCACGATAAAATAATATTTTAATATTTCAAGTTTAGAAGCATGGAACGTTGTTTTATACAATTAGCATATTTTAAATAAATGTTTTCAATATATTCGCATTCATCACTGTCAATTAAAATACATGTTGAGACGCTATCGCGGTTAATTAAAAGTATTTCGATTAATATTTCCAATACTTTTTGCCCGAACTGTACCCCAGCACAGTATTCGAAACAGGCAGAAGAAATTGGATTACCTCAAACTCCAGCAAAACGTATTAATGTGTAGTTATGCAAAACGTTGTTCATAAAGATTGATAAATACGATCACTGGTCGGGGGATCTTCATGCAAATTCAATTTCATAAATTATTTCGCGGAGTTGAGAAAAAGCCGATTTCTTTCTCTAAAGAGTCTGGTGGTAAAAATAGAATAGAAATAATCATGTTTCCAAATTGGTACATTTGTTTCAGAACAGTATAAATAAACATTTTTACATATGAAAACAGTAATTTTACATCTGCAGAACACATATGAGGGTAAAAAATATTCTGAAAAATAATTTTTCGGCAAAAACGTGTCACGATGAAGTTTATAAATTTTCTACAATCTACGTAATCTGACAATCACGTGATCAACAATGCAGAGAAACCCTCACGAGCACTGTAACAAGTTGAAAATTACGAGGGAACTCGAAGGTCTGGTCAAAAAGGGACTGAAAGTGGAGCTTAATGGAACGTTAAATAAAAGAAGAAGAAGAAGAAGCAGAAGAAGAAGAGTGGTGACTAAATTCCGAGTTCCCACGACTGCTCATTGATTTTGCAAGCGATGGAAATTGGAATCCGGTGAACTGGTCAAAATAGTCCATCGGTTTTTATTCTCGCAATTTCCGGCGGCATGTTACCGGGCCAGATTAGAATTCACCCCGCTCCACGTTTGCGGGATTAAATCGGGTTCTGATCAATTCTAATATTTCCTCCATACGGAACCCGACCCGATAATACTAGGGAAAAGGGGGCGAGCGACGACGGTCGATCGTTAGGCGGAAAAGATGATTCCATGCAAATTGACTACACGATTCTTCGGCGGACTTGTCGACAGGGGAAACGATAAGCTGACACGGGGTTCTGTCGACTTTCGACCTCTTCAATGCCATCAACTCGGCATGATGCATAGAAAACGAAAAACTTGATTATTTACAAAATTTTCAAGTCAAAGTTTTTATAGTTTTCAGCACGATCAAAAAATTAATAACATTGACAGATCTCAAAAATGTTGGTTCCTGCGGCAACAAGGTACGTGCTGAAGAATTCCAAATTTCAAGTGAATCGATCAACTTGAACTTGAGATATCGTGGTGACACTTCTGAAAAAAGTGGTTCCAAGAAATTGTAACATAGATTGAACTTATACTTAAAGAAAACTCGATTTTTTGAAAATGAAAAACCAGGGTACCTCGTTAATATTCGAAGGGAGTCACGGCAGCGAACAAGGAACTGCATCGCCGAAACAAAAGTAGTTCCACTAGCGGGAGTTTCTGGTAAATATTGAGAGACTCGAGCAAAATTAAAGTGTAAATAGGTGATCGCGCGTCACGGGTAGACCGCGTAAGGAGTCTCGGAACGGAGAAATCTATAACAAGGAAACTTCGGTGGGGCAAGAAGAAACTTTTCCGAGATAGCACGGGTGCATCCCTGAGCAAGTTGACATCATCGGCACACTACGACCAACAGCTAACGGTCCCGTGACAATGCAAAAATGGCGAACTTTCGTGCGGATAATCCATATTGTTTTACAAATAAAATTTTCCCAACAAAAGAGTACGATCTTCCATCTTTTATTCAACAAAGTGGAATTAAAATGTTCATATCATTACCGATGATGTTCAAAAATGTTATTCTAGGTTGCTTGCTTTAATTTAGTAGAAAATTGTGCTTGTTAAGAAATTCCATACAACCTAATACATATGTTTAAGCAGAACGATATCGAGCGGAACAGTCGAGGCTGTCGATTTAGACGATTCTTTCGTCTGGGACGGCATCGGGAAGCCGTCGCGCGTCATCGTCGTCGGCGGCGAGGCTCGCGCTCATACACGTTCAGGAAGTCATAAATCGAGCGCGTAGTATTAAAGCTGGTTCACGTTGGCTCTCGGGTACGACGTAGTAAAAGGCTTACTGCGCTGTAAACGCGTAATGCCATTAAAAGGATCGCATTCAGCAATGAGGACGAACGAGGATTCAACTTCTGATCCGCGGGGACGCGGCCCCCGGAAGATCTCGAAGACGTAAGGGCGAGGGGTGGTGCGGGGGCGGTTCACCTCTATGCGTGCGCGCGCGTGACGGTGTGGCATTTCTGTGTCTGAGTTGGTGCGTGTACGATGGAACCGGATGAATTCGACACCGAAGAAGAAGAAGATAAAAAAAAAAGAAAGATGGCAGACGAGAAGGATACGTAGGTTCGCAGCAATAAAAACGCCTACAAAAGATTCTTTTCAGCGGAGTACAGGGAAACAGAGGATAGATGGTGAGAGAGGGAGAAGAATGAAGAGAGTAGAATCGACCAGGCACGGGGGATAAATGAGGGAGAAGATCGGGGTGGTGGGAGGAGGGAGAGAGAGGGGGGACGACTGGAGACTGGAAAATGACAGCTCCAGCAATTGCATGTAATTGCAGCACGTCTTGCACAAAGGAGCCATAAGCCTCCCCCGGAAGTTTCCTACGCGACAGGTTGTCCTACGTCCCGATCCAAAGAGGAGAATCTCATCAGAGATGCACGTCGACTTGCCACTCCGGTGATTAGCCTGCATGCGAACGGTGTTTAGGGAGCAGGATTTTGCTCTCCTGCCTTCGCAAGATCGCGCGGCTCCTTTGAAATTCACTGTGTTACTCGAGACACTTCGATTCTTCCTATTGTTACCAGGCGAAATTGTCTTGGCCGCACTCTAGGATGAGAAACCATTCCCAGGCACATGTGGAGCAGCCTGGTCATGCTATTATGCATATCAAATGACCGATTTTAGAGTGAAAATGTTATCAAGTCTTCAGGTTCGTTATACACAATCTCATCCATTCCACGGCGGAACCCGGGTCTATTTTCACTATTATTTAATCTCTTTTGATTATTATTTAAAAATCAGAATAATTTCTTCTAATTCAACCTCCTTTTGAAAAATCTGGCTTCATCTGCAGCGAAGCAATTTCTTCAACTCCCTGGCAGCATAAAACGTGGGAAATTTATTCGATCATATAAATTCGTGCAATTTGAATTATAACGACGCGTGGTCTTGTTTTATATTCCGCACTTTCATCAGCATTAAAAAGAGTGCATAATTGAACGGTCGTATCCCCCTTAATCAAAGTATCTTCATTATTGGAGAAATAATTTTTCATTTATATTAGTACATTAACTCTCGCGCGCCATGGTCATAGTGATAATCAAAGGAAACTTTGATAAAGTACGGCTGATCAAAATTCGCTGCATATAGCAGCATTGCCATTTTATGAAATGATCGCACTCGTAATAATACATGATGGAGAACCTTTCTGTCAGAAACATACTTACTTCGCGAAGTCCACTTAATTCACACTTCATTTAAATATTACTCCTCATTCTGTTTATTTCATAAAACTCGAATTCGAGGACCGACATCGGCGATCAATGAACTATTTTAATAATACAACTGAACACATATTTGTTCGCACGCGACCGACAGAGAACTGAAGAAGAAAGTCGTTTTATGCTAATATGCCGTGCCACCGTGGAATGTGTTTATTGGATTTTTCTCTCCCAATCGAATTGCATTCCTCCATCGTGGTGGACTATTGATTTGATTTTGAATTCCGAGTACAGGTTCAGATACTTTCCTCGAGAAATCTTGTTCGGTACGACGCGCAACCGTGTTTAATTAATTCCTTCTTCTGTATAACAGGTTGACATTTTTTCAAACCGGGTAGAGGAAGCGATGTAAAATTGGAAACGAATGAACCGGTAGAACAACATGCAGATAACACGAAGCTTCGTTTAATATAATTGAGAGTGTCAATATAAAAATAGAAAATATTTTCTGCTGATATAATATTAAAAAATCATATATGAAGTCACCTCTTTTTATAGAGTTGATAGTGCCGATAATTATGGAAGGGAGTGTACGTAGGAACAGGGAGACATTTCGCAGACAAGAGGTAGAGGCCCCGTTTGACACTTAATAAAATCGTCCGATGTAACAGGCAATTACAGCAGCTGGCTGCGACAACTTACTCGCGTTACACGAAATTCGTTAAAACGGCCAATGAAACCGTTCCGCGAGCAATTGTCCCCGGCTGAACGAATCAATTTCCGTCAATTTACACCGCCATTTTTTTTTTTTCGTACACGTGATAAACGTTCTTAATTTGATTCCAATCCCACGGTACCGGCGCGCAATCGAATCGTCCATATTTCCGGATAGCACTTTTATTTGCCACTGATTGCCATTGTATGTCAATATATCGCGTAGCCAGTGATAAAATGAAATATATTGGAAACGATTTAATACATCCACGGAACACATACACGCACGCCTACACGTCGTAACGAAACGGGGATTCGAAATCTGTGTCGGACCTTTAAAACTCGTGCTCCCGTATTTTCAAACAAGAAATTCAGGAACATGAAAATCGAAAATATTTTTATAAAGGTAATGAATATTCTATTTTTGTATTGTGCTTCGACTCGTGCACAACAGACATCTTCGCATCGCAAATGAAACCGTACAACTAATTTATCGATTTAATTTCCGGCGATAAATGCGTAACGGTCCCGGTCATTAATACTTAACGCGTTCATCCCGACGAAAAGGAGATAACAGCAAGCACGGTAAACAAATATCGAAACGATCTCGCCGCTTCGGTAAACATGAACGTATTCCGGGCCTGCGGTCTTCGCATGCCTCGAAGTCAACTCGTTGGAAATTTGAACCCTCGGCGAGCGTGTCTCTGGCATCATTTAAATATTTAGCAAACAAAATTTTATTTCGCCCGCGCAAATATTGACACACGTAATATCCGCGGAAGCGACCGATAATAATCGGGTTTCGTTTATTTGAATCGGATCTCGTCTGCCTCTGCATCCGCCCCGGAGGAAGACGGAAAAGTATAGCCATCGGAAAGGAAGATGCAGACAGATTATGGCTCGGGGGATTGGCAGGAATCATGGGAGCGTGAGCAGAGTCGCCAGATCAAGACTGGTCTCCCACCCTACCCCTTCTTCAACGCCGTTCCCCCACGCGCCGTCACGGCTGGTCACGTGAGGCGTTTCGTCACAACGTCATGTGACTACTCCGGTGCTGACAGAGAGAGGGTAACTTTTATTTTCCCAATAAAATAGAGGTTCTAATTTTGCAAGTTTTTCGATTTCTGGCCCGAGCAATATGGCGGCTCGATTTCCGTCTGGCGCCGCAGGAAAACCGCGGGAAGTTGACGAGAATGTTTGACGTTCGTTCGCGTGGCTGAATTAGGTTCGTCGTGTGTGAATAATTACGCTGTGCCGAGAAACGACGCGGCCGTTTCTGCGCTTATGCCGCCTCCGCAACGGAAGATTTTTAGACAGGAACCGGGTGCTGTTTTCACATTATAGGGAACAGAGAGAGAGAGAGAAAGTCAAAGAATGGAAAGGGGTGGAATACGCTTTATTATCTCCTGCAGAAAAAAAAAACACGAGCCCATCCGTGCGCGTACCGCCGAACAAAGGAGACAAAGGACGCAATCGAAATATTACGAATACAGAGAAAAAATTAAAGTGTAACGGGGCGGGGAGGGGGAGGACGGCTATGGGGAAAATGGTCGACGTCGAGTCGGTTTGACGGAACTCCGTGGCCTGGCGTGATCGATACTATTCCTTCGGGCCGAAACCATATTTTGTAGGATTGTTGTTAACCATACAAATTCTATTTTTATAGGGCACAGTAAATTTTCTAGATTAATTTAATTTTGGGATCGAAACTACCACGGAGTAAACGCAAATGTTCGGCAAGGTGAACGAGTCCGAAATAAGAAGCACAATTGACGAGGATCGCACGGAATAGTGTACAACCCGTGCGAGTACTAAATTGTACGCCTTCGTGACCGAGTTCGAAATTAATGAAACGCGCCAGAGGACGCGCGGCTGCCTGCTTAAAATTCCGAGCGTGCCGGATCTGACAATGAATTCCCGTGATTACCAAGTTTGTGCTTAATAAAATTTCAGGACGTTTGTGTAGCATACAGAACGACCGATGCGCAATACCAACAGCACATTCGCCTATTATAACGCGCGTTTCTTCTTCGCCCTCTTGCGAAGCCTTAGAGGAATATATACAACTTCTCAATAATATTAAATTTTTCTATAAAACTAATTTCTTCATATAAATTCAATATGTATACATATACATATATATATATATATATATATTATATATATATATTATATATATATTATATATATATATTATATTATAATATATTATAATATATTATATATATATATTATATTATAATATATTATAATATATTATAATATTATAATATATATATATATATATATATATATATATATATATTATAGGAACTTTATATTAATAGATGTTTTCCGTTTCACGGTATGTTACAATCTGAATACAAATGTTTTATACAAACGAACGTCAGTCGTTAATAACAAATCGATCGTCGGCTCGTAACGACGACCAGCAGCAGACGAACAGCTGGTCACCGACGATCGATCGGTACCAACGCATATAAATATCAAAATCTATCTAATACCTACAATATATATATATATATATATATATATATATATATATATATATATATTCAATTTTTGGAAGGCTGAAATAAATATTTCTATAAAATAATTGAGAAGACTAAAAATTCTTCAGACAGGGAAATATTCTTGTACGGTGTTGCAAATCGTTATAGTAAAATTAACATGGAAAAAGAGATATGCATTTCTGTGCCACGAAGCTAAAGCAAATATTTCTATAACCGCGAACAAGGGCCGGCGAAATAATGGGCGATGGGAAACAGGAAAGTGAAAAATTCTTTCGAGGAAGGTATTCTTGAACGACGTTGTAAATCGTTACAATGAACACGTTGTGCGAGTCCCTCGTTAACGCACGATTCGCCGGGGTTAACTTCAGCCGCACGGCGCATAGCACGGCCTCGCTCGCGTATTCGCATTCACTGGCATAACGTAACGATGTTCGGGGTCTCATCAGTTCAGCGAGGCTCGCTCATATCAAACACATTGCTTTTCAGTCGAGTGCCAGCGCCATAGCACGACAGAAGCCACAAATTCACCGTAACTCGTGACCCTTTAAAGCAGACCTCTTTAAGGCACCTTTGAGGCCGGGGGCCGAGCAGCTTAAACTTATAGCAGTCGGTCGCCCGTCGATATTATTGACTTTAGCGGTTAACCTAGAATTCTTTGACGGCGGCCACATAAATTCGAGCCGCGGCTAATATGTGGAAAACATCGGCCGAATTTCCGGTTACACCTAACGTACACCCCTAACTGCCATTTTTTTAGCAAGGGAGGTTCTGCATCGAAAAGTTTCGGAAAATGAGTGACGCCATTTTTTGATGAGAAATCAATTATTGAAATTATAACAAAATTATTTAATAGTTCCGTAGCTTGTATTTTCACGAGACGATTTGCTTTATTTTCAGCATTGCGGACGATTCTAGATTGCAAAGCACACAGTTCCGGGGCTTAATCTTTTGTCACCTACTATTCTCCTTCCATGTGTATTACCGAGCTTCATTCTTATGCAACATTTGCGCGGAGCGTGTAAAAAAAGGATCACCGTATCGTTGATAGCTGCGAATAATTCTATCCGCATCGTCAATCCACTGGAGCGTGATTTTCACCTCATTTAGCCACAGTGAATAAAATATGAATGCTGCGAGGGCGTCGCGAGCTATAGGACTGTATACATGCCAGGCAAGAAGTTTGGCAGAAGCTACTTGCATCTAAGTAGAGACGATCAACAAAACAATTTCTATTGCTGCGAACAATTTCAAAAATTGTTAATTTTAGTAAAATATACATGGGCATGAGGATATTGTCAAGAATTTTAGTGTGGCGAAAAAATGAAAGGCAGTTGTCGACTCGTTCGATTTTGCGTGGTGACCAATGAAACCAATCTGGTTTGACGAGTGTGGTATCTGCCCGCCTACTAGATTCCTCGAGGAAATTTTAGATTTTATTTGGCCGAGGGAAGATTGAGTTTCAAGTATGTACATCGAAATTTATACGACGGAACTAATTTAGGGAGACATTTCGGGACCTGTGATCAGGTTCTTTGAAAATTAAATTGGGGACATAGACCGCTCCATCAAAACGCGAAAGACGCCATCATAAAAATAAATCTATCCAACATTACCTCAATATTTTCAATTTTATTATATTTCTTTTATTTATAGTCGTATAAACATTTAATATTGATTATCAAAGTTTGTTGCTTACACTATTAGAAATACATTGGAGGGGTAGGAGATGAAAGCATGTATTAAAATGACGAGTTTGATAAAATTCGATCGAACCGACTTCCACAAAATAATTCACAAAATAATTGACTACCGGCATAATATGCAACAGTCCGTTTAATTAATCCCGGAGCGGAAGAGGGCTGATCGAAAAGTGGAAACCCGCTGATATCTTCGGCTTTCCTTTCGGTTGAAAAGGGGGTGGTCCGCGTCGGACAGGGGATGCAATCGCGGTGTGTATTCATGGAAATCTGTCCATCAGGCTCTAATGGAATACCACCACGACGAAAAGTGGCGCGAGACGTTCTTTAATGCCTTCATAAAATTCAGGTTCATAATTCCCGTTCCACAGGCAAGAACACGCTCCACACACGCGCTCCGCAACCAAAGTGAAAGAGAAAGAGAGGGGGGGGGAGAGCCACAAACGTACACACACACACACGAAAGATTAGACCGACAACTCTCGGAGAGCCACGGAGTTGCTCTCCCGCTCGCAGGCAAATATTCAACTCCGATGAAACTCCACACCGAAATTTCTGCTGATCCCTTCAGGGTCGGTAGTCATTACTAGGTTTACAGTAATAACGCAGCTTACAATAATAAGCCCGGTGAACGAAGTTTATTTCGAGCCGCAAATCTGTTGTTTGATTCCCTTGGCACGTGATTATGAAGCCGGTTAAGTTCGGGCTAATTAGTCGAAGGAACGGCCCGGCCCGGCCCGAGCTGACCCGATCCGGCCGCGTTAATTTGGCGTCACGAGGCGTGCACCCGCAGCAAACAACAATTTGCCGAGACCGTTTCGGAAAAGACTCTGTATAGTATAATGTTACCAATTGGATGTTCGAATGCCGCGCACAATGGCCCCCGGGGCTGAATTTTGTTTGTGCCGGGCAAACGGTGTAATTTTTCAACGAGAATAACCCAGAGCATATCGCAAATAATAAATAATTAGGGAGGAATGCTCCGGCGATGTTTGGCTGTGGGGAGTGAGCTATTTCTCGTTGGGAATAACAAAAGTATATTGCAAATAATAAATAATTAGAGAGCAAGTCTTTGGTCGTGTTTTTGATGCAGGTATTTTTCAATGGGAATAACGATTTTATGTAGTGAATTATGAGAGTGAATTATTAAGAAAGGATTGAAAATGTTTGGAACGAACCTAATTTATAATTTAATTAATAGAAATATATGGTAATTATAACGGAAGTATGTTGATAATAAAATTTAAGTAAAAATACCATTTTAGTAAAGACCATCGGAAAGTAATAAAATAGTCATTTAAATACAATTCAACATCCAAAATCCACTTATAATTCCAGAAAAATAATGGGCTATCTTTACGCGGCAAGAATTACGAGGAAATAAAAATGGAGTATTTTCTCCGGGACTTTCCCCGAAGTTTCGAATATTAAGCAGGTTTGCCAACCGTAGATATAACTACCGATATCACAGTTGATGTCTATTGGGCAACGTTCGACTGGCGCGGCTTGATCAGAGTAGGTATAAAACTCCGCGATTCATCATGCATGCAAACCCGCGAAACAAACAGAGTGGAAATAGGGCCGGGGACATGTCAGGCCATTATTCCTCGATCTTATTGATTCTTATTATGCAACCAGGCGTGCCAGAATAATCTGTCTTTTCGTGTACTGGCAATCGTCGGCGCAGGACGAATACATGTCCGCGTGGATGACGAGTTCCAACCTGAAAACTGAAGCTTCGATCTCTTGTCGCTTATTGTACTCCTTACAAGGCTGTGTATGTTGCCTTTCGAGACGGATACACCGAAGTCACCGACGCATCTACTGACTGAT
Organism: Lasioglossum lativentre; assembly: GCA_916610255.1. NCBI lineage: Eukaryota > Metazoa > Arthropoda > Insecta > Hymenoptera > Halictidae > Lasioglossum > Lasioglossum lativentre. The sequence continues at coordinate 24,087,201 of OU744355.1, forward strand.
AGAATTTTAACCAGAATTAACTAGATTTTACTAGAATTTGGAGTATTAATAAATGAGCCAAGTATAAAAATACTGTTCCTCAATCTTTACATAAACGGGAAGAATTTTTTATTCAAAAATTGAAGAATAAGATCGGTAAATAAATTTTTGTAACAGGATTAATACTGGTGTAAGATTAATATCGGTTTGATTAGACTTCGGTGGATCCTAAAATGATCTTGATCGTTGAGTTTAACGTGTAGACCGCAGGATAAGAATTTCTTTGACAGGATACTCACTCTGAGAGTCTCCAGTTGGGAGCGAACGTATTCAGCACGGCTGGCAATGTCGGGAATCGCCACAGGAAACGAACCCATGTACTATAACAAGAAAAATGTTAGTTTAGCGTGATGCTCGCAGGAGTCTTCTAAAATAATGGAATCATAATACTCCTCAATTTTAGCTGAAAATTAAAATTTTTACGTAAAATGCATAAATACAACAGCTTTCTGTCAAAAAAATATGTGAACATGTGCATACGTATATAAGATATTGTTAAATAGTTCCTCATATTAGATCAGGGGTTGTAAACGTCGAATTAACCACAAATCACGGGAACACAAGAAAAATACGAGATTTCAGTTATTTGGTGAAGCACGTCGTTCGATGATTTTATATGGTCGATAAAAGTAGCGACCCTCCTTAGCACGATAATAAATAAAAGCACCCAGGGGGGCAAATTCCATGGACGTAATAAATAGCGGTAGCTAATGCAATTATGTATCCGTTGCCCGCTCCTGATAATGTATGCGTCCTTTTCATTACAGTCATATTCCGCTTTACTAAATTAGCAACGGAGACTTTACGTGTCTCACGAGGACAACTAATTTCGTTTTGCTACCCTGTATTTTTTATTATTCGGTGCACTGGATAATGGCTTCCATCGTGACCGGTGGTCCAGAGAACACTTGAAAATAAATATCCACCTGAGGAAACGTATATTTTTATTTAAACAAAAAGTAAAACAAATGATTTTCTTAAAATTAGTTCTCATCCTACTCATAGTAACTGTTTAAAAAAATTCACCAATGCAACCTTATTTTCTAAAATCCTTCTAAAATCACAGTTACGGCGAACGAATTCTGTTGACCGCACCATGTATAACTATAGCTATCGAATAATTGAAATGCTAAACGCGGACGAAAAGAAAGCCAAGTATGGAATCCGTGGATTTAATTGCAATGCGCGCGGCATGTACATTATAATTTGTGCTTCCATTCAGATTTCCATGTCTGAAAATCTTTTCCTCAGGCAGAATTTCGATTCGGATACTCGTGCCTCAAAATAATCCCCGCTTTAATCCCCACGGATGATTCTCATTGTTGTTTCATCGAAATTCTCTCTGGGAGGATCTCCTACCGGGATCACTCGGATTTTCCAGAAATATTATACCACCTACCTCCCTACGCACAGCGGATACAATCTCTCAAAACTCTTTGTAATATCGAAAGTTCCCGGGCACAAACATGCTGTACATAATAGTAATCATAATGATGATGACCTGACGTCCAACGCGCATCAGCATTTGGTTAAATGCGCTCCGTTGGATTTGCACGAGTGTGCACCGACATGCTTGACCATTACACTGCGAATTTTATGCACTTGTCACGAAAAATGAGTGGCCAAAATGTCAAAAATTTAAAATATTGTTGCATCGGGTCGTAATAACATTTGAGACCTAAAAAACTTAAAATATATTTATATTTGCAAACCAACGATGTGTTAGAACCCAATATTATTTTCAGCTTGTTAGATTTATTTCAAAAGGAACTAAATGTCCATGTAGCTCCGATAGCTTGTATTTAATGCAGACAATTTTTATTTTGCATAAAAATCCGCGGGCTATTGATCATAAATATTAATGAAACACGGTGGAAACATTTTTTTAAATGTCTATTATGCAAGGTCGAACAATTTCGTATGAAACGTATTCACAGTGGGTTGATTACCAGTGGCGATTAAAAATGTATGAGAGTGTTACCATATTGTTAAATTTTCGTGTATTATTTATTTCTTCGTCAACGTGGTTATAATTGTAAGAATAATAAACAGGGTCGTACGAGTAATCAATAACTAGACGACGGATTTTTATGCAAAATAAATACCAAAATTCTTTTCTCAATAATTTTAATCAGCAGAAAGTAATATATTAATCTAGTTATTTTTATAATAAATGCTCCAACTGCAGTAAAATCACTATGTTACAACAGAAATTGAAAAATCAAATGGAATTGCACTGGACAGAAATTTCTATGCAACATATCTATTTGTAATTCTATATTCGAATTGATACTTTCAGTGAAATTCGGTATTCAGAAACGCAAATTGAACAGGTATCTCGATGCAGGCCGGCGAGAAGGAGTTGTCATAAATAACGCAACCGGTTGTAGTAAATCCCGCAGCCACGGTAACAGTTCTAGCAGCACGCAACAAGGTCAATTTATCAGCGTTATTATCACAAAGGTTTTGCGGCAAAAGTGTAAGTGCATGAGCAAAACTGCTGGTATATACCCTTCTGTAATTATCCAGGTTTCCATGAGCATTGATCGATCGGGCTTGTTACATCGAAGGACATTACACGCCGCGAAATGGATCAATTGCACCGTCATACGCCGACCATTGCGATTAAATTAATTTTCCATTATACATGTGTACTGCGAACAATCGACACGCAACTTTTTGATGTAATGAGATAGCTAAATGTCAAGGCACTTATGATCTTTTCCATTTGCAACAAGCGGTACCTTTGTACTAGTAGATTTGTCTGTACAGGGTGTATGAAAAGTAATGGTCATCCGTGTTACGGGTGAGTTTTCGCGTGGGAATTGCATTAAGATCGCAAAACTATTTTGATTGTTGTCGGAGTAACTTTTCGTTTACTGTCACGATTTCGGAAAGTGTGTTATGTAGTGTTTAGTGATTGTGTAGACGCGGGGTGTAAATAATAGTGTGCTGTGGATCGGACGGAGGAATAGAAGATTCTGAAAATAATAATATATAAGATAATATTCTTACGTATAACAATGTAAAATAAAATTTTCTTTCATATTTTGCAATTTCAAATTTATGATCTGAATGGGCAGGGAGACAATGACATGGTACGGGCCTAGCGACAAATGTCCCTTTAAATTTCGTTTGTCTCATGTCTGTTGACGTAAAAACAAACTTTAACAACAATTTTCTTTGGTATAAACAATTTTGCGGCAAGTTTCTTTCACAAACGTCCACCGATCAAGAGGTATAGATTCATCCCTAGGACGGATGACCATTACTTTTTATACACCCTGTACAATGTTTGATTACGACGAGTGTGTTTTAGATTGTTTTTGTTCAAGTAAAGACAAATGGGATTTCTACTAACCCAATGACACCCTTGACCCTAACTAGCCAGATCGAATAGAAACTATTGCAATATTCAGATAATCCTAGTTGCAGCAACAGGTGCGCAGAATATATATTTCGAAGATCTAGTGAATCAAGCCCGCAGCTGCTAAACGTGAAGTTGTAATTATTACTGGTATAACAATTATTTGAGTAAATTTTATGTATAATTTCACACAGAATAGTTTCAATAGTGAAAGGAAAGTCTGATTTACAGTGACTCCCACTAATATTCGGACACTCTTAAAAAGACGATAACTTCTTTAATATTCGACTATACAACTTGCATTATTTTGAGAAGTTAGAACAATCGGTTTTGTTACGTAACGTGAAAAGAATTTTTGAAACAATTGCAATTGGTCGGAATTGTAGAAAAAATACTAAAAGTTACGTTTTACAACTTTTTTATGTGGGCTCATATTGAAAATGTAGAAAACACGTTTCGTAGATTTGTATCAATTAAATATATTCTGAAAATTTCATTAAAATCGGTCAACGTTGCAATGAGCTACAAACGTTTAAAGAAGGTAGAAATTGCAATTTTTAAGGATTCATATATCTTTCAATGCCTGTCGTTTTTTCCCTCATCAACCGATTTCGACGAAACTTTTACAATGCATATAATTGACACAGATCTACAAAACATATTTTTTAAATTTCCAATTTGGACCCACATAAAAATGTTGTAAAATGCAACTTTTAGTATTTCCTCTACAATTCCTACCAATTGCAATTTTTGAAAAAATTTCTTTTCGCATCATGTAGTAAATTAATTGCTCTAACTTCTCAAAAAAGTTCAAATCGTATGGTGCATTCTCAAAAAAGTTATCGTTTTTTAAGTGCGTCCGAACATTAATGGGAGTCACTGTACAATACTCTACACTCTACACTGTACATTGTACATGCACTCGTGGTCACAGTAAGTAGAAACAGAAAGTAATGAACAGACACACACGAGACAAGTAGTAGGTGCGAAAATTGGGATTTTTGTGGCACAAAGTTGCACATGAGAAATGACTATTTTACATTTTCGACATACTTTTGCACAGAGGGTGACCCTCTTTTTCGCACATTGCATTTATGCACTTTTTGAACTCGAGATATTTCATTAAGTAAAAATGATTCAGACTTCCATTATCCTAAATTAATATTATGTAAGGACGGAAAACTGACTGTAGTTTCAGAGAATCCAGAGTCATAATTTTTAAATACAAAAACAACAAAGCCATTTTGTTAAACCATCATTAATTATGAAAGTGAGAATAAATGTATCATGCACATGTATAGTATGATGCATACAGAATACGCTGAAAAGGGAATAAAAATCCTTATTTGTATCAATATTCATAATGCAGAAGCAGATAATAATTAACTGCATTAATGCCCATGCTGTATATCAAAACATTTCCCTCAATTTTAAAGACATTTGAATGAAACCTCGGGGAGATACACTTCTCAAATGAATAATCATAAGACACCCCTCTCTTCCCCTCCGCCACACTCTTATTACACCTGTTACCTCAGCCATGTATACATATACATATACAAATCTAACTTTTAAATTCATTTTAAAATTAATGGACTTCCTCCTGATTGTATTTAATTTTTCGGTGAAATACTCGAAAGCCTACCTGTACGCCATTGAATATTTTCAGAGTGGCCTCCGGCATTTTGGTGATTATTTCCTCGTTCTCTTCCTCTTCCTTTCCACCCATGGATATTTCAATTACACGTAGTCACTCCCTTTCCACGTTGCATTTTTCGCTCACATCTTTGTCCGTCGTTGATCAATTATCAATCCACTATCACAGATATACCAGCCGAAACAATCACTTCTTTCACAGTGTCCCATTGTTACGACTATTTCCCTACGTACGCTATGCGATACGATCATAATCGAGCGAGACGCGGCACGGTATGCATTATTTAATCACGAATCATTCGATCACGTGTACTGCAAATTAGATTGCGAATATTTATGCAAAATATTATACATTGAATTGGATTCCTGAGGTCATTTAAACTAACTTTTTCCTTTGCGAAAATCTTCTCCGCGGCTTTGTTAAGGACTTATTAACAAAAGACACGGACCAATCAGAGCATAGGTCCAGCTAAACGTAGCGTTGGCGTTGGCCGACTCGGAATCAGCCCGCAGTACCCGCGCTCTGATTGGTCCATATTTTTCTCTAATAACTCCTTAGCAGACCCGCGGAGAAGATTTTCGCAAAGGAAAAAGTTACTTCAAATTACCTCAGGAATCACCTCTAGTAAGTACAAAATTTTTGGCACACCCTGTACGGACCAATTTCAACAGACTTTCTCCATTCTATTCGATGGAAAATATATCAGCAACGCACCTTTTGGTCACTCGGAACTAGGAAGTCGTAGATCGACTAGTCGAAGAATAATTTACAAGGAGACTGATGCAGTTTCTCTTTCCCTGATCCTTTTCTGTAAAGACGGAAAAGATACATGATCCGGCGGAGACAGAGAAAAATAAAGAGAACGATGGAGAGAGCGATCACTTTCACCGGTCACTCGTGCACAGGCATTCGCTCAATTCTGTGAAATAATAAGGAGTTTCTTTCGTTAGGTAAATATGCACGGAGATCACTAATCACTGTCACTCGCGTCTGAACACGTTCAACGAACGTTCAGCTGGACAGTAGATTTTGCAGCGAGATCTATGCGATCGCTCCGGTGTCATTAATCCCGCTGACCACGAAAACTAGTTTCGAGAAACGCGTTGAAGCGTTTCGCAAGTGGACTTGAAGGTAATGCAACTGTAAGGGCAGCGAGAAGTGCAGCGACCAATGACCTCGTGCTCTTTAAAAATATTTTCGTTCAGGAAATTATTCAGTTCTTAATGGTTTCAATTGTACTCGACGATCTCATTGAAAATATATTTTCATTTAATTCTATGAAACTTAATCACGCAACGAATTTTCTAAAACTTCTTTTATTCTATGGTTTTTAGGTTTCCAATATATTCGCCTAGTGGAAAACACACGACTAAAAGCAAAAGTTTGCTTATGGGAAAGCATGATAGCTGCGGCGGTATTAATTGAAAACACGGGAACAAAAATAACAGAAAATAATTGTGACCAGCAAGATCTACCTAGGAAAACGTAAAAAAACAAGGGTACAAAAATATTTTTTTAAATTTCCATTCCGGGCCCAGGTAAAAAATATATTTACAATTTGTTTCGCAATTTCTGCCAGTTTCGATTTTCCAAAAATTTTATTCGCATATAGTAAATCAGTCCTAAGTTTTCGAAGAGACCGTAATTGTCATTTTAGAAAAAGTTAATCCATTTGTAATATGTTGTAATTACAAAAAAAAAAAAAAACAACGAAAATCGATCCGAGCATGCGAAAACGAGGCGGTATCGTTTTCTTGGTTGCAACCGATATCGAGAAGGAAGTGAAAGCCCGCGTGCACTTTAGGTGCAGCGCAGCGTGGTGGTAACGCAGCGGTGCAATGAATCACGTTCGAAAATGCTCGGTCCCGCTCCAGATTATTCGCATAAGGTGTTGTAATCGAGCAAAAGTACGCGTGTTTCGATCACGGTGGCCGGTGCGTTTCGTTACGGTGCGGTGGTATCACCGCAGGTGAAATTGCATCCCCGTTGCACCACGAGGCTGCTGCACTTTGTCGCCGATGGCCGGGCAGCAACTCGTTGACATTTCCATGCTGCCGTCCTGAGACTCGTGACGGAGAGTCCCGACACAGGAACGTTGTGCAAAACCGTGAACAGCATTTAGGCTGACCTGGATACATTGTGCAACGAGAGATTCGCGGAGGGCATCAACGAGGCCGCGCGCGCGCGCGCGAGCGAGCGACCGCTCGGCAGCTTCCACGCATTGACGGAAACTTCTATAGTGTGTTTACTTCGGATTCCTCGGGACCTCGTGCATTACACGAAGCCGGGTCAGCTTACTAGCGGTTCTACACAGCCTTGTATTTTTTGTCGTGACCAGCACTCGGTTTTACTTCTTTTCTACTGGGTTTTTGCTCGTGTGCACCGGAATTTACGTTATCCAGGGAAAGCGAGGCAAATGGCCCCTTTACCGGCCACGTTACCGCGCCATTGTTTTATGCTAAAGATTATCTCCTGGTAAGCGTTTTTCTTGAATATTAATTGTTGGTACCGTTGGGGCCATTTTTAAGTACGCAGATTTTGTGAATGAAATTGTAATTGTATAATCTTTGTTTAGTTTGGAATGAAAATTCATTCGAGAGCAGAAATTGATTTGACGGGGACGATTGTTAAATAAAACGTGTACCAGCGAAGGGATATGGTTGTTGCCGAGGAGCATGATCCGCATAAGCGCGATGGACGGCCAGTGATCACGGAAATGATAATTTTTAATGTGAAAATCAAATCGTATCACACGCAAATATTCCCGGGGAATGGTTTTAATTAATCGACACTCGTATAATCACGGACATTTGTCCGGTTTAATTAATTGTCATTCATCTAATTATGTATGTGCGTTCCGCGCGTTTCATTGGATTATGGCCAGCGCTTTAATTACGAGGAGCGTTTCCGTTCGAAACCTGATCTCCCGTAGTATTAATAATAGCCAGGGCAAACCTATTTTAAATTTCTCACGGGGGATGCAATTTCGATTGTTTGATGAAATCATTTATTCTTCGTGTTACATGTAATTGAAATTCTTTCGCCTGAAAAATCACACAAAAGTAATTAACATAGTATAGGGTCACACGGGGGTCAGCGAGCTTACTTTTTAATTTACGGCGAAGTAAGAATTTCTCCTCGAATTTTAATCTCAGAAAATTACCAACCCAGAACGTCATACTTGCATGAAGATCCTCGACCAATCATAAAATTAATCTAGAAACGTGCCGATTAAAATACAGACAATGTGCGAAATGCACTTATTTGTGCGCTACATGCACCACTTACAATGATTTAATTAATTTCTCTTATCTTACCATGTACTAATTAGAAGATGATCGCGTCATTTTTTTAATTTTTCAACGAACCGTCACTCTAAATTTGATGTGGAGTCGAGTGAAAACTCTGGTGTCACGTGTTTTACAATCTGATTCCGAGGTCAGTTTCACTTTCGAGGCGACGACGAGAGCGTGCACGGAAGAAAGACCGCGCGACGGCGTCCCACATGCAAGCGATGCATTTGCATCCCATTGAGCAAACACCTCGCCAAGCGAATTATGACGCGGGTAATCTGACATTTTAGGACCCCGATCGAAAGCGATAGGTGTCCTGTTACCTGTGGGTGCTGCAACTTTGTTCGAAACTGCGCGCACCTTTAAACCAGAGTCGCCAGATGAGGGGAGGTAGCACTAATCGAGGGGAAAAAGTTACCCCCTCTCTGCCACTACCGGGACAAGTCACGTGACCCGGCGGAAGCGTGGGGGATCAGCGTAGAAGAGGTAGAGTGAGGGCAGAAGCCTTAATCTGACGACACTGGACGTACCTGTTAATTTTTAAATACAAATACCGAAAGTATGTTGTAAATAATAGTAATTTTTCTCGGGATTATTATTTGCAGTGTATAATATTCTTCTTCATAGTGATTAAAAAGCTAAGGTTGGCGAAGTGTTCAATGCGAAATGTTATTGTTTCGAACTCATAATTATAAAAATAAGAGGTAGTATTTATTCCCTGTTACTCAGAATGTGGTAATTCAGTAAGTTGATTATCGAATGCGGGGTAATTGCTAATTAAAATGTCCATCGACGAGACTCAATTATCAAGAAACTCCGGAATGCACGCAACCCGACAAAAACAACTCGAATTGTTCAACTCTGTGACACACATCGTCACTCGCAAACCATATAAAGGAGTCCACGTTCGATCAGGTTACACGCACAGTTATCCACGTCGACCATTAATCAAGATCATCATGTCGCGTCGTTAAGTATACGGGAACATCTTTTGTATGTAGACTCGAGCGGTGATATACGTGCATTGTTGAGAAGTGTGCGTTTGTATAATTAAATTTCGGTGATAGCAATAAGTGAAACAACATTTTTCATTTTTAACCGAGACTTTTAAAAAAAATTAATAAATCGTACTTGCTCCGAGTCTAATATGTACTATCATTTCTAAAATTGCCATAAGCTGGATAATATGGCCACATTTGTCCACGATAATTTACGCAAAATTGTAGTACAATTCATCATACGTCAATGAATAAATTACGCTTCACGTCGATTTCCTCATTAATTGTTAAATCGCACATTAATAAATCGAGTTCCGCTACTCCAAAATTGTCGATGATTACCGCGGTTATATTGCACACTGAAATTTCAATTAACGCAAAAATTGAACAATTTCGTGCACAAAATTTTCGGAACATTTTCCTCGCTACCGGTCACCCAACCGGTCACTTAACCTCCACATTAAAACAGCAACAACTCCGTGATCAAAGCACTCGATCAATTCCACTAAATTCCAAAAACCATCATTTCGTCATCGGTTGATGAATCCGTCATCCACGACACATGGATCCTCCTCACAAGATCACAACTAGCACGCACGATGGCCACAGCTCCTCAAAACTTGAAACCACAATGTCCACGAGCAATCGGCTTCCGAACCACCAGTAAGACGAGCAGGTGTGCGATGCTGCACATGCACTGTGTGTCCGCGTGTCAACCACGTGAGCGAACGACACAATGCTTTTACAAGCGTACTCATCACGGTGCGAGAAGAAGAAAGAAGAAGAAAATCAGTGTCGAGCGGATCACGAGCGTCCTTCGAACCGTTCGCGAGGATGTTGCATCGCGGAAATCCGTTCGCGAGTTGCACCGGTGTGCAGTTGCATCCTGGAGGAACCACACGTTATCCGGGAAGAGCGAGAGAGAAAACGATGCAGAGGGAGAGGAAGAGGGAAAGAGAGACAGACAGACAGAGAGAGAGAGAGAGAGAGAGAGTTCCATGCACTCTCTGGTGTGCAGTAAGTGCCGCAGCGTGTGTAATAAGACACTGCAAGGCAAACCTAACCGCGGTCTCGCGGAGGGCCCGTCTCCGCTCGCGAGTACTATGGGGACAGTCGAAGGGGCCCAACGGGGCCCACAGCCACTCTCACGCGCCACACTATCACAACCCAGGCACACTCGCGCACACACGAGAAGCAAGGTCGTCCCCGTAGCACGGGGCCCTCTCGCGACTCCCACCACCGTCTAAGAGACTCAATCATCCTACTTTCCTGAACCGAACACAGCGGTGCTGGGCCCTTTTACTCCCACCACTGTCACCCGGCTCCCCCCCACCCCCCGGGCCACAGCGACGTCCAATAGCGCTGAAATACGAAAAGTCCTGAATGAAGAGGGATCGTTTCCTGTGCTTCGTTTCCTCGAAATGAAGACATCGACGTATCTTGATCACGGTATAAGGGATACTTTGCTCAACGGCGGACACCGGACCTGCCTCGGAGCTCTACATTCGTACAGAGATGTGTACTTGTTCCGTTACGGTCTGTACATGGAATTAACAGTTAGATCACGTTTCTCGTAAACATTTTGCTCGGATTTGTTTAACGTTGTCGCTCTTAAAAGGCGATAACTTTTTTTAATACTGGACCGATTTGGATTTTGTAAAAAATTTACTACGTGACGCGAAAAGGAAATTTTGAAAAATTTGAAACTTTATTAGACAAATATTTTATTTTCGTGCTCATATATGTATCTCTAGTTTCTGGTGCTGTCTGTACAAATTCAAGACCAATGCATTTACACATTTGCGGACATTTACGGCGTCCGGCCTAAAGGAAACGGAGCAGGAATTAAAAATTACCTCCACATGAACGATAGGAAAAGGCAACAAGAGAAAAAGGAACATTTGCATAACGGAAATAGTGGAGCGGTTCGAGACCAGTCTTTATTCTCAATGATGCTCATCGAGGAGTGTTAAATTACGCGGACATTGTAGAAGAACAATGTGCCTTCCGTATGTCGGGAATTACTGGAATAATGGCGAATACTTCTCAGAAAGATATAAACGCAACAATGGTAGCGATGATGGGAAACGTTTGGCGAATTCGCTTCATGGACCGACAGAAATGCATTCTAATCGATAGGCTGCCGATCATTGTGCATTTATAGTTTATATGCAAATTTCTAAAATACAAGGGAGCACGTGCACTGATAAAAATGGATAATCAATAAGGGTCTTCCATTCAGAAGTGTTATTTTATATTCTAAAAACACTCTGTTCTTTTATAATTCACAATTTTTCACAATTATTCAATTTTTTACAATTTTACTAACCACGTGTCAAAAAGTGTCCAATTCTAATCTCGAAAAATAACAAATAGGAACTTATTGGCAGCATCCCGATTGATCGAGAGCAGAAAGAAATTAATTGGTCTTCGATCCGAAGCAATGAAGCACGTCCGCAGGAATGCAGTTTCGACAAGATTATTTCTAACTGTGCCTTATCTAAGATTACGATGCAGATTAAAGATCGATGGGAAACTTATATCGGGAAGTTAACTGGCTACAGGAAGCATGTTTTACAACGTACCCCGTTAATATGATCGATTATATGTATATACATATATTTTTCTTGTGTTCGGATTTATTGCACTCGCGGATCTAATCACGCCATTATAATTAGACTGCGGATGCAAGTTCTTTTTTGAAATTTTTTTATGTGGACCTGTATTGAACATTTAAAAAGCAATGCGATGGAATTTCCATATATTATTGACACCAATAAAACGTACTTTTTAAATTTTCCGTACAGACTCGAAAAAATGGTAGAAAACAATTTCTAATATTTTCTTTGCAATTCCAACCAATTTTCCAAAATTTCTGATATTCATATCTAACACATCTCCTCTGATTGTCGCTTGTGCGATGCAAAAATTTATTTAAAAAGTTCCATGGTCCATATGTTGAAGGGAAAATTTCCACAACTCGATCCCCGGTTAAAACCGAGCAATTAAGCCGATTGAAATTTCGTTCTGCCGCGTTCGCTGGAAAGTTGCGAAAGATCGAATCGCGTAATAGCCGTGGCATGTTCATCGAGCATCTATTCTCATTTAGCAGTCGCGTACAGAGAAATCAATTACATTCCCCGCTGCGGCGATGCGGCAAGATTTACAGTACACGTCGTTCTTTGAAGTCGAGAAACGAAGCGTAGACGTTGCGACGCAGCGTAAGAATTTTTATGTTCCGAAAAAAGACAGAATCGGTTGCTGTCCGCTTCCACAAATACAGCACGCAAACACGCACACATGGCCGAATGAAATATGCTACATTTTGTAAAAATGAATTCGCGGACGAGCATCGGACTCCCATAGAGTATTTATAAACAATATTTATAGCCGGACTATAAATTCAACTTTGAAGAATGAAGAAAATGCATCGAGTAGCATACTGATGCGTTTTCAAGCATTTCAGATGCATCATGGTGATTTTTCGAAATTTGGATGTTAACCCATCGACGGCGGTGCCCGTGTGTGGTTTAACCCGGAGTATTCGAATTGTGTTTTGCAATTAATAACAATTCTTAATTTCCATGAAGTTCACCGAATTTCGAAGTTTCCAAGAAAAAAGTCAAGAATGAAAATTGGAAATTAAACTCCACGTCCCCAGTTAATGGTCCCAAAAAACGAAGTTCGAAAATTTCGGAGCAGGAATCGCACGATGATCTCCGGACGAATTCCGCGTCGACAATTTATACGCTACAGTAGCGATAAAATCGAGATGCTTAAGACCCGAAGTGAACAACTTGTGTGCAAAGAGAAAAACTTCAACATTAATCTTCGCATCACCCAGCCTCGAGAGATACCTCGGCTCCGAAATGTGGATGTAAAAACGCGATTGGCGGTCTCCGCGTGTACGCGCGCGCGGTTCGCGTAAATGATTCCGAATGTGTTAGCGTGGGCGAAAAACCTTCTCTTCGAAGAAGAAGATGGAAGTCGAAGTCATTGCCAAGGCCCTCGACTTCGGCACGATAATGTATCAAGGAACACGCAAGCATTTTAACAGCTGCTTTAAGCATGGCGAAACGGGGCCAACAGGAATGCAACGATGTTGTTGCGACAGAATTTTTCGGTTGCTTTTTGCGTTGCGTCGCTGTTATAAATGTTGTATGTCGGTTCAGTACTTTTTCAAATAAAAATGTGGTCCAATTAGAAATCAAGTTTTTGCAACATTTCTATTCGTTTTTGTGGATAACAGAGTCAATGTTATGTACAGCGTGTAAAGAAATTATTCTACCTTAACCTTGAATTTCAAGGTCAAAAAAATTTGTTTCATTGTTTTTCAAATTATCACGGTTGAAATTAATTTCTCGGGCATTAGGTATACTTTTTAGATCCATGGTAGGTCACGAAGCAAAATAGAAATAAAACTAAAAAGAACGACGAGACGGCTAGGGATACGTGGGCGCCCGGACGAAATTAGCAATTACGTAAATCCTGAAATATATTCCCTTTTCATTTTCGAACAGTGGAAAACGAGAAGGTTTCGAAAGAAAGGAAACCTCCGGCGCACCGACCCATTCAATTCACGAGCGGAGCGCACACGCTGGCACACACACCCGTTTTTCGCACAAATCCGTAAACTTGAGCGTAAATTCACGATCATGCGCTCGCGTGCGCGTACTTGATCGTTTCGCTCGGACTATTCGGAAAAAGAAGAAAGGACCGGGAGAGAGAGCGGAGAAGGAAAGAGAGGAGAGGAAAGGGAATCGTACATGAAAATTACATACTCCCTGGGACCTGCACTTAAAAGGCCTCGAACGTATAACCGTAGGCAGCTAAAAGCTTCGCATACGTCAATGCCAGGTCTTCGTGACATTTCGTAACACGGTCTCGGTTAAGTAAAAAATTGTTCTCCGATGATACCGTTGCTTCGGAGATCGAACCCTTTCGTCTGATACTCGTTCTTACGATTCTCAATGTAATTCGGTTTTTACGCCATTTTTAGTCGACCCCCTTCAAACTGCGAATTTTTTAAAAACTACTTCAGAAGACATTTCGTTGAGTGGTACTTATTTTCAGTCTTTGTTTTAACTTGTTTTAGTAATTAAAAGAAAGAAAATATCTCCGTACTATTAAAGGCCATATAAAAACATACATCCACTCAATTAAAAAAAAAAAGTTATTGCAAAAATGCATAAATGACTTGGACCCCAGGAAAAAATTAAAGGTGGCATAAAACATACATACACTCAATTTAACAAAATTCCCATCATGGCAAAAATGCATAAATGACTCAAGAAAAAATATCTTGGTACTATCCAAGGACACATAAAAACACATCCACACAATTTTAAAAAAAATTATTACAAAAATGCATAAATGACTCAAGACCCCAGGAAAAAATTAAAGGTGGCATAAAACATACATACACTCAATTTAACAAAATTCTCAACATGGCAAAAATGCATAAATGACTCGAGAAAAAATATCTCGGTACTATCCAAGGACACATAAAAACACATCCACACAATTTAAAAAAAAATTATTACAAAAATGCATAAATGACTCAAGACCCCAGGAAAAAATTAAAGGTGGCATAAAACATACATACACTCAATTTAACAAAATTCCCATCATGGCAAAAATGCATAAATGACTCAAGAAAAAATATCTCGGTACTATCCAAGGACACATAAAAACACATCCACACAATTTAAAAAAAAATTAATGCAAAATTGCATAAATGACTGAAGATTTCCCGAAGTTCATAAAACTAGTGATTTTTCTAAAGCTCGGTATTAGTGTACATGACATTGACAATTCAGCAACTGTAGGATAGGATTGAGAACAAAAACGAATCTAACCTTAGCTGTGACGGATCTCTTCGAGAACGGTTCTGCCATAATAGGTAGACATCACTTCCCATCTGGTCGTCACGGTTTCCAATATTTTTCACAGAACCGGGGGCCACGTTAATTTCAAACAGAATGCACGTTTCACAGGTTTCTATTCAGACGTCGCACGACACACTGCATCACATGTTTCCGATCCGCGCACTGCTATTCGATGTCTAAAACATTTTCCTACGTTCCGCTGTAGTCGTGCGGAAAATATTGCTCACATTTGCACTTTTTTTAAAATATTCCCAGTTATTTCACGTTTAATTTTCCCGGCGGTTTATTTTAACATACGTATAATTAAAATAATTACAGATCTACGGTTGTTTTAAACAATTTAAATGTAAGTACGAGGCCGTAACGATTGTTATTTAAATGTCGTTAGCCTACACTAGAAAAGGAGACACCGAGGTATCAAGGGGCCGCACAGCGAATCGTAAATTCGATGCGACAATAACATTAACCACGTGAAGGCAGACGCGGAGAGGGATTTATTTCCATTCCATTGTACACGGTAATACAAAACACCTTTGAAACAGTGACACACAACGGACATGCGTTTGCAATTGAAGATACTTCATGAAACTCTATACGGGGACGTATAAACGACGGAGCTACGCGACACCGGATTATTATTGTGTATCGGATTTGATAGTTGCCATCGTCGAATATACTATAAAATCAACGTAAAAATACAAAAATATCCAATTGAATATTGGCAATTCCTTAGAATTAATTGAATAAAGATTGCAATATTTCATGCAGCATAAAGCAGTATTTCACTGTAAAATAATTATCTAATTGTGAAATGACTCAAACAATTTTCAAAGCCAGTGATCCAGTACCAATACCAATCACGTCGATCAGTTCGACACCAGGATGATGGAAACCGAATACTTTCAAACTCGTTGAATTGTTCGCGGCTCAAGGTCGACCGACGATGATCACGTCCGTCTATGTATACCGAGTGTAGAGTCGGTCTCGACTACAGAAGAGCTATCTCCTTTCTAGGTCAGCCGTCGTTAAATCACCGTGACACGTGCGACTGGAATGTCATCCCTCGGAGGAGTTCATTATCAAACAGTGGGGGGAAGAACCCGCGTTGAACGTGTCTCTCCCCGAGAGTCATCCACGGATATCTCCGGCTATCAGACGAGAAGGGGGTCTGAACGTTTCCGATAAACACCGTAAAATTTATGCACTGTCAGCGAGGCGTTCGAGGAGTCGAACGATATCACCGGATCGACACCAACGACAACGACAACGACGACGACGACGGCAAACCTCGAAACCGGACAGGTGTGTGCGTCCCCTCTATCCCGTGACATCGACGATTCAATCAATTAGCGAGAAGCAACAGCGATTTCGTTAACGAGAAAAACTGGTTGGCGCTCCGGCGTTGTTCTATAATCATGTTAACAAGCTAGATCAACCGAGTGGCTCCGTCTGATCCCCGGGGACGTTTATGCAAATGATACAGCCCGGTTAGAGCAAGGATAATGCGACCGGCTTGACAGGACACGTGACGATCCCGTCTCGACATCAACTATCACATAGAAACTAACTTCACCCACGAAGATCCTCAAAAATCAATCCAAGAATCGATGATAAGAAAAGCAGATTTCACAAGGGGGCAAATAAATCGGCAAGATCTGCAAGATCACCTAAACAGGCTAGGCTTCTTCAAAAATCGGTCCGAGGATTGATCAGAGATTAATCACGGTCACACTGGTCAGAAAATCGAAACCGATTTTACTCGAGAGGTAAAGAACTCGGCAAGATCCGCGCGTAGAGATCGACAGGGGACTCTATACTTCTTCAGAAATCGGCCCGAGGACTGATCACAAACGACTCAAGATTACACTGGTCTGGAAATCGAAACCGATTTCGCTATACAGGCAAAGAAATCGGCAAGATCCGCGCATAGATCATCTGGAGACACTAGAATTTCACAACGATCCTCTAAAATCGGTTCGAGGACTGATCACAGATGACTCAAGATTACACTGGTCTGGAAATCGAAACCGATTTCACTATACGGGCATAGAAATCTACAAGATCCACGCGTAGATCATTTGGAGACACTAGAATTCCACAATGGTCTTCAAAAATGAATCCGAGGATCAACGATCTCAGATTCCACCACGGTCTCACAATGCGTGCAGAGAAATCGGCAAGATCCACGTGTAGAGATCACTTGGGGTCACTGGACTTCAACGATCTTCAAAAATCGTTCCAAGAATCGACGATCACAGACGACACGCGGTTACACTGTACAAGAGAATCAGCGATTTCACTATGTGACGCAAGAAATCGGCAAGATCCACGTAGGTCACTCGACGCACAAGATTTCCACAGGGATCTTGAACAATCGGTCCGAGGATCGATCAAAGACGACGCACGGTCACACCGATCCGAAAACCTATTTCCCAGACGATGTAAAATCGGGAAGATCACTATGGACACTGTACACAAGAAATCGTTAGGAGAATTTCCATGAGCCGTACGCGGTATGAGAAACGAGAACGCGTGGTCGTCGTCGCGTGTGCTCGCTAGCTGATCACTCACGGGACACTGTCGAGTCGCGAACGAACGAACGACCGGAGCCAGAAAAACCCGCGGCACCAGGGGATCGGATCGGCTGGATCGGATCGAGAGAGAGAGGATCCAGCCAGAACCTCGAACGCGGGCACGAGCCGAACTGGCCAGCCCGGACCGGTGAACCTCGGGTTATCAGCCGCGCGGATCCGACAAACGGTAGGTCGAGGACGATCGAGTAGCATAATCCGCTAAATCACGTGATAGCAGCGACGAAGGAGGTCCGGCGACAAAGGTAGGAGGACGCGCGACCAACGACTGGGCCCCGCAGGATCGTAAGAGGTCCCATTACTGCCGGGGCCTGATGATACGGTGGACGGCAATCGCTAATGACCAATGGCACGGATAAGAGGAAAGGACTGAGGACCGGAGGTTAGGAAGGAGCCTTCTCCTCGGGAAAGAGAAAGACGGACTGAGAGGGAACCGAGCTGGCGAGCAAGAAACAACCGGAGGAGCGTGCCCTGGAGAGAGAGAATGGGAGAGGAGAGGAGGTCTCGAGACCTGGAGGTGGAGGAGAGTTCGGCAAAGCCTGGTCGGGCACCTGGGCGACACTCTGCCTCCTTACCTCTTCCAACTTTTCTTTCGCATACTCGATCGCTATAGTGTGTGGCGATCTCGGAGCTTGTGAGAGTTCGTGGATGAGGTCCCCTAAACGTAGACGCCTGCCTTGCCTGTCCGAGGCGAGCTGACCAGTCTCGGCGAAGGAACTTAGGCGATTTTTGAGGAGCTTGGAGACTTGATGAGGGTTTTATTTCTTTCTGAGTCTACGTTTTTGTTCACTGTAAACATATATAGGAATTCAAAATTTGATGCTCAGCTGCTGCTGCTCATAACTTCAACAAAGTACAAAATTCGAACGTTAATGAAATTGTAATCTCCACTAAACTTTAATCTTAGTTAATACCGAAACTTTAAACGTATGTACAGAACATGATCATGTCTACGAAAACGGTAGACAATAGCAAAGTCTACTTTTTCTAAACTTAACATGTTAAATGATATTGGACTTCACTTCAAAATTCTACATGGCATACTTAAATCGATAGCCTGGCTAATTTCACACTACTCGAAAAAATGAAAAAATTCATCACATATATAACATTACCCTCGATGTACAAAAATAACATTTTATTTAATCGGAGGCTCGGCGAATTACCTACGAATACACATAAATTTGCATAATGTTTCTCGGTCAAATTAAGAGTAATAAAAGCGCATTACCGCTTGTTACCTGTCCGCGTAGATTGGCGAACTTCGCCGAAGAGAGTTTCATCAGCTTCCCAGTTTCTCAGTTGGAAAATCCTTCATTTTCGTAAGTAGACTGCGGATTTTACGCATGTCCCAAAAATAGTGAAAACTATGAAGACATTTCTTGAACTTGGCAATATTATTATGCATTAAATTTCCATTTGTGACTTATTAAAATTATTTAAAGTATTCCTGCGACTGACTCCGAAAATTTTGATTTTAGATGCACAGTGTTCGAGGATTTCCATAAAGAGATTCGTACAATTTGAGACCCGCAGAGCCTGGGGAAAAATGATTATTCCTCGAATGTTGATATGTATAACATGTTCCCGTTGGTCCTGGGATTCCTGCTCATTGTGGACCACATTGTGGATCATGCTCGTTCAGCCGACGTCCGCCATTAAACGTAAGGAGCCGAGAACCACCGCGCATCATTATCTCCGTAAGCGAGCATGTTAATGTGTCGATGATAACCACCGTGCATTCTCGTGTCCTTCATCGCTTACAACGTTGTACATGTTTATCGGGCTCTCGCAACGGGTGCGTCCGTGAAGTCCAGCTGATGGACTCTCTCTCTCTCTCTCTCTCTCTCATTCTCTCGCTGAGTCCTTCGCCGGATCTTTTTCGCTTTTGTTTCTTCAGGGGTTTTTTCTCTCTCTCTCTCTCTCTCTCTCTCTCTCTCACAACGCTTCGCGTTCACCGCATCTCCGCCACCCCTTTGGTGGCCGCGAATAATCGATCAGTTAGCATTCGCCCCGAAGGCACCGCTAATTAGCAGCTCTTTTAAATAATAGTAATTTAGTTCGCCCTCTTTCTCGGCCTACCTTCAGTCCTGCTCGTTCTAACCCCGTTCCTGCGTGCCACTTTCCGCCGATGTTGCGACTTTGTGGACGAAATAGCAGCGGAGCAAGGGTTATTGGGGGTTAGGGGCGTTAGGAATGATCGCACTTTCAAAATTTTATGGGTTTTTAGGATTGACAATGTGGTGTTGATGATAGCTCTTTGAAACGACTTTTTTAAAATCGGACTTAATGACCTGACTTTCTTTTAGGCATTAGAAGCATTGGTTTACTAAATTATGTGCAAACGAAATTTTGGAAAAATAAAAGCGGCACTTTTCAAAAAATTTTTATCTGTGCCCTTCAGTTGCCAGGAATAATTGCTAAATAAATTGTTCATGACAAATTCACAAAATTTACAGTCTAATGTAGTAAACTACTGGAAATCAAATGTGCCATGGACTAAGAAAATTGTACAATGAAATTCAAAGAACAGGTTCCCGATTTCTCTCAACTCGATCGAATCCCATGGATCAGAAAATCATATAGCGTACTTTCTACGAATCCCTTCGCAAGATTAAGTAGTTAGGCCGTGCTCTTTCGAAAAAGACGGAAAGAGAAAGCGCACTAAAATCCAAACGAAATAACTTTCGGCTTCGAAATTTTATCGTGAAGTCGCGACGGCTCGGAACCCGTTATATTAGCCAATCACACCGAGAAATGATCATTTTTTAAACGATCCCCATCTTTCAAGGTTATCAATACCAGAGACATAAAATCTCAGCCCGCGTTCGTCCAATCAGATTTCGAGTACCAAACCGGTGGTTGACAACGGAATCACTCATCCCGTGTTTTACAAACATTTTACGTCATGAATATATTTTCCATTTTTTAAGTACACCTTCCCACACCATTTTTAACTGCATAAAAGAATATTTCAACTCTAATAATTTTCTGGTAATATAAAAATCCGCGCTCAACTCGCAACAATTCGACACAATAACAATTTCCAAACTAAATGTCTCCACTCTCATAAAATATTAATTCCTGATTACTGCGACAACAAAACACTGTAATTTTATACCAAAATCGCTAATTACCCTGATACGCTCATAACCTTGAACGCTACAGTTATAAATAAACAACTAAATAAAGAAAATTTTCGAATCCCAAGCACATCCACAAATCGCTTCGGAAACATAAATACACTGCAGCGAAACGTGCGAGCAGTGGTCGTGGCACGCAGGGAATAACGGTACGAATTAAAAAGTCGCGTTTATTTATCCCTTTAGCTGGGCTATTTGTCGGTAAACAGGCCAGAGCGAAGCGTTAAGGTATGTACACATGTACAGTATATGAAAGGCGTCGGAAAAGATTTCAACGAAGGGAGTCGCATATCATCGTAAACGATCCCATATCTCTGCGTGGTTGAACCGATTCATCCGTGCGAGAGGTCGATGGGATTAAAGTTTCGTAGGTGCTCTCTCGGTCGGGTTCGTATGTAACTGAAAAGGTGAATCCGCCCCTGGCGCCATGATGTGTACCTGAAGATGTGTCATGGTGTGTGGTGTTGGTTGCCGGGCGATGCCCAGTCTCCAGTCTGGCTGCAGCTGCGAACCGGTTATATACTTTCATCTGGCAGTCTTAACACGGTGCCTAAAAGAGAATCCGATGACTATAGCCAAGAGTGCACCACGTGCGTCGAACGGAGACCGCGGAACGCGAGACCGAGACGGAGCGAAAAGGGAGAGGTTAATACCTGTACCAAGGCACGCTTATGCATTGGAAGAAAGGACGTTCGGCTCGTCGTAGTTCTTTTTCCTCTTATTGTTCTCTTTTTTCCCCCGGTTTCGCTCTTCTTTTATCTTTTTTTTTTTTCTTTCTTTTACCCCCTCCCTTCATTCGACCTGCTACTCCTTCTGGTACCAACGAGCCTCTTTTTGGTAAGGTCCATCTTTCATTTGATCTTTTGCTTATTTTCTCTTTTTGGTGGCTTTTTCGTTTGACCAGAG
This sequence comes from Lasioglossum lativentre, assembly GCA_916610255.1. Classification (NCBI taxonomy): domain Eukaryota; kingdom Metazoa; phylum Arthropoda; class Insecta; order Hymenoptera; family Halictidae; genus Lasioglossum; species Lasioglossum lativentre. The sequence continues at coordinate 24,109,083 of OU744355.1, forward strand.
TGCAAGCACCGAAAGCTCGCGGATAAATGGAGAATATCAGGCAGGAATTATGGTTACGGCATGTGGGAGAACTAATTGGAGGCGCTCCCCTCCCGGAGAAATGAATCGGGAATGCGAGGGGTACGTCGCGACTGGACCGGCAGGAAGGAAGACGACAATAAGAAACAAAACCTGAAATAAGGCGGACTTCTGGAGGATACAAAGAACCGAAGTTACGGTCACCGGTAGCTGGGTTTCCTGGGTCGAGTCGGGCTTCAGCTCGCCGCGTCGCATCGTTGGGGTCCTGTTAGACCCGAGTACACTTTCTTCGAAGCTGCTACAATGGTTTTAACACTAGAACTACGCGGTCACGAAGAAATAGTAGAACTACACGATCTAAGAAACAGCACGGACCCGAAAGTTGTTCTTAGATCAAGGCTTCGCTGTATTTGTTTTCTATTTCCGTCAGTTCAGTTGTCACGACTGAGACAAAGCCGAGTTTTAATTCGTCGTGGCTCTCATAGCGTTGACTTATAATATTCTGCGGTGCACAATGGCCAATTCATTCAATTCCGGCTAAATGTGATCCCAGACGGGACACAGAGAGATTTCGTAGATCTTTTTCCGCGGACCATCCTTGACATTTCATTCATATTCCGCCCACGGAAACGAGTTTCTTCTCTAGGTGAATATCATTGAATTTCTCGGATACTTTCTTATCCACATTCCGTGCAAGAGTTGCCAAGGTTTACGAGTCGGATTTCACGATCGCGGGGACCTCGTTGCTGTTCACAGATTACCGTGGAAAATCGGGTGATGTAGAACAGAATTTCACGATACGAACGCATACGAACACACACGCACGGTTAGCACACAGAAGAAACAGTTACGATGCTCGCTCGAGATTAGTATATTAATCCGTGAGCTCGACTACCTCCGAATGCTCCTTGAATTATAATTTCGGAGAAGTGTAATACTTCTCGTCACCGAACAAAAAAAAAAAAAGAACAGAACCCGTAAAACATTTTCTAGCTAATTACGCAATTCCCATCGTCCCCACGACGATCCGAGCAAGAAGCGAACGGCCGCAGATGAAAATCCTCGTCTTCCGAGAGTCGTAAACGGAAGGACGTAGTTTACAACCTAATATACTGTTCATTTTATAGAAAAATATACCGGGTAACGTGGAATTGTCGCGAATAAAGGAAACTTTATTGGTATGTTAACCCTTCATACCATGAAAGTGTGTTTACGTGATGCTTTTCTTAAAATAACACGAGTGTGCTTGGACTTTTAAAGTTGGGATCCTTTCAAGGGCAAGATAAATAAAAATTTTTCGTACTTTGAGGATCGAATAAAAAAAAATTGTTAGACACCACATAGGTGATTAATTAATCACTGCCCTTACGTCTTTAATAATTCTGAAAGATATTTATACGTATCCTCTTTACGTGTCTGTAAATCCGTACACAAGCTAAGGAATAGAATAAATTACCGAATTGGTTCGAACTGCTTGGATTCCTCATTAATAGATTGCATTCCCGATGACTCAGAGGATCGGGCTCCGCGATTACAGATACGTATACTGTATAGCCCGAAGATAGCGAGCCGATTTTATTTAAGGAAGACAGGTCTTTCTTCTCGTAGGACTTGTTCCCTGTTCAAACGTTACGTGATGTTACTGTAAGAGGCTGCCTCGGTCAAAAACTACGTGCATGTGAATTCCAAGAGGACTGACCTTTCGTACCCTTTTACGTACTCGTGAGATGAGGTAACTGTACGTGATTTTTTATTTGTATCATGTTCACAATGGATTTCCTGTGTACCCATCCTTCTTGAACGGAACGTTGTATGCGTATTCATCTTGAAAACCTGGAACCCTCGTTTTGTAGCCACTACCACCCGATTTTACGCGGTTTGATTCTTTTCCCCGTTGCCAGCAATTTTACATTCGCGACGCATCGACGGATTACACCGTGCAGATTTTATTCGTTTTCTCTCGGCTCGCTTTATAAACTTCCTTTCTTTTCCAACGATTATTTAAAATACAGTTCGTAAAATACGAATATCGAGTAATAAGAAACTCGAGGGTTTTTGATTTATTTTAGTAGACACGCACTGACACGCGTTATTGACGGGTGAACGTGAATGGTAAAATATTAAATGAAATTGTTATTCAAGGGCTACAAAAATTGGTTGCAAGCGTGGGTTTGTACTGGGGAATGAAGAGTATTGAATATTTTATTACAGCAGCAAATGATTCGTGCCGTTTTCCCATAAAATGCAATTTAAATTCCGGCACGAATTACTTGCTGCTCCTAAACGTCCGTACAGCGCCATTTCATGCAGCGGCAAAACGCTCAAACTGTTAGCCGACCACTGATTGTGAGTAGATTCTCGTCGGTGAGAAGGCGAATCATCACAAAACCATATCGATTATAGCAGAGAGTATATGAGAGTGTTCGCGCTCGGGCACCGACGGGTTACTATTAAAGACCGCCAGCCCCTGTGCTATTCAGCCAGCGAGACCAGTAACCGGGCGCGACCGGGCGCGGGGATAACGTGGAACTTACAGTGATCTGAAATACCACGTCACTAAAAGTTCCACACCGACGAGATACTCGTCGGTGATTCCGCGCTCTCTACCTAAATCACTAAATGGAACGTTTGCTCGTGAACTACGTCACCGACGTAACAGTATCTCGTCGGTGCCGTAAGGCTGGCAAGTAGTTTTATCATTACGTGGAATGGCGCTATTTTGACATTTTTAATGGGTTATCGATCGTCGGTAGTTTGGTCTACCAGTTTGAGCGTTTTGCCACTGCGTGTAATGGCGCTATTTTGAGATTTTACGGAGCAGATGATTCGTGCCGCTGTTTTCAGGGCGCCTTATGAGAGATTCGACAAGCATCATTTGTGACTCATAAACATTCTGTGACTCTAAAAGTATTTGTTTATTCTTCAAATTAGAATTTACGAACAAGTTCATTTAAAGATTTCGTAAGTAAATGTTGGTGAATCGAATTCCTATCCATTCCATACAAAAATTTGTCCTGCAAATTTCATTTCCTAAAAGAATGAATACATTCGGAATTTATAATTAAATTAAACTGCGGATGTTTATGCATTTTGCAATTTTTTTAGGCAAATTTTAAAAAGTGGAATCACATAAAATCACGTAAAATCCTATTTTCTGTGGTAGTAGACTTTCTAGTATTTTTTCACAATTTTTAGAAGCCATAAATGCATAAAGATCCGCAGTCTAATTATAATATAGCAGAATCCGAAGATGTCGTACAGATAGGAGGAGTGGAAAAATTTCTTGAAGAGTTTGCAACCTGTACCCTTCGTAACTCCGAATTTCTAAATTAATGTTACGTTAACAACAATCGATTTATTGTCTAAGTATGACCATCATCGACGAGCACAGGTGTCTGAGTGCTAGGAAGTGGGGAAATTTGCTGATACACGCCTCGGGGAACACCACGGGCTGAATTTAACTGCGAACAACCGTACGTTTTGTGGTGTTCTGTGTACGGTTAGTGCTCACGCCGCAGAACGAACACCAGGCACCGATCTCGGGCTATGTATCTCGGTTTTGCCTTCAGTTCGCTGTCGTGAGCACACCTGAACAGGCGACTGATTCTGTCGTTCGACAAACCTCGCAACCGACACTTCTAGCCGGCACCGACAGTAAACGTTTCCAAACCGAACAGTACGGTATTGTTCGACTAAACATTCGTGACGCAAGCCTTCACATTTTTATTTTCCCAGATTTTCAAATTCTTCCATATCAGACAAAATTACTGTTTAATCCGGTGGTTTTAGAAATTCATGATCCTTGCCGGCACATCTCTCGGTTCAAAGTTCGATAAAAAGCACGAAAAAAATCGTACATCAATTTTCAAGACGCCGTTGTGAAGAGGAAGCTTCGATCTTTAAATGTGTGGTGGATTCAGTCGCGAGAAAAATTTTTCAAAGCCTCCACAGACGTTCGAATGTTTGCATTTTCGAGAAAAAACAAGTATTCAGTTTCTCGCCTTGTGAAAAACAATTGTTACAATAAATTGAAAGACGGATTATGAAACTAGAGGCTTCCAGCTTTAAAATGAGACCAAATTTATTGTCGTGCGATCATTTTTTACGGAATTATCACATTTCGAGTGTAGACAATTTTTCGAGAGAGTTCGAGTTTGGAATCTTCTGGCCGGAAAAATGAATCTGTAAACAAAGTGAGAAAGGTGGTCAATTACGGCGGGTAGATCGGGATTATGCTGGAAGCGATGCTCCGTTTAACGCCGGCAGCTCACCTGGCCAGGTGAGCACGCTTCGTGTGCTGCACAGTTTATCAGTAACGCGCTGACAGTCCGCGCGGAGCAGCCTGAGGAAATCTCGCATTTTTGTTCTTAACAAAACCACCGGCGAAAATTAAACATATTCCTGCTTAAAAAATCCGCTTTCAACCACGGTCTTCTTTTTTTCCCACCAGTGAAACAAAGATCGTGACTTTCGAACGAAGTGACATGTAACCAGTGAAAGTCCGGGACAATTTGTTACGCAGTGATGTTCGAGAGTAATCCGTTACAGAGAACAAGTAAATTGACAGTATAAACGTCGAACTGTTCCGATTCGACGAAAAGAAAAAGAACAGTATCATTCTACGGCGTGTGCTCGCAAGAAAAACGTGGTAGTAGCAGCTAAGCGAATCATCGGGTGGTGTTGGAACAGGTTCGGTGAGTATCAGTCAATCAAAAGTCCACGAAGTTTTACAGCTTCTTCTTCTTCTTCGTCGAAAAACTTTCGGGAAGAGCCGATGGTACGGGATTTTTCAAAAGTTTCCGGGGGCCAATTTGAATCCGTGACAGTGACTAGCGTCTACCATGCGAAACGTCCGTAGTTTCTGTTAGCGTTGGATTTCGCGAACTTCCTAAAGAGCAATTAAAAGTTGTCACGCTGCTGTCTCGTTTCAGTGGCAGGCGATCGAACTATCGTCCGAAACGCTTGTAAAATTCACTGCAACCATAATTTTTTCGCATTTTAGTTTATTAAGATTTGGACATTCGTGGGTTCTCTTCTGAATAATTTATCTAGACCACTTTCTAAAAGCAAATTTTGTTTTCTTTCCAAGTATTGTTAATTAACCAAATGAAATTTTCTGAGAATAATTTATAATGACTCGAAATAATAAAAAATTTATTGCATTTGTAGCAACTCTAATATTTTAACATTACACTATTTACCGAATTTTATAGTTAATCGTATTCTTCGCACCTCTATAAAATAAAAATGTATATTCGTTACAGTAGTTTTTATACATAGATATAAATTTCTAATCAATGCTTTGTAATTTTTTAATTAATTAATCTAAATTGACTTGATTCTCAGTTAGATTAATCTCAATGAATTTAGATTGCTCAATTAAGACTGCATAAATTACAGGCAGGAAATTAAAGATCATAGAATATCATTTTCAGATAGAGCATTGAAACGATGATGAAATTAACGAAGATAGGAAATTGAGTGTCTTGTTTATGTAAATAATGTTGGTTTTTCTATTAGCTTTCTAGTGTTGTTTGTCATTCGACGAAAACTGCGATGGTCAAAGAAGTAAATAAGTAGGCACCACTACAGTTAATCGGCGGCAGAAAAACTTAATTAGATAGAGAAAGCTGTGTCACTTCCTTGAACAAAGAAATATTGTTCTTTTTCTTAAATTCATTCGCTCTGATTAGTCAGTGAAGTATAGTGAGCAGTGTGAAAAAATGTGGAACGTGTGTGTAATGTTTCGGTATTGCTCTCATTAATTGAATAACTATAGAAACAATGGCGAACTAATAAAAAATAAATTCTAATTTTTTCGTTATTATTCCAAAGTACTCAAATATAACTTAATTTTTACATCGGTAATGTTTATAAATATTTCTTTCGATCATTAAATTAAATATTTTGTTACGTTCGTGTTTCAGTCGCATTTAGCACGTCCTCTGCTTCTGAAAATATAAGTTATAGTGCATAATCAGTACATTGATGTTGTGGATGCCCACAGCCCGTGTCCTCAATTTTTACGCTGTTCTGCAATTAATAATTAACCACTAATAATCGTGACGCAATGGCGAATGCTACGTAAGGATATCATCGTAATCACATTTCGCCTGTGCCACATAACACAATGACACATTATGAAACTGCATTTCTCTTTTTTCGTTTACAAGCAGATAATTATGAGGGCACCTACTAATTATATACTCGTGGGATTTTTCAGACTTAAGAATGGCGAATATTAATTCAAGTACACTATAATAATGGAACCTCACAATATTAAATTAAGATGCGTTTTCAATTAAAATTGACTGATGCAATTAATATGCAGTCGTCGATGTTTATCTCGATAAAAATTAATATACGTATGATATGGTATGGACTTCTCTAGTAATGAATTGTGAAATGTCTCTGGACGCGTTAGTATACGCACAATTGACAGCAGGTAACAAGTAGAAGGGTCTTCGGGGGGTGCGTAACACGATAGTGGCTATCGAGATCATGCAATCGATACCATTGGGAGCATGGATGAATGGACGATACTCGTTCACTTTGGATATGTATCTGCCATTACTTTACCAATTTACATGATAGAACATATTCACAAAAATGAAATAAAATTATAATTTATGTAAATTCATTCTTTATTATCACTGGACTGCGGATCTTTATGCAAAATAAGAACTTTCTCTTTGAATTGCAACAATCTGCGAGCTAAAATAAAAATTTAATTTTTTTCATAGTATGTTTAGTAGATTGAAAATAATATAACAGTAGCTTGAAATTTGTCTAATGTATTCGCTATTTTAAATTACACCTACTCATTTTTGTCATAAATGCATCAAATCTGCAGTCTAATTATCACATGTAAAACCGTAACATAAACATTTAATAATCACAATGAGTCTGTTAAATTTACCATAGAAAAATGTTAAAATTTTACTACATCAAAATGAAAATCGTTTACGTTAATTTCAACATATGTATAAGAGCCAAATAATAAATTGCAATGTTCTTGTCGGTGCAAGTGCACGATATCGGACGGTCCTGTATTTACCGCCTGTATGGCAATGGTGGATGGAGACCGTCACGCAACGCTTTCTGTATGGGGTGGGCTGTACGGCAGACGGTAGTACGGGGTGTGTCAATACCCCGTGCGGTGTTATCATTCGGAAGCATGCATGGCAGGTGTAGGAAATGACGTCACGCACCTCGGAGTATCCCCGTTTGAAACACGACCTTACTGTCTATTTTCGTCGGACCACCATGCATAAAAACTTCCTCTGGACTACCCATGTGAAACGTAACAAAGGATATCCTTGCCTTCTGGATTAACACACGCTGCGTATGCAGAATAATTGCGAGTGCTCCTTTTTTCCCCAACGAAAACGAACAATTCCCAAACAATCATTCTCATGAAATGTTGACAATTAAAATTTATATTAAGTGCACAATTTGGTTCGGCATCCAAGCAATTGTTAATTTGTTTATATCATCAGACCGACTGTTAATAAGTAAACTTGTGTGACTACCACCTCCAAAAATGATTTACATCGATTCCTCAAGTTTCTTCGAAGAACCTTGACGGAATTAGGGCAGTCCTTAAAACTTCACTTATATCGATTTATCAGCTCGATAAACGAAAGGGAAGACTAATTCTTAACATAACTTCGACGCTGCGGTGTTGCTTCCTAAGTTCAACTTCGGTACATACCGTGTGTCGTAGAAATAATGTATATTCTTTTAGTCTACATCCTTTTTGGGGCAGTCTGAAGACACAAAACCTTCGGAATGGTCTTCCTCCTCCTCTGTTTGGTAGTCTTGAAAGTCAAGAGCGTAGCCGACACACTCTGTTGGCAAGAGGAACACCACACGGCATATATTTCCAAGCATACACACTACACACCACGCGGAGTACTCGAAGTGTCGAACTATCCGAGGGAAGCATCTCCGCACGTGCACTCGAACCTGCTATTACCTTAATCGTCTGGTTGCATCGTTCGTAAAAACGTCGATGTTGTCGCGCCTGTCGCGGAAATCATTTGCTGTATCGAATCGGGAAAATGGGGTAACCTTGGCGTAGAAATCCTATCCTAGAAAGTGAAAATTTATTGCTGCTGGCCGTTCTCAACATATTCGAATTATTTCTACAAAAATCATTTTCTTGAAATTAGTTTTTGAAAACTAAATAATGGCATAATATTCATACAATTGAAAAGTAAAAATACTTATTACAAAAAAAATTTCAGTATTTATTGTATTCAGATAATTTTACAATACCGACCATATTACAAATTATAATGATTTATAGTATTCATAGTGTCCACAAAATTGCAAAATCAAAATAGTGACTATATTAAAAATTAATATAAAAATATGTGACAAGCCAGTAACTCATAATATGGTAAATATTTTTATTTGAGAATTACGCGAATGAAACAAACAGATAACATAATTAGATTAGAATAACTAGTGGTCCCCACGCACGTAATATTCGTTCGCACAGTGATTCGGAGCTCGTGTTGCACGCACGCGGTGCATCAATTCTCTACGGTATCCTAGCAGCAATTATAGTTGAACAGTATTTACAGTAAAAAGGTGGTCAAGTGTGAAGTGTAATTTCGAGGAAGAGCTGGTCATCTCGGTCACGACTCCTTCCATAATCTAGATGCTCCTCAGGAGTGAATTAACGACGTTTCATAATCTCGCCCAACTATCTCTGGTTTCCGGGCATCGGCCTTGCAGACCACTGACCACGGCCGGATGTTCTTGTCTACAAAGAGCGAACGAATGGCCGCCACCGCCATCGCCGCGCCGCGCCGCGCCGCGCCGGGTAGAAGTCACTGAACGGGGCTTACGCGAATTCTATGGGTTTTCGCAATTACATATTTTTTGATAGGATCGAGCAGGCTTTAGGAGAAAATGATTTTTTTTTTCTTTATTTCTAAAATAAAGCAAATAATTATATATATATCATTTAACAATGAGCAATTTTCGATGTGACAATTATTGTCACTATAAAAACACATTCCTGTAAAATGGCGAAATAAATTTCCTCGAATGCTCACTGTGATTAATGTTCGCTTGTTTCGCTATTATCATTAAATTGGAGCACTTGTCAGTAACTGGACATGTATGAACTAGAAATCAACCTGACGACGAGGGAATGACATTTCGTATGACACCGCATGCAAGAACTATGACGGATTCTGATTGCCTATCCAGTAAACATCCGAACTTGCGTGATTTAAATCAGCCGAGTGTCAAACTGTACTTTGGATCAAAAAATTGCTCGGATCTGCACGAACGAGTGACAAGAAACGCATTCGAAAATTCTAAATCTGGTGAAAAAATTGTGTCTACTATAATAAGAATATATATAAAATCTCGCCAAATATGATTTCTGTTTTGGCACCGTAATTTTACACAGTGAACTGACGCTAGCCGGGACTTGACAACGTTGAACAATAAATATTTCATATTTGACGAGCAACGCATCTCTTCCTTTTCGACGATTGCGTTGCAATTACAGAGGAATCAGTTCCATTCACGGTCCAGTACACATAGTAACACGTTCTGGAGAAGTTATTTGCGGTTGCTCCGTTCATACTCGAGGGATAGATCGATTTTCCAGTACTCAGATAAAAATACAATAGCACTAGTATAAATAATAGCAGATCTTGCCGAAGATAAGTTTCACACGCGCCAAATCACTGGAGCGCTTCCCTGGTAACTTGGGAAACAGATATAAACTATACAAGAAGAGGTTGAATAAAAATCTTTATCTAAATTAATAATGCTCGCCACAGTTTATTTACTGGTACCACTTAGACTTCCGTGTTTGTAGAAAAACGATAGGAATCATGAAATATTGAGTGTGGTATTTTTACTAGATAAATTCAAGAAAAATCATGAAAAATTCCGAAAATTCTCTTTTGAATAAACTGTTTCATTTCTCTACGATTTTATCCTGATTTGAAGTATTTAAAATAGTTATGAATCTGAATTATTTTGAATACTTTAGAATATTATAATATTTGTTTAGAATATTAAAATATTTCTTTACCTATTTTAATTGGAATTGATAATACGAAAATTTTATTTATTTTTTAACCCTAATCTGCCCAAGGGTTGACGACCTTAGGCGTGTATGAGAGATCCTTCATTAACGAAATGAAGAGTGAGAAACAGACAGTGAAAGGGAGAAGCTTACCGAACAAATCAGCTGTGAACACGAGTAGGATGGTGCACAGTTCTCGCGATAGCGAAGCAGCATCTACTTGGTTTTTCGCGCTTGTATTACGGTTATGTGGTATAACACCGATACCGTGGGAAACGAACTGCGACTTCCGGCGAGCTTTCACTTCGGTTAATTGTCCTTTCCATCGTCCGTGGGCCTCTGACAGTCTTGACATTGAATGCGCAAGAGGAAAACACTCTGGCACCTGTTAATCACTTGTCTGATTAAACGTAACAGCGACAGACGTAATTGTCCCAAGGAGTCAGTCCTGCTTTTTCAAGTAGTTCATGGAGCACGTGGATGCAAATGGCTAGGACCCAGCGACACTGGTTCTAGAACGGGGACATCTTTCTTAACCGATTCGCTATAGTACGCCTGGGCCATTGGTCCGCCGAGATGACGTGGGAATCGGCTACCCCCATTATCGCGCTCCGGGAGCCTGTCCGGACCTGCCGCGACAGGACGACTCGCGCTAGCCGGTAGGGTGGGGCTAGGCGATACTACGTCATCGACTCTCAGATCACCAATTGCCCAGGCGTATACTGTGGACATATCGTCGTTCCGTTGTTTAATGTTTTTGTTGCATTATGTAGTTTAGTAAGCTGTAGAAATTATTCACACACTTTTTTGTTTTTATTTTCACTGTGGATATATAAAGTTTTCTTCATCAAAGAAATTTTCAATGTCTTTTTACTGGTTATGGTCTCATCGTAGATAACTGTGAAGGTATCATCGATGGACTGTTAATGAAACAATAACGATTCCGAAATTCCGTTATGGTCCCGCTTCGTTTGCTCGAGGAATGAAGAATTTTTTATGTATGAATCAGTCGTTCAAGCACTTGAACGAGCAATTAATCTGATCTATGTGGCGTAAAGTTCATCTGCTTTGAATACTAAAAAAAAACATACTTGTTGATTCAGTAACGGTTGTTCGATAACATTTTTCCTTGAAATCAACAGGTATCGCGAATCCCCAATCGAAAGATTTAAGAAACGCGTTTTCCTGTTGTTAGTGTCCGTATAATTATTCAAGAGCACAACAATGAAAAGTAACAGTTCGAGGAAACGTGTTCGAAGAGAAATGAATTAGATACCTGGAGAGGATGCAACTGCGATAAATGTACACTTAAAAATACAATTTGAAATGCAGCTGATGTTACGTTACGGTGAAACGAAGATATAAAATTCCTGATAATAATCTATTCCTTTATGATAATCGTGCGCATCTGTCTGCTATTTGATTTCTGTACATCTTCCTGTTCCTCTGGTTATTCGAGGAATATATGTTTTCTTATTTTCTCGGCATTGGAACTACCAACTTATGTTTGCTATAGAAGCAGAAACCATAAAAGAACTATAGAAAAGTCGCCGAACCAACACATCGCGATACTTCTTCGCTCGAACTCCGTCGGAGCAACACATCGCCCTTCACTCGCTGCTAAGTCTGTGCGTATGCTTCCCGGTGGTTTGTCATGTAGCGATATGCATGTACGATGGATCCAAAAAGTATTTGAACCCTAAATTTCCGATTCTCGAAAAATTGTGATAATTTCGTAAAAAAAGAAAAATAACACAACCCGTACTCGTTTCAAACCTTGAAACGTCTACCTTCCCAACGCAGTGATTTTCCACGATTTCCGGTTTCATTCTGAAGATAGCTCAACTTCCTTCTCTAAGAATAAAATGAGTAGCATTCAAAGAGAGACTATAAATTAGAGAATGAGACGGTGTTCGAACCGGTGATTTTCATTTAATTCTCCGTCTGTACGACATGGGGAAGGAAGGAAGGAAAGTTAAAATCGTTTCAAGGTAACTCGAGAAAATCTCATTCAAGCGCTGATGAATTTTCTCCGTCCCGGAGAAATCCGGTCGCGTGCCACGAGAAAATCTGTGTAAACAATTTTTCTTTTCGCAACCGGTTTTGCCGGCACTTTCCTCCTGTCGTTACCATTTCACCGGGGTGCACATGCTCCCGCCGGCTTCTCGAACTTCCCCACGACGTTTTCTCCTGGCAATCAATTATTATGTTGCTGAGATGGGTCTGTACTGTTCGCTGCACAGTCGGACTAATTAACTGCGGCGGGAGTCTTCGTTGCAGTAGAAGACTTCTCACCGTGCTCAGAAGAAAAAAGTCACACGTCTGCGAATTAATACGTGAAAGTGACACACTGTGCTCGGGGCCGACGCGTTTCATAGGGCACATAAACATAACCGAACGACAGTATAATCGTGACTGAAATGGATACGTTTACCGTGGGCCACGGTAGAATGGACTAATTGGTTCTGGGATCTTGTTCCCCGTTGCATTTATTGAAATACATGCATTTATGGCCAATTTGTTCCAGATCCGCAGTCTGCTGCAATGTTGGCAGCCTGCGCGACACGCTTCATAAGGAGCATTCGACTGAAAATACGTTAAAAATTATCTGCGAGGTTCGAGTTCTGAAAATACATTTTTTTTAAATTATTTTGTCATTTTCGCAATACACATGATTTACTAGAATATAGCATAATATACTAGAATATAATATAATATACTAGAATATACTTGAATATACTAGAATATACTAGAATATACTCGAATGTACTACAATATACTAAAATATACTAGAATATACTAGAATATACTAGAATATACTCGAATATACTAGAATATAGTATAATATATTAGAATATACTAGAAACTAGAATATAGCATAATATATTAGAATATACTAAAATATAGCATAATATACTAGACATTACTAGAATATAGCATAATTTACTGGAACAGAGTATCTTCTCCTGTAGTTTACGATTTGATACTTCATAAGAAGAAGGAAAATAAAACTGGCACGCACTTCTTTTGTTTCAGAGTTCAATTGACCCCGGACGACCCGAGCGCAGCGTTAGAAATCATTTGCATACACGCATTCGACGGAGGGAAGTAATCATGACAATTAAAGGATGGTTACCACCAAGATGACCTTGAGGAAACCGACGACCACGTTCACGCGGCTGTTGCGATCGTACAAAAGGCGCAGATTCAAGCACGAATGGCTCGCGTTCGTATTTATGTGCCTTTTGACCGGGTGCTCGGCCAGGAACAATCCTCCACGGTTTCTCATCGACGGCCAGACGGAAATTATTCTTAGGCTAAAGGAAGGCTCTGATACACCTGTCGGTAAGAATATGTGGAAATTCCGTTCTGCTTCGATGCACCCTGGGGCCCATAGGCATGCGTTTAGGTTGCGCGTGCACACGTTGAACCTTGAGGGGTCTCCCTGTACTGATTCTGAGAACTTGGGTGATACTGAATAATTTTTTACGGGAAGATTATTAATGATATCAATTCGACATTTTGTGGGAATATTAATAATAGTACTTGGTGAGTACGTGGGATTTTTTTTTAGTGAAAAAATTCATTTGATCCGAAGTTATGGTAATTTTACTGATGAGCTGGAAAAATGTTCTTTATTGCTGAAAACGATGTAGAAAAATGGGAGTATTTGTTTCAAGTAAAAATAATAATTTGATCCAAAGTTATGGCAGTCATACATCATTCTCTGGCAGAAGCAATTTATTTCAAAATTTAAATTTTGCAAGGTTAGACAACCAGGAGTTTCAACGATCGTGAATGTTACAGTCTCGTAACTTCTTGAATATGTAGTTGATTTGTATCGATGTTAATTCAGCAAGTTTCCTGCAGTTTCACTATTACACAAATTATCGCACGGCGATGTTGCTTGCCACGGAATATTACCATATAATTTTACTTCCTTCGACGTATAAACTTCTCCACGCAGTTGCAACATCAGTCAGCATCTTCACGACCGTCAGAAGTAAAATTCAATTAGAGCTGTTTTACACTGAAACCGCATAAAACCCTGCAGCTAAATTATTCGTGAACAACGCGCGTGGAAGATTACGTACTTGATGGGATCAGACGAGCGCAATGTTTTTTTTTACAATTCTAATTGCAACTTTCGGTTAATATCCTGGAATCTTAAATACCGTGGAGAATTATTAATTCCTTAGAGGATTTTCTAATAATGTAAATTTTCGAGAATAGGAAAAGTATTGAAATACGTCCACTGTAGGTATCCACTTTTTCCATGAATGGTCTCTCAATGGCGTTCCACTCGCGTCCCCCACTATGTCCACGGTGTAAGCGGAGTTTGTGTGCATTTCAATTAATTACTGCGTTGATTCGTTGGCGCATCGGTGATGGCATTCGTGCCGTCTGATTTCTGTTGCAGGCAGTTTAATTTACAGGCTTCGCGGCGTCGATCCGGACGGCGACAGCCTGACGTTCGGTGTTAGAGACCAGCCTGGCAGCGACGTGATTCGGGTCGAGAATTTTAGTCAGAACGAGGCCAATATTTACCTGAACAAATTGCTGGACAGAGAGGTAATCGATCCTGATGACGATCTGTTCTTTGTCCCAACGATTCCGCTTGACCACCGGCGATGATGACGCCTCTGAATTGCTTCAGGTGGCCCGAATACACCTGTAGAGACTTTCCTTTGCACAGGATAAAACATTAGTAATAATTAGACTACGGATCTTTATGTATTTATGTTGTGTGGCTTCTAAAAATTTTCAAAAAATACTAGAATATAAATTCCACAGAATTTAACCCTTTGCACTCCGAGCTATTTTAACTCGAAAATTAAACATTTCTTCCAACCTAGAATAATTCCATTATGTATGATTTTTTTTTTCGTTTTATGGATATGAAATTGATATAATACCTCATACAATATACTTAAATGTTTAGTAATTGATTAGATGGCACCATATTTGATAATGTAAACAATATTGTGAATAATGGTAGAGCAATTTTTAGTGGCGACTCTGAGTCACCACTCGAGTGCTACCACTGAAAATAAGATTCTATTTGTTCCCAATTTCTTGAAGCTTGCCTACAAAAATTAAAAATTCCATAAACATCCGAAGTCTAGTAATAATTAATATTGTAATATTTGTTCAGGTCAGAGACGAGTACGCATTGGTGCTGACGTTGACGGACGGAAGGCTCGGAGAGGGAAATTTCATTACCCAAAGTTTATTGTTGCTCGTGGAAGATGTCAATGACAACGTTCCCATTTTCCGTCCCCATCCAACGTCACTGACAATAAGAGAGGACTCTGGACCAGGCATTCTGACCACCGTCGAAGCGACCGACGCTGACTTGGGTGTGCACGGGCAGGTGGTCTACTATCTTCAGGAGCTCGACGGCGATAATGACGTGTTCAGCATCTCCACTATTAATGGCAAGGGCGTCGTGCGTCTCATTGGTCGGCTGGACTACGAGAAGAAGTATTTGTACCAGCTGAGAATTTTGGCCATCGATCGGGCGATCAATGAAAAGGTAAAATAAGATTTAACACTAAACCTACCGAGCTTTACAAGTAGCCAGTACATGTTGTCTTATAAATATAACAAAATTATATTTATTTGAACTTTGCGCGGTTCATATTATGATATCTGTTCTACTAAATATATTTATTTAATCATTTATCATAAAAGCATCTTTATAATTTCAATAATTGTGAAATAAAAAATCTGGAACCGGTCGTTCGACCGGTGGTGGTAGGTTTAGTGTTAAACAACGTCAATACGTAAAATAAGAAATTATAGACAATCTCAGAATTGAAAATAAAAGTGCTTTGACCCTAGTCAAAGGGCAGTGCAAAACGTGGGAAATAATGAACTATGAAAATTACCCGCTTCGTGCACACCTCTTATCGCAACTGTTAAAGTGCTGTTTACATTCTAGTGCAGATAAAACCCCCACAATGCGATAATAAATGTCTCTATGTTAGAAATAATAGCCTTGAAAGGCGATGACCTCTCTGAAGGAAAATGAACTTCCACTCGTTAACCTTTTGAATTAATTTGATTAATTCTTTTGCACTGTTTTGTGGATTTTATCGGGAAACGAGTGGTTTAATTTTCAGAGAATTTCAAGCCGGATTCCTTTACGAATGTTCCCCAACCAGCCCTATAATAATTGTTGATAATTATTTCAGGTAAATACAGGAACCACTGCGATCCTCGTCAAGGTTCAGGACGTCGAGGACCAACCACCGGAGTTCATAACCATGACGCCTGTTGCCAGGATCAGTGAAAATGCCAGGATAGGGACGTCCGTTCTTCAAGGTCAGTTCACCTTCGCACGAGGCCATTATTTAATATCGATAATGTCCAGTGAAAAATGTCCAAATAATTTTCAGTGCGAGCAGTGGACGGTGACAAAGGGATAAACAACAAAGTGACCTACAGTATCACCCAAGGCCCGCGATATTTATTCGACATCGACGCCACTTCCGGTCTAGTGTTCACCAGGGCGCAGCTGGATAGAGAAGCGGAGGAGAACGCGGAGGGTGCGTTTGTGTTGGAGATCACCGTGAGGGAAGTGTCGAAAATAGTGCCAGCGCCATCGGTTTCCACGGAAGTCACCATCATTCTTACGGATGTTAACGACGAGACGCCTAAGTTCCGAAACCCGCGCTACAGGGCCGAGATCAATGAAAACGCGCCATACAATACACCGGTTAACTTCATCGGCGATGCGATACCGGAAGTCTATGATCACGACCTGGTGAGAAACGGAAGGGATTTCGCACTGGGGGCTATTAGTGCATTGCGGGACTTCGTGCGAATTCATATTTTTATAGAAATCATTTTTAATATTAAAAACATCCTATAATGATTATAGAAAAAACAAAATTTTATTTGTTAACTGGAAGACTTGGCATGAATTTTGAGATTGTTAAATGACCCCTCGAAGTAAGGATACTTCAAATACCATTTACCATTTCCATTGCAAAATCGGTGTGCTTTCTAAATTCTTTTGTTGCACAACATTGTTACATAAAACGTTCTATCGTTCCATAAATAATTGGAATTAATGACTGTGAAGGTTTTGATACAATTTGTGTAGGTTTTTGTCGTCACACTTTCACTTTTATAGTCTATTATGGGAGTAAATTAAACCGTCGATGTAAATTTGCTTCGGATGAAAGATACAAATATTTCAATTAGCAGGATTTTATGTAACACTATTGATTTTCCAGGGATCGAATGGTACTTTTCGAATATTCGTCGATGGTGATGATGGGATATTCGATGTTACGCCATCCAGAGGAATTAACGAAGCTCCTTTTCTGATACGTGTGAAGAATTCCAGTAAACTGGATTTCGAAACGATATCAGGTATTTTAATTGATTTATTCAGACATGTGCAATTATCAAATCTCTAAAAAATTTCTATGAATTTCTATGTTCCACATTTCAGAGGTGAATTTTACGTTAATCGCGAAAGAAGTGGTGCCAGTTAAACCGAAATACAGCATGGTGCCGGTAACAGTGTTCATAAGAGACCAGAACGACAATTATCCCGAGTTCACTGAGAACATCTACGAGGTGTCAATTCCAGAGAATTGCGCTGTGGGTACTACAGTGGCATGGGTTCAAGCGTTGGATGACGACAGCGGCCATTTTGGAACTCGAGGAATCCGGTACACGCACTTGGGAGGCAGTATCGCACACGCGTAAGTTAAAAACCTTTAAATATTGTACAAATTGTTTTGGGAAGAAAATTATTTATTGAAAAGAAAAATACTTGTAGACTGTCAATGGACCACAAGACAGGTGTCATCACTGTAAAAGAGCCAGGCCAAAGTTTCGATCGAGAACTGGTGTCTCGTCATTACTTGACTATCGAGGCAAGGGATGACCTTGGCAAGGGCAACCGCAACACTGTCCAGCTGATCGTGAATATCAACGACGTGAACGACAACGCGCCGGTGTTCTTGCAAAATAAATACGAGGCTGTGCTTTTGGAAAATCAAGCCAACTTTGAGTCACCGTTGGTCGTCGAAGCTTTCGACATCGACTTGAATGGTTTGTAAATTTGTACTGTAAATTATTTTGTTGTAAAAAAAATTGTAATAAAACATCCGCAGTCTATACTAATAATTTTAAATCAATCGACGATAGAAAAGAATAATAATTTGACGATTAGTGTACCTTGTAGAATTTATATTGAACTCATTTCAGGTACCAAGAACAGCGAGGTGATCTACGCAATCGTGTCAGGAGAATTCTCGCGTAATTTCTCCATCGACTCGAAGCGAGGAATCATCGTTCCGTCATCGCCGTTGGATTACGAAGAATTGCCAGTGAATCAAGGACACAAAGCGGCACCGGTGCGGCCATTGCGATTGACAGTGAGAGCGAGGGATGCGGGCACGCCGAGTTTGAGCTCGGACGCTCCATTAATTATTTACTTGAAAGATATTAACGACAATCCACCCAATTTCGAAAGGACCATGTACAAGAGAAGCATTCCTGAAGATTTGGCTGGCAGTACCAGCGTAGTCCAGGTATACACATATTTATATACATACAATGTTTAATTTAATTGAAATTGCGTTATTTAAAATATTTTTTACAGGTCAAAGCCTGGGACAAAGACCTCTCCTCGCCGAACAACAAATTGGTTTATAGAATCCAGAGCGGTGCAGGCGATAAATTCGTGATTAGCCCCGAGACAGGCGTGATTAGGGTCGCTCCGGGTTCGAACTTGGATCCAGATCTCACGTCCCCGAAAACAACGAGGTACAGTTTAAATGTGCTTGCGATCGACAGTGGGACGGAGATCCAGAGGACAGCTGATGTGCTTGTTAATATCACCATCGTGGATGTTAATAACAAGCCACCGGTTTTTCTCGATCCTGGTACTGTTACCATTCGAGAAAATACTCAGGCAAGTAATCGAACAAATCCTCCATTTTTTATTTAATCTTACTTAAAATTTTAACTAAAATGTAGCTGCACATGATTTGTTTAGTTCCTACATACAATTTTCAATGACATTATTCGTGTGATTTATTAGGTTGGATCGTACGTGCATCGCATCGTCGCCAACGATCCCGATATCGCGCCGATTTTGCGGTATCGTATCGATCCGAATTCGTCGGAAGCGAGGAACGAGGAGGGGACGCTAATTAAAATTCAAGAATACGATTACCTGTCTGCGTTGGAATTAAATGCGCTCGACGGGCTGCTTCGAGTCGTCAAATTGCTGGACCGAGAAAGAGTAGAGACGATCAGACTGGGTCTTGTGGTCGAGGACTTGGCTGCTGTTAGGGGGATACAAACTGCCTTTGGTACAGTACATTTATGTGTTACACGTTCTTGTTATTTATCCATGTAGTTCCAATTTTCTATGAGTAATTTCAGCAATTTTAAGTGCAACAATAATGACTTTAATTTCAGCCACACTGAACATAATAATTGAGGACGAAAATGACAACAACCCGAGGTTCCGCAGACCATTCTACAGACGATCGGTAACCGAGAACAGTAAAAATGGCGTGAACATTGCTAATATTGTCGCCGATGACGCTGACAAAAATCGTAGCATCACTTATACGCTGGAGAGTCCGCAAGAATTGACGGATTTGGTACATCTTGATTCTGAAACTGGCGAAATGGTCGTCGCGAATAAAATCGATAGAGAACAATATTCCTGGCTTAATTTAACAGTCAGAGCTACCGATTCGGGAATACCACCAAGGTGACAATTATATTTTACTGTATCTCAAGAATTTTTATTTTGCAATAACAAATATTTCCTAACATTTGCAGATCTAGCCTATCAGAGGTCTATGTTCAGGTGCTGGACGAAAACGACAATAATCCATACTTCGTGACCGATATTAGTAACCTAACGGTGTTAGAGAATGCAAAGATAGGTACAGAGATTGCTGTGATCCAAGCCAGTGATCCTGACAGCGGTGATTATGGCAAAATTACTTATCTACTCGATAGAATGTCGTCTCAGGTGAGCAGTTACTTTCGAAATTATTAAATCGATTTGAGAAGAGGGTAATTTGTTTTTCTATTTAATAGGGAACTTTTGCTATTCATCCCGAATATGGCACACTGACAGTAGCAGACTCTATCGATTGGGAGGCTAAGCAAAGTTATGTTCTGGTAATCGAAGCGTGGGACAATTATCAGTTCGGTTACACTGCTGGTGAATCCAGAAATGCGTTCAAGCAAATTCAGTAAGTGAAATTTTTTTTTTTTATTTAAAAATTTTTAACAATTGTCTATTTTTAAGGGTGACAGTGGCTGACGTCAACGACAATACTCCGAAAATGGATATTCCGTCAACATGCGTCACTGTATCGGAGTTCCACGATGTGAAAGATTTAATTTTCGTCATCAAAACGAAGGATGCCGATGATCCGACAACTCCGAATGGTCGTGTGAAAATTAGAATTATTTCTGGAAACGAACTGGGTATGCACAAATATATATATATATATATTTAAACATTATTATTTTATCTTGATTTTAATGAATTTAATATATTGAATGTTTCGTTGATAGGTTTGTTCATTCTGGAACAGATAGATTATTGGACAGCGAGTATAAAAGCGGCTCACTCGCTTCGGGGAAAATTTGGCAATTACTCACTGTCGGTGGAGGCACGCGATCTTGGCAGCCCATCCAACAAAGACGATCAGACTTTGAATGTATGTGTCACCGACTACAATGACAATCCGCCGGTGTTTATCAGCCCCCAACATAACACGACGATCCGTGTACCAGAGGTACTTATTAACAATTAAAAAACATACATTTATTATATTCAATATATTTGTGTGATAGTCACAATGACATTATAATTTGCAGAACGTGACAGTTGGGACACCGATTATCCAAATCGAGGCTAAAGACGCAGACACTGGTCCAAATGGTGACGTTCATTATCGTTTGAAACAGGATCTCGCCGGTCATTGGAGAACTTTTGCTATCGATGACACAACTGGAATAGTTTCTTTAAAACTTCCCTTAGACAGAGAAACTCAAAAATTGTATGAGGTAAATAAATATAAATTGGGACTTGAATTTAAACATCAGTAAAAATTGCCGAGAAATTGTTCGACCGCTCCAATATTATAAAATAATTTATTTGTCCCTAGATCCGAATAGAAGCGTACGATCTAGGCACCCCAACCCCGCTAAGCTCGGATCTAGATTTGATAATCTACGTCCGAAATATCAACGACTACGAGCCCCAATTTTTAGTAGAGATTTTCAATACGAATTTCACCGAGCAGCAATTTCCTGGTACAGAAACAATTTTGCTACCTCAGACTGTCGACCGTGATGACGTCGACGAACTCGACGATCCTCCGGCTCAAGTTTGCTATTTTATCGTCAGCGGAAATGACGATGGTTTCTTCATCCTCGATGTATTCAAACACGAATTAACCGTGAGTATTAAAAATAACAAAAATATTTTACATATCGATGTCTACGAATAACTATTGCAGACTGCCAAGACATTAGACAGAGAACAACAACAGCAACATTTATTGATTATAAAAGCCACGGAGGACTGTACTACAGTTCCAACGAACGACAGCTTCATCGAAGATGCAACAGACACCACGTTAAAAGTCATTATAGACGTGATTGACATAAACGATAATCCGCCGAAATTCGTCAGCAAAGTATTCACCGGGGGCGTGACCACGGAAGCTGATTTTGGCACGCAATTTATGCAAATTAAGGTATAATTATTGTTTGACGCTTGGAATATTGAAATGAGTATCGATAATAAATATTCTCATTTTGTTGTTCAAAGGCAATCGATCTAGATGCCGGTGACAATGCAGTGATCACTTATTATAAAGTTGGCAAAATTCAAATGACGTTGACAGAGGGTCTTGATGATATCGAGATACAACCTTTCCTTGTTAATAAACAAACTGGAGTTGTGAGTCTGAACTTTGATCCGCAAAGAGGGATGAAGGGATACTTTGATTTTATGGTGAGTGGAATTAATTCTTATTATAAATATATATTTTTGAAAATTATTTTCATTAAAATGACATAATTATTGCAAATAGGTTCTAGCTAATGACTCCCACGGTCTTCAAGACACAGCTAGAGTGTTTATTTATTTATTACGAGAGGATCAACGCGTTCGGTTCGTGCTGAGGCAGCATCCACCGGAAGTCCGTAACAGAATAGACATGTTCAGAGAGTAAGTTTTGAAAAGTTACTTCTAATTATTGTTACTAAAAATTGATTAATTGAAAACGTTTAGAATGTTGGGCAACGTGACGGGAGCAATAGTGAATATCGACGAGTACAAAACCCACGAAAATCACGACGGTTCGGTGGACAGAACGAAAACAGATCTCTACCTGCATCTTGTCAATCGCCGTGACAATTCGATCCTCGAGGTGTCCGAGGTTCTCGAGTTGGTCGACAGAAACATCGAAAAGCTCGACAGCCTGTTCAAGGAATTCAATGTTCTCGACACGCAACCGGCTCAGTATCAGCCGATTATTCAGTACGAGCAAGCGGGGACGACTTTTTGGCTTTTGACTTTGACCCTGTTTCTAGGCGCACTGCTAATTTTGTGCATAGCTCTGTGCCTTTCACAAAGAGCCTCGTTCCGAAGGCAATTGAAGGCAGCGAACGCGTCTCCTTTTGGTAACTATCAATCGTATTCTCGTCGAGTACTGGGTCTCTACCGTGCAATTAGACTGCGGATCTTTGCGCGTTCATATAATGTTTCATAAATAGAACAATTTACTAATATGATTATTTAACTGACTCAACATTGAATTTTGAATACTTAATAACTTTCTTAATTGCTTTCTGAAAGTTGTAAACGAAGTGGTATGGAAAGATGAAAATAATAACAAAGTGAAATTCCTTTCGACAGGTACATCGGACGCAGAGTTCATCAGAGGTCCCGGACGCGTTCCGAACACGAATAAGCACAGCGTAGAAGGTTCGAATCCAATATGGATGCACGCTTACGAGAACGAATGGTTCAAAAGCGACGAGTCCATTAGTCACACGTCCGAGCGTGACTCTCTCGACGAGAATGCACTGAACAACGAAGAAATGATGAACGAAGTCAACACGAACCAAAGAAACGAAGACAAACCGTATTACATCGAGCCGAGAGTGTCTTCCATTTCAAGGTAGACAGACCGATAAAATTACGTTATTGGAAAATGTAGGTTCTGTACGTTTATTAAAACAATACAATTTTAGCACAATTGTTTGATTTTCCAGCTTAGAGAGTATTGCGAACATTCCGAACAACTTCCATCACACGTCGTCGTTGCATCGGGCACACAACACGATCGTCAATCCTCTTGGCAAGAAAATCGAAACAACGGAGCTTTAAATGAACAACGATTGTAATCCTAAGCTAACATGATTCTTTCAGCATTAAGATCTACGACTGCAAGAATACTGTAAATTTAGAAGTGTTCGTGTACATATAGTCATACCTCGTACAAACGGTAGAAATATTTAATATTTATTTTACAATAATTTTACCTGCGACACCAATAAATGTTATTTATTGTCAAGACATTACTAGCTATAAGTTATACAAAGGCAAGCAATTATTTCAACGAATCTAGCTGTTAAATAGGGTAAAACCTGACATCGTTTAACGTGTACAGGAAACACCGATGATCTCCGCACATTCATATTACTTGTCGAAGAGTTTTGTACAAGTTTGTACATTTTCTGAGAAAGAAAATTCAGATAGTAATACTAAACACTTTTCCATTAATAAATATTACAAATCCTTTGAAAATTAGACATTCATGTAAGCATGGAGAAAATTAATTGTGGAAGTTGATAAGATTGGAAGTAAACCTTACAAGGTAAACAGACACCGACGATCGTCAGAGACACAGACACCGACAAGATACTGTCATCGACGAGATATGTACTGTTAAAGACTGCCAGCCAGTGATGCCAGAATCGTGGGCCGTGGGCTTTTTCCCCTCCGCTCGCTGAGCCGACTCGACCCCCCACTCTGACGCATCGTCGTCGCGTGTAGCGCGCGTGCAATCGAACAGGCACTCACACGGACAGACTAGAGATACGTTCGTGTGTAGCGCGTGCGCAGTAGAAGCAACGTGGCGACGACGGTGCGTCAGAGTGGGGGGTCGAGTCGGCTCAGCGAGCGGAGGGGAAAAAGCCCACGGCCCACGAATCTGGCATCACTGCTGCCAGCCATTGAGACATCGCGTCATCAAACTTTTGCCGTTCTCTTACGCCCTCTAGGATATACTGTTGCCGGAGTAAGAAACAGAAACGGAGTAAGATACTGAGGAGATTCTCGTCGGTAAAAAGGTGAATCATCACGGAATCATGTCGGTTATCATGAAATGTTATATTCTCCGACGAACGTATTCAAATATTTCAGAAAATATTGTGGCGTTGATTTTTAAAATATTAAAATCAAAACTAATATCAAGGACAAAAATTTCCAAGAAATATTGTACGTAATACTTCAAATTTCATATGAGATACCTCAATTTTTAATATAAGAATATTTCATAAACGAGCATTATTTCCTTCGCTTGTTTTTATACATAATTGTTCCAAGAATCGATCTGTGGTAACGGAAATATGTTGAAAAACAGAGTAAGATCAAGAGTTAGATCAAGGTTTTACTATAAAAAATTACATGGAAAAAATGTCAAGGGAGTGCTTATCGACATCGTTGGTAAAAGGAATTATTGTAAATATTAACCAGTTCGAAATAATAAATTTGTCAGTGTATTGTGTTGAATAAATTAATGCGTACGAATGCTCATGGTTTAAAAGTTATTCTGTACCTCGAGTTCTATTACCTACTTTTACTAAAAAATTAGATGGCAAGGTGGTCAAGAGGGTGCTTGTCGACATCGTTGGCAAAAGAAATTGTTATAAACATTAAACACCCAGAAATAATAAATTTATCAGTGTATTGTGTTCAATAAATTAATGCGTGCGAATATTCATGGATTAAAAGTTATTCTGTACATCGAATTCTATTACCTACTTTTACTAAAAAATTAGATGGCAAGGTGGTCAAGAGGGTGCTTGTCGACATCGTTGGCAAAAGAAATTGTTATAAACATTAAACACCCAGAAATAATAAATTTATCAGTGTATTGTGTTCAATAAATTAATGCGTGCGAATATTCATGGATTAAAAGTTATTCTGTACATCGAATTCTATTACCTACTTTTACTAAAAAATTAGATGGCAAGGTGGTCAAGGGAGTGCTTGTCGACATCGTTGGCAAAAGGAATTGTTATAAACATTAAACAGACAGAAATAATAAATTTATCAATAATTACTATCACGACGATCGAAATCGATCGATATTAGATGGAGCGGGGGGAGTTGCGCATCGCTACAAAGTTGCGCGCGCCTGAACTCGGCGAGTGCGCTCAGTCAGTCAGACGGGCCAGGGATTCCGGCAGGAGCGCTCGGGCGCCGGGACCAGGAGAGGACCAGAGCCTGACCTGGGAGTGACCAGTGACTGATCAGAGATTTACCAGTGCTTGATTTCCAAGTGAATTCCAAGTTAATTCCAAGTGAATTCCAAGTGAATTCCAAGTGAATTCCAAGTGAATTACAAGTGAATTACAAGTGAATTACAAGTGAATTCCAAGTGATTTCCAAATGAATTCCAAGTGAATTCCAAGTGAATTTCAAGTGAATTCCAAGTGAATTCCAAGTGAATTACAAGTGAATTACAAGTGAATTACAAGTGAATTACAAGTGAATTACAAGTGAATTACAAGTGAATTACAAGTGAATTACAAGTGAATTACAAGTGAATTACCAGTGTTTTACGAGTGATTTACGATGGATATACGAGTGATTTACGAGTGATTTGCGAGTGACTGACCACCTGGCTGACCCGTGATTTACCAGTGACTGACCACCTGGCTGACCAGTGACTAACCAGAGGCTGCCAAGTGTTTATTCGCCTTGCTGACTAGTCTACTCCACCTGCACCACTTTCAACAATGGTAAGTCTTAACAATTTTATATTTATTTGTGAGTGTTATGCGCTTTACAGCACAGGGTGGGCCAAGGGTTCTACAATGCTTGTGTTGGTTACCCTTGGCCCACCTTCAACAATTTTCTCCGTCAACTGTCAATTCAACGAACACCGTCGATTATTATTTCTCATAACCTAATTGAAATTTCCACCGGAACTTTCAATCATCTAAAAATGTATATTTCTGATTTAAAATTGGTATTCCTTCGAATGGATATCCCTCAGGGGCTCACTCGCGGATTGTGAAACCGTGAGTGAGTACGGGGTGTCGCGTCCCCGGGGTCCCGAAGCGCATATAGGCCGCACTCGTGTGCGGGGTTACTTTGGCTCTCGTGAGCTGGCGTTAGGTTGGCTCTCGTGAGCTGGTTAGATTCGCACTCGTGTGCGAGGTATGTAGGCCGTACTCGTGTACGGGGTTTATAGTTGCTTCTCATCGAATCTTCATTATCTTAATTTTTGTTACTCGATTTCTACTTGAAATTTGGTTCTGAACTTTTACAAGTTCCTCTTGGTATGCGGGGTTAATTTGGCTCTTGAGAGCTGGTTAGATTTGCACTCGTGTGCGGGGTATGTAGGCCGTACTCGTGTACGGGGTTCATAGTTTCATCCCGTCGCATCTTAATCATCGTCATTATTATTTCTAACGTCGACGAACATACATCGAACGAAGAGTATACATCGATCGAAGAACATACATCGAACGAAGAGGATACATCGAAAGAAGAGGATACATCGAATGAAGTGGACACCAACGAAGACTGCAGCGTATTTTTAAGTTAATTATATTTACTGAGCAATTATTGTCTTAGCGTCACCCCCGAACCAGAGCCTTCTGCTCTTGTTCATGTTTCTTCTTTGCGAATCAAAGCCTTCTGCTTTGATTCTTCCCTCTTGTGCGACTTAGTTTATTTGGCGACAACAATTGCTCGATTTGCGTGCGTGCGTTAATTATTAAGATTGTATATCGTCGTTGTAAATATGTCGAGTAATTATTGCCGTAACTTCACTTTACTCGGCTCGTTTTTTTGACTCCGACACAGCCCTCTGCTGTGTCGGACCTTGCTTGTATGTACCAGACCGGTTGGTACCGGTATTCGGCGTGGATACATTGAGAGTGGGTGGTTGAGAGGCAGTGTTCATCGTGTTACACTGTTAAGTGAAAAATCCTCTCTTTTGTAATACCACCCGAGCCACCTCAACGTTTCGTTGTTTGGTGGCAGGTGGTTTTAGGAGTAAATGGGATATCGTTTGAACACGTCTCTTGGCCATCGCTCTTGGTGGGGACACGTCGGGTATCGTTGCTGGCTGGAGTTGGGCTGCAAGCATTGAACGCGTCGCGTCACCCTCGAACCAGAGCCCTCTGCTCTGGTTCGATCTTGTTTCTCTCTTTGAAAGAATCAGAGCTTTCTGCTCTGATTCGCCTTTGGCCTCCCGTGGATCGGAGACTTCTTCTCCGATTCACATCTTTTGCTCCGTAATAATTACTCGACATACTGCGTTAATATAAGTTCGTCGTTGTTAGGAAATGGAGCCAGAAGGAATATTGAATTCGTTCTGACTCCCTTTCCGGGTCTCTTGTGCAGCAACCTCCTCGTGGTGAGACCTGGGCAATCGGTATTATCCTCTATTTGTAAGAACTTCTAGTATCTTACAAATAGTGGATAATATCGAGCTAATAGCTGCACATTTAGAATTTCCGATAACATTGTATAGTAGAATTTAAGACTTGCTAAATAGAAAAATTTGTGTATTTAATTGAATTGTATGTGAATTTACTATAAGCTAGCTCGAGGTGGGTCAAGGGTACTTCAAAGCTCTCTTTGTTTTCCCTTGGCCCAGTTTCAACAATTTTCTTCGTCATATGCCAATTCAACGAACACTGTCGTTTATTATTTCTCAAATATCTTAAGTGAAATTTCCCTCAGGGGCTCGCTCACGGGTAGGGAAACCGTGAGTGAGTACGGGGTGTCGCGTCCCCGGGGCAACCCGAAGCGCTTATAGGCCGCACTCGTGTGCGGGGTTAGTTTGGCTCTCATGAGCTGGTGTTAGGTTGGCTCTCGTGAGCTGGTTAGATTCGCACTCGTGTGCGAGGTATGTAGGCCGTAATCGTGTACGTGGTTTATAGTTGCTTCTCATCGAATCTTCAGCATCGTTGTTTTTGTTTCTCGATTTCTAATTGAAATTTGGTTCTGAACTTTTACAAGTTCCTCTTGGTATGCGGGGTTCATTTGGCTCTCGTGAGCTGGTGTTAGGTTGGCTCTCGAGAGCTGGTTAGATTTGCACTCGTGTGCGAGATATGTAGGCCGTACTCGTGTACGGGGTTCCTACTTTCATCCCGTCGCATCTTCATCACCGTCGTTTTTATTTCTAACGTCGACGAAGAGGACACATTAAACGAAGAGGATACATAGATCGAAGAGGATACATCGAACGAAGAGGATACATCGAACGAAGAGGATACATCGAACGAAGAGGATACATCGAGCGAAGAGGATACATCGAATGAAGACTGCGGCGTATTTTTAAGTTAATTATATTTGCCGACCAATTATTGTCTTAGCGTCACCCCCGAACCAGAGCCTTCTGCTCTTGTTCATGTTTCTTCTTTGCGAATCAAAGCCTTCTGCTTTGATTCTTCCCTCTTGTGCGACTTAGTTTATTTGGCGACAATAATTGCTCGATTTGCGTGCGTGCGTTAATTATTAAGATTGTATATCGTCGTTGTAAATATGTCGAGTAATTATTGCCGTAACTTCACTTTACTCGGCTCGTTTTTTTGACTCCGACACAGCCCTCTGCTGTGTCGGACCTTGCTTGTATGTACCAGACCGGTTGGTACCGGTATTCGGCGTGGATACATTGAGAGTGGGTGGTTGAGAGGCAGTGTTCATCGTGTTACACTGTTAAGTGAAAAATCCTCTCTTTTGTAATACCACCCGAGCCACCTCAACGTTTCGTTGTTTGGTGGCAGGTGGTTTTAGGAGTAAATGGGATATCGTTTGAACACGTCTCTTGGCCATCGCTCTTGGTGGGGACACGTTTGGGTATCGTTGCTGGCTGGAGTTGGGCTGCAAGCATTGAACGCGTCGCGTCACCCTCGAACCAGAGCCGTCTGCTCTGGTTCGCACTTGTTTCTCTCTTTGAAAGAATCAGAGCCTTCTGCTCTGATTCGCCTTTCGCCTCCCGTGAATCGGAGACTTCTTCTCCGATTCACACCTTTTGCTCCGCAATAATTACTCGACATACTGCGTTAGTATAAGTTCGTCGTTGTTAGGAAAGGGAGCCAGAAGGAATATTAAATTCGTTCCGACTCCCTTTCCGGGTCTCTTGTGCAGCAACCTCCTCGTGGTGAGACCTGGGCAATCGGTATTATCCTCTATTTGTAAGAACTTCTAGTATCTTACAAATAGTGGATAATATCGAGCTAATAGCTGCACATTTAGAATTTCCGATAACATTGTATTGTAGAATTTGTGCTTTGCTAAATATAAAAACTTGTGTATTGAAAGATTTTCAATAAAGATCTTGAAAATCAATAACAATGACTATTTCAAATATATTCCCTTCCATAACATTTTGTAATATTACCTTCCCTCAAAACAAAATATATTATTCAAACTGTTTCATTTGATTTTAGAATTAACGCGAATAAGATTACTTTGAGCTACTATTGTTCTGTCACTTTTCACAAGTGCTCCTATAGAAAGTACCACCGGTCTAGTTTTATTGAATATTAGCGGGACTAAATCCATTTACCTACGCTACTGACGCAGTCTTACGTAGTTTTTTGAGCAACCGTTCTATTTAGGTAGAGAGCGCGGAATCACCAACTGTATCTCGTCGGTGGTGGAACTTTTAGCTATGAGGTATATCAGATCACTGTAAGTTCCACGTTATCCCCGCGCCCGGTCGCGCCCGGTTACTGGTCTCGCTGAATAGCACAGGGGCTGGCAGTCTTTAATAGTATCTCGTCCGTGCTGGCAGTCTCTAATAGTATCTAGTGTCGTCGGTGCTACAGACACCGACGAGATCGTCGGTGCCCGAGCACAAATGGTTTTATCGACCGTCGGTAATTTTGTCTACCAGTTTCCGCGGTTTGTCACTACATGGAATGGCGCTATTTCGACATTTTAAAACGTTACCGACCGACGGTAATTTTGTGTACCAGTTTGAGCGTTTTGCCACTACGTGGAATGGCGCTATTTGGAGATTTTACGGAGCAGATGATTCGTGCCGCTGTTTCCACAGCGCCTTACGAGAGATTCGGCAAGAATCATTTGTCGCAGTGGCTATTCTGGCTATTGCAGACCACGCCTGTTATGCTTTTACAGACTGTAAAATGTTTTACAAACAAACAAATCTGTTCACGTTAGAAATATACTCTACAATTAGTAATTCCTCAAATATACGACTGAACATGGTCTTCATTTCATTGGGGGTTGTTTTAACCCTTTTGAATATACAACGGCCAAAAAAAAAAAAATATTTTGTTATATTTAAAGAAAAAAGAGATTTATTTAGACAAAGAAATATTTAATTTTTTTAAACAAAGTCTGTTCAATGAAAGCTGTACAGGTAGCTCAGCATATCTCGTACGATTACTATCAAAAAGAACGATCGTTAGGTGGACAACCGACGGAGATATAATCTCTGCACGGAACACTACCGAAAGAAGAATCCATTGTTTAAATGTAAATGAGCAGAACGTACAGGTGACCTCAATAGGTTAATCACACATTCAAGTCCCTTTCACCCTTATGGGGTACTGTCGCGTGAGTTTTACGTTGCTCTACCCTTCTGTAATGATTTACCGTAAAAATGACATAAATACGGTAGTTTCGACGTTCATGACTAAATAGACTGTAGCTACCTACGTAAGGAAGCTTTCGGTAAGGAGTAGGTCAGTTACTAAAAATAAAGTTAAACTGACGGACAACAGAGAATTTGCTTAACGTCGAATTTCTTTTACAGCAATTCCTTATATAATCCAATTTCAAATATGCCTTTAAAGAGACGTCCCAGTCGATTAAAAATCGTATCAACTTATGTATAAAGCACTTTTTCGTAAAACATGAGATCGCACGTTCGGTATGAAATTGATTGGGGTAAAAACGAGGTGAAAAGCATTTTACAGTGTACATTAGACGTCCCGGTCAATTAGAAATCACAAACTATCCATTTATGTATGACGAAAGTCATATTAATCAGAGTCCATTTTAGGTGCCCGCATTCCGCGAGACAGAAAATGAGCAAGTCAGAACGATGATTGAAGCAATACGCACTGTAGGTAGTAGGTTGGGAGGTAAGGAGGCGAGGAAACAGGGCACGTACACTCTTATCGTGTTTCTGAACGTCAGCCTCGCGTGTAACTTTATGCTAATTTCCACTAGCTATATAAGCAACTGGTCAGTGCTCGAGTCACTCCCTTTGCACCCCTCCTTCTCAATCCTTCACTGGCCCAGACTGCCTGCAGAATAACCTACTACCGTTTCCAACAGAAATCAGGAGCGTAGTAACCTTTAATGAACAAAACCAGCCATCGACTCTTCTCTACATATTTAATTGGCCAGTGAATTTATGGTTCGACACTCGGCGCTGACGGGGACTTACATTGCTCATTACCGACTACCCCTTTTTCATTTTAGAAACGTATTTATTATCGCATACAAATAATTCTGTCTCTCGATTTCTCTCGAAATGTTGAGAGAGACAATGTTTTGTGTGCTATATTTTGTCTTTTATTTGAACTAATTCTCAGCAGAAAATTGGAAATCATATTCTCAATATTTCATTCGAACTACATTATACTATAATTGTTATCTGGGAAAAGTTACTTTTGTGTGTTAAGCTCTGGTGCGCAGAGTTTCATAGTAATCGACGCGGCACGACTTGTGCAATGACCACCGCGGACATTAAAACTGACACGGTAAGAAGAATGAACTGACACACAGGATCAGAAGGAAATAATCAATTGTCCTTTCCGAATACTCACGTGATAAATGAAAATTAACTGTTGTTTATGACCAGCGTGCGTGTAGTGTCTGCATTATCCGGCGAATATGCATCAGGCTCTTAATCCAACCGCGAAGAATATCCCTGTTTACTGGAGACTTAGAAGACGGGTGATTCTTTTTAAGGCAGCATAGGTAGTCGACTCCATTGTGATAAATAATCAATATTTCGTAGGGTTATATTGTCGCTAGTCCCGATCCTGTAACACGGCTCGTAGCCGATGCATTTATTCTACGCGCGATTTGCATACACAACCCTTTGTGTGCATGTGCCGCAAGCTCGACACGCCATAACAGTTCTACGAGCGTCCTCATTCCGGTGGTATCATTAACCGCAAATTTCTTCGACCGATTCGCTTAAAATCTCTACCACTTAACTAAAATGGACATTTGAATGACTGAAAAATTGGAATTCAACAATTTCTTCTATATACAATATTATGTTTCTGCAAAAAATCAATATATACATCTTATTGTGTGATGTTGAAGTAGTTGCTGAAAAATTGAGCTTCGTATCTTGTACTACAAGGACGTGACAGCCATTTTCCCAACACCATTTCTGCAAAACTTAAAAGCTTGTCGTTTGTCGTAGCCGATTTTGGAAAAATCAATTTTTATTAAAATTGCAGAATTTAAGAATGTGTATTATTTTTATACCACTAAATTTTTGAAAGAGAAAGGAATTTTTATTCGGTTTATGTTAGTTGCAATGAACGAAGAGCATTTTTACTTTGCGTAAAGTTTTGCAGTACATGTATAATTTTTGACAGTTCGGAACACGAATATTAAGCGTAATTAAAAACGCATAAATTTCCCAGCTGCATCGATCAAAGAGTAATTAAACCCCATTGTTTCTCGTGTAACTGTTACCGAGCAAGTTAGAGTCCAGCCCTTTTAATCGCATGGATGTTATCTGTATCGCAATCCCGTAATTAACCAGCCAAAATGGGAAAGAAAGTGTGTAACGAAAAAAATGGAAAAAAAAGAGAAATAGGACGTGAGATGTCTATCGCTAAAATTTGTTCACTGTTACAGACAAATCACGCGACCCCTACGTTAGAGAGCCTTTATTAGGGGCTGCGTATTCACTAATACCCCCAGACTTCTCAAGTCCTGACTCATCGACGTTACAGGTATTACGTCGATAACTGGCAGATTCTTTGTGCATGCATTG
The DNA here is from genome assembly GCA_916610255.1 of Lasioglossum lativentre. Classification (NCBI taxonomy): domain Eukaryota; kingdom Metazoa; phylum Arthropoda; class Insecta; order Hymenoptera; family Halictidae; genus Lasioglossum; species Lasioglossum lativentre. Next base: position 24,142,422 of record OU744355.1, read on the forward strand.
CAACGTTGTAGTCGATTCCTGTAATCGATTTCAATCAATCTACAGTACAGCTTGTTCACCACTAATTTTAAGAAACGGGGCTTGTTGCGTACATCACACTGTAACAATACAGGATCTTCCATTAAGAAGTGTTATTTTAAATTATAAAAAACTCTATTTTTCTTACAATTTGTTACAATTTTCCATTTTATAATTTTTTACTTTAATTTCGATTTACGCTAAAATATTTTAAATCGTAATTGCTAAATCGTAATGTTCACCTTTTATTTTCTTCCCTTCAAATATCAAGGCGAATTAATTTTATTCCAAGGTTCAATTTGCACGATATTAACTCGCCCATTGCAGTGGTAAACTTACATTAAACCAATGAATATGCAAGCTCAAACTTTTGCATAACAAGAGCCACGAGAAAATTGCCTAATGAAGGCCGCTACGATTCAAGGAGGAAAGATTTTTTTAGAAAGCTGCTCAGACACCCTCAAACATAATCAAACGTAAACGGGAGAATTTAATTAAAATTAAAATTCTCTTAAAATAATTATTCTCTGAATAAAATATTCCATTAAAAAGAATTGATTCGGATAATTATTTTAGATAACTATGTATTTATTCTGGACAATTTGCTCAACTAAAGAGTTGGGTGTCCAAGAACAGTCTCGGGCGGAGCAGCAGAATTGAAGTCTCCCAAAGAGGACAGCCGAAGTCGGAGGTTGCAGAAAAGGTGGATGCACCTTCGGCAACCTGTGGAGGGGATGGTAGTGTGACGCGGCGTGCACGTGACACAAACACGGGGTTGGTGTCAGGGGTTGAACGGGAAACCCCCTCACATGCGCGGTGTTCGCGGGCAAGTGAAGTGTTGCGTTCTTCCACAACTCTCGAAAATGTCGACCCTCGACTACGGTTAACTTTCCGAGTGGTGTGTTTATCCTTTCGTCGGCAATCACGACCAGTGACACACGATCGAACTACGCCGTACAGTATAGTTCAAACACGCCAAGCCTATAATGAAAATCCTAAACGGCGAACGTTGTTCCAGCATTATTTTAAAGTGTTTCAGTTAGTGAAATTTGGGGACAATTTGTTGTTTAACGAATGAGAAATTTTTGGGGGTACGACTCGTGCCAAGTGTGCATCTTCTTCATGAATCCACCCGGAAGAAAGTATGCTTGAAGGATGTGCTAAATATACGATCGATGGATGTCCATGCGAGCATGTTTTCAAGAATTCGCGTTGAATGATTCTGCGATCAGGTAGATCCAGGATTTTATCCTCTTGCTTTATTCGGGATTTAGAGGTGTTCGTTGATTAGCACCTGAACGGCAGTTTTTAGCAAACAGTTTTTCATTTTATTGATTTATTAATTCTTGAATCCAAGTGGTTTATTTAGCAGATACAACATTGTTACCTGCAGTTCAGATATCTGCAAATTTTTATGCAATTTAACCATTTTGTCAAAATCGAAATGAAGATCCAACTTTCACAGACACCAAATTTCTATTGATTCCGGCGAACACTGTCGCGTGTATTTGAACTTTCCGCATCCCGTCGAACATATACCCATAACCGAATGCATCAAACTAAGTGCTTCAGTTCACGAGTATCGTGAACGTATGTTAAACCAACATAACACGCCACCACGACACTACGTTTCTCATTGATGAAGATACTTGATCGTCCCACATTCTCTAATGTGATTAACGTCTGAGAAAATTCGCGGATATGCTTAATGACAAACATCTGGTCAACATGGCTGGAAGATCAGGTCCTGATCTCCGGGACTTGCTTTAACTATTTGTCATTCTATCAATTTTTCTTTTCATTTCTTGATTATTTTTTTTATTTTACAAAACTGAATAGGCGAAATACGGAACTGTGAAAACATTCGAAGAATTTAAGACGAATTCTCAAGCCAACAAGGATTGTTTGATCTGCACGATTTTTTATTGTTTTTTTTTTATTTAACAAAACTGAATAAGTGAGATACGAAACTGCGAAGATGCACGTGCTTCTTAGTCGATGCGTTTCTTATCGTCTCATGTTCGATCGGTTTGACGCGAGCATATTAAACCGGAATTTTATTCGGTGCATAATATATATAAATATATATATATATCGATGCAAACATTGATAATGCCGGTGCGTGTCAAACGCCATGGGGAAAAGGATCAGCAAAATCGATCCACCCATAGTGGACATTGACCGGCAGTGATACCATTAAACTCTTATACGCGATCGACGAGTACAAGTTCGCTGGTGCTCGGCTACGCGAACCGTTGTTTGCATATTAACATCGAGGAGGTCCTGCAATATTTAATCCGCCGGTACATCGGTGCTTGAAAACGAAAGGGTTCAAGCTTAACAACCTCTGAATTGTTAACAACCAACTTTTGAATCCTGCTGGTCGTTACCCTTACATCAATATTTCCGAAGGGTTGCAACATTTATGTTATAGATTATTAAACCGAGCTGTTTAATAATTCCATTCCTTGCTTTCTCGTAACGTAATGTTATTAGAAGATTGCGGATCTTTATGCAAAATAAATATTTTCTTTATAAATTGCAAGAGCCAGGAGCCAAATAGAAGAGTCTTTTCTAATTATTCTAAGCAGTTGAAAATAATGTAGTGGCATGCCAAAATTTTTAAAATTTTTCCTCTGTTTTAAATTGCACACACCCAATTTTTTCATAAATATATTAAATCCGCGGTTTAGTTATTTTATTTTTAATAACAGTTCCATTACTTGTTGGCAATATTTGGTATTTAGGAATAGAAAAAATTTTCTGTTTGATATATTGAAATGATTTTCAACCATTTTCTGATAGTTATCGATGACCTACATTTGCATATGCTATGCGTGATATCCGGTATTCTCTATTCGAATATGTTAGCGATGTCATTGGCACGTGGCAGCAGTACGTCAGGGGGTAGAACACATAGCTATAGATGGACACAATTGGACAGGTGTACTCACAGATTGTATAGTCTCAGGATCAGATAGGAAGCAAACACTAATTGCCATGAATAGACAGTTCTTCGCACAAATTGAATTATCGAGCACAAAAACAGCGGAGGGCAATTTTCTGTCAACATTTCAAGGCTAAAGAACAAACAATTCTCTTCACAAAAAATAAACGATTTGAAATTATTAAAAAAAATTAACAGAAGGTGTATGTTTATCTGTAAAACTTAGAAAATTTACTTGCGTCCCACAATCTCGAAACTCGAACCTAAATAAAAGCAATTAGATCGCAATCGAGAAGAAGGTAGTTAAGCAATAAATCAAGCTGATAAGAATGCTACGCTTTACGCATTATACACTACAGAATGATAAAGTATTTTCTGTTCTACTTCGCTTCCACTAAACTTATAAAACCAGATGCCATTTTAGATGAAATTGTAACTCGTTCTAATCAGAAAACGTAACTAAATTCGTTCACGTGTGTAGGGCTGACCGTTGACTCGCCGAGGTCTATTAACTACAAGCCGTATTCGCGAACAATGAATGGTCACGACCTCGTTTCATGATTACAAAATCAATATTTCTGATTTTATCCGGACTTCAAATCTCTTTGTTTAAATTCCCGACTGGTCACGGTAATTGTGTTACACATTTCATCGCGTCAAGTTGCACGTTTAAAAAAATTATCTGTTTCGCTGACAGTTCTACGGAATGGAACGTGTTCCTAGAATTGCGGGATGATCGAGTGAGATTGTTACAGTAGCACCTCGCTCATTGCACGGAACGGGACGAAAATGCAAAAATCGAGGTAACCTCCCACCACGAGGTCGGGGACCTTGAACACCTCGTGGTGGGGGCCGCCCGTGTGCAACGAACGAGGCTCCGCGCAAACGAGGTTGCAACTAGCGAGGCTGTACTGTACTTGAACAGAAATTTTGATCATTTGTTTTTCTACTTGAACGAGCGACTTTTATTTACCGAAAAGAACGACAGAGGCTTATTGAAGTGTATATTTTCGTACGTACCAATTACGGGCGTCGATGAATTCTGCATACAGTTGGAACCTTTCTGAGCGAATTAAGACCACTGACGACGGAAAAAGTCGATGTACGCCCTATCACGCGGTATCGGCGAATGCCTAGCGATTTTCGTAAATAATTACTGACTCGATAAGCAGAGTGACTGTGAGGCAGTTGAGAGGGTTTGAACTCACTCGTCCGTCCTTGCAATATTTACAAAAGAAACAGGGGAACAGTCATGTAACGAGTTATCGATCATATCGTGGACGAGAGAGGCCGATGCTAACGTTCGACAATTATCGAGCGCGAAATTGATCGTTCTTCCTGGTAATTTAATTGATTTAATTGGTTCCTCCTGGTGGTGACGTGTCTGACAGTAATATCTTCACTTTCAATGAAGAGAATAAAACAAACATTATCTAATGGATGATCAAGTTGTCAGAATATTGGAGTAGGATTATTAAAAAAATTAATGAAGAGAATTATTAACATTTTTGCAATTTTGAGTAATTAGTAAATTTAAAAATTCATTTAAAAATAGTGTCAATGCGATGGCTCTTAAAATTTGATTGCCGACTGTAAATCTGTGCTCGAATTAAAATGTTGCAACCAAAGTGTATTTTTGTTTTTTGCAGAATGCCCTTTTCAGGAGCATGGTGCAAAGTATGGATTTATTTCGGGTTCGTGTTCGCATGGACAAAGGGGGCTCGTCCACGTTTTGATACCTCCACGGACATGGGATTAGTCTTGGTCCCAGCAGACGCAGAAGTAGACTCGGTCATTTTTAGGCTACGCGCGACCGACCAGGATGCTGACTTTCCACTTGTGTTTGAGATCACTGGTAATACATTTTCCACAAAATATTTATAAAAACCCAATATCATTGCGAATAGGTTGAAATGACCGTATCCAAGGCTACATGCTCATTGTTTGTCCAGCTACAATCACACCTGTTGTAAGGATCGACAATCTGCCCTGCACTCTGTACAACAAAGTGTGCCAGGCTAATGTGATTCTAACGAAACGACTAGTTCCTGGACGCCTTCACGATTTTGCCGTGAGGGTTAGGGACACGAATGGTGACACGAACTCGATGCAAGCTACTATTTCTGTTACGAACGCCACCACCCCACGTGATAAAATATTCCCGCACATACCCTCCCTCGTGATGGTGCCCGAGGTAATTGTTTATCGGTACAAAGTACAAATACGTCGATTAACAAGCCTTCGACGCATTCTCGCAAAAAATAAAGGAATCGTTTATCTTATTTCTTTTTCAATACTAAACCTACCCCTGCCGGTCAAATGACCGGTTTTATATTTTTCATTTTACAATTATTGAAATTATAAAGTAACTTACACGGGAATTGAATCGATAATTTTTTTTATCCAAGCACATATCGAAATAAAAATTGCACAAAATCTAAATAAATAGAGCCTCGTCATTTTTATAAGCTAAAACATTTTAATCGCTTTTAGTACTCGGTAGGTTTAGTGTTAATTAATTTGTTACTGTACATTTTTCGATTCCCAATATATTTTAACTGTAATGATTCGCTGATTTCGAATAGTTGCTAACAATATTTATTTATTCAGGACACCAAGCCCGGTAAAGAATTGGACTACCTACTGGTAAGGGCCAATTCGTGGAGCGGGAAACCTGTTTATATCGAACTCTGGGTATGGTTCAATCTCAAACAATGGTTTCTATCTACGTCTACGGTCCAGAAAATATTTTTAGATTATCTTTACAGCAACCGAAGGAATTGTTTAAAATAAGGCAACGTCAAACCCCCACACAAACGCGAGGCGTGATTACTTTAATAGGGGAATTAGATTTTGAAACGCAGTCTGTGTATACGCTCACGATATACGCCACGGTATGAGAAATTTAGCATAATTATTTTCATGAAGACACATGTATTGTGCTAGAACAAACAGTGTGTTCATTATTTATTAGGATCCGTACACGGAGCCTGGAAAAGATACTAGGAACATTGCTGGCTTAAACGTGGTCGTGATAGTCACAGACGTTCAGGATGTACCACCAATTTTCACGCTAGCCCCGCCCCTAACGAGAATTAACAATTCTGTGCAACCTGTAAGTATTTACCTACTTCACCAGAGTTTGCATAGAAAATAAAAATTTTCTGCCTGAATTGCAACAAACTGAAGTGAATAATGGAAATTTATTTTCTTTCTTAATATGTTCAAAAGGTTGAAATTAAATTCTTTTTTCTTTAGAAATCTAGACTACATTATTTGAATGTCTAGAACATGAATAAGTAAAATACAGCTTTCAAGAATCTTCTGACCAACTATTTTTTGCAAGTGTTAAGAAGGAAGCAGTATTATTTTATAAAAAATGTTCAGATTCATAACATCCATAGCAATCGAGGCATATCAAGATTGAACATGATCGTATGTTGATTTTCCAGGGCGATATAGTATTACGAGTGCACGCAGAAGACGGTGACAAAGGAGTTCCACGTGAAGTCGTGTACGGTCTCGTGTCAGAGGGCAATCCTTTCACGCCGTTTTTTAACATTTCGGAAACGAGCGGTAAGAAAATATACTTTTCCAAAATCGTGAGAAGAAGAAGGCGTGCAATCGACACTGCATGACAACGCGCTTTGCTTCTTTGCAATATGTATGATGTCACTGGAATTTGTTTATTAATATATTGCACAATGAAAATGGAAAGAGAAATTTTTATCGAGTAGCCACGATCGAATGCTTTCTCCTAATCATTAAACAATTTCTAAAGCCAACAATGGCTGAAAATCTCAGGAACTCGTGGAGGGTGTAATTACAGTGCTGGTATCACTAAACGAATTAGTCAAATGTAGATATCTATGTGTAATGTGTACACAGCACACTATGGGGTGGCCTGGTTCCCCAAGTTCCCCAGGAATTATCTGGTCAATCTCGAACCTTTTAAATTAATTTACCACTTCTTCGATCGCCTTCCATGTCGTTAATACGTCAGGCAATGATTCACGCGTTCCACTCTTGACTCGATACGAGGAAGACAATTACATTTTCAAGATACACCGAAAATAACTCGCTAGAAACAGGTGATAGAAGACATACTCGAAAATGGCATAATCTACTATGTAGTACTAAATACTTAAATATTTCTTTAAACCACATAAGGTTTATATAGTATATACATTACAAATTACACAGTATTACAATTAGTTTACATTAATTTTGCTAGGTTACAACTACCTCGTTGAAATTAAATTTCATATGTGCACAATTTAATGAAATCAATAAACATTTTCAGACCTTTAATATTTACAATTTATGGAGCAGTATTTGTATTTTAAAAATTCGCGACACATTAAAATGAATAAAAAGACGGTCAAGTGTACCCAAAAATGTTAGAATTTTTTCTGCAGTAATTACATGTGTTTTAATTGGACGATAATCTCGCGGATCGGAAACGCGTTTCCCCGGACGGGCGAGCGCTAATTCCGCAATAAAGTTACATTTCGCGGGCGCAATTAAAAAGTTAACGTCTGCGGCCGTCGGGGCTTTTTCATTCCGGTCTAGCACGAAATTATAGTGGCCTGTTAATGTTGCGGGACGATAATACGGCTTCGGGTAGACGGTTGGTTTATCTCCCTTATAGCTTCTGGCCCTATTCGTTCCTTTTTACCATTTCTCTCCCGGCGCGGCCCGGCACCTACATTCGCAATGGCGTATACCGATCGAGCGAGGAGGTCGCATGCTTCACGTCACGAAATGATAAGCATCGCAGCTTGAAAAGCAGATACTGACCCCTAAGGACGATCGATACTGCGCCGTAGACTGTCAAGACCTTACCACTGACCACTTCTACACGGTATCCTGGCCACTTCCTCGCCTGACTCATTTTCGGTTCCGTGAAAAAATCAGTATCGCCGATCTCAGACGTAAGATAACCGCCCCGAGCCGGGGACGTGATCATGCGAAAATAAGCGTAGAAAAGTCCAACCCCCATGCTCGGCGACTCCCCTCTGTGTCCTTCTCCAAGGACGCAAAAACCTTGTACAGACGCCATTTCAATTCCATAATTTCAGTCGTGAATAATATTCACGAGTGCGAAGTTTATTCTGTAGATTCATGTTGTTGACAATTTTCACTGTGGAAAATGAACGTTACAGTATTTAAAAATTTTTCCACATTGCTGGAAACTCCAGTCGGCAGCGGGTTTATATAGCTGCCTGTGTTTCTTTCCGTGATGTGTTATGCAAAATTTCTTATGCCCGTTGCAGTTCGCACGTGATACGTGAGAGAGATCATTGACCGAGATGTTTTATTCATAATTAAAGTATTCCAATAGAAAACGTGTGGTGAATTTTAGTCAGAATTAAGTGGACACAGTATAAATAATTGCAGTTTTCAATTCCACTGTTAGGTGAAATCACTCTCGCCAGACCTTTGGAGGAGCTGACGCAAATTACACACGTTGGCGCACCCGTGGTGCTCACCGTGGTTGCTGAAGAGCTAAGGAGAAGCAGAGATGAACCCCCAGCTCAGGCAACAGTTGTTGATGTCGGGTTCCTTCTCGGAGAACCGGGCAACACGCCGCCGTATTTCGAAAGTGATAAGTTGGTACCTGGAAACTCGACATAATCAAACATTGCATTCAGATTCTCGCCAACCCCTTCCTTTATATTACCAAAAAAATTTCAATTTTACAACAGAAATTTAGAAATTATTTTTCTCTACAACCCCCAGTTTTTTGAGGAACTTCATTTAATTTAGAGATCATATTTTAATTTAACACTAAACCAGTGCCGGTCAAATGTGCCGGTTTTATATTTACATTTTACAATTATTGAACATATGAAGTTGCTTGCATAGAAATTGATTCGATAAATTTCTTTATCGAAGCACATATTCTGTTAAAAATTGCACAAAGTCTAAATAAATCGAACCTTGTCATTTTTGTAAGCTAAACCATTTTTATCGCTTTTAGTGCTCGGTAGGTTTAGTGTTAAACAATTTTTTTGTACTTGAACCATAAAAGCAGTACAAATGTTTCCTGTAGACATCCACTTTTGTCAGTGGACTAAAGTTTGTTTTAACATTTAATGGTTTCGTCACAGTTATGTTGCAACGATCGATGAAAATCTGGATCCCGGCACAGTGATAAACTTCGGCGATCAATACACGACCAGAGTGAAAGACGAGGACATTGGAAAAGCTGGTGTGTTCGCACTGAAGTTGGAAAACAACAATGGCACTTTCGAGATCAATCCAACTGTTGCAGAAAGAACTGCCGATTTTATTGTTATCGTTCGAGATAACACGCTCATCGATTACGAATTGTACAAAGCTTTAACTTTTAAGGTACGTTCACCTCATTTCTTCCTGTACCGAAGAAAACTATATTTATAATTAGACTGCAGGTGAATAATTTTAATTTTGTCGAACGTAGATTGTTGCTCAAGAAGTTGGTCCCGCGACGAATTTATCCGCGTCAGTACCAGTTACGATACTTTTAAGAGATGTTAATGACAATCCTCCGGTGTTCGATCAAAAACTGTACGAAGTCACGCTGTCGGAAAATGTCACTGTGGGATCACGTGTGATACAGGTACCATTTATTTTCTAAGCTGATGGTATACGTTCAATTTTTGAAGTTGCAAATTATTGTAACTGTTTCGGACAGGTACACGCGACCGATACAGATACGGGATTTTACGGTGACATTCGTTATACTGGCATAGCAGGCGAAGGGAGCAAAGCCTTCGTCTTAGATCCCGAATCAGGATTGATCACTGTCGCCATGGGATCCTCCCTGGATCGAGAAATCGCAGAAAGGCTCGACTTATCCGTGGAGGCTCGAGACGAAAATGGTACCGGGAATATTGGAACTGTTCCTCTGATAGTTAATCTGCTGGATGTCAATGATAATCCGCCGATATTCGACAGGGGCGTCTACGAGTTTACGCTGAACACGGACCTGACGAACTTCACGTCGCCAGCTTTTATAAAGGTACATCCTATGCAACAGAAAATTTAACAATTTTTTATAAAACATAAACGGGCCTATATTCTACAACAAAAGGAACACTGCATAGTAATATTGCCTAAATATTGCATAAAATCCTAATTTTTGTAATAATAATTTTTGTAATCCTAATCTCTGCCGTGATTTTATTGAAAATATTGCAGGCTGCTGACTCCGATGCAGAGCCGCCGAATAATATAGTTAGATACGAAATAATTCACGGCAATTACGAGAATAAATTCTATTTGAACGAAACCAGCGGAGAATTAATTGTCCGATCGCCGATAACGAAGATCAGGCGGAAAAAACAAAGTGCCTACGACACGTTCGTTAAAAAAGGTGGAAAAACTATACTAACAGGCGATGCTAACGTCGAGAGGATCTTCACGGAGAAAAGTCAGAATAAAACTGTTGACGAAACAGCTACGATGAAAATGGATCGTCGGAAACGCGACCAGGAGAATGCACTGTACACTCTCACTGCCAGAGCATATGATTTAGGTACATTTCAAACTTTTGGTGTTTGTTCAATTGTGCAAAATTAGCAAGTCCCGGTTCAATGTTCCAGGTATCCCCCATCTGTCCAGTGAAACAGAGATTCGTGTAATTAGTGGAACAGCGATGGAGGCTCGCATAATGATGTTCGTGGTGCCAGGTGAACAACCGAATTCGACGAAGACTGTTGAAACATTAGCAACCATTACCGGTGGTCGTGTTACCGTATTAGAAACTCGCCCTTACGTCCAACAGAACAATACTGGCAGCGCGACTGTACCTGGAGGAGGCAAAAAGTTAGCAAAATTTCACATGACAAAAATGGCACAGAAGGAAATTAATCATTTTTGTGCTATAAAAATTGAATTGAAGAATAGATAGAGGAAATATTTTTTGTGTTGAGTAAGTGTTAATTGTTATTTTATAGGAGTATTATCATAGCGTGTGTCGAGCAAACCGAGCCAGGTACGCCACTGGTGGACGTCGAGAAAATTCGAGAAACGTTAGCAGCTAATGGTGTGGGGATCATTAATGGCACAGACACCATAACGACGATGAATATTCCCCAGCCGATTACACCTGCCAGTGGCAACACCCATGGCAATAATGGCCAAACAACCATCGTTAACAACACCGTCACCAATGTACACAACGAAGAAGTGGTATGTACACTATTAGTATTATTTGTTAATGTTTATGGGGCAAGGTACTGAAAAAATGGTTTCCAGACGGTGTACAAAGCAGAGAACAAATTGTTGTTCTGGCTTCTAATTATTCTGGGCTTGCTCATGCTTTTGGCCATCATCATATTGATCACTTGTTGCATTTGCCCTGGTTGTCCATTTTACATGGCACCTAGGAAAAGACGAGTGCACTCTTCAGAAACATTAGTTGTCAGATCGGATGGAAGACCGAAGCGACACTTTCATCGGCAGCCAGCTGGGGCTACCGAATGTAATTTATATTAACAAATTTAAAAATTTTTTTAAACTGAATTTTATTTTGATTAATGATAGCTATTGAATTGATCGAAGGTTGAAAGGATTAAATGGTATAAGATTTTCAATATTTTAAATTTCAGTATCGTGGAATGGGAGGAAGCAAGCATGGAGTGCAGATCCAACGAGACGGAACTGGCAGTTCAACAAAAGAAATGTTAAAAATTGTTCCCTTCCTGGCGACGTTGCTTACATCTCTGGCCCCCCGAATGACGTTCACATGAATCACGAGGCTCATAGATTAGGGGATGCTGTTTCCTATGATCATTCAAAAAAAATCCGAATGGACGAACAGGACAGAATGTACATGGAAGAGATGGAAGGGCCGAAGCAGCGAGGTTACGACATGCCCGAAATGGATTCGCTGCAGAGACACGAAATGGAGAGGGAATCGGAGACGCAACGTCAAGGATACAGGCAAAGGTGAGAAAAAAATTGCTGTGAAAACCATTCTCCTTCATCATCCTTATTTTCCAAAAAAATTAAATATCAGACCAGACTATAATAGACCCTAATTGAACAATAAAATTGATGCAGGTCCGGTCCCAGATACATGGAGCCACCGATGGGCGACGAGGCAGTAAGAGAACAGCATTTCTACCGCGAAGGCAACGCAGAGGTCCTGCGGCTGATGACCAGGGGTGAAATCGATGACTCCTCGGCGAGTCATCATCATCATCATCGCCATCACATTCCCACAACGTTGATCGTCGACGGCAAAGACATAATCCTTCAGCGGTTTATAGAAGACCAAAAAGTCAGGCCCGACTTATCGATGCAAGACATGGAAGCAGCTCGCATGATGGAGTCCCATCAGCGATCGAAGGACATGTACCAGCAACAGCCAGCAGAGATCATCCTAATCCCGGATCGACTCGACCTGGGTCATAGACAGCATATCGAGGAAATAGGACCTACGGTTCAAAGATTGGTGATCGATCATGGGGATTACGAGTCGCAGAAGACTGAGAAGGGCTCGCAGATTGGGGAATCTTTGAGACAAGAGAAGCAGGAGGGCTTGAGCACCGAGGCAATGGGTGCCGAGAGAGCTTCGGTAACCAAGGAGCAAGCTAGCAAGCAATATTCTCTGACCGATCTGGAGCTAGCTAGACAAAAGACTTTGCTAGCTAGATTGCTACTGAAAGGGGATAACAGACACCTGGATGGAGGGTTGCTGGACTCGGCCAGCTACCTGGAGACTCAAAGTCTCCCAGGCCAGGTGGCCATAGCTACCCAAACGGACAGAACAGCAGCGACTCAAACGGATCGTCATGTGAGAAGCAGAAGCGACAACGACGAGTCTGACGAAGACTCCAGGCACCGGAAGAAGCTGAAGTCCAGGAAGAAGTATGGCGATGGGGATTGGAAAAGGGCGCGCACCTTGTGGATGAAGTCTCCGATCGATGAGAAGAGCAGTCCTTGTTTTGATAAGCGGCTGAGCATCCTGCAGAGGAAGACGAGGGAGGTGAAAGAGGACAGGAAGATCTCCTTGGAGCCTGATGTGCTCCGAGAGATTTCCGACTCGTTGAACGGTAACGAGAGCTCCTACAAAGCTGAAGAGGACAAGTCCAGGTACCGGAAGTCTGAGCAATCTAGCGTGAGCTATAAGGTACTGAACGAAACGGAGAACGACTCGTCTTCGTCGATGGAGCTGAGGAAGAAGAAGCAGCAAGCTTCTGATGAGAAGAGCTGCGAGGACCTGAGCGATGATCAGAAGATGAACGGTACCGAGTCCTTATCGTCGCCTGACATCAAGGCGAAACGTGATAAGAGACAGGAGAAGAGCCCCAAGAAGGAGACGAAGTCGCAGGGCGCGAAGAAGTCGGAAGGATCGATGAAGCCGAGCTTCAGAATCCTGGAGAAGGAGTTCACTATGTTGACGAAAAAGTTCAGCAAGTTGGGAGAGAAGAAGTTCCAAGAGAGCACTGGCAGCGATACTACGAGTCAAGAGAAGTCGGAGCCGAAGAAGGAATCGAGTCAGAAGGCTTCGAAGAAGACCGATGTAGCTGGTTCGCAGAGACAGTCGAGTGAAAGCACGTCAAAGCCGGATCAGAAAGCGAAGCAGAAGAAGGAGACAGCTATCGCCAAGACGAAGCAGAAGCTGAGATATCAGCAGTCGAATGTGATGAGCACGGGTAGCTCGGAGTTTGACGAGCTGTTCGAGAAGAACAAGAAGCAGGGCAAACCTAGACAGGAGACTGTGAAGCAGAAGCAGATTGTTGGCGCGCAGAAGATGAAACGCCAGGTGCATGGGAGGCAGGAGTTAAAGAAGCAGGTGGCTGAGACTCGGGATGAGGACGTGGAGAAAAGGATGAAGGAGACTGGGAAGGTCGAGAAAGCTGGAAAAAGTGTGGTTAGAGGACCCAAGTTGGCTCGTAAAGATCGTGGGGTGGAAGAGTCCAGTACTTCCGATCAGATGGATGTTAGAAGGGATAAGATTCACGTGTCGAGTTTGGCGAAGAAGAGTAGTGTGGACTCTTCGGGGACGGAGTTAAAAAGCAAGTCGATCGTGGATAAAGTGATCCAGAGGTTCAGTGATGATTTCGTGGAAAAGACGAAGGTGGAGAGCATGAAGCAGCAGAGTATTTATATGGCGAAGGGGGAAGGGAAGAGGGAGATGCTTGGTGAGAAAAATGCGAGTCCTAAGAAGAGGGTGTTGATGAAGAATGGGACGGTAGCTGCGAAACAGTCGGCTGATAAGTGGATAAGGAAGGAGGAAGAGATGATGAAAAGAGTGATGGAGGATGCGAAGAGTTTCGAAAGTCAGCAAAAGACCTCGATTGTTTCCGATGGTCGTGAGATGAAGGAGAAGCTGAAGGAGGCTGCTGTCGTGGTAGATGCAATTGATAAACTGGAATTGATAGAAATGACAGAGTCGCCTAGAAGGAGAATAAAGAGGAAAGAGGAGACGAGAAGAATGACAGAGGAAACAAGGAGACTTGAAGATCAGGAATCAATGAAGATGCCTGCGGATGTTAGCGAGGCGAAGGAGAAGCTGAAGGAGGCAGTCATTGTGGCAGAAATAGTCGAGAAGGGTATGATGGGTTTTGACGCAGATGAAAAGGAGACGAAGAAAGAAGAAGAGATGAAAAGAATGATGGAAGAGACGAAGAAAGAAGAAGAGATGAAAACAATGATGGAAGAGACGATGAGTTCTGAAGATCAAGAATCAATGACAATGTCCACAGTCGCTGATATTCGCGAGGCAAAAGAGAAGCTGAGGGAGGCAGCCATTGCAGCAGACATAATTGAGAAAGGTATGGCGCCTGTACAGGGGGAATCTCTAGAAAAGCCAAGTGAACCAGAGCAAGACAAATTGACCGATGTCGCGAGCATTGTGGAAGTAAGTAGCACAGATAAAGTGGAAGATGAACGGGCAAGTGACATGAGCGAGAGCAAGGGGATTATAATACCGGTTGTTACAGATACATCAAAGCGAGAGCATGAAAGCAAGCCGTCAGAAGGATCCAAGCTACTGATCGATGAAAGTATTGCGACAAAACATGAAGGTGAAACTTTGGATCAGAAATCAGTGGAGGAGAAACGAGATGTTGAGGAAGTACTAGAAGATGATGGAAAGATTGACGAAGGGTTAGAAGGGAAGAAAGAGGTACAGGATGCTTCACTTAAGAAAATGGAAATGCAAAGAGATGACAGATTGGCTTTGGAAACTGAAGAGGATGTTGAAGAGAAGAAAGTGGAAGGGGAAGTGCCTGCTGTTGGTGAAACTGAGTTGATGGAGGAAAGTGGAGAGACAAGTGAAACACGGTCGAAAGTTGAATTAACACGGTCGAAAGTTGAATTGGTAGGTGATGCAAAAAAGAGTGTGAAAGATGGTGTTAGTACTCTGCATGATGTAAAGGAAATTCAGAAAGAATTGATGGGACCTGAGGATGTAGAAGAGCATACGAAAGATTTAGAAGAGCATACGAAAGATGTAGAAGAGCATACGAAAGATGTAGAAGAGCATAGGAAAGATGTAGAAGAGCATAGGAAAGATGTAGAAGAGCATGGGAAAGATGTAGAAGAGCATAGGAAAGATGTAGAAGAGCATACGAAAGATGTAGAAGAGCATACGAAAGATGTAGAAGAGCATACGAAAGATGTAGAAGAGCATACGAAAGATGTAGTTGAGACTGCAAAAGAAGATCTTGAGATAAAAGGTGAAGCTTTAGATAAACAACAAGTGATAAGCAAAGAAAAGGAAGAATTTTTAAAAATTGGTGTTGATGACAAATTGAAGGAAATTGTTTTAGACCAAAAAAAAATTTCAGAGGATGAGAAGAAGAGTGATAAGGGGCAGGAACATGTTGCAAGCCATTTTCCAGAAAGAGAAATGAAAACGGGCGAAGAGAAAGCAAAAGTAGATGAGCAAGAAACGAAAGTGGAGGAAAAAGAAGTAAACATTGAGAAAATAGAGGATGTTCATCTGATTGGCAAAGAGGTTCTCCTTCCTACCAAAGAAGACACACCTGACAAGGAGGAAGAGCCTTTCGAAGCTACCAAATCGCAAGACAGCCCTGCAAGTGATACAGAAAGTAAACCTGAAGTTGCAAAAAAGACTGGCGACGTAGATGAAGAACCTGTTACACAGTCAAAGATCGAAGACGATGAGATTCAGAAGAAAGAAGAAATGAGCATTCTTCCAGGCAAAGAAGGAGGAATTAGTCCTAGCAGACGTCAATCTGTCGAAAGAGAACATGCTTTTTTAGAGAAGGCAGCAGCTTCTGATGGAAAGGAAGAAGCTGCTTCAGAAAAGGTTCGGATCGATGAGCAGAAAGTCGGTGAAAAGGAACAAGTACCGTCTGACGAGAATAAAGGAAAATATTTAAAAGCAGACGATGGACATAAAGATGCAGATGGTGCAGAAGACAGTATTGTTCCAAGTGAGAAACCAGAAATTGATGATGAAGATAAGTCCAGTGAAACGCAAGCTGTTGCTGACGATCAGAGCAGTGAAAAAGATAAAGATCAAGAAGTGCCCAGTGAAGAAAAGAGTGATCTTCCAAAAGAACCTGATGAACAGGACGAAGACACTACTTCGAGAATGCCTGATGAAAAGAGTATGAAGGTACAGGACGATTCTTCAAAATCGTATGCCGAAGAACAAACCGTCGGGAAAAATGGTGCGCCAGTAGAAAGAGCTGTGGAAGCTGAAGAAACTGTAGAGGAAGAAACTCAACCACAGGAAAAAAAAGAATTGAAGGAAAGTACTTTTTTAGAAGTTGCTGAAACAGTTGATTTATTAGATAGTAAACTGGCAAGCATGAAGCTTATCGACCATGAAGCAAAATCTGTGACAGACGAGTCTCCTGTTCACTCTGACAGCAAAACTGTGGAGGAGAAAGATCGGACATTTTCTGACAGTAAAGTCGACGATCATACCGAAATCCCATCGGTAGGTGAGATTGACAAACCCTTTCATTCAGACGTGCTGAAATGTTTCAAACAGGCCGAGGAAGATCAGAAGGACTTGGAAAAGAAGAAGGGAACAGACGAAGTATCAATTGATGAAGTTAGAAAGGATTTGGCGACTGACTCGACGACAGTTCCCATTGACTTAGGAAAATCGATAGAAGGTAGAGAAACGATAGAGAAACCTGTTAAATTGATCAGCGATGAGGTAGCTTTACCAGAGGAAGAAAAAGAAGATCAAAGACTTGGAGCCAAGGTAGACGAAGAAGAAGGTAGACCAGAAGATCAAAGGCCTGCAGACGAGATGGAGACAAGATCTCCAGAACCTAAGCAGCCCCAAGTAACTATGCTTGAAGGACCTCAAGAAGTAGACAAGGAATTAATAAAATCTAGTGAACCTAGTGAACCTAGTGAAGAGAAGGTTGAGCATGAAAAATTTCGAAGTACATCAAGCAGCGAATCTCAAATAACTGAAGTTCATGCATCCCCTGAAAAGACAAGCGAAGAAAAGTTGGCACCAGAGGCTCCAACGGAGCCTGACGAACAACTAGAAGAGCACTTTACGGATAGAAGTTTCATCGTAGTGGATGAGAGCTTCGAGTCGTTTCTAGACCAGGAAAGTAGAATGAAAGAAGGAAGCAGGACTGCTGGAGAAGCAGACGAAGAACGCGGAAAAATGGACGACGAGAGAGAAATGGAGGAAGAAGGAACGTATATCGGCGACGAAGAGTACACAGACGTAAGCGTGCCACTTTTTACCGAGATCATGCAATCGACGGACGATTTAGACGACAGTGATTCATCGAGTGATATTTCCAGGAAGACGACGCTAACCACGAGACCGTATCAGACACCGAGACACCGAAGTCGACAGTCGCCGGAAAGAGAAACTGTCGAGTCCATGGAGACAAGTGATCCTCACACCCTGGAGGATGAAGAAGACACATTCCTCACTATCGAGTTAGTGAGAGACGATGATTTAAAACCAGTTGCTCGAGATGAGGCTGCAAAGGATGAAGATACTGAGGACATTACAACGTCTCTGAGCACGCAAATCACCGCTAAGCTTGTAGACATGAGGCTAGACAAAAAGGGCAGAGAGGCTAGACAGAAAGAATGTTCAATGTCTGTTTCTGAGGTTGACGAGGAGTCATCTTCTAGCGCTAGAAAATTGAAAGACAAAGCATCTCCGATTAAACAAATCGTACCAGTTGTTAAACATTTTAAGCCTGATACTCCTAAGGCCGAGAGAAAGATGAAAGGAGCAGAAAAGAGGAGGCTTCCGGTGCAAAGGAAGAAGAAGAGTTCTTCGGAAGAGTCATCCGAAGAGAAAGCAGTACATTTGCAGGAGCATGCGTTGCATACTCGGCCCAGGCCTCGTAGGAAGTTCGACACTGATCAGGTGAAGCATGGTAGGTCAAGACAGTCGAAGAAGGACGAAGAGCAGCATCAGAAGCAACCAGCACCTAGACCAAGGGAGAGAAAGGGTTCTACCAGTGGAGAGAAGCATGGTGCACCTTCAAAAGTCGGAGAGATCGACACCAGCAAGACTCAGCCGAAGTACATGGCCTGGTACAAGAAGAATCGCGAAGAGATGGAAAGAAGGAGGGCCGAGTTAAGAGCGTCTGACGATGAGAGCCAGCTGCCTAGATGGCTTAGGAGAAGCATGAGGTCCCAGAAGATGAGTAAAGATGACAAGAAGAAGGAACAAACTGCAGGAACATCGTCTAAAAGTAAACGCAAGGTGAAGCCTCTGGTGAACGTGGAGTCCGAGCAGCTGAAGGCTATTGTTCGTCAGGGTAGAAAGTTGAGGAAAGCTGAAGGTGGGAAGGATGAGGACCCTCCTGTTCAGATATTCGCAACGTCTCCACCTGCTGCAACTGTATCGGAGCCTAAGCATCATCTAGTGCAGCATTCCGAGTATAAATACGAGAAGCTGCCGGCGCCATTTTATCTCCATCCACCTCCAGCGCCTCATCCCTCACCGCAACTGTCTCCAGAACACTTCGAGGCTGAACCGTCGTTAGAACTTGGACATGTTGATAAGGATTTCGATTCTGGGATCGCGATTCCGTTGCAGGGTGGAGCTAGATTGAGGCATCAACAGCTTCTGGAGAAGAAGAGTGTCTTTGATATCGCGTACAACGAGGCTGCGCCTTCGCAGCTTAGAGCTGACAGCACAACACCGCCATCTTGAATTGTTGGTATTATAATACCAGTATCGCCAGCATACTAAATTCATTTCAAATCCCTCGTCCGAACTTCATCTGAAGATGAACATTCTACGCACAAAGGGTTGACTGTATCTTGAAAGTAGAATTCTAAATGTAGTATATGGATTTATGGAAAATATTAATGTTTGAAGAAATATGGGAGAGCATGTGTATGTATACATAAAATTAGCGAAAAAGATAAAATAATATTATAATTCGGGTGACGAATATAATTCAACCGAAAGAGTATGTCACGTATTAAATGTGGGATCATAATTGATTTATGAGGACATTGAAGCCATTGGAAAGTTTAACTGCAACACATAATATCAGAATATTTAAATATTCATTTCTTAATCAAACTTATACATAGAACTAGACAACGATAAGAAGCGTCAGTATATTGAAATACGTTTGTTGATTATATAGTTATTGTAGATACTAATGGGGAACGATTTCAATATTCATATTGAATAGCAATAGGTTATGAAAATGATACCACTTTCATAGAATTGTTTCATTTATTAAAACTATACACACATGTTTCATAGAATATATTCTATTTTTTCAATTAATTTTGTTATCAATGACGTTGTACCACGAGAAGTTCGTTTGCTTAAAGAAATACTGTTATTTTAAGTACTGTTTTATTGTTAACTAATTTTGTTCAATTCCATAAGTGTTAAAATAAGACGATCGTACATTTACAAGAATGTAAAACTTGATTTATTTGCGAATAAAGAATCGTGTAACATAATTTTGAAAAGGTTATGACTGCCGTTCGAAAAAGAAGCGACTAAAAATTCATACGACGACCAATTTTTCATTGTGACTGTCAATCCAATGCTACGATATTTATAATTAACTTGTAAATATATACGTGTAAAATCTAAGAGTATACCTTCTTTACCTGGTCAACTCTTTTGAAAATTCCTATTCCTGTTATCATTTTTACTAAATTTACTTTTTTGTAGCTTTAAGAAAATTTTTTATTTTTAATTCTCATCAAACATATTTTGCTAAAATTTTTTTCAAAATGTTGATAATAGAATATCTGTTGAAAAAGGTTTTGTAGGTAAAAAAGAATAATAAAAAACAGCTTTGGATATCAAACAATGGCTTACAGGATACCTGTAGAACCGACGCGAAATCGAGTCTGCCTCCGATTCTCGAATACACCAACGTGGACGTAATACTTTAATCTTTGGTGTAGTATGTTCCACAGATGAAACACAACGATATATTCGATGACGTCTTCCGTCGACCAATGACGACACGTGACGTTACCGATGCAACTAACCTACCGTAATCGAGACCATAATGGTGCATCAAACATAACCGGAGACTGGTAAATCTTTGGATTGGGAAACCAGGAGTAGCTTGCTGGTTCGCCGACTGCAATCGCTGACGTGCCAAATGCGCGATAGCAATGGCCGATTCGCGAATCGCGATGGATTCGCAATGGAGTGTTATGTTCAACGCTTTTGCCGTAAATTGATGAAATTTTTTCAGAACGCTTAAAACTATTTTTATTGATGTAACCGAAAAAATTAAAAATATATATAATTTTTCCTTTAATTGTACACAAATAAAGTAAATTATTTTACGTTTGCTATCATTTAAATTACTCCAAATGTATGAACATTTGTAAATTGTACTCTGAGATCATTGTTATATTATTTGAAGTCCACCGTGAAATCATTATCCATATAAAATAATTAATTATTTAGAAAATATCTTTCGCTAGTCCAATAAGTAAAAATTATTTTACCTATATAATAATTAAACTGTCATATGGTATATATTAAAATATATTAAAAATTACAAAGTGGCGACTCGACTCTGGCATTACATTTAACTACAGATACGAGACGAAGTTACCAATTTTTGTCGATACTCTCCTATTATCGTAGAACCTTATCAGCCGGTTATTTGCTTCAAATCGAGTTCACGTAACTTCTACAAACAATTTAACAATCAAGACACTTGAAAACTTTTAGCAAAAGTTTGCATAAAAATCCAGCAATTGAAATGGAGAAGACAGACAATCATAAAAGAAACAATTCTCCCAAAACAAAATTATTAAATATTGGTGAAAAGGACCTTTACAGTCTCATATAACAAATGTTACGTTCATATTATTTACAATATTCTAGACAAAAGTAACTTATCAAAATAAATAATTATTAATTCATGTATACTGCGTACATTTAATGTATTCGGAGCAGTCAGCAAAGAAATAAAATAAATATTATTAATATATTGTTACACAATTAATTGAGCGTTGCAGTTTACATTATAAATATTGCAAAATTAATTATAAATAATGCTTGAAACCTCACAAAAACTGCAGTAACTACTACTAATTATGAATTAAAGTGAGCAATGTCAGAAAATAAAAGAAACACCGCTGGAGAATTAGTTATTTCACCGTTACAACATAAAATAATATACGAAGCACTCGTGTAACATAGCTCGAGCATCGTGTTACAATACCCTGCCCTTTAGTTTACAACATTTTTAGTACGTTGCAAATATGCAATAAACAAAATGTGTAAAATTTGAGTTTAACACATCGAGGAATTTTGCCGAGTACCATTCCGTAGGCCTTTCAGATCAGTGAGAAGCCGACGCCCCATTAAAATGGATAGCTGATGAAATGTATCGGTTTTTAAACAATGGCTAAATGTTAATTGTTGTTAATAAAGAACACACATGTTGCTGATGCAACGGCGAGCAGAGCTGCGGAAGAGGCTGCACCTGTAACACCAGTACACGAAACGCAAACACACCTGGAACCTTTGACCTTTTCATAGACGCTGGGTTCTACCCCTCTCCTCACTGCCACCCCTTTCCCTTTCCCTAGCCCTTTCTCCTGCGCGGCTGCAGTTCGGTGAAAATGTTGCACCGCATGCGACCGTGTAAATCGGATACTACCTCTTGCAACCGAGACCATGGCGCCCCTTTTGCTACCCTAATGGGACACTTCGGAAAACCGAACGCCCTTTCCTGCGGACCTAAGGGCTCGAAACGAATTTCTCAACTCGTAAATGAAGACTTCGATGTCTTAACTCAGCCATTTTTCAGTGAAATTAAATGTCTGAGAATAATTTCTACGTTAGCGATAGGACGTAGAACCACGGTATTGAATATTATTGTTAGACTAAATATTATTGTTAGATTATTATGCAAAATAAAAATTGTCGGCATTCATCGCAAAATATATGGCTACATAGACATTTATTTCTTAATCATTTTGTCCAAAGTCAAGAAAATCATTTAAAACTGTCTAAACTGTATAAATTGCACTAAAACTTACCGAACACAGAAAAGTATTGGAAAATCGTGTAAAATTGTTTAAACTGTATAAATTACAATTAAAATTACCGATTACAGTAAAGTACTAAAAACTCGTCTAAAATTGCATAAACCCTATGAATTAAGAAAAAAATTTTTCAGCACTCGCTAGTGGCACAGAACGTTTAGATTCGTCCCTGGTTCACACGGACACTCTACTACATAGCGAAGCTAATGTGCAATTGACGAAGCTAATTGCAGCTGCCGGTTTTCATGGTAGAAAATCCACGGGCAACGGGACGCGACGTAGGTTGGCCCGGCGCGTCAATAGCCATCAATCATCCCGAAATTTCGGCAACGCGCTGGACAACACGGGCGGCAGGGTACTATCACAAAAGTAGAGTTCTCCGGGACCATATGGGCGAGGGGGGCAAGGGGAAGGGGGAGAAGGGACCAGGAGGAACCCGTTCGATATCACCGAAAACGCGGGCCAACCGCGTTATGCCTGGATTCCGGCACTTGGGCCACGTTGTTGCGAGTATGCTATGCTGTGATGCTCGAACTCGAGGATGTGCGTGAGCCTCACAAGTATGCGAGACGTGAGAGCGAGTAGTAGAATCGGGAATGAACAATACGAGGTGCCCGATTATGCTAATAAAGGTGAACTCTGAGTCAACGATCACGATAGGAAAAAAGATAAGGTTATCGATCGATAAGGTGATCGATAAGGTGATCGATAACCGAGAAATTGAAGTAGTTGATGATAACGAGATGAAGCAATGTGGAGTTGTCTAAATTGAGCTTCAGATTTGTATAGAACATTTAAGAATAATTATTTAGTAATTGACAAATTATGTATTTAGGATTTGTCGCGTGAGAGGCAAAAAGATTTTTCTTAAAAACAAAGTTTATGCTTGTAATGGATAAATACAATCGACACGATTTTCACTATGAAACACATATTGTACTTATTGATAATATCAAGTACCAATATGAAAGAAGATTTGGTGAACCTTTCGATGTGTGACGCTTTCACCGATTTTCATGATTTTCGGATACGTCATAGAACTCAAAATTTTGATCGATTTTTTCCTTTGCATATTCGTGTCGATCGGCTTTAGTTTCCGAGATATTAGCGAAAAACTGGCGAAAAACTGCCGGTACCATACATTGAATATCGTCTATGCGTTCATGCTCGGGAGTATGTATGCGTCAATACAGTGCGACCGCTAGACCTAACCAAGATTTAAAAAAAAATTTTTTTGTTTTAATGAACTAATTTTTACAAAATACAAGCCGATTTTCAGCAACTGGCGTTGGTGGTCGCGATATTGACTATGTTAACATGATGCGAATTCAAAGCATCAACTGTTAAAAAAATAATTGCCGATCGCTGTGAATTCTTCAAAGAAACAGTAGACAAGCAGTTGCATTGTATTGACGCATACGTTCTCTGCAATTTTTCGCTAATATCTCGGAAACTAAAGCCGACCGACACGAATATGCAAAGGAAAAAGTTGTTAAAAATGTTGATTTAAAAATTAGCGAGGGCGTCACACTTCGAATGGTTGACCGAAGATTTTATTTTTACTCAAAAACACTTGCACCGTATTTTAAAAGAAAGCTATGTTGTAGAAGAAACGAAACGTGTACAAATTGTACAGAGTGTATAAAAAGTGATTGTCATCCGTCCGTCGGATCCACAGCACACTATTATTTACTCAGGCGAATACGTCCGAATGAATATGCCTGTCTTACGAAGCCTTTTTCCGAAGCATAAAACACCCCACGTCTATACGATCACTAAATATTATACAACAAACTTTCCGAAATCGTGACAGCGAACGAGAAATTACTGCGACAACGATCAAAATAGTTCTGTGATTTTAATGCGATTTCCGGGCAAAAACTCTCCTCTCCCAGCATACAATGTATTCGACGAAGGCTGTTCGATTGGAACAAAAGATATCTTTTACAAGGAGATATTGATATTTCGAGAATCATATGTGTTCCGTCGCGTACCGCTTTTTCATATTATTGCTGCGGGCACGTAGGCTCGACTACTGACGATATTTCCTGGAAAGGACGTTCCAGCAGGCAAAAAACGCATACGGATCGGCTCCGACTTGGCCAATTATTTACAACCACCGCGCTCCGACAACATCAATCCCGATAGATGGACAACACGTGCGATAGACCCACCGAAGCGACGGGCGCACATACCACTTATAAATCACGCTATTGACGAACGAAGACAATAAGATAAGGAATTTCTTTGACAGTTTCCCACTCCTCAACCCAAAAGTCCTTCCGACACACCCGCGTCCAATTAACTAACGCTACATTTCCCCACCTAAATCCACCCTAACCATTCACGAAAAAACCGAGGTGAACAAAAGATTCTGAAAAATTTCTAAGTACCTATACGTTACATTAGCATTTTATAATGTAGAATTAATATTCTTACATATGTATAACAATGGAAATAAAGTTTTCTTTCATATATTCCACTTTTTATGGTCTGAATGGGCAGGGAGACAATGACTTGGTACGAATGTCTCTTTAAAATTCGTTTGCTGGAGGCACGCACACGATTATGTTCTCTCTCATCGACACGGTCAGGTGGACTTTAGTAGTAGGCTTTTGTCTATACGTATAAGTCCACCAATCAAATTTTGCAAAAACTTTAACAGCTTATATCTCAATAACAATTCGTTTGCGACATATGATTCCTTTCAAACTTTTCTCTTCTGGATGAGTAGAAGATGTTGATGTAAAAATAAACTTTAACAACAATTTTCTTTGGTATAAACAATTGTTTGGCACGTTTCTTTTACAAATGTCCACCCATCCAGAGGTGTAGGGTAGGTTCACCTCTTACACGGATGACCATTACGTTTTATACACCCTGTACAGACGCATTTGCGATACCGAACACATGATACATAGGACACCAGATAAGTGTGTGAACTTCCTTTAATTCATGATATCTTAATACGACGGCGACAGTCCGCAGATGACTCGCGCAGTTTGTGCGCATGTAAACACGAATTCCACACGACGAAGAGTATTGTGACGGGAATTACGATAAGTAATATAGTATAAGCAAGCTTGAAATATATGTTTTGATTCATAGAAAATAATAGAAAAAGGTGTATGCAACCTAGAATAATTAAATAAAAATAAAAATGATTAACACCAACAATTTGAAAATCAAAATGAAACAACGTAGAAAGTTCCGTCAACAGTTACAGATTTTACTTATTTAATATTCAGACCTCAGTCCGCTCAGAGACTTTATTGTTTAAAGTCGCATTAACAATCAGGATCATGAGCAGCAATTACGTTTTCTATTCGTCTTACTCGGGACACAAAATAAACGTGAATATTTCATTAAATTGGATCTAAACATTGAAATTTGAATAGCACAATTAGCCATTAATATTTTTAAATTTCGTACAACATATTGCAGTTACTAATACATGCAGTACCCGTTGCAACTGTTTCGCGCATAATTGCACGTGCCAACTGGAAGGCGCCGCACCGGTGCATAAAATCGATGCAGGTATTAGTGGAAACGTGAAAGGTGGGGTTCGGCGGGTTTGAAGTGGGGAGACAGAGAGGATGCCATCCGCCTACAACCGTATAAGGAGCCCGCGCTTCTACCAGGAGAACATGTACCACAAGTTGTTCTACTGTTACCACCCGATTATTATGAACTCCTGCTACTAAGGCCACGTGTTCTGTCGAGGCGTACTGTTCCGCCGACGACGACGCACCCATGCGTGACATCTATCCTTCTCGAAACTCATGCGAGCCTGCTGCTTGTAAGTTGAGATTAGAATGCACGTGGTCACCCGTCCGGAATCTTGACGTAACCGACAATCGCAGAAGTACCTTATACCTTATCTGAATGACCCCTTCGACGAATCAGTAAACTGTGATTTTCTTCTTCGATAACCTATCATCTTTTAAAAGTTACTTCAGCTGGCATAGTTACAGGAATTTTTAAAAATATCGCCTTTAGATTAGAGATAGAAAAGAAGACATACGAATTTAATAAAATTAAGAAATGAAGTACTTATATTCAATGTTAGAGTAACATTTTCTTTAAAATATTAATCGTTTTCTCAAGTTCACCAAATGTAAAATCATGTGCTCCGGAAGTTTTTCGTGATTCGGTTTTCATAAACACATAAATAATGATGTTATGGAAAAATGTATAACATATTTTCTTCTAATAAGACAACAAATGGCATGTATAAAAGTACA
Source organism: Lasioglossum lativentre (assembly GCA_916610255.1). Taxonomy (NCBI): domain Eukaryota; kingdom Metazoa; phylum Arthropoda; class Insecta; order Hymenoptera; family Halictidae; genus Lasioglossum; species Lasioglossum lativentre. Next base: position 24,169,098 of record OU744355.1, read on the forward strand.
ACACAATCAGGTAAATTATATTATTTTCTATTAAATTCGTCGAACATCTTATG